>OY728120.1:279125477-280375477 GCA_963277665.1 Viscum album | reverse complement strand
GAATTTTTTAGATTTTGTGTTTAAAAAAGCTTCAAATAGAAGATGTATACAGAGTCCATGTTATAAATATGTTGTAAGACCATGTTTAAATTGATAAGAAGTTAGTTACCATATAGAAAAATTTGGATTTCAAATAAACTATTGTGTTTGGTATCACCATGGAGATATGAGTCAATCTTCTACTATTCATGAATGAAAAGAAAAAAGTGGCATGGAGAATTTGACATTTGATCGGTTTCCATTTTTTCATCATCTTTAGAGAGATAACATGCTAGTGCAAGAAGGTAAGGACATCAGTACACATGAGGAATCAAAAATATTATCAAGAAGGCTTAAATATTACCGTAGTTTAAATTTCAGGGGGAATCAAAAATTCTTGCCAATGGATCATCAATACAGGATGAATCAGTAGAGGTTTGATAATATTATTGACACTGAACATCCAAATAAACATATTTCAAGAAGTTATGTCCTTAATGAATTGAAATATTTCAATTTTTCATTAGGGAAAGTTCAGTTGAAATCTAACAATAAAAATAATGTGGACACTGAATCCACTTAAAATTGGAAAAATAGTAGTATTTTTTTGAGTTTCCATACTGATCTATCAATTTTTTACATCATTGTTTAGATATAATGAATATTGAGAAAAATATATGTGAAATTTTGCCTTTAATTCTTATGAATATCAACAGGAAGACAAAAGATGACTTCAAATCTCATCAGGACTTATTGGATTAGGGTATTCAACCAGAACATCATCATGTGTGTTTTTTTAAAAACAAATAGATCGTTCCTTGTGCTTATTATTTGATGAAACTATTAGATAGAGATTAATTTCTTGAAGTATTGAATAATATCAAGGTTATTGATGGCTATTCTTGCAACATATCTAAATGAGTCAATAGAAGATATTCAAAACTAAAATCCCTAAAAACTCATTATTACAACATCCTTCTTCATGAATTGATTCCAATAACAATTATGCATTTTCTATCCAATAATGTAATGGTGAAAATGATTCTATTGTGCTATTTATAAGGGAAATATTTTCTAAAAGGTTATCTATGTAATTATTGATAAAAATTCAGTAGAAGGCACCATTAATTTTTGTGTGAGATGAAATTTTGTCCCTCCAAACTTTTTCACGTGCATGTTGCATTTAAGAATTCATCTTCTAAGTGAAACACTTCTTGGGGGACCAGTTTCTTTTTGGTGGATATATCCCAATAAAAGAAATATGTGCACAATGAAATCATATGTTTGAAACAAGAATTATTCTAAAGGTTTCACAATGATGGGTTACCTTTCTCAGGAATATATGGAATTTTTTAATGCATTTGTATGATGAGAGCATAGGACATAACCAGCCAATGAAAAATGAAGATGACTAGTATGGGGAAATTGATCCCTCATTTCCATCTATTTACCAAACAAGAGGAATTGGTGGGTCTTATACATTGGCTACAATGATCCTTGAAGAGAGGAAGACAAAACATTTCACAGTCTTGTCTATCCGTGGTTTGATCGATGACTATATCAAGTATGTAATTTGGATATTTGTATGATATATCATATAATGTTGTTTCACATATACCTTACACTTTTATTATCATTTTATATAGGTAATAAAAAAATTATATGTAGAGTTCATCAATATTTTCCTTTGAGAATGAGAGAAAATTTTCATAGCCTAGAGTTTCCTGTTTGGTTGAAATCAAAGGTATTACAGTTACATTAATTTGCTTAAAATATAGTTATCTTTTTAATTGTATTGTTCATATATATTTCTAGTGTTGAGTTTACCTATTTAATTTGATTCAGAAGAATTACTAGTGTTGGATTTTGGTCTTAATTATTTGGTTTATGGATGAAAATATTTAATATTAAATGGCTATAAATTTGTTACAACTGATCGAGTGATGAAAATGAGAACACATCATGATGGCATTATGTTTACTTCTATAACTAATTGTCATACCAGCATATTAGATAGTCAGCTTTGATATGGAGATGTGTATTATTATGGAATTATTGAGAAAATATTGTTATTGGATTACTACTATCATGGTTGAGTCACTATGATGAAATGTAAATGGTTTTATTCAATGAGATGACATGTTAAATTTATTGATGAATATGGATTCATTGCTATTGACATGAGTCAATTTCTACATACTATTGAACTGTACATTTTGGCATAAATGGATTAAAAAAAATTTATGTGAAAGATCATATGAGACTCGATTATGGTTTCATTAATGAAGTAATACCATGACATATTTTTCAAGATGTTGGTGAGGAAATTTTCACCATTGATGCCTCCATTGGTGTTACCCAAAAAATTTTATTTGATGAATCAAATTGTCCCGTTTTGAGAGTTGATGTGGAACCTGAGGTAGTGGTGGTAATATATAGATGAAACCATATATGTTCACCATTCATTCAATTTACATTGTCATGAGTTTCTAAGGTTAGTATTACTATAATTAATTCAATTTGGTTCAGTTTGAAATGATATATTTGTGTTAGTATTTTTTGTGTCATTTTAATTAATTAGATTTATTTCAATTTATAAAAAATAGTATAAATTATGTTTTAAAAAATGTATTACTTGGTAATGTAATTTTAAAAATGGTGTTAGTCATTTCATTGAAACCATTTATTCATTTAGTAATTAAAATAAGTCAAATTGTTTTCCATCATGAATTATTGATAGAAGTAAGTTGTATGAATGATTTATAAAAACGTTTTCTAACAAATTTATATTTCATTCTTATGAAAATTATTCTAAATACTACAGAACGTTGAAGTAAGTGACTATTTGATCCCGATCGACCGAGGCATGAGTGTGAATTGCATCCTTCTCTTCCATAAGTGAGTATAAAAATTGTAATGTTATTCTTTTTCATTACATAAAATTTCATGTTAATATTATTTATTAATTTTTTTGGGACATTCAGTTACACTACATTTGACTCCTCATCTTGCTAGCATGGTTCCAAGTGGGGATGCTCCTAGACCTAGATGGAGCACCTGTCATACCCATTCCCACACTATTCCACTAGTGGACACCCCATCCACCACACCATTCCATACATAACTTGAGTCTTTTGGTATGTTCTTATCCAAGCCTCCATCATCATCTCCACTACCATCTTATTCACATGCCATGTCATTGCTGCCATCAGAGATGATCCCACTAATTCCTCCATCATCAAATTTTTCCTATTATTCCCATACCATGACTACACCACCTCTATAGATGTTTCAAACTTTACTATATTCATATCTGATGATGTATCTCCCATCCCACTCCCCATATTCTACAATGTCTACACCACCTCCAATTCCTAACATCTAGTTGGAATCTGATGAGTCTATTCATTCTGCTTCCACTCTAGTTCATGAAGGATAACTAGAGCATGCACTGGAACATGAACTTCCTTCAGAGGCGGATAATCCAGGAAAACCCACAGATCCATCATGGTCTACTGAGCATCATGAAAAAGGTTTTTTTATTATATGTATTTCAAATTATATAACATCATTTTTTCTTGTTTTACCATGGATTAATTATTCTTCCCCCCTCCTTTTCTTATTATTTGGAATCTTCTGTTAGGATATATGGGCACACACAGATGAAGGAATCCTAGAATTTATAGATACAACTAATAGTAGATTATAATCCAAAAAATTAGATGGTAGTTACAAATTCAAGGTAGTGTAGAAGTTTCCTTTCCACTTTGGACAAGTATTATGATAACATTCTAGTGGAATAGGTGTCATGGAGACATATTAGTAATGATATCAAGGAAAAATAATGGGAGGAAATATGGGAAAGAAACTTTTATAAATTTTTATATATATTGTGGTATTGAAATGAAATAAGATGTTCATTTCAGAGTCGGTTTACCTGTCCCGATGGAGTAACTGCTAGGACTCCAAGGTTGAGGGATATTGGGGATTTAGGGAAATCATACAGGAATTAGTTGTCTAATAATTAGAAGAGATGAGTTGGTACTAAAATAGATGGTGTACTTAGATTCCTTGACTATCCAGAAAGTCAATATAAAAAAATTATTGTACATTGGAAGACCGATGAGTTTAAGTTAATCCCAATCATTAATGGTTTTCATATAAAATTTAATTCCAATTACTTGTATTGGATTTTTTTAGGAAGTGTTTGAAAAAAAACCAAAGAAAAAATATTGAATGAAATATCTGAAAACATTGGGGAAAATTACAATACATGATCATGAGAAGCACCAGGTACTTTAACTAGATATTTTGATGTTATACAGGATGTTCAATTGAAAATATTGATGAATAAATATATAATGTTTCATCATATTGGTAGATAAATTGTTATCTTAGGGACCACCTAAGAACCTTTGGTAGGTTTAGTATTTGTAACAATTCATTAACTAAATGACTCTAGGCTTCATGGTGTCCCGATGCATGACAAACCATCCGGAAACACAGGCCACAAATACAGAAAACCCCAAATATTTTATGACTATCATTTATGTTAATGTATGTAGGTATGTGATTCAGCTTACTTGAATCTATATTTTTTAACTTCTCATATATGATTTTGATCTATAGTTGTGAATTTCTCATTTGCAGCAAGCTGTATTGGACATCAAAGGTCATGTACATCGTGAAAATTTATTTTTCTCTAATAGAAAGAAAAAGGATGGAAGTGAAGTAAATTCACAGACATAATATAATATTGTAAGTCTTTATATTTATATTTCAATTATTTATAAAAAAATTCATAAATTAATATGTTTTCTATAATTTCTTTAGTCTTCCATGGAGTCCCTATAAGATAAGGATGATGAAAACTTTGGGAAAAATAGTCATTTGAGTCAGGTATTTTGTGTGGAGAACCCGTGGAGAGTATGATGTTGACCAAGGAAAAACATCACCCCCTCTAGGTATTGGTTCTCATCAGGCTCCTCTCAATCCTCTCAGACCTATGATATAGACATTTCTCATGCAGAAGAAACTATGTAAAATAATATTGCTTTAGAAGAGCGCAAAAGAAGCAAACAAGAGGGTGATTGAAATAAGATTCTAACTGGAAATTTCATGAAATCTTTGGTAGTATTGATTCATGAATTTCCATTAGATTCTGCTAATACTTTTCTATCATATATGGAATCAATGTTCTCTTTTAATGATACATCAGGTGATGCCAATGAGGGGAAAAGTGATGATGAGGTTGGTGGAGATAGACCTATTTGTGGTGAGGATTTTACTGATGTTGTTGTTTGTGATGAGGCTAGGAATGATGTTACTGATGGTGATGTTGGTGATGAAGATACTGTTGATGTTAATGATGATTATGACTATGGGCATGGGGATGGGGAAGGGGATGTCGGGAATAGGGGTGGGGTGATATTAATCCCCTATATTTTTGACTTAACATGGAGAATTTTGAGATTGATTTAAGAACATGAATTGACTAGTTATATAGATGAGGATATGCACGTATGTTTTATTTGATTTACAGGTGTAGTTTGGTTTGTTTTGTGTTGGAGCTGTGTTTTTTTGGGCTGTCAGACTACTTGTATGATGTGAATTTATTCATGAAATTAAATTTATTTTGATTATGTTTTAAGCATGGGTGTTAAATGGGAATTCTTTAGGGAATGTTACGTATTTATAAGTCATTTCATTCACCTTTATTAATAACATGAATTTGTTTTCCTTTAATATAGACTCCACAATAATCACATTTGAGGGGATGGTATCAATATTATGTCCACATAGGTATTCCATAATAACAACAATAATTTCCTTACCATTATACGTACATTTCCTCCACTTCAACCTACATCTTTCTTGAAATACTGTATTTTAATTCCTTACAGTTCCATTCATACAGATTTTTTAAAGCACATAGGTTTGATCATGAGAAAGCCAATGAGATGTGGGATTCCATGATTGAGTGGAAAAATGATTTTTCTGTGGACACTACTTTGAAGGTCATGTTGGATAATAATTTTCATTGTTAAAAACACCATTTATTCCCTAGTTTTTTGGTGATGGAAGTGGCCCCCAATATCGTCTTGATATGAAGTTGAAGTTAAATCATTTGGGGTTGCTGGTTCTGTAAAATATTAGACCACAATGACAGTCTTGTAGAAGAAATCCATGGAAAATAAGCTAAATCTATTGATTGAAACTATAGACAACAAAAAATATAGAAAGTCTTGGACTGAACCCTAGTAAGGGGGATTCAGTCAATTTTCTTTTCATTTCAATGCTATTTCAATTATTATTTATACTGGTTTATTTATGTATCATATGTATGCCTATCAAATATAACATTATATCATATAATGTATGTTAATTATTTATCACTCCTGAAAATATGGCCGAACATAAAGGTATTCATATTTAATTTATATGATATTTTTTTGTACCTAATTAAAATCAGTGTCCACTAAGATTCTGTTTTAAGGTGTATAATGTACAAGAATCATTTAGAATATCCTGGGTTACTGGTTGGGGATTTTATTTTTCTTGAGTATATTGAGTAGTTGATGTAGTATTTTTTTAATAATGAAGACTTGAAATCTAGTGATGGTCATTCTCACAGTATGGCGGTTTCAACAGGATTGTGGTTTACTTGGGAGGCTCATAATGAGAACAAATATATAGTTTCTCAAGTGAATACATATTCATTAAAAACCACAATTCTTCTCATATTGGTATATTTGCGGTCATTGTGTGGTGGAATATTTCTCTATAAAATCTCTTGCGGGTATTTCATTTTTCTTTACCATGTCAATGTAGGTAGTTTGAGTGGTTCACATGGATGTAGTTTGGTTAGGGTTTCATCTCATATTTTCTGTATAAACACCGAAACTATTGTGTTTCTACAAAAAAAGAACTCAACACATATTCCAAAGTATGTGATGTATATTTTAGTAAGGTAGAAACTAATGTGATCTGGAATACACGTGAACTCATCCAGTTTCAGGTCCATAATGTTGTACAGAATGTGGATCAAATGAAAACATTGTGTATTTGACCATTAGAATTCTTTCATTGTCTGTCCCATTACAAGGATCCTTCTATATATTGAAATTTGTTCTATTACATGGTGTGTTCCAAACATACTTTCCATTTGTTTTCAAATTCCATGTAGAATACTTGTCCTAAAATGTACAGGGGTATAGATCGTGTGATCTTCATGTGTTCCCATGTACAGTTGGTCTAGGAATGAACGTGAACCAAATTTCTAAAATAACTAAAAATTCACTAAAAATTATTAATTAAAGGAAGAGTAATTACACATGTATATCCATATACAAAATGATATATACTTTTCATACACAATATCTCTAGGTTGAAGGGGTTTGATGGGTTAAATGGGTTAAATGAGTCAAATTTCAACACCAGTTAATACAACACATTTAATTAAAGATTATTTTTTATCACATGTCTTTTGTGGATTTCAATATGTGGCTCTTACTATTTTAAAAGATTAATAATAATATTTGACATAATGTGATGCCCTTGTGAGGAATGCACTTCACTTATGATTTTCATATTTCTTCTTTGTTGCAAAAACATACTTACAATGAATTTTGATAGATCTCTAAATTATCTTGTAGTATAATCTAATTGATAATATATGGAAATAGAATTTTGATGCAATAATACATTTGGTGAAACTCATAATTATATTTCTTACTTACTGTTCGGCATTGAGTTGCTTCATTAATTAGTTTTTGGTTGTTTTTTTTTGTTTTAATACTCTTAAATTAGTTTTTCAAAATTATTGTTTTTATATTTTCTCATTTGTTCATGTAATGATTATTTTTTTCTTTTATAGATAGATTATAGTTTTTCCTAGTGTTATTATTTCTTTTCTAATATAGTTTGGGTTGGTTGGTGTTGGCAAAATTGGTGATCCCTACTCACTAATTCAAGTGAAATATCTATATAATCCGGAATATTCTCATGCTTAAAGCTTCAGAACCTCTAAAATATGATTAAAACATCGATTTTTTCTTATCCTGTGATATAATATAATAACTACACATTTTTTGAGTAGAAATTTATCAAGGTTTCATGTGGATTAAGACACACACTTGCACCCACTAAAAGTAAAATTGTCTTTTCAAAGGGAAGAGGAACAATAAGACAACTCGGGCTTGGGGAGTCCATTGATCGGTAATATGATTTTCTTTTAGATATTCTACCACATGTATTTTAATATTTTTTTTGGGAAATGAAGTTAAAATATTATTATTTTGTCCATTAGTCTCTCAACTATGGGCTGAAATGGAATGTACTTCCTCCAAAGTTGATTATTTATGATGAAATTTACCTATTTCTATGGATTCTCTAATAGTATGGGATTTTATTTTGGAACTACAGGAATCTTCCAAAGATTATAAGGGATTTGACCTTATATGAGTCTAGAAACAAATATTTTTAGCTGAGAATATGCCCCTGTTTGGGCCTTCGGGCCACCGATTTGGTCCCTGAGTCCTGTAAGGCCTTCAGGCCACCTAGGCCTTCAGGTCAGTAAGGCAATTGGGGAATTTCAAGGCCTTCATGCCACCTTAAGTGCAAATGAAAACCAGAAAACCTACAATGAACAATCTCTACATGGAGGATGGGCAATGATCTTTCACCATAGCAGAAGCCAAACAGATTTCAAGAATGAGAGGGCATGGCACCTGCCATTGGGAAAAGCCTATGCATGCACAAGAATGCCTAGCTGAACAACCATGCGAAAGTGGAGAGATGATTTCACGATGACGATGCTGGGGATGAGTGGTTCCAAGTAGTTAGTCTGGGTTATATGTAATGTTTGAAGACTACGGGCAATGAATTCCTCTAAGGCCTATGGGTCATGTAACAATTACACCTACGGGCCTTTAAAGGGTTCCACCTCAACCCTTGAAAGGTGGATTATCAAAATCAATATTGAAATGAAGGCCTTCGAGCCATTGGAGGGTCTATCCACAAATAGATACAATCATTAAACACTAATTTATCAGGTTTTTATGTTATTTTAGTTCAATATTTCCATTTATCTTGAAAATCCATGATTTTTCTTTGGTTTGGTTCAGCATGGAAGAGCACGACCTCTCCATTGA
This sequence comes from Viscum album, assembly GCA_963277665.1. Taxonomy (NCBI): domain Eukaryota; kingdom Viridiplantae; phylum Streptophyta; class Magnoliopsida; order Santalales; family Viscaceae; genus Viscum; species Viscum album. The sequence continues at coordinate 280,366,346 of OY728120.1, read as the reverse complement.
AAATATATGTAATTTCCCCTTGTGAACCTATATGTTTTATTTTGACTACTCTGTTTATTTTTAATTGGAGTGTAAATTTACTTATATGAAAACATTATTCTAGGATATTTTGTTATTATAAAATATATCATGATGATATTAAACACATCTTGTTTTGTGTGAAAATAGATAAAAATGAATTTTTTGTCTTATATTTTTGAAAAATATCAATGATGATTTTGTGGGAAGAAATAAACTTTAATAAACAAGTTTTATATTAGATTAAAATATTGGAACATCTTTTATGGTATCAAGACACCCTAGTAATTCATTCTAGGACATGGTGTTAAGATTTATCAATGTTTTGAATTCAATGGTGGTGGGGGGTTTATCTATTAATTCTAATATGGAGGAATCCTATTGAAAATTACAATCATCTTCTATAAATCTTTGTTAAAATAATATCATGAAATGGTGGAATTTGAATGAAAAATTTGGGCATGTGGTTTTAAACTACTTGATTCTATCTCAGAACATGTAGAGAGTTTCTTCACTTAATTAATTAATCCTATATATTTATTCCCGTATTGAGTGCTCCTTGGGGCATGGAATTCCTTCTATGGTAGTTTAATCATTATCCCATCCCATGTAGTGGCTTCCCGAGGGTGATGGTTTGAAATACATTCCATGGATACTCCTTCGAGAGAGAGGGGGATTCCTATCTAGCTAAATTGATTTCATGATATTCCACTAGTCTTGAAATTTTGGAAAAAATAATAAATTTTCATAGATTCTAGTGAGGGTCCTATCCCATAAAGACATGAAACTTTTACAAGATTTAGATCATGCTAGTTCTTAGTTCAAAATCATATTGATTATTATGTGTTTGAAGCTGATTATCATTACTTAAATTTTATATATGAAGTTCATCATATTTCTATTTAATTGGCCTATGTTATTTTCCAGGTTCACACTCTCTAAATTCTATATAATCTAGAGGATCTTTTTAAGGAATTTATTAATAAAAATTTAATTTGAGTAGTCTTTTAAAGACAATCTACAAAAAAAGGGATGAATGACTAGGTAATTGAGTTTTAAAGACAATGGAATACTTCCCAGCAGAACTATTTTAAAATGTAAATAAAATGTGATGGTTGTTACAATTATATTAGGCTTTAAAAAAAAGAACAAGATACAGTGAAACTTATAGATAGTGTTATTTATTATATAACTAAACTTTTAAACCCAAAATGGGAAGATAGAATACCATGAACTGTAGTTGTGGTTTGTAAATGGTTTGTATTTTTTTTATAGGTGAAGGATGGGAGGAAGGTAGGATAGTGGTGCTTGTCCAAGGAAAGTATCCATACCCACAGTTTAATGAAAAATGGGTATATTATGTCTTATATGATAATCTATACCCATGGTTTTGTAAACCATGGGTATATAATGTTTGTTGTGACAATCTATACCCACGATTTTGTAAACTATGGGTATAGCTATACACCTATGGTTTAACTAAAACCATGGGTATTGTAGAATTATGAAGGGATGTACCGATGATATCTTTAGAACTGTGGGTATAACTATATTCTGACACCTTGGTAGCCCAAGGTTCTAGGGGCTATACCCACAGTTCCAAAATGTGGGTCTCAGTTAGTTTTCCAGTAGTGTTTGGTCAAAAAAAATATGTCCATATTATATATTATAAGTTATTATTATTCAAAATATGGAATCCATTTTCCAAATTCAAATCACATAAGTGGAAGAAATTAATTTAAAATTAATCTTGTAGATGGGACAACAAAGCGTGATTTTAAAGTAAAAAAGTTCATAAGATTTCTATGTTTTAATATCAAATTTTAAAGTAAATTTGATTCAAATGACCTAAATTGGATTAATTGATGTAAAATAGATCTTATTGAACTATAAAACCAATCGCAAACATAATTTAACCTTGTTAATAAATTTTTTGAATATGTTTTCAAATTAAAACATAATATTTTTCAACATTCATGAAAAAATGAAATATTTTAGAAAAAAAAAGTTAACCCAAACCTAATTTTGAATTTTCAAATTAAAAAACCTATGTTAATTTTGAAATATAAAATAGATAAAAGTTCAAAAATTTAACTTTAAAATCGTTTCTCTAAAAAAATGTTGTAAAATTACATTTAGAAAAATATAGGTTTTTTTGTTTAATATTGGGTTTGTTCATATATTTTGAATTTAAAATATTTTGGATGAATGATAAAAAAATATTAACAGATATATAATATATATTATTATAATTTAGTTAATATTATTAATAAAATCCTAATTAATGGTTAGGTTTTATCTAATTATATAAAATAATGATATTTAAATAATACATTATTGTATGGTAAAACTTTGTCTTGCATGTAACACTAGCCATTGGAGATATTCATTATTGTATAAAATGCATGATAACTCAGTATCATGTTCATCGAAAGCTATATAATATATTGAATTTATTTAAAATATAAAATATATTTTAATGCCTTAATATATTATATTCCCTATTGCACTTGGTGTTTCGTGTCATTCACGATATCGAATAGAAGTCACACATTTAAAATTTTAGTGGTGTTACACCTATCTAAAACCTAGATGTGAACCATGAGTCCCTTTTAGAAACAACCAAAAAGGGAACCCCATAAAGTCTCACAATCTCTTAGACATACAAGTCCCGAAGTTGTTCCACCTCCATCGTCTCCTTAATAGATTGGAAATGTGTTAATTTTGTGAGTCAATAACTGATCACTATGATTTAATCCTTTCCACTAGGACTTTGCGGTAAAAAAATGAAAAAATATATGGAATTATCATCCCGTTTTCCACCATAGAATGAGTATGATCTGTAAAATACTATAGACCTTTAGTTTTCTACCATAATTCCTTGACATGTAAGACACTACGATATAAAATCCACAATAGACCATCTCATCCCTAGCCACCAATAATGACATATCAATTCATGATACATATTCGTAGTACCTAGGTGTATGAACAAAAAAGAACAATTTCCACTATCCATCAACTCTTGAAACATGGAAATCATAACAACCAACCTTCTATAGAAACATAAAGATGCAGTGGGAGACTAAGTCTACTCACCCAAGGTCACCCCACCATAAAGGATTTTACTAAAGCTATGGATCTTTGTGTCATACATCTTCCTGATTCAAACACTCTCATAAAATGACTAGTTATACCTTAATGAATCCAAACATTCCTCCCCACTAGATTCTTTCATTCCCAATCTCATATCAGCAAAACAACTCATCAAAGTCCACTATTCGACTTACTTCTTCACTACTTGTGTCAATAATTTCCTACACAACACATTAGTAACCACATTATATTTTTTATTAGTATATTTAATATCAAAATAAAAAGTCTAGAGATAATCCATGTAGAATCTATGTCACATGTTCATTTCCCTGATAGTGAAAATATACCATAGGATTATATGATAATAATATACTATAAAACATTCTCCAACGAGGTAATGTTTTCATATTTTGATTGAATGCATAAACAATGAAATCCTAAGATCATGGGTAGGGTGGTTATTCTAATTAGGTCATAACTATCGGGATCTATAAGCTATAACATGTCTCTTATGTATCAAGACATACCACAAACCTAATCTTGAAGTATCATTGATAATATCATAATGAAAACCTAGTTCTCGAAGAATGAAAACTGCGGTAGAAGTAAATCTCACGATGAGTTCCTTAAAATATCTATGAAACATGTCATTCCACTAAAAATTTATACCATTATGGGTGAACATATTCATCAAAGATACAATAATGGAGAATTCACAAAGAAACTGCATGTAACAACCAGCTAACCTCAAGAGGCATCAAATATCAAACACATTTTTTGGCCTCTCCAAGGACAATACTACCTATACCTTTTCTGAATCCAGTAAGATACCCCTCTCAGATATAACATTCCCTAGAAAAATTATTTCTTTAATCCCAAACTCACATTTGGAAATCTTACCACACTAATGATGTTCTTTAAAATTTCATAGAATGATATCCTAATGGTCCATGTTCTACTTCTTAGACTTTTAGTAAACTAAAATATTATCCAAAATCACCACACACAAAAATTCTAGGAACTAGTGAAAGATCTAATTAATCAATTCCACAAACACTACATGTGTGTCAGTTTGTCCAAATGGAATGACCAAAATAGAAAATGACCATACTGGCTCTTAAATTATATCTTAGGTATATAATATTATCAAAACCTCAACTGGTGGTATCCTGACCTGAGGTCGATCTATGAAAAGTAAGGAGCCCCTCTATGTTGATCAAAGACATCATCAATCCTAGGAAAGGGATAATTTCTCTTAACAGTCACCTGATTTAACTTTCAATAGTTAATAAAAAGTACAAGGCTCTAATGTGACTTCATAGCAAATAGGATAGGTAAATTCCATGCAGAATGGCTTGGATGAATAAATCCCTTTTCCTCTTGATCCTCAATATAGTTCCTATATTCCTCCAACTCAGTATGATCAATACAGAAAGATGACATAGAAATGGGCATCATACCATGTAGAAGGTCTATAGTATACTCGTCCTCTATTTATGGTGGTAAATAATAAAAAATCATCTGAAAAGGCCTTGGTGTATTCAAACACTATTATTAGTATATGAATTCTCAAAGAGTAGTTAACTACATCAAGAAACATCTCTAACAAATGGAAGGAGATTACCCCATCATAAGGAAAAACAGCTGTCACCCTTCCTAATCTAGAGTCCAACTGAACCTGAAAAACATGAGAATCCCTATCAGAAGAAACAAATTGAACTCAATTGAGATAATAGTCTCTCTGGGACTTAAAAATAATAATACAATACATACTAATAATCAATACAAAGATTCCAAGATCGAGCACTAAGAAGTCCCACTTCACCTCAAGGTCAACTATCTTCACCTGACACATTGGACACTTAAATCCATGTTCATACCTCCATATCAAAGTTATAGAAATATCAAAAAAGTATGAAATATTATCCAAACACAATACCTACTCATAAAATAACTTTGATGATATAAAATAATGATTATCACTACTATTAAACAAATCTATAACCATATAAGTTAAAATAAACACGTTACCTCTAACAGTAGCTGGCTCTATGTATGATTCCATTGGCGTATAGTTTTCGGCATAAATACATCGGATCTAAACTCCTCCATAATCTTTCGTAGCCGCACAAAAATCCCACTTTTCCTAAAGATAATACCCACCACCCTTTGAAGCACCAATAAGAACATGGAAGCTCATGGTCAATGTGGATCCCACTTTACTGCATTGGGACATCCTGTCACAAATTTTTTTTAGATAGCCCGATTTTCTACAATGATTAAAAATATTGGGAGCCTCTATATATTTTGGATTGGCATGACCAGGCCTCCCAAAATGATATAAAAAACCTACTTCTATCCATAAAAATCTCCCAAATCTAGTTCTATAGAAAACTTTCTACCTTTATGCTTCCTTTTTTGGTCATAGGATACAACATGGCTAATGACAATAACAACTAATGATCCTCAAAAACTTATTTTTATAAATTTTTCACCCTTTAAAAAATATTATATTTCAACTTACTACACAAATGAAATAAGGTACATTGTATTTTACATGAAAACAATAGCAGGACTTAGTCCCAACTCAATTCTCCAAGTCAATAGGTACTCATTAGTGAAAAAATCTAGTTCCAAATGCATCAACCAAACAAAAAGTAGAATAATACAAAATAGTATGCTCCCCTTAGTCAAAGGGAAAAAACTCCTAGGTAATTGTTGTATGAAATATATCCATGTAAAAAAGCGGGATGCATATTTTCTTTAAAGAATCCTTGGTAAGATCCTCATACAACTTAGATTTTAGAATAGAGTGCCACAATATCCTTCCCAGTCCTTCATAAATATTTGCGATAACCCACCTTAGATCCCTTATGATTCTTCAATAATTCTAATATCCTATAAATCCTCCCAATCTATTGTTGATATTTCTATGGTCCTTTGTCAACAAGGAAGGCATGTGGATGCTGATTTGAAAATTCTGTGTCATGATCCACATCTCCTCCGATGTTCCCTACACCTACCTAACCCAAAGTATGGATGATACAAATTAAAAATTCTACAGAAGACGGTTCCATTAGTGGATTTCATATGGAACTTGTAACACAAATTCATCTCTAAGATTTAGAAGATCTCTTCTAGGAGGTATTGTATAATAATAACAAGACAAAAACCAATTAATCATGAGAAGATTCAAAAATCATATGCCCAACATCAGGTATTGATATGAAAGATTTAAAATGAAAATAAAGTAATGAAATTATTAATTATTTCAATAAGGATAATTAATTAAGTAATGGAAACTTCCAATTTAAATAAACTTCCCATATAGTTTATTCAATTGACATCGAACACCAAGTCTCAAACCAGGAAAGATTTATTTTCTGAGATCCCATGGTAACTTGGGTTCAGACACAGAAGTGTGGTGGCCAAACACCCTCCAAAACTTATGAACTGAAATTTGATGGTCCTAAGTCATATCTACCCATGAAATAGAACAAAACTCAGGCACTGTTAAATAACATTAGGCTGATCATCCAAATGATACCAATTTGTAATGAACCAACCCAGCTTAACTGGAAAAGTCACCCATAGTGGTTCGCCACATGGTGAGGTAAAATAAAGATATGGGAAAAAAGTCATGAATATAACCCAAATAATAAATAAAAACAGAGAAAAATATATAATAAATATATAAAATAAGGTTTATACAACCCAAGAAAAATGGGTCAGATATACAAGTATGAATAGAAAAGACCAAAGTGTTTCCTTGTGACCAACTGTCACCACCAAACAATCCCACTACAAAGGAAAAAAGAAGACAAGAGAACCTAGGATGATACTCGATTCAATTCCCTTTACCTGAGTCCTAAAAAACAATTTTTACAACTTACCAAAGGAAAAATTATAGTGTAAGCATAGATCCTAGTAGGATACGACCAAATAATCTATACAAGTTCTAATATCAAGAATTCATAAGTTTTGGCTTTAATACAAAATCCATTTTATAATGAATTTTTATAATTAAAACCATTTGTTAAAATTTTATTTGGATTCCATAAATGAATACCCTATTATCCAAATAGGAATATATCAGGTATAAAATAAAAATAAGGAAATTAGAAATGTAAGAAAATATCAATGACATAAACCATAATGTGATAAACTAGTTATAATAGACAAAGCTCACTATTTGGGATCTAGCCTATGTGAATATGAACTAGACATAAATGAATACTAATCTAGGAATAATTTGGTTCCAACTGATATCAACTCCCTCCATAGTCTATTGATATCACTAAAAAACCCCTAGTGGTTCTACACACAATAGTGTCACCCATTTTTATGTCCTGACCCACCCAAGGTTCCCAATGTACTATCTTTGTTCAAAAAAAATTCTAAAACCCAGCCCAAAATTAATTTTGATACTTTTTTAACCAAATTAAATATATTTCAAAATGTACATATATATAATCATAAATTTTCAAAACTTCCATATATCCACCTTCCTTGTGAATGACAGAAACCTTCCGCCTTCGACAACAGAGACCAACAAACCACATATTAGCCTTCAAAAGATAAGGCCCAACAATAAAATGAAAAGGATCGATAGAATACATCAATAGATAAAATATTTGAAATATTTTCACAACCAAATCTTCAAATATTGAATAATATAATGTATAAGCAAAGACTACTTACTTGGAAAGATGCTCCACAACAACAACAATGACCAATTACTGAAGAAATGATATCGAAGGAGCATAGATCCCCAAAATCATCTGGGAGAGCTCCTTGGTATTGAGAGGGAAATTTACTTCTAAATAAATAAATATATATGCATGGATCATTTTTAAAAATAACATACATGATAATTTCATATTTTTAATCCCTTTCACAGCATGAAATCCCACAAATTAATGATACACCAAAAAAGTTGTTGCCTCAGATTAAAAATCCCACGTTCCAACCATTTCACTTCATGAACTGATTCATGGTGTGTAAAAATATCACACATTTAAGGAATTATTTTAATATTCATGAAAACAAAAAAAAACTAATAACCCCACCACATCATGAATTCATTTAGCAGACAACAATTTTGCACAAAAGTCAAAACCAATACTAATGTTTTTTGAGCTCCGGGAGATTGTTAGAATTATCCTGACACATTTATAAATCAAATATATTAATTAAAACAAACATTGATCCCTGAAATTTAATTCATTTTCCATGGTAATGGATCTACATTCCCTATAATCCCGCATTACACCTAAACAAAAAAGGGAAACCCTAAAAAAAGGCATACCTGAAAGAAGGTAATGATGTGTTACAAATTTTTATCACATTTTGAAAACTTATTTGAAAAAATAAACATAATTTTTTGAAATTTAAATGTCAAAATTATCATTGGCTGAATTTTTGAAAATATTCAGAAAAGACTATTTTTTATGAATAGTGAAAAATACTGAATTTTAATTGAAAAATGCCTTTCATTTAAATTATTTATAAAGTTAAATTATATGTTAAATAGGTTTTAAAATTAAATAAGTTAAATTATTTTAAAATTTAACTAATTTATATCATTTTAATAAATTTCATATTGAATATTCTTATTAAAAAATTATATACTTTTGTGAATTTTTTCTTTCAAAATCTAGGTTTTCTTCACGTTAGTAGGTATAATTTTGAGTTGGTCTCTCCCAATTATTTGAATTTAATTTGAAAAAATGGATTCAATATTTATAATAATAATAATTTATATTATCTAATATGTTTAACATAATTTTTTCTAATATTAATATTAAAAGAAGTAAAAATCTATTGTCGTGATTAAGTTAAAAATAGGTTTACATGGGGTTAAACTAAAAAGATATGGGTTAAAATAACCTATAAAATTATAAAAAACCTATTTTATGGACATATTTTGAAGTTATAATCTATATGGTTTTAGAATTCCTCATTTTGGAGGCTTTTTTCACGATAAAAAATGGGTGTAATTTCTTCTTTCCAAAAATACCGAGTGTGTCCTCTCCCCCCATTATAAAAGACCACAACTCTCCTCATATCTTCACAATCCAAAATACCTTTAGTTGATTCAATATCTGAAAAATTATATTACTTAAATACCTAACCACATCATAGAGGCCTTATTTAGATAATAAACTAAATATATGAGGGATTTTGGTCAAACCTAATGAGGTTTTCAGAAGAAGATGAGGTTAAGACACATACAAAGGGGGTCGAACTAGTGGTAAGGGATTCTCATATCACTTTTAATTATAAGATACAAACCCCATAATCACCACTTATTACTTTGATTATTTTATATAAGTCACCATTTTATATTTTATATCATTATTTTATTTCTATTCAAGTTATTTAATGTTTCATTTGAATTTATCTCTTTCATGGTTATTATGATTCAAAAGTTACCAATGTAGTAAGGTTTTATTTCACAATATCAACATTATTCCAGATTGTTCTTGTTTAAGTATCCCTTAGGGTATTTTCATAAATTTATATACCAAAATAAATGTATTTTATTTGCCTCTAGTTATTTATGAACCCTTTCAAGTAATTGTACCATTTTTTCACTATTTGGCACTTAAAATGATTTTGAAAATGTTTTTAAGAAAAATTATCTTTATTTATCTCTTCTGTCCAAAATCCCTTTTCATAAAGAACCATCTATTCTATTTTTAAAAAAATTATCTTTGTAATATTCAAATTGATTTATTAAATAAATTTTAACCAATTTTCACTATTTAAAAATGTTTTTAGAGGAATATTCATGTTGTTTTCAAAACGAGACCCATTTGGATTTCACAAAAAATGTAAAAGGAATATTTATTTTAATTTATATAGCATGAAGACAGTTTTCCACCATTATGACCACTCAATTTTTTAATGATAATTTTAAAAGTTTTTAATGGTTATTTTCAATGGAAATTATTTTTAAAATGTTTTGTGATTTTTTTGTTTTTAATATATTTTCAAAGAAAAAGGTTATTTTCTTTAAAAAAATTAATGACATTTTTATGCTATTTATATTATACAAAATCATCATCCATTTATTTGAATTATAATCCATTAGGGATATTTATTATTGATACCGTACTTATTAATTTTTAGATGGTTAATGGTCATTTTGATTATGGACGTACAATTTTATTACGATTCAACATATTGTTGTGGATGAGTTATGACAATATTTATTAATTTTCGATAAATATTAATATTTTATATGTTATTTTTTCAATACAAATGTTTATGTTTATAATAATTCAATCTTTTCATATGAGTAATTCATTAGACTTATTATGTGATGGGTAGGGCTTAGAATTACATAGCCCCTCAATGCATCGATAGGTCTCATGAGAAAAATTCACTTGAGTATTTGGTTAAGGCATTACTCATTAATATTGTATGTATTTGAATGATGGCTTGATTGTAAAAAGTGTTGGAATAAGGCCTTTATGATATGTTTTAGAGGGTCAAATTTTTTAATTCCATCTTTATGAATTCATTCATTGATATTCCATGTGATTATTCGATTAATTATAATATACATGGTTAAGTTTCAAGATCATGTGATTATTTATATGGAATTGTTTTATCATCATTTATTATTAAATTTTATTCAAAATATATTTATTTAATGGAATTTTTTTCTATTATTTACTTTTCTATATTGATTAGCCCTTATTTATTCATAGATTTTTTTACATGCCTATCCTTACTAAGTATATGAACTTACCTCTTTATTATGTTTTATTTTCCCTAGGATACCAGGAAGTGTTTTTTGATTGATATAAAGGTATACAATAAGGGGAATAATTATGTCCTGAAGGAAAATTCCCAGTGTATTTTATTTTTTAAAATGTAATGTGAATTTTAAGTATATATATTGTTTACAAAGACTACTAAACTATTCAGTCCTTTAGGATGTGATTTATTATATACAATACCAATTTAATAAAATAACCAATTGATTCAAGATACTGGGGTTCGAGTTTCTACATTTGGTGTCAAAAACAATTTATTAGTCACCTTGGGAACTATATTTAAGAAAATATATATTATTAAACATAACCATATGATATAATTTGAGGAAATGTGTAATAGAATATCCTAAAGTTTTGGTAAGTAAGATATTATGTAGTTTTTTTCTATAAATACATCCTTATCTGGATAATATTTGGGGATATGTGTTTCGAATAGAGGTACCCATAGTTATTAAATATGAAAAGGGTACATTGAGATTGAACCAATCATGACATGGTCAAAAATAATTCGCCTTAGTGCACACCTAGATCGACACACCTAGGGGATATTATTTTGAAAATTTATATTTTTTTACATACCATTATTATGGATTTGAAAAAAAAACATATATCTAAATTATCCATAATTATGATTATGAGATTATAATTTCATAAAATTATCAATTTATGTTAAGAGTTTCACTAGTTTTGGGATCCGATATTTTGTTTTATAATGTTATTTTTTAATATAGTGCACGACATTGTTTAGAAATGGTTCATAACATAAGCAATGCGAAACACATTAATGGATGTACTTCATGTAGGTATTTTCTTATTGGTAAAGATAATATTGCTATAATGGTGATGAAGTTAGAACCAATCAAATTATAACCATATTAGGGAAGTTGACTCAGGTTATGAGTAATATCCTTTCCTGTATAGATTATTTTCTTGATCCACGACACTGTGTAACAGTGTCAGACAACATTATGCATTTACAACCTCCCTTATTAAATGGGACTATAATTTAATTTTTAGCTAAGTAATGGATATGTTCCTTATAAAAGATATTTCTCACTCTAGGAAGAAGTTAAAGATATAAAGTTTTAATTGAATTTTATTATCTATTATGATATACAGACCAATGGTGGTCATTTATTCAAAACACTAATGATTGAGAAAAAAATAATAAACCAGGAATGAAAGGATTTCAATGTATGATTATTTGAAAAATATTTTCCTCATGAGAAATGAGGTGATATGGAAAAACTATTCTCGGGTCTAAGATAGAGAGAAGATGAAAATGCTTATATGTATGAAGCTAAATTTACAAGGTTGGTAATACATATTATGGAATACATATGTAATATAAAGAGAAATATTGACCATTTCATGTATAGTATTAAGCCAATCAATTGATGGTTACTAGTCTCCCAAACATTCTCATCATATGAGGACATAATATCATGTGCTATCAAGATTGAGAAATAATTATGCAAGTCTTATATTTTTTAAGGGGAGAAAGAGAAGAAGATAATGATAGAGAAAAAAATAGATAGATGGAAGAAGTGAAATAAGGATTTTACCACATGTGATACTTGTAAAAAGAATCACCTTGGTAGATACCTAAAAGGAAAACTTGTTTTCTTGATGTTTGGATAAAAAGTCTATTATGTTCGTGAATTAAAGGGAAAGGGATGAGCTCTCAAAGTAATGTGATTTAACTATTAAAAGATGGGGTACTATTCCAACCAATGTCCCAATCTTCAAGGTAATATACCTCATAAGAAGATAATGGATCAAGGTCAAGCTAAAGATATTGATATAGATAAAGTGTAACAATTATGTTTATTGTGTATTTGGATCCAATACATATGTTTTTAAAGTATTTTTTTTATTATATTCTCTTTATATGAATCATGAAATGTATAAGGATTGAACTATAATATTATTTTTATGGATTTGAAATCATGTGTTGAATGGTAATATGAAAAGAGATTTAGTGGAAAGATGATATTTTTGGAAAAAACGTGTTTAATAGAATATAAACCTAAATATACTAAATATATTGAGAAAATAATTAAAATGATAGGTTAGTAGGATAATATTGGTTCCCATGAAATTGGATCATTATTTGATGGTTTATGTTATCTTTTCTGGAGTTTATTGTATTTTTTATATATGGAATACATTTGACAACCATAGATTTTATTTTTAAAATCATGCATATTTTCATTAAGGTTTTATGGTAACAAAGGTATTCACATATTTGGATTGTATGACATGAAACACCAAGATTAGAAGAAAATATATCACCCATAGGCATTGTGTTATATTTATTTTTAACGAAATTCAATCACTTTGATAGCTAGCGATGTACGCAACACCATGTTTAAAAAATGAAATACTTTATTAAAATATCATTCTTTAAACATAACCATTATAAACCTACCATTACGTTGTTAGGTATGAGTAATACTAACTAAATTATAAAAATTATATGGTTTTCATATGTATAAAATAAATTCAATGGTAATATATTCATTATAAATAAAACATTAACTATTTGAAAGATAATGAAATTTTTTCTGAAATTTTTTTTGAATAACAAATTAATCTTGCTATATGAACATAATAAAAAATTATTTTTTATCACTTTAATAAAATCTATTTTAAAAAATAATATTTTTTAAATATACATTTCAAAATTATCTTTGGGTGAAATTTTGAGTAATTTTTGAAAATATGAATTTTTTTATGAGTAATGAAAATAAGAATTTTAATTGCAAACCACATTTTCATTTAAATTATATATAAATAAAAATTATATTTAAACTAGTTTTAAATTAAAACTACTTCAATTATATTAAATTTTTACTAATTCATCTCATTGGAATAAATTTAATATATAACAATGATATTAAAACCTATTATACTTATTCAAATTTTTTCTTTTGAAACACACTTTTTCGTCAAGTCCATGTGCATAGTTTTGGATTGGATTATTCCAATTTTGTGAAGTGAATTTGGACTAATTAATTCCATATTTTTAATGAAAATAATTAATTTTATATGATAATTTCAACTTAATTTTTTAACATTATGAATAATAAAAATATAAAAAATTAATTAGTGTGAGTATAGTATAATATGATTACTTGGGGCTTAAACTAAAAACATAAGGCTTAAAATGACAAACTAACTTGTCCAAAACCCATTGAAAAGACATATTTAGACCTTAAAATCTATATATTTCTAAAATGTCCCATTTTGATGGTTTTTTTCATGTTTAATACATGATTGAAATTGATTCTTTTCAAAAATACCATGTGTGTCCTCTCCCCCACTTATAAACGGTTACCCCTCTCCTCCCCTCTTCGCACACCCAAAGCCCATTGGGTTGGCCAATACATTACAAAATATCTTCCTTACATAACTACACAAATCCTTTAGGTATTAATAATATTATAAATCTAATCTAGGAAGGCTTTAGGTCAAACTTAAAGAGGATTCATAAAGAAGAGAATATTTAGACACATACGAAGGAATCCTAACAAGTGGTTAGGGTTTATCGCCTCACTTTTACTTCCATGAGACATATAACATAATGAACACTTATTTTATTATGTGGTTTATGTATTTACTATTTTGATATATTATATCATGATTATATTTATCTTCATTGTATTTGAGGTTTCACTTGAACTTATTTATTTCACGGGGCTTATTATTCAAAAGTTACAAAACTGGTAAGAGGTTATTTCAAAATATCCTCATTATTGAGGATTGATTTAATTTAAGTATCACTTTAGGGAATTATATGATATTTATATATTAAAATAAATATATTTGATTCTCATATTTTTATTCATGATCTTTTTCAATAAAAATACCATTTCCTACTCTTTGGTACTTAAAACGATTAATTTTTTTAAAGAAAATTTGATTTATTTATCTCTTCAGTCGGAAATCCTTTTTCATCACAATCTTTGTTTTATATAAATATTTTTAAAAAATGTTTTTATTTTTTTTAAAAGTATTTTTTGAAGACATTTTTACCAATTTTTGTTATTTATTTTTTTTGAAATGGATATTCATTTCATTTTAAAAACAAGGCTTATTTCGGTTAACAGAAAATGTGAAAGGAATATTTGTTTTAACATATATGGAATGAAAAAAATGTTTTTACATAATAAAAAATAAATTTTTAATTATTATTTTAGAGTTTATCAAGGTTTATTTTGAAATGTAATTATTTTAAAAAAAATTTATGAACCTTTTGTTTTAAAAATATTTTCTTAGTGAAAAGGTTTTTTTCCTCAAAAATGTTTTTGATAACATTATTACGGTATTTATATTCATCAAAGTTATAAAATATTTATTGTAATTATTATCATCTTGGGATATATTTTACTGATACCATCCATATTTTTAATTTAGATGGTTTATAATTAAATTGATTGGTGATTTATAATTTAATTTCTATTCACCACATTACTCTAGATGGTTTACGATTCTGTTTATTGATTGGGTTAAGTATTAAGATTTTTATGTTATTTTTTCAAAATGAATATTTATATTGATTATGGTTCACCCATTTAATATAATTAATTAATTATACTTATTAAGTGATGTGTGGGGACCAGAATTACATAGCCCCTTGATGTATTGGTATGTTTAAAGAGACAAATTTACATATGTATTTGGATGAGGAATTACCCAATTATGTATGATGTATTATAATGAGGCCTTGATGGTAAGAAGTCTTGGATTTAGTCCTTGATGGTAAGTTTATGATTTCCAAAATTATGAATTCCATCATTATGAATTCATTTATTGATATTCCATGTGATTAGTCAATTATTTAGAATATCTATATTTATGTTTTATGCTCATGTAATTATTTATATGGAATTATTTGATCAAAATTTATTAATACAATATTATTCTCAAGATATTGATTAAGTGAAATGTGTTTTGATTATTTACCATTCCATATTGATTATACCTTCTTTATTCAGATCTTATACTGTACATATACCATTATAGAAAATTAATGTTCACCCTTTTCTTATGTTTTATTTTTTGAAGAATAATAGGATGTTTTTAATGATTAACATAAAGGGATAATATAAGGGAAATAAAAAAATATAAAATAAAATTCTTGGTGTATTTTTTGTTTTAAAATGTAATTTGAATTTAATGTATGTGTGTTTTTTAATAAGATTACTAAATTATCTAGTCATTTGGGATACAATTGCTTGTTTCTAGTGATAATGTCATAATGTAACCAATAATTATGGGCTACTGGGGTCAGTTCTCTAAAAATATCCCCAGAAAAACATTATTAATAACAATTATTTTTTTATTTATGAATATAAATTCCATAGAAATATCATTAAATCATTATTGAGGAAAACTTTATTTCCATTTGGAAAAATATTCTTAAATTCTAAACAATTATCCAATATTAAAGAAAAATTATCATTTAAAAAAAAATGGAATCCTTTAAGGGATGATTTGCATTATTTAGTGGTAATGGTGGTAGAAAATTTTGTTTATTTCTTACATGTTAAAAGTAATATTCGATTCACATTTTTGGTAAAACTTCAAGGGAGGATTATTCGAAAAACTCTAAGAATATTCTTTTTAAAACATTTATTAAAATTAATAATTGTGTTTAAATAAAAAATATGTAAATATTTCTTGATGTAATTATTTTCTAATAGTATAAAATATATTTAATACCATTCTTGAAAACACGGTCTTTGAAGAATAAAGGTTCTCAACCAAAGATAAATAAATTCAGTTTTTACTAAAACAATTATCTACAAATATAGATTATATAAATAGAGAAAAATGAAATAAAAAAATTTAATTTCAATAAATAAGTATATTATAAGAAAAATATTGAGTTTCTTAAGAGATATATCATAATATATCATTATTTGAATCATAATCACAAACAATCTCGACAAACAATGATACTGTTACATAAAATATTTACCACTTTGGTAACCTTTGAATAGTAAGTAACATGACATAAATAAACTCATATGGATATTTATATCCCATAATTATCTTGATAATAATCATAAAATAAATTCATGGATATTATATACACGACAAAAAAGAAACTTGTTTTTAATATGGCATGTGTCCCATAAAAATGTGAGATGAAAAATACCTTACAAGAATTAGTTAGGTTTGAATTATAATCCCCATGAAGGAATAAATTAAATGAAAAAATAAATATTATTATAATAAATAAATTAGTTATGTAACATGTCAAAGGTGCTGTAAATACACCTCATAAAAGAAGATAGGTGCATAACATAATATATGCCCCAAAGAAGACAATTGGAGACTGAAATTACATTCCTTTAGTTTTGAATTCCTTTATACACATTCGATCCTCCAGTATAATAAATATAGTTCTACTATAATTCTATTTAAAAAATATAATTATATATATCATACCATATATGATTTATTTATAACCTTTTTATTACCTATTTATTAACAATTCCTTGTTAAAATCTTGTTTTGGGTAATAAATGCTCGATTTTTCATGTATGCTTTGTTTGATATTTTTAGTCCTTTTAATTTTATCAAGGTTAAATCATGTCCAAAAATATAATAATTATATAAATATAATATATATTCATCGTATATTTATTCAGAGTAATCTATAACCGTTAGATATAGTAAATGGATTAAACAGTTCATAGAGATGTCATACCTTACATATGCATGAAGGGTGATTCAATTTTCTTGAAGGAAGGAACAAAATGTAATGAAATACTAATTAAAAATTAAAGCATCATTTTTATATCATATATATAATATATATTCATTTAATATATCTTTTTTAATATCTATGTCAAAATTAGATGTAAAATGTATCACATCGCTTTGTGGAGTCGGTATTCCACACGTACGCACGAGTGACATTATCATTTCCCAACAGATTAGAAGATAATAAGGTGGATGTGATATTATAAATTTATAAGTATAAAAATTTAATGAATATAATAAATATAAATAAAATATTTCATATTCTCTGACTATGAGAGGTGTTGATGGAAAACAAATTACATTAGTTTGTGAGATGGTAGTTCACCGTACACACGACTGGTTATTATGTTTCCTAGTTGATGGAAGAGGATATATATTTAGGTAATTAAATTAACATATTAACATCTCAGTATCTGTTAGATACTAATTTTATTAAATTATCATGGTTTAAAAATATTTAAAAGATTTTGAGGAAAAAATAAAAATAAAACACATGGTTTAGGAATATTCCTCTTCTTTGTAGATCCACTTTAGGTTTACACCGAAATCCTTTATAAGAGGGTATCAAAATAAAAATAAGGATTGTAGGATGTAATTAGGGAATTAAATAATTTATTTTTATAGGTATTTACCAAGCCAAGTAATTTTTGAAGTGTTAAGTGGAGAGGAGAGGGGGTACCCTTTAATAAATGTTGGAGAGGATACACTTAGAATTTTTGAAAAGAAAAATGTTTACCCTCATTTTATATATTAAAAAGAAAAAAATGATAATTATAGAAACTTAGATGATATAAGGTCGAAATATGGCCATCCAATGGTATTTGGACAAAATTATATGTCATTTTACCACATATCTGTTTAATTTTACCAAAGAATAAACTTCTTTTAACATTAACCACTATAATAAATTTTTTACATTTTCACAATTAATTTTGAAGAAAATAAGTTATAATTTTTATATATTATTAATTATTCTGATTCCAAATATGGAATACAATTTTCCCAATTCTATTAATAGAAACTCGTATATAGGATGGAAAATCCATTTTCCGAGGAGAAAGTTTTCATAAGAATAGAATTTTATAAAATAACAAATTCAACATGAATATGATTCCAATGACCTAGTTTGGTTTTATAATAAAATAATTATACTAATTTTAATTTTTTTTAAAAATATATAACTTATTAAATTATTTAAATGATTATGGTTTTCAATAAAAAAATTTATTTTCACTATTAACTGAAAAATTAATCATTGTTAAAAATTGTAAAAAATTTACTAAAAGATAACATTGACATGAAGCTTTAAAGAATGAGTTTTTAAAAAATAATACATTTTCTACAATTGGAAAAATAACTTATTATTTATTAACCAAAGTAAATAAATAACATTTTAAAAAAAATTAATATTTTCAAAACATATAAAGACTTTAGTAAATTTAAGAGCTTTTCCCTCAATGTGTTTTCTTTATATTAGACCGCTATAATTAATTTTAAAAATTTGGTTATTCCTATTCATAATACCTTTATTAAAATATAGGTTATAATGTTCATGTTTAAATAATAATATTAATATTACATTATTGTTTTTTAAAACTATGGATTTCATGTAACACAAGCTAGAGATAAATTTAAATTATGAAAGGAAAAAAAATATTTCATTAAAGTTTCATGTGTTACATTATAATGTCATTAAAATGAGTTTCTTCCTTAAAATGCATCACTCCAATACAAATTAATGTGGATACTTCTGCCTGATCATATCCTGCGTTTTCCACATTGTCTCTTCAAATTGGTGGTTTGGCTAAAAAAAATTAACTAGGTGGGTGGTCTCTTTTCGTAGAAATTTATATCTATGATCTAGAATCTCTGTTGGTTGTTCTTCCTAGAAATGATCATTTTCTAGCATTATAACCCCAATGTTGAGTATATGTGAAATATCATGTATTTAATTCCTTATTAGAGATACATAGAACACATTATAGACTTGAGAGAGTTTTTATGGAAGCACTAATCAATAAGATACAATCCTAATACAATTAATAATATAAAATGGACCAATATTCCAAGGGATTAGTTTTCCCTCATTTAAAAATTTCATTACAATATTTCTTGGAGAAAGTCATGGAAATAGTTTTTCTCCAAATTCAAATTCCAGATCACCCTGGCAGTTGTCAACATAAATTTCATCTGAATTTGTCCAACCCTTTTGTGTTGTGGAATGGATCTATCCTTTCCTACTATTTCTTCAGGTAGATTATCTCCCAATTTATTTATTTCTCCATCATTATCCCCGATCACTAGAGTTCTACCCTTATATCTATATAGGGATTCATAAGGATCCATCTGATTTCTGGATTGAAAACTATTGTTGTATGAAAAATCAACCAAAGGAAGGTGATAATTGAAAACACTGTTGAAATAAATAGAACAAAATATAAATATATCATGCTGGGATTGAATTTTCCTCTCTTAATAACCATCTATTCGATAATGATACATAGTGCTGAAACTGAAACTTATATCATGATCTTGCTGAAGACTTTTCTAGAACATTAATGTAAAACCTAGATCCCAATCAGATGTGATGGAATGTGGTACTACATACAACCTTAAAAATTACATAATTTATATCCTTTCATGATAATTGATTCATTATTATCACATCTCATAGAAAAATAAAATTTATAATTATTTCTTAGTGTAGGAAAATGGATAACCAGGGTTGTCTCACTGGAATATCTTCATAGTTTATTCACATATTAATTCAAATTCACCTAAAAACAACTTTTTTTTTTATTTTTTTATCTAAATAAATTGAATTTAAATGGAATAAAATATTTAAAATATTAAACATAGTTGAAACGATCGAATGTGGTCAATAAAGAACGAACATCATCTTTCTGTTTTGGTTTATGGGTTCAATCATTCTTCTTGTTGATATTTAAATTTATTTTGATAACTTAATTATAAAATATCACACTTAAACTACTATTCCTTTTTTAGCTGGTGGAGAAATTTAAAATTCGTAGAAGAAATTAATTCCACCTCATCCTGGAATCAAGGTTGAGGGAACACCTCAATCAAGAATATATATCCTTTTAGGACCAATCTACAGTATATGCCATTTCACCCTTAAATGTGTCAACACCACCATTTGAAGAGATTTTGTTCAAATTAAATAAGGTAAAATATTAAAAAAATGATTAGAATTGAGTTTTAGTTCGATTTCATGGAGTGAAATATCCACACTTATACACTTCAATATTATTCACCACAAACAAAAATAAATCATTTTAATTGAATGAATTTTTTTTGGAATCACAACTGACCTCCCTCAGACCAAGACTCGGGTTATCACCTCATTATTGATTGTAAGAGATCATTGTGTATAAGGAGACAAATAAGATAATAAATATCAAAATAAGAAGAAAGAGATAATAATAAAACAAAAATTAAGAGATAGAGAATAAAAGAAGAACACATGAAATAAAACAAAAAACTAGATGCAGGATAATAAATAAAATAAAATAAGAAGAATAAGTTGCAGTTGGCAGGGGATAAAAATTAATAAAAAATTAATTAATTGTATTAAATTAGGAATTATAAATTATAAAATATAGATAGAAAAAAAAATAAAAATTGAATAAAAGAGAAGCAGTTGAGGTTATCCTCTAGTGGATCTCACCTACGGTCAGTTTTTCCTATCATCATCTAAACACTCCTACTTTTATAAGTATGAAGACCTGTATCCCCCCAAATTACTTAATGTCTTCTCATACATTTGGGTGCTTGAATGAATTTAAAAATAATAGTTATCTCGAGATACACTATGTCTTTAATGATACACCTGAAATCTACAAATTCTTCTTCTTTGGAATGGAATGAAATGATAAAGTGGAGCTTCCATGAATGGGTTTCATGGTGTGTGGGGGGTGGGGTTTGGCATCATATTGGTGAGTGTGTGGATGGTGAGAAAGCATGGCAGTAACAACTCCTCAGTGAACCAACAAAACTTCAATGTGGCTGGTTGGATTGAAGCTATCTTCATCGATGGTGCAATGCGATCATCTGATGTTGTAGAGATGTTTCAGGGTATTTTGGGGCCACGAATGTG
Source organism: Viscum album (assembly GCA_963277665.1). Lineage (NCBI taxonomy): Eukaryota > Viridiplantae > Streptophyta > Magnoliopsida > Santalales > Viscaceae > Viscum > Viscum album. The sequence continues at coordinate 280,344,551 of OY728120.1, read as the reverse complement.
GTAACCATATAAATCTAAAGCTTCCTCATGGTGACCCATGGAATTTCCTAGTGTTTATAGATGGTGGATGGCCAATGTTGAAGGAAATAAGAGGTGAGGAGCGGTGAAGCAGGGTGTCTGATCGTGGCTACGTTGTGCGTGTAGTAAAGCGAAACCATTTCATTAAAATTAAGCATTGACACTTATATCATTGTCCCACATAAAAAATAGGAAATAAATACATGAATGGTTAAATAAAAAGGCATGATGTAGTTGGATCAGAATCCTATACTAGTTTTGGCTCCCAGATACAGATTCACACATGAACATAGGTCATGTAAACTACACAGCCCAAGCGAACCTAGACAGAAATATACATTTAGAATCCTCCCTCAGTCTCATAAAATATACAAGCTTAGTCCTTAGTGCTTCCTCATACCCTTTCTGGCTCATGATATCCCTCTTGGTGGTGGATTGTCTGGTCAGCTCCTTGTGTTTAGGCTAGCTGGCTGGCTACCATTGGTTGAGGGATGCCCAATCATGGAAATTTTTTTAAACACCTGGAAATGCACACATAGAAATATTTCAAGTAATACTATCATACGTTTAAATAAAATTCTAAATTTAAAATAATCATTTTTTATATTTTAAATAAATTATATGTTTAAAATTAAAATTACTCATAATTTAATAAAACAATTAACTTCAAGGTTATATTGATTAAAATACATATAAAAGTCCTTATAATACATTTTAATGTTTAATGAAAATACAGTTGTGTCAAATACCCCACCACTTAATCTATAATTTTCCTCAAGCATTAAATATTAACATTTAATTTCAAAGGGTAACAATGCCACCATATTTTAAAATTAAAAGTAACTAAATAAAATCATCATTAATTATAAATCAATATTTAAAAAATCCACACAAAATATTCATTTAAATTATCAGTTTTCATAGAAACAATCAACTCAAGCATTTTAATTTTTTACATTTGAAAAATGATGGAAACACTCCTGTCATTTATTCAAGACTCTCAATTAATTATTGTTAAACATTTTAAGTCATATTTTACTTCACTTTTTAATAATCTCTCCCATGAGTCATGATATAATTCAAGTAGATTTATGATCATATCATGATAGAATTTTCGTTATCTGTAGATTTGTAGAGGAACAACTCTCTCCGCTTTGTATATAAAAATGGCACATGTAATCAAGAGGACTTGAAATTGAGGTTCAATGATTCTGATTCTTATGCTTCGTAGGAATTAATGTTTAATAATTATGGATCAAGGATGAGGTTTATCTATTAATGTATAAAGAATGATATCAAAAGTAAAATACCAATGAAATTAACCCCTTAAAAATGAAAACTCCAACTTCCCCAGATAAAAGTATTGGTTATGATTAAAATGAAAAAAATAACAGGTGATATACACCATCTTGAATTTTCTCTACTTTAATAATATTTTCAAACTACCTTTTCCATCATGTTTTTTACTTTTTTCTACTGTTATGACTAGATTGAATATCAAACCCACCATCTAACCACATATGATAAAAATAATTAGTCTAGTAATGGAGATTCACTATAAGAAAACTGCCACTATGTTTTGAAAATATTTTTTATAATTTTTTTAAAATATCTGCTAAAAAAATCAAGTTTTTAGCAGCGGTTTTGAAAATTACTGCCCCGAAAATGAGCAGAGTTTTTCAAAAACACAACAAATTTTATAGAAATGTTAAAAAAATATTTATTTATTATTTGTTATTTATTATCTAGAATAAAATATAGTTTATTGTTTATAATTTTAAATATTTATAATGTGTCAATTTATTAATATTTATAATTATATGCTAATAATATTTTTAAACTGAAAATAGATCTTCAATATGTTGAAGAATAAACTTCGACATCACATGGCCATCACTTCTGATTTGAGAGTCCATTTCATCTCCACAACTAGTCAAATTGAAGTTTATCAAATTAAAAAAAAACTAAGTGAGATTTAAATAATGGGATAATCGAAGGGAAAAATGAATTCAAAATTCAAAAGTCGAAAATTGAACTCGAACTTCAAATGACCATAAATATTAATATGGGTGTCCATTTGAGCTCTACCACATATCAAATTGAAGCCTATGATGAGCTATATGCCATTTAGGTTTGGTACCAACTCATTATGTATAATAGCTCTTTTCATTCTGCCACAAAGGCCTAGAAGGCCTCTAAAAGAGTGGTTTTAGTTGTAGGACATGATTTCTTAAAATTCAAATGGCTATAACTTCCGATCTAGGTGTTTGTTCGGCCTTTACGGCATATCATATCGAAGCCCATTTCATGGTCTTTTATTTGACTAGTATCAATGTAGAGAAAGGAGTCATGGATCAAAATTGATGGTCATTTTAGTATTTTTAGGGTTTTCAGAGGTTCTTAACATTTTATGATTGCCTAATTGATTGTTTGATTCAATATTTATATATTTATTTGTTAATTATTAATTATTAATTATTAATTACTTAATTAATTATCTATTATCTATTATCTATGGTTTATTTATTATTTATTTATTTAATATTTAATATTTATTTTCTTATTTATTTATTATTTAGATTTTATATACAAATTAATTATTTAATTATCCTTATGTTATTATTCATTTATTATTTATTTAATCATAATTCTTTATTTATTAAATAATTATTAATTATTAAATATTTAACGTTAAACATTAGTAATTAATTATTAATTGTTAATTAATTATTATTTCTTTATCTATTTATGTATTTACTTATTTACTTATTTATTATTTATTATTTATTATTTATTATTCATTATTCATTATTTATTATTTATTATTTATTCTCTATTCTCTATTATTTATTTTCTAATAATTTATTTTAAATTTACTGAATTTTAATTTATTATTAGTTTCTTATTCATTTATTATTTATTTATTGATTATTGATTGATTATTTATTAATTAAATATTAGTTAAATATTAAATATTAAATATTAAATATTTTATATGAAATATTAAATATTAAACATTAATTATTAATTAAGAATTATTAATTTTATTATTATCAATTATTAATGATTAGTTATTAGTTATTATTAATTAATTATTTTTTATTTATCTATTTATTTTGGTATATATGTTTTTATTATTTATTTTTTATTATATATTATATATTTTTAATTTATAGATTATTAATTTATTATTAGTTTATCATTAATTTATTATTATTTTTTTATTTTTTATTTATTTATTAAATATTAATTTATTTTTTATTTTTTATTTTTTATTAATAATTTATAAATTTATAATTATTAATTATTAGTTTTTAATTATTAATTCTTAATGAGCAATTTTTATTTATTAATTATAAATTATTATTAATTATTTATTATTTATTATTTATTATTTATTATTTACAATTTACAATTTAAAATTTTAAAATTTGAAATTTGAAATTTAAAATTTAAAATGTATTTATTTATTTATTATTAATTAATTAATTAATAATTTATTATTTATTTATCATTATTTAAATTACTTTTTAATTAAATTATTATTTATACATTATTTATATATTATATATTATATATTATATATTATGTATAATATATTATATATTATATGTAACACCCAGACCCCGATTACTTAAAGTCGGTGCATTATTACATAACATTGACAGGATCACAATAGATCAAATCTTAGAAGACCGATCAGTTTAGTAGCCTTGGAAGTTCTAGATACATACATAAGTTTTATATTACATTATAAAATGAAAAACAACAACAACATTGTCTCCTTTGAACACATTCATATCCCTTAGACTCTCCCTACAGGTCAGTCAAAATATACTTTTTCGCATCATGGGAAAAATAAAACATAGAAAGGGGTGAGCTCAGTTGCTCAGTAAGTATATCAATATAGTTGAAACTTTCAAAAATAATCATAATCATCTAAGGCAATGTACAAGACTAGAAAATAAGCCTTTTCATCTTAAATTTTAACATAATATGGAAAATATAAATCAAATAACGCCATTTACTTATTCAAATTGATATTCTACTAGTTGAATAATCACATGCAATATCTTTAGCCAATTTCATAATGATGGAATGCATAATGTCGAAAATCATTACCACATAGTCAAGGCCTCATGCCAAGACTACAAATAATATTTTGTCAAGGACTTGTGCCAAGACACCAGTTTGTCTCATGAAACCTACCAATGCATCGAGGAGCTATAGCGGGCTCCACCCATCACCTACTAAGTCCAATGCATTCCTCTTATGAAAATGTTGAAACATAACATAAATATTCATATTAAAAGTAGTATAAAAAATGTCAATAATTTAACCATAAACCATGAATGGTATAAAAATATCACATCCATTTCCAAACAAATCACAAAACCTTCAATACAATATGGAAGATTGAATCACAATAAATAAACTTCAAACAAGTGTAAAATCCAACAATGGATGTTGACATATATGAAATCAAAACTATTTGAGAGAAATATATATTTATATTTTGAAATAATTTAAGACATAAAATTTTAAAACAATACTTTTATTTTGGAAATATTCTTATACACTTTTCGGGGAAGCATCGAACGTGTTATAATGGTGGAATATAGCCGCACCTTCCGTATAAGTTAAAAAAATATTCTTTCCTTAATTGTGCCGAAAAGGGCGTAAAGGACATTTTTTTGGAAAACAACAGAAATATTACTTTATTAAAATCTCATAAAAATTAAAAAAAATGGTATATATGAATTTAACCCATAGATTAAGAAATAGTAAAAGTGTTTTGAAATACATTTTTATGAAATGTAGATGTGGATGATAAAGAGGTCCTAGTAGATACTCATGTATGAACAACCTCTGATAATGAAGAGGTGGTAGAATTAACCATCACCTTGTACTTTTCCATGATCGAGGGTTTGTTAACCTCCTGTATAATAGTTAAATCATTGTTATTAATTTATACAATAACCAAATACATACAAATTGATATCATATATGATCTTCAAATATTACTTTTAATAATATTTCAGTAGTATAATTGTTTCAGGTGTTAACAGATTTGTTTTTCTTTATATGCTTGGTTATGTAAGCCATGTTTTTTTGGATAGAATGTATTTGATTCATATCTATAACTATATTAATTTCTTAAAAATTATTCTTAATCATAAAATTAAAATTATTCTTCAATGGTTTTGATGTGGAATAAATTTCATCGTGTTCGTGTAGACGGTTATCCGTACGTTCGCACAAGCGACAATATCATTCTATTGATGGTGAAATAAAATTTAATGGGATTGTATATAATTTATAAAGAATCATTAACATGTTATATTTATTATTTAAATTATTTATACTCATTATTATACCCATCAAAACAATAATGTGTTTGAATAACAAACTTTGCCACAACGTGGAGATGGTAAGCCATATGTAAGCACGCATTGTGACTTGTAATTCATCGGATGGACAGAATAATGAATATGGTTTTACCATATTTATAATAATATCTCAATATTTATAAGCTACTGGTGTTATTATTTTGGAATGGAAACAACAAAAGAAAGGGAAAGATTAAAAAGAAAATAACTTTGAAATGGGTGGTGAAATTATTACCTCTTCTTCGGGTGTTTCCTTTTGAGTTGATCAAAAGTGCTCCATAGGTTGGATTTCTGATCAAATTAAGGCCTATAGGAAAATGTGACGGTAGTTGGGAGGATATTTTAGTAGGGTTTTTCCTATCCAAATGGATTTGAAGTAGTGATTTTGAGAGAAGGGGAAGTACCATTTTATAAGAGAGGTGATGGTCACTTAAGGAAAATATTGAAATATTGTTTTATTATACAATCATATATTGTTTATTATGGATTCAAAATGATTTATTTTGAGTATAAGGTGCGTATGGGTCTCAAAAACCTCATCCAATAGGTTTTAGATAGGTTTAGGTCACCATATTGACCTTATCTTTTAGATTTAATGCTTCGTTAAAAATTTTAACTTTTACAATGTATTTTTGTATTATTAAAATAAATTGATAATAAACATACCATAAAAACCCATGAGAACCCCAAGTGGTTCATTATTGACATATCTAACCTTACATACGTCCTTTGGATTATCCTTATAATTTTATAAATATTATATCAATCATTAATATATTATTATTTTTAAAAACTCATTTATGTCACACGATTTGAAATTTTATTTTTGTGATAGTCATAAAAACATTATCACTTTGAAAAAAAAAATATTTAATCAACCCTAAAATGTCATATTAACCTATAAAATTAGTGTAATTTGTCATAAGTCTCAATTTACCTTTTTTGAATATTTATAATATCAATTATTTTAATCTTTCATTAATAAGGTAATTACTGTATCATCTGTATAAAACTTATAAATAAAATACCATTATGTAGGAAATATTTTTAGCTTTTTAATAAATATTTATAGTTGAATTTGTCTTATGTATAACCCTATATTAAAAATGGTTTAGTTTTTAAACATTGATTTTGACACTCTTAACTCTTCTTTAAATAAAAATTAAGAAACATCCTAATCTAGTACAAGTGGATGAAAAAGATCATATTTTATTAAAAAGGTTGACTTCGGTCGAAATAAACGTATCCAATACAATTAGGACATGTGTTAAGATAATTATAATATCATTTTTACCTTTACTTTCCCTATTTACTTTTAACAGTGGTAAATAAAAGTCAAAAGATACTATTCACCAAAAAATATTTTCATCTTATTGAATCGAATTTTACTTAATGATATCAACCATTTCTCTCTAATTTTTGAAATTCCATTCACAGAAGCGGTAAAATTATGTTTAATGAAAATTTTCAAATGTTCCTAGAAGGTGGGTAAATGACTGTAAAAAGTTCAATAAGATTACATATATATATATATAACATTATTATAAAATGACCGCAATGAATTATATTGAACATTTATAGGAATTATGTATCTATTTTTACCTAATATAAATTTATATAAAATAACTACTTATTTAAAAAAAGTCAGTTTTAACCAATAACGTAGTGTTTTCACTATTCATCAAAAATTGAATGTTTTCAGAAAAATACCAAAAAAATATCCTAAGCTATTTTTGATATTCCGAATCCAAAAATGAAGTCCATTTTGAAAAATATAATTTATAAAATTTCAAAAAGTGGGTATTACTATTCATAATGGCTAGTTTGATTGGTCGTGGTGTGTTAAAACTCCATGTTATGTACAACGCAAGCTATGGCATTATTCAAATGGAAATGTAATGTGGAATCATGAGGTGTTACATTATCCCTCCTTCAAATAATTTTCCCTCAAAATTTTTATTATATTTCTGCATAAAAATATTTGGGTGGTTCTTCATCATAAGTTCCTCAGGTTCCCACATTTCCTCTTCCATCTTATGCTTTCTCCATAGAAATTTCACTTGATGTGTCATCCGGATTCTCAACACTTGTTCTCTGGTATCAAAATTTTTGATAGGGTCTTCGCAATAAGACAAGTTGGGTTCCACTTCTATTTCTTCATAGTTGAGTACATGAATTGGGCAAAACATTCATTTTCTCAATAGTGATACGTGGAACACATCATGAACTTTGGAGAGACTTGGCAGCATTTTGAAACCATAAGCCACAAATCCAATTCATTCTAAAATTGTGAAAAGTCCAATGTACCTCGGACTTAATTTTCACTTCTTACCGAATCGTATAACACCCTTCCATGGAGATACTATAAAAAAATTATCTATTACTTGAAATTCAAAATTCTTTCCTTTGGTTATTGGTATATCTCTTTTTCCTACTTTGAGATGCTTTGATGTGGGTTTGGATAACATTCACATTTTCCATTCTTTCCTCAACAAGTTCTGGGCCTACGAGTTTTCTTTCAACAATATCATCACAACAAGTTGGTGTGCAACATCACATTCCATATAATGCTTCATATGGTGCCATCTGAATACTTCAATGAAAGGTATTGTTATAGGAAAATTATACAAGAGGTAAATATTGATCCCATATACCTTGAAATTCACGTGAGCAAGATATCAACATGTCACCTAAGGTTTGAATAGTCTATTCTGATTGTCCATTAGTTTGAGGGTGGTTGGCAGTTCTCAAACAAATGTCAGTATCCAAGGCCTTCTGAATACTTTTCTAGAATCTTGATGTAAAACAGGGATCACGATTAGAAAAAATAAATAGGGGTACTCCTTGAAGTATTAAAACTTCATTAATATATAGTCTTTCTAGAAGTTCAAGTGGTAAATGTTTTCTTATTACAAGAAAATGTGTTGACATGGTAAGACGGTCAACAATGACCCATATTGCATCATTCCTTCTAGGAGTCTTTGGTTGCTCCATGACAACGTCCATCATAATATCTTTCAATTTCCACTCAGGTATGGGAAGAGGTTGCATAACTCCTCCAAGGTGTTGTCTTCCAGACATAACCTGTTGACAAACCATACATATATTCACATAATCAGTAATCTCCCTCTTCATGTTTTCCCACCAAAAATGTTCCTTCAAATCTCTATGCATCTTAGTGCTACTAGGGTGTATAGAGAAATTGTATCTATGAGAATCATCTAACAATTCCCTTTTTAGATCAGGTATATTAGGAACACAATGTCTCTCCCCAAATTTCAAATTCTCATCTTCATACACGATGTCAATCAATCTCTCATCATTCACATCTTTAATTTCTTTTTGAAACTTTTCATCATCAGTCTGAATTTTTTTATCTTTTCTAGTTAAGTTGGTTTCGAAACTATTTGAAAAAGTATTTATGTTTCAACTTCCATGATTATTTCTATTTCCATTTTTACTACATCCATGTATATAAGATCCCTTTCAACTCTCATCTTGTTCAGAACTGCATGATCCTTTCCGTTTAAAGTATCTTCCACCTTATTCACCTTCCCCGGGTGGTAGTGTATAGCTCTATCATAATCATTGAGTAGTTCAGGACATCTCCTTTGCCTCATGTTATTTTATTTTTGTGATAAAAATATACTTCAATCTCTTGTGATCGGTATATATATCACATTTTTCACAATAGAGATAGTGTCTCCATATGTTCAATGTAATGATTATAGCTGCTAACTCAATACCATGAGTGGGATAGTTTTGTTCATGAATTTTTAGTTTTCATGATGTATAAGCAATAACTCTATCATTGTACAAAAGGACACAACCAAGTACTTTGTTTGATGCATTTCTATAAATAAAAAACCCATCATTCACCAATGGTAGTGTCAACATAGGAGCATTGACTAATCTTCTCTTCTGTTCTTCAAAAAATTCTTCATACTCATTTGTCCAAACATATTTAACCGCTTTATATATGAGCTTGGATAATGGTTTAGCCAATCGGGAAAAATTCTAGATGAAATGCATATAATAACCTAATAAACCAATAAAATTGTGTACCCCAGTTATACTCGTCGGTGCTGGCAATTCCTGGTTTGCCTCGGTATTTAAAGAATCGACAAAGATTCCATCTTTAGAGACAATATTTCCAAGAAAAGAAATTTCCTGAAGAAAAAATTCACACTTGATAAACTTCCCATATAATTCATTTCTTCTGAGGGTTTTCAGAATAGTTTTCAAGTGATTTTCATGATCCTCGTTGGTTTTTGTGTATACCATGATATCATCAATAAATACCGCTACAAATTCTTCTAGATATTCCTTTAAAACTCTATTAATTAGTTCCATTAATATAGATGGTTCATTAGTTGGTCCAAAAGGAATTCCTGTAAACTTGTAATGCCCGTACCTGGTTCGAAATGTTGTTTTCAAAATGTCTTCCTTCTTCACACACAAATGATGATATCCATATCGAAGGTCAATATTTGAAAAATATTGAGTTCCATGAATTTGATCGAATAAATCCTCAATGCGAGGTAGGGGATACTTTTTTTTATTGTTATGTCATTGATCTCCCTGTAGTCAATGGACAACCTCATAGATTCATCTTTCCTCTGAACAAAAAGAATAGGGGAACCCCATGGAGAAACACAAGGGTAGATAAATCCTTTATTTCTCAATTCTTCTAGTTTTTTCTTTAGTTCAAATAATTTTATAGTGGACATTCTATAAGGGGTATTTGATATGGTCCTTGAACTAGGAATTAAATAAATGGAAAACTTAATTTCTCATTCTGGAGGATGTCTAAGTAAATCCTATCGAAACACATCATCACATTCTTGTAAAATAAGTACATCCACTATTTGAAAATTGTTTTACTCACTCATAGTTATTTAATTTTCCACTTCTATAATAATTGAATTTAGATAATCTATTGGGGTGGATCTAGATAAGAATCAGATGGTGACATTTTTAATGTAAAGATAAGGTACTTCTTATCATCATCGAAAATTGTAAACTCCTTATTACAATAATGTTTCACATCATGGTATAAAAGCCAATCCATACCGAGAATTATATAAAAGTAAATCATGGTTATGATAATGATATCAGCAGATAAACAAAATTTATATGCCCTAATGGGAACTGATTCAGAAAAAAATATTGTAATGATACTTCACATAGGATTTTTGATCGACATCTCCCTTATTAAATATAATTGGAAATATATAATTTTCATAGAAAACTAGGAAGATATGAAACAATGAAATGCTCCAGAATCAATTAATTCATTAAAAAACTTGAGGAAACCATTAAATTACCTACCACCACGTATTTTGGAGCTTCAACCTCAGTGGTAGTGATCGCATAAGCTTGGCCTTTCTCCCTAGGCCTTTTTTGAGGTAATTTCCATTTGCGCATAGGACATTCATTTTAATAATGCCCCATTTCTCTAAAATTTTGGCTTTCAAAATTGATAACCTCTTTCTTTCTCTTGCAATCATTAGTTTGGTGGCCTTTTTCACCGTAATTGAAACAAACTCCCACTCCCTTCATGCAAGTACCAGGGCGTTTCTTCCCATATTTACTGGAAGATGTATATTCAACTTTTTCATTATTCCCCTTATTTCCATTTATAGAGTGTTCAGTAGTTCTCTTCTACTCTTAACTTTCTTTAAAGTAGTAATACATAGAGAACTCCTTTTCTATCTTGATAGCACATGAGACAACATCTTCATATGATGAGAAGGATTGTGACACTAATGATCGGTGGAGAAATAGTTTTTACCCATCAATGAATCGATCAATATTACTCATTGGGTTACATATATAATATGTTTCATGCCTTTCTAACCTTGTAAAGTTATCCATGTACTTTGTGACATTCTCATCCTCCTTTTACCTCAAACTCAGATATTTTTTTTCGATATCTGCTCGATGGTCACGAGGAAATTATTTTTCTATGAAAATCTCTTTAAAATCCCTCCATTTTATATTTGATACTTCTTCATCTTCCTTTTTGTTTTGAATTAATGACTACCATTGATCTGAATCTCCCATGAGGCGATAAACTACCATGACAACTTTTTCCCATTCTCTACTCCCTAAAGCATGAAATATTATCTCTAAGGAACTTATCCATTTCACAGCTAAAAATGGATTTGTATTCCCATTGAATTTTGGTTGTTGTTTCCTCATGAACTGGTCTAACATTGATCCTCCACATTAGGGATCATGGTACTCCATACGGGTAAGGTTATTATTCATAACCTGAGTGAGTTATCCTAGTTTGATGATAAACTAATCAACACCAGATGCATCACCAGCTCCACTATAATTATATTTAGTAGGAGGGAAATCCCTACATGTATTACGTGCATTGATACAATTCTATTCCATAAACTAGGATCCATTTATAAATAATGGCATACAATAGATTAGTTTATGAATCACAATACATAATTCCAAACTTATAAAACTCTTAATATAAATTGAACAGTTTATGGATATAATCCATAATTACAAAAGTTTTTTCATTGAGGATGTATATACTCATAAATCCTTCGTAATGGTTTGTAAGGAAAATGTGAATAATCCGAATCATATCCCCCAGGAATGTCAAAACCAAGAGTGGAACAATTCCAATTATCATGTACCAGGATACCCCAGGTCATGCCCAAAACTCCTTGTCAAAGTTTTCACTCCTAGGTACATTTGTTCCAGATCTGCATCTACCAACTCATATCCAAATATAGATGTATTTCTTGTAAAACTCACAAAATCTCTACATTTCCAAAAATCTAGGAAGTTCTTATATACTAATACTCAATGTCTATATTAGGGTAATGTTCTCTAATCAGTGCTTTTCTAAAACTAGCTTCCAAGGTTAATACTAAACTTCCTATGATGCCAATTGTAACTCCTCAAACCCAGTTACCCAGAGTCAGTGCATTATTACATAACATTTTCATGATCATAGGGGATCAAATCCGAAAAGACCGATCAGTTTAGTAGCCTTGGAAGTACTAGATTCATACTGATGTGTTACATTAAATTATAAAATGAAAAACAACAACAATAGTTTCTTCTTTGAACACATTCGTATCCCTTAGACTATCCCTACAGAATGGTCATAAAATACTTCTTCGCATCATGGAAAAAATATAACATAGAATGGGGTGAGCTCAAGTGCTTAGTAAGGATAAAAATAGAGCATAAAATCACATAAATAAGAATAAATATTTAAGGAATTGTATAAGACTAAAACATAATCCTTTTAAACATAAAATTCATCATAATATGGAAAGTATTCATCCATATGGGCCTTTGGTCCACCGGTTTGGTCCTTGGGTCCTGGAAGGCTTTCGGGCCACCCATGTTCTTCGGGCTAGTTGATTCTGAAGGCCTTCAGCCACCTTAAGTACCTTGGGACACATCAAGGCCATCGGGTCACATGAAATGCAAATGAACCTATCAGACTACAAAGGACAAGGCTTTAGAGGAGGATTTAGGGTAGGAACATTCACTGAAGTAGTGATAATCGGAATTGAAAGAATGAGAGGGTATGGATTTTCCATCATTACCTGGTCTATTCAGATTTGCATAGGATAGATAGATGACCAGCCTTGTGAAGGTGGAGTGATGATATCATGACATATACTAGGGAGAATTAGTTCCAAGTTGTCTTGTCTGTGTGATTCCTCTAAGCCCTGCGGGTCTTGTAATTGTCTCTAAGCCTTCGGGCCATGTAAGGGTTCCACCTCACCCCTTGAAAGGTGTATTATCACAAATAATAAGAAAAATTAATGCCTTTGAGGCATTATGAATGATAGTCAAACATATATAAAAACCATCAATATAAAATGGAATATTTTATCATAATAAATCAACTTCCAATAAGCATAAAATTCAGCAAAGGATGTAGACATAGATGAAATCAAAACTAATAGAGAGAAATTTCTCTTTCTATTTTGAAATCATTTAAAAGTACTATAATTTTAAAAGAAAACATTTATTTTGGAAATATTCTTATATGATTTTAAGGGAATCTTTTAAGGTGTTATAATTGTGGAAAATAGCCGCACCTGCCGTATAAGTTAAAAAAATATTCTTTCATAAATTTTGTCGAAAAGGTCGTAAAGGACTTTGTTTGTAAAATGACAGAAATATTACTATATAAAAATATAATAAAAAGTAAAAAAGAATGGTATAAATGACTTTACCCTATAGTATAGGAAATATTAAAGGTGTTTTGAAATACATTTTTATGAAACACAGATGTGGATGATAAAGAGGACCTAGTAGATACTCACGTATAAACAACCTCGGATAATGAAGAGATTGTAGAATTAACCATTACTTTGTAAATTTCCTTGATAAAGGTATTGTTAACCTCCTTTATAATAGTTAAATAATTGTTATTAAATTATATAGGAATCAAATACATAAATTTGATATCATATATGATCTTCTAATGTTGCTTTAATAATATTTCAATAGTATCATTGTTTTGGGTGTTAACTGATTTGTTTTCCTTTATATGCTTGGTTACGTAAGCCATGTTTATTATTTATAGGATGTATTTTATTCATATACAAAATGATATTAATTTGTTAAAAATTATTTTTAATCATAAAACTAAGATTATTCTTGAATGGTTATGAGGGGAAATAAATTCCATCATGTTCATGGAGACGATAATCCGCACGCACGCATGAGTGACAATATCATTATATTGATGGTAAAATTGTATGTAATTGGATGGTATATCATATATGAAGAATAATTAACATGTTATATTTATTATTTACATCATTCATACTTATTATTACACCCATAAAAATAATTAAGTGTCTGAATAACAAGCTACACCACGACGTGGAGACGGTAAGCCGTTTGTACGCACATATGGTGACTTGTCATTCATAAGATGAATAGAATAGTGAATATGATTGTAAAATACATAAAATAACATAAAAATATATATAAGGTACTGGATTTTATATTTTTGTATGGAAACAACAAAGAAAGATGAAGTGGAAGAAGAAAATTACTTTGAATGAGGTGGTGAAATTATTACCTCTTCTTCGGGAGTTTTCTTTTGAGTTGATAAAAAAGGCTCCTTATGATTGATTTATGATAAAATTAAGGCCTTTATGTATATTTGAGGGTATTTGGGAGGATATTTGAGTAGGGTTTGGCTATGAAATATGGATTTCTATGTGTGATTTTGAGAGAACGTGAATTACCCTTTTATAAGAGAGGTGAGGGTCTCTTTAGGAAAAGCTTGAAATATTATTTTATTATACAAACATATTCGGTTTATAGTGGCTTCAAAATTATTTATTTATAGGATAAGGTGTGGATGGTTTGAAATCCTCGAAACCATTAGGTTTTATATAGGTTTATTTCAACATATTAACCTTATATTTTAGATTTAACTCTTAGTTAAATAGTTTAAATTTTAACATGCATTTTTTTATTAATAAAATAAATGGTTGATAAACCTACTATAAAATCCCAAGAGAACCCAAAGTGGTTCATTATTGATATATATAATCTCATATTAGTCCTTTTTTAGAGCCTTATATTTTTAATAATATCAAATAAATTAATAATATAGTATTTGTTTTAAAAACTCATTTTTGTCAATTTTGACACTTTTTGGTATTTTTTTTAATGTCATAAAAACTTTATCACTTTGAAAAAAAATTATTTAATCAACCCTAAAAAGTCATATTAACCTATAAAATTATTTTAATTCATCAAATGTACCAATTTATTTTTATTTGGATATTTATAATATCAATCATTTTAATCATTCATTATTAAGGTAATTATTGCATCATCATTGTATCATAAATAAATTTTATTATTTGATGTCTAAAAATTTTAAATAAAATAATATTATGTAGGAAATTGTTTTAACTTTAGAATTAATATTTATATTCAAATTTATCTTATGTATAACCCTATATTAAAAATGGTTTAGTTATTATAGTTTGAATTTCACACTTTTTTCTCTTCTTTAAATAAAATAATAATAAATGTCCCAATCTAATCCTAGTGGACCAAAAGGATCATATTTTATTCATAAGGTTGTTTTTGGTCGAAATACACTTGTCTAATTGAATTAGGACATGTTTTAGGGTAATTATAATATCATTTTTACCTTTAATTACCCTATTTACATTTAACTATGGTAAATAAAAGTCAAACATTACTATTCACCAATAATTATTTTCATCTTATTGAACTAAATTTTACTTACTGATATCAACCGTGTCTCTTGGATTTTTGAAATTCAATTCACAAAGGTGGTAAAATTACGTTTAATGAAAATTTTCAAATGCGCCTAAAAGGTGGGTAAAAGATATTAAAAAGTTCAATAAGATTCTATATATCTAATATTATTATAAAATGACTCCAATGAATTACATTGAAAATTTATAGGTATTATTTAACTATTTTTAACTAATATAAATTTAAATAAAATAACTAATTATTTAAATAAAAAGTTAGTTTTAACTAATAACGCCGTGTTTTTAACTATTCATCAAAAATTGAATGTTTTCTGAAAAATACCAAAATTTCACCGTAATATATTTTTTATATTCCAAATCCAAAAATTATGTCCTTAAAAGAATTATAAAATTTCAAAAAGTGGGTATTACTATTCATAACGGATAATTTGATTGGTCATGGTTTGTTAAAACTCTAAGTTGTGTACCATACAAGCTGTTGCATTATTCAAAGGGAAACCTTCCATGGAATCTTGGGGTGTTACATTATATATTATGCAATATACAATTTATAATATATAATAGATAATAGATAATAGATAATAGATATATCATATATCATATATCATATATCATATATCATATATCATATATATTATATATGACGTATTATGTATTATATAGTTTTTATTATATATAATGTCTTTTATATTATATGTTATATATTATATATTATATTTTATATTTTATTAATTATTAAATATTGATTATTGATTAATCATTATTGATTATTAATTATTTATTAATTCTTATTCAGTTTGTATCTATTTTTTTATGTATTACTTGTTTTTACAATTAATATATATATGTATAATTATATAAATTCGATTTATTGACCACATGAAGAGACTGTTGAAGTGGTAAAGTCTTTGGAGAATAAGCCAGAGGTATGGGGTTCAAATCCCACCAAACACAAAATTTTTATATATGGCTTGGGCATGTTTATGGGCATGGATTTGTGCATGGACATGGACTTATATATGGAGATAGACATGAGTGTGGTAATAATAAATAAATAAATGAATAAATAAATGAATAAATTAATGAATAAATGAACGAATAAATGAATAAATCAATGAATAAATAAATTAATAAATGAATAAATCATTGAATAAATGAATGAATAAATGAATGAATAAATGAATGAATAATTCAATAAAACAATAAATGAATCAATGAATCAATAAATGAATAAATAAATCAATGATTAAGTAAATAAGTAAATAATTAAATAAGTAAATAAAAAAGTAAATATGTAAATAAGTAAATAAGTAAATAAATAAATAAGTAAATAAATAAATAAATAAATATAAAATTGAGAAAATGTTCTTGGAAATTTCATTTACAAGACTCAACTAATTACCTCAAGTCACGATTCTTCATTTTAATATTCATTATTTACTCTAATAATTAAGTTCTTCATTTTACTCATTAAATCTCATTAATATTGAAATATAAAATGTGGAATAATATGATTCCTGAGAAAACCATGTCTCATAGATAAGTCAACTAAAACAAGATTTCAATAATGGGCATGCAATTAAATATTTAAAGCTCAATATAGGATTTTAGAAAAAAATTGTTGGGGCTTTAAAAGATTAACATTAAAAGTTAACTCCATTTTCTCATTAAGGTTTTTCCCTTTTCCTCTTTTGTTTGTTGAATTTATTGTTCCATCGTGGTCCTGTAAAGGTAAATTAATCAAGCATAAATATGATGTCATTTCAGCTAAAACAATAGGGGGAGTGTGTTGTATCTAATTCATAAGAATAAAATTGAAATTCCAAGAAAGGATGAAAAGATAAATCTTGGTATGATCCCCCAAGTAGCCCTAATAGTTTACAATCTCATGAGGGAAGTACCAGTTTTCATTAATAATTAGTTGGTGGATGACAATTCTTAGACATGAACCACCAAAAGTGGATTTTTTCCGACATCCACTTCTTCTTTCTTGGTGAGGAGTGATAAAGGGAAATATTATACTAGATCTACCCATTTCATAATTAGTTATTACTTTAATGGTAGGGATATGATGAATTATAGAACATCCTACTTCATGGTTTCTACTTTTTCAACCTCCATTTGATTTTTTAGTGTTTGATCCATGTGGGCTACATGAATTGAATATTTAAAGGGAATTTGAGCAAGAAATTTTACTTAAATAAAATTTTAATATGAATCATTAATAATAAAATTCCTCCTTTAAAAGTGAGCAGCCTTTATCTTGGTTTCCTCAAACTTAGCAACTTATAATTATTCATGGGTGTCCTCAAATGAATGTTCCTAAAAATTATGGAGCACTCTGTGTTCCTCACCAGGTTCATGTGATGTTTCATCTTATTATACTTAAACATAAAATTGATTGGTAAAATATGAAAATTTAAAGCAATTAGGAGTGATACTCAAGTAATTTTGAATAGAGTATAAATATAAATATCTCAAACTAAGATCATATCTCTATCTTGGTTATGGATTAATACCTTTCTCATTGGTAATGGACACTTGAATGGGAGTCTCACTGGATAGTGGTAGGTAGTCATGATCATCCATATATTCTTCAAATTATACCACTTTGATGGATTCCTCATCTTCGATGGATAGACTGATATATATGGTATTTAATCTTATACCTGGTAGATGGGAAGATCTCATTTAATTTCTTCTTTAGCTCATTCATTAAAAAATTGATATGAGTGGTTTACCATATTCTTATTATCACATGAGCCTTAGTAATCACTCTCTAGATCTTTCTGATAATTTTATAACAGATCCTTGAGATGGTTGGGCAGTGGATTCTCCTCATGCTTGGAATCAACTTCTTGAATGTATTCAGAAAACATAGGGAGCTCCATTGGAGCTTCCCTCAACACCTTTAATATTTGATAATCAATTTTTACATTATTGGCCATGTCTATAATCTATTGAAGTGAAAATATAGCCTCCTAATCATTAATATTATACTCGAACATGTAAGTGATATTTCTAGATCTTTTTTGGAGGGCCTCATTAGTATTGTTAAATATTTATTCTTGGTCTTGAGACCCTATGTAAATTCTACATTAATTAATTAAATAATAATTTGTAATTATTTAATTAAATAAAATAATAAAAAATTATATATACTGTGATAATATAAAAATAAAAAAATTATTGTTTAGATCCCTCATAAAAACACTAGTATTGATGCATTCCTATCAGGAGTCATGGAAAATGAAATTTCTTAATATTCCCTGGTGAATCACATTAGATAAACAGGCTCATCAAACTAGAGGACCTTCATAGATTTTTACCTATTAATTCTAATTCACCTAAAAACTACTTCTTTTTTGTGTTTTTTTAATTATTTTCCTAAAAATGAAAATTAAATGATATAATATTTTTAAAATATTAAATTAACATGAAATGAATGAATGTAGATACTGAACAAAGAACTTGTACTTCATATTTTAGTTTATGGGTTCCATCATTCTTATTATTTTTGTTTTAATTTAGATTGATAAAATAATTATTAAATATCACTCTTAAACTATTATTAATTTTATTTAGTTGGTGTGAGATTTTGAATTCCTAGAAAAACATAATTCGAACTCTTCCTGTAATCAAGGTTGATGGAACACCTGAATCATGAATGTGAATCCTTACAGGACCCAACACTATAATATGTTGTTTCAACCATTGAATGGATAAAATCCATCGTGTAAAGATATTTTGTTCAATAGAAGGAAGAAAAATGATTAAAATAAATGAAATGAAGTGATTTCGAGTTCTATTTTGTGGATGAAAATCACTAAACTCATACAATTCAGTCTTTCTCACCATAAATGTAAATTAATCATACGAATTAAAGCATAGAATTTTAGAAACACTACTTACCTCCCCTGGGCCAAGACATGGGTTAGATCCTCATTATCGAGGGGAATAGGTCACTATGGATGAAGAGAGAAATAAGAGAATAAAAAAATAGAGACAGAATAATAAAATTAAAAATAAGAGAATGAGAATAGAATAAGTACACCTGAAATGATATAAAAACATAGTTGTGGGATAATTAAGAAATATAAATAAACAAAATTAATGAAGAAGAAGAAAAAAATGAATATAAAGTAAAATAAAAAGAATAATAATAAGTTAGTGGGTGATAAAACTTTAAAAAAATTCATGAATTTTATTTATTAAGGTATTCAAAATTACATTAGAAGGAGATATGAAGAAAAACATAAAATAAAAAAAAATAAAATAAAAAACAAAAGAAAAAATTATAGCTGAGTTTCTCCTCCATATGATCTCCCCTGTGGTCATCTACTCCCCTAATCAGCCGAACTATTCACCTTTTATAAGATTTGAGGGTTTCTCAGGCACCCATTCCTTAGGATCTGCCCATATTTTAAGGCTTTTAAATGATTCTAAAAATGAGAGTCATCTCATGACCCATGAGGGCTTGAAATATACACTTGAAAACCTCAGGTATTTCCTAATTTAGTAAGGACCAAAATGATGTGGTGGAGCTTCCTTGAATGGGTTCTATGGAGCATGTGGGTGGAATGGGAGTGTCTTGGTGAGTGTGGTAGTGGAGAATGTTCATGGTAGGTAAAATTGATCAATGAACCAACCAGCCTTCACAGAATCTAGTTGGATATAAACAATCATCATCAGTGGTGGAATGTGATCTTATGAGGTCTTTAATATGTTTCGCGGTGGTTTGGGTCCTCAAAATGTGTCTCCATATAATGAACCATTATTTCCATATTCAAATATTACATATATTTATATAAATATTCATTTCATAAAATAAAAAAATACCATTATAGAACTTTATGGGTTGAGTGTCATTGGAAACCTGAAAACATAAACAAGTGGTTCATAAAAATCTATATCATCTACATAAATTTATTCACATCCATCTCCCTTAAAAGACATATCCAACTTAAAACCATTTTTCATAAGCAAGGTAAAATTAGTAATAAGAAATGGTGAGTTCAGATGCTCATTAAGGGTAAACATTGCAGATATAAATCCATGATCATATGAAAGTATAAGATAATAATGTGACCATGAACAAAAAATTTCATGTTTATACCCAACTTTTCATAGGTTATAAACATGATTCATAAAATTAACATTATCATTTCCAAAAAACATGGACCATAAGAGTGAGAAATCATTATAAATTAATCATGATCCATAATCTCATGTCATAAAACTATGGAACCATCCTAAATAAAGTAAAAAATTTCATATGTCAAGGTTATCTACCAATACAATCAATATAGTGGATCAAGACACCCTAGTTTTCTATAGTGGATCTGGACAGACATGTTTACCATAGAGGATCAAGCACATCGACTTGTTTCCCAATTTTATCCCACGAGATATAAATAATTACCATATGAATCAGAGTGAGATATAGGTCTTACCTATTACATAATAAAAACCATACATATGTTCTATAGAAGAACATAAATCATATCAAAACCTATGAAAATAAATTGGGTTTCATAAAAATTTCATCATAGCATAACACATGGAAAAGAAATATGTTTCATAAATATCATGACATTCTAATGATAAACCAACCATGAAAAAGATAAGGATATTATCAATAAATATTATCTATATTAAATCATAAGTAATATGAAAAAATGTTATCTTATATAAAAATTAAATTTGAATGATCAATTGGAATAATTCTTAAAAAAAATAACATTTTCATATTCAAATAATTTCATTTAAATATTTGTACTATTATAAATGAAAACATTTTATTTTAAAATAACATGTTATTATTCTAAAGGAAACATCAAATCATTAAGGCTTTAGGGCAGTGGGAACATCCACTCATGTGGTATAAGTTATAAAAACCATTCCTTGCAGATTTTGGTTTCAAAATTCACAAAGAACATAAAAAAACAAAAATCAATTCGAATAGAATTGTAAAAAGTAAAACATGTGTAAAAAAATACTTTTAAAAAATCAAAAGAGAATAGTGAAAAAACTTTTAGACTCAACATAAAAAAACATGGACGTGGAAGAAAAAGAGAGTTTTAATGAAAATTTTAGGAAGATAAATTTTAAAATAAAGTACCTTATAAATATCATGTTATTTAAGTGAGAATTAATCTAATGAATCGATTATGAGTATTATCTATAAATCCACATAAAAAAGTTTAAATACAATATAAGATAATCAAAATTAATCTGGCACATAATCTTAACATGAAATAGTCAAAAAAGTAAAATTTTAACCTCATGAATGGAAATTGTGTTAAGATATCTCTTACCACTTTGCTATTAGTTGAATCGTATGCCCTTTAAAAGAAATAATTATAACATGGAACATTGAAAAACATGAAGACAATGAGATTTTTGATATGATATATCAATGTTTACTATATAAACCATAAAAAATATAAGTGTTAAATGAGGAAAATATCTCAAAAAAGTAAAATTGAGACGAGAATGTCTTCCCTCACACTTACCATTATTTTTGAGTACATTAACCACCTATTGAATATCACCTCCTTAATAGAACCCTTAAAGAACTTTGAATTGGTCACTGGGTGATACCAACATAAATTGGGCATGGGGAGAGTTGGTAGGAGAGGGTTTTTTAGATATTTTAATATCTTTATGTCATATGTAGTGAAAGGGTGTGGGGAGGAGTGGAATGTATTCTTGAGGAAAGATGATTTTAAGTGATTAAATAATGATTATTTACTATTTAATAGAAACCAAATTTGGGTGGAATTAATTATAAATAATTTGGACGATAATTAATGTTTTAATGGATGGTTAAGGTAAAGAAACAAATCGACCAAATATTTAATATTGCATATTTAATTTATTTATAGCTTTTACCTATTAACATTTTACTTGATATATTATTTTACAAATACTATGGTAAATATTATTTTTTACCATGATAACCTTTTTATGCCTAAAAATTTAAATGAACTTATAACCTAATTTGGACAACTTAATTATAAATATGGAATTCATTTTTTGAAATTGAAAACATAAAAGTTTCAAAAATACATTTAAAATTAAAGCATCAAAATGCAACAAAAAAAAGTTTTTTTTTGGAAAAAATGAGTTTTCAAACATGAAAATGTACTTATATAAGAATAAGGTATAAATAATATGTAATTATTATTAATTAGAATATATACAACTAAATATAACATAATTTACTTTTAGATAAATTTAAAATCACAAAATAAATTTTAAATATAATAAAAATTAGTGTTTTTAAAAAATCATTAATTTTTTCCATTCCCTAAAAAATTAAAATCAAATGAGAATTATAAAAAATTAATCCTAAGATATCTTTGACATGATGAATCCAAAAATTATTTTCATTTAATGAAATATTTTTTCCAAAAGTTTCAAAAATAAATTATAATAATTTTCACATAGAAAGAAATAAAAATCACTTTTTGAAGAAAGTATGTATTTGATGAAAAAAATGAATATATTAAAAGTAATGTGTTTATTTCAAAAGAATAAATAAATTTTAATTTAACATAAAATTCATATATATTTAAAAAATTTAGTTAATCCAATACACACCTTCCAATTTAACATCTAGTTTATAATGATCCTATTAAAATAAAAATATTTTTTAGTTCATTTAAGCTTGGTGTTTCATGGAACATAAGATATCAAAGATATTAAATTTATCTAAAAATAAAAATACAATAAATTTCTGGTGTTTAACTTTCTACCCCCCATAAAATTAATTTTACCCTCCAAATTATTCACTTAGATAAAAATAGATAAGGATACCTCTACCTCATCACATCCTTAGGATCCCACGCAAATCCCTCAAGATGTTTGTTTCTCCACTAAACATTAACCTTGTGAGTGGTCTTGTTTTGTAGAAATGTATCACTATAATATAGAATAGCTACTATCTATTCTTCATAAGAAAGATATTTCTTCAATGGAAGAACCTCTCAGTTTAGTATATGTGAAGGATCAAGTATATACTTCCTCAAGAGTGATATATAGAACACATTCTGATCTTAAGAGAGATTCAATGGAAAATACAATCGATAAGCTATTGTCTTGATAGAATCAAGAATCTCAATGAATTTTTCCCTCACAATTTGAAATTTCACTTTTAAAATTAATGGTACAAATTTTAAAATTCCTTTGTGGGAAACCCACATCATAAATATGGTTAATAAAACTTCCTCTTAAAATAGGGAAAGTAAAAGGTTAAGGTCAACACAAAAATAGGATTCCAATTAGGAGAACATTATTAGAAAGTTAAAAAAGAAAATATGAGGGAATTATAACTATCATTTTCTCATAGAGAATGATATAGAATATAGTCAAGATAAGGTTAATGGATAAAATAACTATAGACTAAATAAGTCATAAAATATTCATTGATATAATCATAAATGATGATATTATGATAACTTTTTTTTAAATCATGTGAGAGGATATACATACTTGTTTTCATTTCACAAGTATAATCTCACTCTTTGGCTGCAACATAACCAATTTAAGATTCATATCTTCCTCCAAGTAATAAATTTTAAATTGTAATTATTGAAGAATTAGTGTATCATAATATCAATAATTGGATGAAAATTCATTCCTTATATCTTTAGTTATTATAAAAATATGTTTATCATAGGTTATCCAATATCCATAAATCTCCATATGGTTAATAAATAAATTAATAAATAAAATATTTTCCAAATTTCAAAATAAATAATTTCATAGATTTTTACCCTTATTAACCTTAATAAATATTAAAATCCAAAACATTCAAAAGAAGGTCACTAAAATTTCAAAATCAACTTATCATTAATCCCCCAAAAAATTGATATAGATATTAATTTGAACAAATAAAACCTTCGGAGATCATTATCATGTATTCTATTGAAACATGGTTATAACCTAAATTACCATAACACCTTATTGAAAATATGAATACTTTTAAAACTAACTCCTTCTACAAAACAGAAATCTGAAAATTCTATAAACTCAATTTATAAAACACCTCATAAACAAATTAATAATATGTTACAAGGTCATTAATACTACCAAACATCTCTTTATCTCATTATTATCCCAAAATCATGTACATTTAGGGGTTATCTTTCCCTTAATCACTTGTTCTCCATAAATATCACCTTACCACCTCAATCTCTTTTCATGGTCACTAGTACCATTCAACATATAATTTGAAATATGTATGTAAAAATATCATTTAAACAATACTTAGAAGTTTATCCATTCCATAAAATAATAAAATTACTTCTACAAAATTTTTGTTAAATTCCAATACATAAACATTCAATCAATCCTCTTCCTTATTAAACAGTTAACCAAGATTATTCATTTTATTCCCCAACAATTATTTCATCTCATATATCATTCATAGTCTCCTCATCATTATCAATATAACCATTACTCATACAACCTTTCCAATTCTTTTCATGATAATTCCACTAAGGTAATCCATTTTCATAATGACCATAAATTCCACATTTAAAACATTTAATTGTCAATGATGCCTTAGGAATACCATTATTTTCATCCATTTAGGTAACTAAACCTTTCTATATACCTTTTCAATTACTTGCTTTATGTCCCTATTTTCCACACCCAAAGTATCTTCCAAATCATTTGAAAAATTATCCTTGATTCCTCTTCCCACATAATTTACATGAGGACATTTGAACTTTATTTCATCTATAGTCACCATAAACTCCATATTTTTCTTCATATATGGGTCATTAAACTCACCAAAGTTGAAATTATTGATCATATTATACAATTATTGATCATGATTAATAACAAGGTTTCACCTTATGAATCCAATTCCATTTTGTTTCTCAAGATTAAGATAATTCCATTTTAAATGAAATTAACCATTAAAAGGAATCCTTCTGGTTCCATTCATTTTCTAAATCCAAAAAATCATAGTGTGGGAAACAATAATCATAGTGGGAAATCACACAATCAAGCGAAATTGTTTATAAAATTTCAATATATGACACCTAAGGTTTAATAAAAGGTTATTCATGATCATTAACTCAATTATAATATTTTTATGTATAATTAGACATATCATTAGGGATCTGACTTACAATTTTCTCATCCTGGTTTTCAAAGGTAAACTAAACCATTCTCGAATACATACTATAATGACCCATTTTTTCATACACAAATATTAAATTATTTAGATAAATATTCATTACATAAAATAAAATATACCACAACATAATCGTATGGGTTTAATATCTTTCGAAAAATGGAAATATAAAAAATAGTTTTATAAAAATATATATCGTATCACTAAATTTATTCATGTTTAATACCATAATTATGAATATCATACTTAAAACCATTAATCATAAATCGGGGAAAGGATGTATATGAAAGGTTGAGTTCAGATTCTCAGTAAGGGACAAAATAATATAAATCAATAAATATCCATATAAAAACATAAGATAATAATGTTATCATGATCATAACATATGATATTCATACCCAACCTCTCATAAATCATAAACATGATTCATTTCTTAAACATTATAATTTCAGAAAAAATGGACCATAAGAGTGAGAAATAATTATAAATCAATCACTATCCATAATTTAATGTCATAAAAGTTTGTCACAATCATAAACATACTAAAAAATTTCCTATGTCAAGGTTATCTACCAAGACCATCAATATAGTTGATCTGAACACACCTTCTTCCTATAGTGGATTAGGATGCACCTCTTTCCCATAGTGGATGAATCCCATTAACTTGATTCCAATTATTATTTCATGAGATATAAATCATTACCCAATGAAATGGAGGGAAATATAGGTCCCACCCTTAACATAATTAAATCCACACATATGTGTTACATAAAAATGTAAATATTATTAGAAACCCTAAAAATAATTTGGGTTCTATAAACATTTCATCATAGAATAACCTATGTAAATGAAATAGGTTACATTAATATCATTACACCATAAAAATAAACCAACTATAAAATTAATAAGGATAATATCCTTGAATAATATCTCTATAAAATCTTAAATAATATCAAAAAATGTTATCTTATATGGAATATAGTTTTGAAAGATCATAAGGAATAATTCTTGAAAAAATAACATTTCTAGTTTCAATTCCTTTCTTTTTACATTTTTTTAAATAATAAATTTAATAATTTTATTTTAAAAGAACTATGTAATCTTGTAAAGGAAACATTAAATAATTATGATAAAATGAGGAAGGTAAAAAATATCATTCTTTATAAGTAAAAAACATTCATTCTATATTTATCTCAGAAAATTATGAAAAAACAGCGAGAAAAAAAATATTTTCAAACCCATTTATAGAAAGTAAAACATGAATAAAATAGGAATTAAACAAATAATAATAAAATATTAAAAACATTTTTTGAAATAATTTTATAAAACAAGGATGCTGAATAAAAATAAATTTTTAAGGGAAAATTTAAGAAGATAAATGTTAAAATGATGTACCTTATAAATTTCATATCAATGAAGTGATCATTAATCAAATGAATTGATTATTTGAATCAGCTATAAATACACATAAAATAAGTATAAATACACTATAAGATAATAAAAATTCAAATTACACATAATCTTAACATGACATCATCAATGAATTATAATTTTAATCCAATTAATGGAAATTTAGTTAAGAAATCCCTTACGAGTTTGTAATCAGTGAAACTGTATGCCCCATAAAAGTAATAATAATATGAAGCATTGAATGATATAAAGATAATTATATTAATGATATGATATATAAAAGGGATTTATATACACCACACAAATTAAATATGTTTATAGTAAGCCATATATCTCACAAAAGTAAAAGTGAGGTTAGAAACCCTTACATCACACTTCCATATTGTTTGGTGTACTTTATCCTCCTCTTTAATATCAAATCCTTAAAGGACTCTTTAAAGAACATAGAATTGGTCTTTATGTGAGACTAGAGACACTTGGACATAGGTGGATTTGGGGAGGGGATGTTTTGGAATATATTTCAATGTCTTCAAGTATTTTTCAGATAAATGGGGTGATGAGGAGTGATATTTATACATGAGGAGGAGTGGTTTTAAGTGATTAAATAATGATTATTTTTGTATTTATAGCCATCAAAATTTGACTGGAAATAATTATAACACATTTATATTATAATTAATGTTTTAATGATGGTTAAGTATAATAAAAACATCAACTAACCATTCATTTTTGTATTTTTAGGTATTTTATGCTTTTACCTTTTAACATTTATCCTGCTACATTATTTTTACTATACTATGGTAAATGTTTATTTTCCACGGTAAATTTTTTGTGCCTAAAAATTATAATTAAATTGTAAGATAATTTGTACCACCTATTTCCAAATATAGAATCTATTTTTATAAATTATAAACACACATGTTTCAAAATTACATTTAAAATTAAATTGTCAAAATACTATGAAAATTAGTTTCTTGAAGAAAATGTGTATTTTATCCAAAAAACGTACTTAAACCAAAAAATGTATAAACTTTATTTAAATTTTATTTATTATATTATATCTAACAAAAAATTAGTAAATTTTATTTTAGATCAATTTAAAATCAAAAAATAAAATTTAATTATAAAAAAAAGAGAATTTTATAAAAATCTGTATTTTTTTTAATCACTGAAAAATTAAACTTTTCAGAAAATTTTCAAAGGTTCGTCCTCAATAATTTTGATATAATAAATAAAAAATGAGTTTTATTTTATCAAATAAGATTTCTTAATGTGTCAATAAGTATTTATAAAAATTTTCTCATATTAATTAATAAATATCGCTTTTTAAAGAAAACATATATTTGAAGAAAAAATGACTTCACTAAAAATTATGTGTTTATATAATAAGAATAAATAAATTTTTATTGAAAATAAATTCAAAAATATTTAATAATATATTTAATACTATTCACACCTTCCAATATAATGACTAGTTTGTAATGGTTGTGTTAAAATAATAATATTTTAGAGTTTGTTTTTGCTTTTCATTTCAAGAAACCTAAACTATTGAAGATATTAAACTTATTTAAAAATTGACATATCATAAAATCATGGGGTGTTACACACTCTCTTGAACACAAGACTCCCAATAGTCACCCATGGAATTTCCCAGTGGTTGTAGATGGTGGATGACCGATGTTGATGGCGGCATTCGTTGAGAAGCAGCGAAACAGGGTGTTCGAGCATGGTTGAGGTGTGGGTGAAACGAAGTGGAACCGTTTCATAAAAAATGAATAGTTCATATTATATCATTTTCCCACATAAAAATCCAAATGAACTCCATGCTTTTTTAAATAACAAGGTGTGATGTACCCAGCTCATAAGCCTGGACCAGGGTGGTGTCCTGAATACACATGCACACCCGAACATGGAACACACACACCACATGGCCCAAGAGAGCCTAGGAATAGATATTCATGTAGTATCTTCACATAGTATCCCATTCCTCATGGGATAGGTCTCATGTGTGGCCTGATACCACTATTATATTTTGTTGGCTCTTCTCGTAGTGGCTAGGCTGGCCAGCCCCATGTTGGCTTGCTAGGTGGCTATTTTCCATTGGTTGAGGGTTGTCCATGCTTGGAAAATATTTTCAAACACATTAAAATTTATAATTGTAAATATTTCAAATAAAAATATCTTAATCCCAAATAAAATTATAAATTCAAAATCAATAATTTTTATCCTTTTGAATCAATTTCAATATTTCTATTATAATTCATCATATTTTAATAAAATAAATAATTTTATTGTTTTATTGATTGTAATCCTTTTAAATGTCCATAGAATATGTTTTAAATCTGATTGATAATGTTAGTTCTCACTGATTCAAATAGAAATATCCACACATAGTAATAAATTGTTCTAACTTTTTAAGGCAATCAACTGCAACTCATATATTATTGTTCTCTTCAGACATTTTGGGGAGCCCAATGACTAAATACATGGTGTTTTACCCTTTCCATTAATATATGGGTAATGATTGTAATAACACCTTAGATATATTTCATTTGACCTTAACTTTATGATAATCCAAGCATTGAGATATAAACTCAATAATATCTCTCTTCATGCCATCCCATAAAAAATACACATTCAAATATCAATGAATCTTTTTTACTTCTAGGATGAATAGAGGATTCAGAGCTATGAGCTTCCTCTAATAGCTCATTCATTAATCTGGTATGTATTGAACACACACGGTTCCTGGAACTTATCATTCCATCAAAATCAATGTTAAACTAAGTAAAATTTCTCACCTTCTTCTATATCCCAACATCTTCATTCCATTCCACATTAATCATTAGTTGGATAGATGGATGAACATTTTTTATAGCAAGAATAGATTTATAACATTTCATTATGATTTAAATATCCATCCTTTTAAAATAATTTTTTTGGATCTTTTGTGAACCTCATCATGGATATGATATAATGACCCTTTCTAGTCAAAGCATCAACCACCTTGTGTACTTTACCTGGGTGGAAATGTATTGTGATGTCATAATCATTAATTAGCTCTAATCATTTTTTATGGTTCATGTTCAACTATTTTCATGTGAATATATACATTAAAATATTATTATCAGTATATATATCACACATTTTTCAACAATGATATGTCCCCAATATCTTTAATAAAAAAATTATGAAAGATAGATCTGAATCATGATTTGGGTAATTTTTCTCATGAACCATCAATTGTTGTGATACATAAGCTATTACTATATCATTTTTAAATCCAATGGTTATATCAATGATAAAAAATATGGTCCCAAAACAATCCTAATCCTTATCTATAATATCATTTAAAAATGTCATGCCAACCAAAAAATCTCATAGTTTATTAGTAGATGTTTCACCCTTATGACCCTTCAGATATGAGTTTAAGCCCTCTGAACATGTTGAATGTGACCGATTATCCTTTTTACTAAAATAATATTAATATAAATCTTATAACATCCCCAAAAAATGGTGAAACCACATAATCATTAAAGTTAATAAAATCCACTAAGGTTATCAATAACATTAAACATACGAAAAATCGTTCCTACTGAAACAATACTTTAGATTGAACATAAGAGTTACATATACCATATTCCAATAAAAAGTTTCCCAAAATATCATTTATAACATTAAAATACAATCACTTATAACCTAGAAAGGGGTGTCTAAGACATTGAACCTATGGTCAATCTTATACTCATAAAACCACGATGGTATCCATAACTCTTAAGTTGATCATACATGAAGACATATATAATTCCAAATTAATCCAATCGTTAGATGTTTTGTGATTCTTATAACCAAAATTTCATTAATATAAATAAATCTAAAACATAATTATTAAATAAAAATTAATAAATACTATAACCCTTTTTCTCTAATGATTGGTATAACATAGTTTCTTCCCTGGTCTAGGGTCTATCCACTTGTTTTGGGCACTAACTCAGATAATTCCCAGGTTTCTAACTTGTAAGACATCAAATTATTTGTAAATTCATTGCTCTCTAACCTTAATTTCCATATATAAATATTTATCCCTCCAATTGATACATTATCCTATCTGCATCTTCCCTCTTTCTTAACATGTAGAAATCATCATATTCTTTTCTCTATGTTCATTACCACATAAACTTTCATAAATTTTCATCTTCCTCTTACTTTAAACATCATGACTCTCACTGAATTTTATGTTGCTAGTCATATATTGTGACAGATAATTAGGAAAAATAACAGAATATTTGTCTCAATTCATCAATAAATTTGGTTTCTCATAATCACTAAATTTTCAATAATATTTAATGTAAACATGATTACTATTGGTTTTATATGTTGGATGAAGCAAGAAAACATAATTTGAGTAAAAAAATCATAGATGGAAACCACATAATCCAAAAAAAACACTTATAGGATATATAAATAATGACACGTTATTTTCAATATATGACACTATTGCATTAACCTCGGTTATTCGTGTCCATTATTCAAATCCATCATGATGGTTAGTAATGATTTTTTGAATTTACAAAAAAATTTCCCGGGGAGTTTTATACTAGTGTGCAATAATGACCATTTTGATGAACAAGGTGACAACCGAGTCTTTCTAAATAAAAACTTTTTGAATTTATTTCCCCTAGTTAAAACTGTTACAAAGAAACATGCACTTTTAATATCTCATATACCAATTTATCTATACTTTTCGAAAATTCTAGGATATTTTCCTTTGATTAAACATATCCTTAGAAATATCGTTTTATATATCTTTAAACATATCCCTAGTAATCTAACTAATGTTTTATTATCCTAATTTTAAATTTTTACTAAAACTTTATTCTAATACCAATTAAAATAGAACAAACTTCTTATATAAAAATATTACATTTTTATAGAGGAATATTCAATACATTTCACAAATACATTCCCAGGGACCTTAAAGGTTTAATTTCGTTGAAAAAATATTAAAAAATATCTTTTCTCATAAATGATCTTCAACATATCCCTTAATAATCTTCCCACATTGTACATTTTATAGAAATACCCTATTAAAAAAATTCTCCATAACCCATGGAATTTAAACATAAGAAAGGGTGATATCATATTATCATTAAGGGTAAACAAGTATGTCATATATATAACATGAGCATAATGGTATGAGAACATGTGAATAACCATTGAAAACCATACCCTTCATATCATAGATCATAAAATTTATTCATGGAGTAAATCATAGACACTAAATAGACATGAATCGAAATATAATTAAAGAACATTAGACAAGATAAAATAACATTGGTATAAGACAAACACTTGTGTCATACACATAAGAATATGAAATATTATTTCAATGCTACCCACCAAGACATTCGTAACATGTTAGGATTGGGATACACACCCATGTACCTTCCTTAGGCTTGGGATATCCTCCTATATACCATCATTCTTAGGCTTGGGGTAGCCTCATATTTACCCTCTTTCGGGCTTTGGATAACCTCCAAGGTTCCCATTGATCTCATAGAACATTAATCATTATGCCATGAATTGGAGGGAGATATAATTACACCCATCACATAATCTATATATTTGGGTTCAATGAGATTATAAAACATTATTCATATCATAACCCATAGAAATAAAATGGGTTTAATAAAAATTTCATCATTGAATAACCCATTGAAAGGAAATGTGATTCACAATCACCTCATGGATTAATCATAATATAACCCATAGAAAAGGATTGTGTTTCATAAACATATCTTTATCATAATCATTAAAAATCCAGATAGAGAATAGTTATTGTATAATTGTATCATATTCCTTGGAAAACATATGCAACACCAAAGGGTTTCATCATTGATGAATAGAAATTCCATAAAAAAATTATTAAATATTTTTTAAGGAAAAATTCCATTTCATTTTCATTAAAATTATTCAAAAATATAAAAATATATAATTATTAAAGAAAGAAGTTTCTTATAAAATAATCTGGGAACCTTTTAAATTAATATTTCAATCATTGAGTGGTAATGATGGTAGTATATACTATTCATTTCATGCTTGTTAAAATTTAGATTCCTTTCGCATTTTTCTGTAAAAATTCAATAGAACCCTATTCAGAAAAAGATAAGAAGATTGACTTTAAACCATTTCTAAAAAAGTTATAAATGGCTGAAAATTTATTTTAAATTTTTTTGGAGAACCGTGAAGAAATTATTTCAAATATTTTAAGAAAACATGGACATGGAAGAAAAATAGTTTTCAACTGAAGAGAGAAACAAGTTTTGTTTTCCATAAAAAATTTCTTTTGAAATATTGAGTAAATAAATTGAGAAAAATAGAATGAAGACATGTAATTTCAAGAAATAACCATAGGATTATAAATTTCATGATATTCATGAGAGTTAAATCATAATAGGTCATCATTAGAAGCATAATCTTAAACAATTCTCATAAATAATGAGATCGTAACATAAAATATTTACCACTTCAGTAACTTTTGAATATTAAGTACCATGAAACAAATAATCGTAGATAGATATGTATATACCATAAGTATAATGATGACAATAATAAAATTAATGGGTATTATATACACCACAAAAATGAAACAAGTTGTAAATATGGCATGTGTCCCATACAAATAAATGTGAGATTAAAAATCTCTGAGACACTATGCTAACGTTTGAATCATAAGCCCCATGAATGAAAAATTTAAAATGAACCATTAAATATAATTAATAAATATAAATTTATATTTTATCATGTCAATTATTTTGTATGTTCACATCATAAAACAATATTTCTTCATAACATAACATATGTCTTAAAGAAGACAATTTGGGTTATAAACCCCTTACCTGAAGTCTTAACTTACTTCTTATATCTTTTAAACTCAAATATAATTAATATAAATTTATTATAATTATACTATATAATTATAATGATATATATCATGTCATATATGATTTACTTATGAAAATTTTATTACTCATTTATTAAAAATTCCTTATTGAAATCACATTTTAGGTAACAACTGCTTAGTTTTTCATATATATTTTGGTTTGGTATTTTTTGTCATTTAACATTGATCATAGTTCAATAATGTACCAAATTTTAAAAATGATATAAATATATTATATATTCACTATATTTTTATTTATATTAATACATTAATGATAGAGATATAAAATGAATTACACTATTAATGGAGATGGTAGGTTATACGTACGCACAAATGCTATTTCTATTTTACTGATTTAATGGAATAAAAGAAAAGTAATTAATAATTCACATTTATAGAATAATTTTTATATCATATATATGATTTATATTCATTTAATATAATCTTATTACCATTAGAGTAAAAATTAAATGGAAAACCTATCACATCACTTCATGGAGGCAGTAGTCAACACATACACTTGAATGATGTTATCATTTCCCATTGGAGTGTAATGTAAGATTTTAGTAGGGATATTATAAATCCACAAGTATAATAATTTCATGATTATCATATATAAACATTAAAAACATAATATTCTCCATCTGTGATAGGTGGTGATGGAAAATTAATTAAATCGGTTCATGAGGTGGTAGTATACCATACACACGATCAAGAGTTTCATTTCCAACATGCTGGAATATGAGATAGATGCATGTCATTACATTAACATAATAAAATATAATTATATGTAATATAATAATTTTATTATATCATCCTTATGGAATAAGATTTTAATGATTTTTAGGAATAAATAAAATTAAAACACATGGTTAAGGACTATACCACTTCTTTGGAGAACCCCTTTAGGTTTACACTTAAAGAATTATTAACAGTGTTTAATAATAAAAATAAGGACTCTATGATGTGGTTAGGGAATTAATTTATTTATGTGTGAAGGTATTGTATGAAACAAAGGGTTTTTTTATCCGTGACGAGGAGAGTAGATGGGATGCCCATTTATAAGTGGGGGAGAGGACACACATGGAATTTTTGAAATGAAAAAGGTGTAGCCATGTTTTATAAATTTCAAAAAGGATATAAAACTAAAAAATATATAACATTATATTATATAAGTTCTAAATATTTCAATAATGTTTTTTGAAAATTTTCTATGTCATTTCCCCCTTATATATTTGGTTTAACCCCCCCCCCAGTAAACCCGTTTTAACCTTAACCATGGTAATTAATTTTTACTATTTTTACTATTCATTTTGACCAAATATTAAGTTGAACTATTTATATAATATTAATTATGATGATTAAAAATATGGAATCCAATTATCTAAATTCTATCTATATAATTTAAACAATTTTATTTAAAATTAAACCCTCAAATGGGACGAAAAATTGGTTTTCCAAGGAGAAACATTTCATAAATATTGATAGTTTAAATACTAAAATTCATAATGAATTTGATTCCAATAACCTAAATTGTATTAATAATAAAATAATTAAACTATTCATATTATTAAAACATTTTAAATAATTATGTATCATTTTGAATGATTTCAACAAAAATACAAATTTTACTAAAAATTTGTATTTATAATATTCAATAAAAATTTATTCTTTGCAGAAAATTATCTAAACATAAAATAATGATACTTTTGAATTTTATATTTTAAAAATTATTTTTATTTTTTCAAATACATTTTCTAAAAGTGGAAATTTTTCTTTTATTATTTCTTCACAAAAATCAATAAAAAAATTTCTTTAGAAAATAGTATTTTGAAAACATAAAATGACTTTAATAAAAATGAAGCTCTCTTTTATAAATATTTTTTCATGATATAAAATATTATTTAATTTTTATAATTTGGTTATTCTTATTCATACATACAAGTTTAACAGCTTGTTTATAGGGTTTGTGTTTAAATAGTATTATTAATACTATATTATTGTCAATTAAAACTCAGTGTTTCATGTAAAAAAATATATCGAAGAAATTAAATTATTAGAGAAAAAAATATTTCATAAAAACTAGGGGTGTTTCCTATGAGGTTATGGATTAAAATATATAAATATTAAAAGTATACTACACTCCATTCTCAAGGATGAGTATGTTCCACGGTCAAGGGTGAGCAAACAAGGAACATTTTCTAATAAATAGTAACTAAACAAGGGTATTCATGAGAATTCATATAAATTGTCATAAGTATATTAAAAATTAGTATAGTATAAAATCATAAAATCATGGAAAATGAGTAAATAGTAACTAATTGAATGCATTCAAATTATAACTATAACTCTATATACTAGGAGGTTCCATACTTGTACAAACCTTCTCATATCCTAGTTCGGTATTTAAATGGTTGTAATAAATTTTTCAGGGAACTACAAAACCATCCCATTGGGAAAGGTAAAGGTGTATACTAGGTATGAAAAATCTTCTAGGCCACCCATTCTAGATAGATGATAGGATATAAAAATTAAGGGTGTTATGAGCTCAACCCATTCAATTATCTTTTATGTTAGTACATGGTATAAATTCATGTATAACATATAATTAAAATAAATCAATAAATGGATGTGATCAGATATATATTACAATCTATTTCATCAACATGAATAAAATAAACAATTGATGGATACGATTATATTTATCATTCTATCCATCATATCTACATGATAGAAATTAGTTGTATATATATGCTTGTCATGATTGATAATGTATTTCAGGGATAAATTATAATATGGAACAACCATGAATATTAATATCAAACGTAATATGATATGAGATATGGTATATTAATTTCTTTAAGAAACTTTAGTTAAAATCCACACAATGAAAATATTGTGGAATGGAAATAATATAATACTCATTAATTTCAACCTCAAGAAAAGAAATATAAATGACATAGACCACAATGAGTGTATACAAATAGTAATTTTTTTGAATATTATTCATGGAATTTTTTTAATTAATTCCTACTCTAAGGTCCCCATCAAATAGACCACACTAGGTGTGAACACCAATTAAGATTCACTAATAAGAAAAAATAATGTTCTACACCTATATAAGTTTTCTAAACTGATGATTTAATGTTGGAAAATATTTGTTTTAGAAAATGGGACCATTAAATATATATATATATATATATATATATAATTGAATTTATTTTAATAATAAAATAGTTTAATAAAAAAATAATTATAATAATTAAATCATTCCTTCCCACTTAATCAAACTATCCATTATCTCATCAATAATACAATCAGTTAATCAAGGTTTAGTATTTTTTTTTACATATATTTCATATAGGTTAAAGTGTAACAAAATTATTCCCTTATAAAAATATGATAAACTATCCAAGAGAGTGATTTTGACTAAGGTACAATCATACCATTCAAACTATAGTTTTAAAAACTCAGTTAATGTTTACTATAAAGTCTCAAGACAACATTGAATAAATTTAAACAAAATATTAAGACTATGTGGAATGTAACAATATTTCTAAACATGATGCTCTAAAAATGAAATAATTTTATCAATGTAATAAAAAATGATCATAATTAAGGATCATGGAATATATAATTTTAGAAAAATAGATCATTCTAATGAAATTATATGAGTAACTAAAAAAAATGTAATGTAAATAAAATTTCATGAATAATGAAGACCATAAAAATTATATATTCTATAAAAACATGAAATGATGTATAAAACAAATAATATTATCCAACAATTAAATTATTTAAAATTGTGTTATTAGAGAATAGGTTATTAAGAGGACCAAGATTTTAGAGTTCCCTTTCTTATTTGGGTTTTCAAGGTAGAAGGATTAGGATTGTTTAGACTTGGGGTGTAGGTATGAGGAGGTGTTATCCCAACAATTCTAGTGACAAACCATATTTTTTGGATTTTTTATGGGTTGTTTTGTACATGGGGAATAAAATGGGAGGTTGGACATTGGTTGTCGGTGAGCTAATAGGGTCTGAAATTCCATGTAGAACTAAAAAATGTGGTCTTGTATAACTATCCATAGTATTTTTGTGATTGTAATATGGAAACAAACCATATGGCCTAGTCACCCATTACCACTATCCCACTCTGGATGTTTATTTTAGGTATTTCCTAATTATAAAATTTTCAAGAAAATATTGTTTTTAAATTATGAGAACCATGATTTCAAATGGTGATATTTTGATTTTTAGAAAATTTAAATGGGATTTTCAACATTATTTTAAGGCCGTCTTGGAAAATTGGATTTTTAATTATAATAAATTTTGATAAAAAGGGTTTCTATAAAATTATTTTATTCTTCTTTGTTAAATTTATTTAAAAATTGGTGGTGTGTGTTATTTCAAAGGAATATTTAAACCTTGTTTTAAATTGAGAATTTGGTTTAAATGGGGAAGGTTGTATTTATTTATGGAATTTTTGAATTTATAGTGTAATAAAATGCTTTGAATTATGGAGTTGCAAATTGTTTCTAAAGTGGTGATTAGTAATTTTTTTTGGAAAAGTATATTTGAATTATTATGTCAGTTTGTTTCTGTATTTAGAGTTTAATTATGATGAGTTCATGATGGTAAGTTATCTTTGTTAGAGTTTTAGTTTTATTAATATTTAGAGTATTCCCCACACTAAGATTTATGAAATCCTTAAGAATATTTGCAGGTGGCTCTTATACAATTTACTTCTAGTTGATCAAGTCTTTTCTCAACTATCTAGTTCTTCTGTTGATAATGTGAATCTTACTGGCCCTCAATATCAAGAATTCATTGAGAATAATCAATATTTGAACCCTTGTAACTATTTTTGGGATGGTGGAATAAAAAAACATTGAATGGTTAAAAATCATCAAGGATATTTTCTCTCATCTTTAGTTTCACGATCCTCTTAAGATCATGTTCACAACCTGTATGCTCAAAGATATGAGTTGGAAGTGGTGGAATTTGATCATTTGGTATAAGACTCAAGAATACATATCATAATAAGCCTTTAAGGATTTGATCATATGATAGCATATTTATGAGGCCATGATGTTGGAGAGGGTGATGGAGATATTCTATCTTCAGAAAGGGGATGGACTAGTGTTAGAGTTTTCCTTGTTTTCTGGATCTGATTTCATATATCCTAGAGTTGGTTGATGAAGATTCTTGGAAAGACCAAAATTTTTAGAATGGGATTTATCCTAAACGTCATTCATGTGTGTCAGAATTCGGTCTAACATCCTTTTCCAATGGTGTGAGTAAATAGGCTTCAGTTAAAGGTGTGTTAGCAGGGGTGATTGAGGAAAACAATCCACATTCAATCCCTATAATAGGTGAACGGTGTACTAGTATTGATATTGGAAAGTGGACTAAAGATGATTATATTGGTGGTGTAATTAAGAGTAATTCTAATATTTCGTTAGTTTCTTCTAATCCATATAACCTGGGGTGTCATCATTCAGTTCGTCTGGGTAATAAGTATCCTTTATGTCGAAAATTTCTAAAGAACTTTAGTTATTATGGTCTCTTAGGCCATCTCTAGAAGTTCTATAGGTGTGACACTTTAAGGAAGAGTGTATCTAAATCCCCTCAATGAAAGAAACTATAATCTCAATTATATACACATGAAACTAGAGAGAGTACTTTTTCAGGTTTTTTTGTTAATGCTCACTTGTCATAGTGGTTGTGTCTTGTGATGTTGTGAGTTTCCTTAAGATGAGAAAAGATGCGGTGAATATTTTTTGAATCTCTATTTTAAATTGAATATCTTTTTGGGAAATATTAATTTCATCATATTAGAGTTGGAATCATGTTCCTTGGCATGTATTATTCATGTTGTTTAGTTCTATCGAGGAATAATGAGCGGTTTTTCTAGTTTGGAAAGTCAGTGTCTGATTGCTATAATTATTTTTGTACAAGGATAGAAATATATTATGGTTTGGAGTCCACCATTGTCTCCTGATGTTGTTAGATTGAACCCTTGATTTTCTACTTTATCCCATTTTCTTCCTAGGGAAGGTGTCTAGTGGTTATCCCCTATCCTCTTGGGTTATCAAAACTTAAATTTCTCTTCTGATTTATAAACCATTAGGCTCTTTGAGTATTCCTGATGGTTGTAGTGACTGTATGATGTTTGTTTTATGGCATGTGATTTTATTCATCATAGAAAAATAATTTCAGTCCAATAGTTTTTACTAGGATATAGGTAGATGTTTTTTATTAGAGCTAGTTTGGGTATTCTTAGGTTTAAGGAGAAGAATCATGTGAGAGGTATGGAATTTTCATTTTACCCAATCAACTAGAAACATTGAGGCTTTATCAGGGAAGAAAGTGTTTTGGTGGGGAGAATTGTCAAACCGTAGATTTTGTTTTTCTCATTTATTTTGGTTTATCATTTTGTATTTGGGTTTTCTCTTGAGTCTTGGGTGTTTCTGGTTAAATTTTTTCGTTTTAGCTATTTTTTCCCAGTTTCACATTTTATGTGGACAACTAAGTGAAAATTGTGCGACCTCTAAATGGGGAGTTCCTTTTAGTTCATTTTCCCCTTTCATGATTTGGGTACCACTAGTAGAACACCATTTTATTCAAACAATTTGGTTCCACATATTATCATTGTTGATCTTGGGGTGTCCCTAACCGAGGATACACGATACAAAAACTATTATTGAAAACCATGAGAGAAGCATGAAAATAGATTTTTAGTTTTTGACCGAACCAAAGCGAATAGTTGACACCTGGTTTCCCAAACCATGTTTCCAAACTATGTGGATGTATTTTGATTCCATTAATGGATGCATGATTGGAACATGGTTTTCTAAATCATGTAGCCTAATCATGAATAGTTCATAGGATCATTAAAAGTGTCATTTTTACCTTTCTATCCATCTAAAAGTTTAACCCAAAAACCCCTCCTCCTTACCCATTTGGATCATACAACCATATGGAGGCCCCTCCACTCTTCCTCATTCCTACACTCATATTCTAATGGTGAATACAAGTTATTTATAAATGTTTCCATTTTCCTAGGGCCTCAATTTTGTTCTGGTTTTTCCATTACATCTTACCTTTAATTTTAAGAAAAATTTATTTAATGATGTTTAAAACTTATTTTTATGATAATTTGTGATATTTATTATTTAGAATAATTATTAAGAATTCCCAGTCTTCTCGCCTTATCGAGTCACCTGATGCTGCATCGGGTGGGAAGAAGAGCACAACCCACCTAACTGACAAATTTTTGTGTCAAACAATCACTTATTATTATGTCACCCTACAGGATTCCCTTATATATTTGTTGGAAATGGATCCTTCCTAGATGGTTATCTCTCTTGAGTGATCCATTCATGGGGATGGGGGTTTCTAGGGTGGAGGGCTCAAAAAGGCCACTGATAGGGATTCACATTTTAGAATGAATAATTATTTAGAAAAAAACGATGTGAATTTACCTTGAATTTAATTGTATAAAATTGTTTTATAAGGCCTTTCACATCAACTGTTTGATAATATTCCAAGTTGGAATTTATAAGTGGCTTATGGTTTCAAAAAGTTTTTTTAGTTTTGATATATTTTCCAATAATTCATGTAAATCTAAGTGGTGTGTATGGACCTCTTGAAAATGGTTTGTTAAGGATATTCAAGGCCCAGTTGGAATTTTTGAAATGGGTTTTCTTCAAAAAAATATTCTTAGGATTTGTATATTTCTTTACTCTCTCTAAAGGAGTGGTAATGTCCTCAACATGGGGATTCCCTCACGTATTTATGGCTTAGAGGCAAATGGACTATCCATTGGGGCGATTGAGGGATTATTATTGGTTGTGGGAATTATTTCTGGATTTTCTTAATATATAATGTTTATTTTTTTGGCATTTATTGTGTTAAACCCATTTTAGACATTGTATGTGAACCTGTCATAACCAGTGGATTATCTGAGAATTCTTGTTCTAATCGTTTATGTTTACACTTTGTCTATTGCCCCCTTAGTATGGACATGCTCTGTTTTGGGGATTTCCCCTCTTTGTGTGGCTAGGTAGGGGAAGAATGAGCATTAGGGAAATATGATTTCATCAGGAATTCTGATAGGATAGATTAGGTTTCAATATGTTATATATTTTTCCCAAACATACTTGGTATTCCCTTTTTCCTAAGAACTTATTTGTCTGCAGATAATAATCTAGGGGCCACATCATGTTTTCTTACTTGAGTATTGTTTTCTTATTTCCATCATTATATTTTTATATATATTACCTATTTATGTTGTATCTCTTTAGCAAAGATATATTTTTTGTTTCTAAAATTTTCATTAATTTTTTTTTGAAAAATGTTTCACACTTCTTCCCACCCTGTAAAAAATCACAGTACTTCTTACTTTTCCTCTATTTATCCAAAATAACCATTAATACCCTTTTTAGAAATACATATTTTAAAAATAGAGGGAAATTGACCGTGATTGTATTGAAATTAAATGGATTAAAATCCTATTTTTATATTATTGTACTTCAAACTAGCAATAAATGTGTATTTTGTTTAAAAGAAATTCACATGGAATAGTTTACATGAGAATACATACTGAGTTTTAATAAACAAGCCTATAACTTTATCATTGTTTTTACCTTCAGGTAAATTTTCTAGGATAATCTTGATCACAGTTGGGAAATGTCAATTTTGGTCTTAGAGAGTGATCCATGGGGTCAAATGGAGTTCTGTTTGGTCGTTAAGTTCAGTTTTTTTTATTTTTAGTCCTTGTTTTATTATTCTCATTTGTTATATTATTTATATTGGGTAATAATTGTCATTTTGTTGATATTTTTATTTTACATTGGGGTAAATCATCCCCGATTTCTATTGTTGATTACCTTGGTGCTTATCACCACACTGGGGGGATCGGGAATGTGCCTCAGGAATGTCACAGTCAGGATTGGGTGAACTGTTTATGGATGAACCAGGTTAGTTTTCTTTAAAAGGTTGGGGAATAAGACTCAATTTATTATTTTAAAAAAGAC
This sequence comes from Viscum album, assembly GCA_963277665.1. NCBI lineage: Eukaryota > Viridiplantae > Streptophyta > Magnoliopsida > Santalales > Viscaceae > Viscum > Viscum album. The sequence goes on along the minus strand of OY728120.1, from coordinate 280,301,334 downwards.
CTATTTAGTGTGGGTAGAGGGAGACCCATTACATAGCCCGAAGACCCAAGGTCAAGCATCCTGAATACAAGGCTTGAAAGCCCATTTTTTGGCCCAAAGGACCCCTCAGTGAACATTACTGCTACATTACTTGCGCTGCTACAGTACCTGCTATAGTACCCTCCCCCGCTACAGTGACACCGCTGCTACAGTACTGCTATAGTAACCTGCTATAGTACTTCTACAGTACCCTGAAATTCATACCTACCTGGATTTGATCCTGGTCCTTTTGGATGCTAAGAATGATCTTGTACCTCTTAGGTACAAGCTCGTTAGCTTGAACCAGGTTAGTTTATGACAAAAATGATCATCCTAAACTTCCTCAAGCTTATAAATTATAAATCCACTTCGTCTCAGATTAATTTCACCTTTACTTTGTAAAATTAAAGCTATATCTATAACTATTAAAATAAGAAATCGGAGGGAATAATTGACGTGAGAGAGCATAAGAAGGATTAATAATTACCTTTGGTTTGACGTGGGAAACACCCTTAGAAGACCCATGTTGATATGTTGGATTTGGTTCCCTATAACCAAATTTTAATTACTTGATGATTTTGTATGTTCATTTACATGAATTTTAATAATATTTATTATATCATCACGATTTTTCCTCTATATGACATCATATTTGATAATGTCCTATGAATATCTGTCACACCAAATGGTCATAGTATTTCCATGATATGATTAGAACCTAGAGCCCCCAAAATAGTATTCTTGAATATATATGTTTTGAATTTAGATTATATCATTTTATGAGAAAAAATGATATTGTCACTCAGGTTTGGAGACTCATATGACTTTGAGGTACTCTCTCATGGTGTGTAGCATTTATAATTTCTAGTGTAGTAAATTATGGGAACAAGAGATGCTAGCTGGAAACCCCATCTTTTTGTGTCATTAGTTGTCCCTATCAACGAACATGTGTACTGATCCTTATATTTAAAATTATCATTATTAATGAATATCATAAGTCATGTACTTTGTTGTATTGATGAAAAACCACGATGACATACAATCAAAATGAAGTAAGATGTGTTGAGTACGTTATGAGTAATATGAAATTAATAGATAACGTGAGGAAGGATTTATCCCTTCTGCCCATTAATGAAAGTTGATATCTCAAGACATTTGATGGTTATGGAACTACCCAGATAAATCCCAATATAGGGTTTTCTATGAGTAATCTCATTTATAGAAATTTTATGAAAGATAAATCAAGAACATAAGCCAGTGATACGAGTATGAAACCTACTAGATTGGAGATATTATGATAAAGAGATTATATTACATAGTGAGCATCTTCAAATGTTTTTATTCCATTTCCACATTAACTTCTTTCTATATGGGTTTCTTCTTATGTTTCAATACACTAACATTAGACTATGGGTGGTTCCACCTAATTCCTCAAAGAAAGAGGCATAGAGGTTCACACACTATGTGTATCAAGAATCTCAATTAAATTCAATGATAAATTTAACAAGCTATAAAAAATATTATTCCAAATTTGGGTTTTAATAATTATTCAGTTTTGATTGATAAATAAGATTTAATCACAATTTATTATAAATAATATGTGAGTCAAATAATATTAAATATTTATTTTCATGGTTTTATAAATATATTTTGTATTATATTTTTTAAATAATAATGACGTGATATTTATTTATTAAATAAATATTCATTATTCAATATTTAAAATATATTGCGGTAGATAATCGAATTGAGTTTAATGACCTAGCACAAAATTATTTAAATTATATTAAATATTAAGTGATCCACATTCTAAGCGAATAATAATTATTGTATTATTATTAGGAAAGGGTTTTACATAGGAATATATAGTCGGTAATGGGGGTTATGGGAATATTTCAAATGATAAACCTTCATTTATAAATATCGCATTATATCACCCACCTAATGATTATTGGTATCTTCATAATAGAAAGATAAAATACCTCTCATCTTGTTAGAGAGATATCACAATAATGCAACCAAGATTTAGAGTGTGTATCCTTCCCAACTATCATGTGATTGAAAGCGAGAAAAGAGTTCCTCATCAATGAGTAAATTATTATTGCGATCAATAATAAACAATTCAAGTGATCAAGATCAGACACCCTTGAACCCTATGATTCTATGGTGGCATTATGAGATTTTAGTGCATGTGTGGATCACCACAATATGGATTTTACTATTTTATCTTGCAACGTAATGATGATTAAATGAGATCACATCAACTAGTTTTTCAATGAAGTAGGAATTATAAGTTGAGGTAATTTTAGATCCTCAAATAGATTATTTTTTAATTTGATGTGATGATCCACCTTACATTCCAATGTTTAAATATGTCATGTAATATACAACATAAATACATTAGTCAAGATAATATTCATCGTGTACAACTCATATCATTCAGAAATTAAGTCTAAAATCAATGTTGTCCATTCCCAATAGCTACTTTTGATGTTCTATGAACCTACATGAAATATTAAAGTAGTCACATGGTTAATTTATAATTATTGATTTATTTTTTATTGAATGATATGTGTTTTAAATTTATTTTACTTTATATCTCTTATTTATTGAATAAAAATATCATTTTATTTTCCCTTTCATTTTTCTCACTCACATAACCAATAAGTGGTTTAAATAAAAATCAAGAAACATTTGAAAAAACCATTTGGACATTCCAATATTTCTAGTCAGATATCACAAGTCTACATATCATTTAATAAACTATATGTTCTTTAACCATGTATCTATCATTTATATCACATGGTTATCATAATAGATCTGATCAAAGTATATCTATGTAGATCTGTATTAGAAGTCATGCATTTTGAAGAACTACATGTCTTGTAAATCATGTACATGATGTGTAGTCCTCATGTTCCTATAGTGGAGAACCCAAGGGTCTAAGCATGTCATGTAACAGGTAAATGTCATAGAGACTGATAAACCATGAATCGTTAGGTTAACACATCATATAGGAAGATAACACATTTGTGCCTCATACAAATCTATGGAAAAAAATATTCCCAATCCCTAGGCATGTGTCGTAGTCGTATGTAAAAGAGATCACACACCATGCAACCCCATGTACATTGAGTAGTCTTCTACATTCTATGTGCTTAATTTTACATAGAGAGAAGAATTAATTATTTAATTAAACCAATTCACATGTGTTGTGTGTATAATTTATAGAATATAAAACATTATGTCACTGTATTGTTGATTGTATATGAAATTATAATTTCCATGTTAAATTCTGATTCTATATGTTTTCTGTGATCTTTTATTATAGTATACCCTATGCACATGAAGAGTTTCAGATTCAATGTACCTCAAATGTCTTTCATGTTACATTTTTTAGATAGTATATGCTATGTAATTACCTACTACCAAATGTATGTTGGATTCCTAGGGAATATATAAGAACAATGATCATTGTAGGTAGTTTAAATGAGAACAAGACATTTCCTCCAAGTAAACTTGTGAACTTTACTAATTTTTAATAAAATTAATTTATTTAATTTGTTTAAAATTATTGATCGTGGAATTTTAAGGATTATGGATGGTATTAAAATAAATTGAAAAAATTGGATATTTTCATGGAGTTTTATCTTAATTAGACAATGAATTTATGTAATTGATATAAATATAATAAATGTATATTTGTTTCATGTTTTGGGGTTATCACAAGAATTAAATAGTATTGTGTATGTGATTCGTCATAGTTTAATATATTTTTATCTTTAAATGAAATTGATATTAGGTATTACATCCCCTACTCCATTTTCTGTAAGGTCCTACGTTCCCATTGTTTCCTTTATGGGAAAATCCATTATCCAATCCATTGGATCCCCTCATTTGTGTGTGAGTAAAATATTACATAAGAATAGAGCTCCCAGGTGATAGGAGGTGGTCTGAGTCCTGGAGCTAATGTGAAACAAATCAAGATGATACATTGGAGCTGAGGTCGAATGATAAAACATGAACAACAATATGGATAAAGGTGTTTTCCACAAGGGACAAGGGTTAGTTTATCTTCCACTAGATAAAATAACCATTAATGAATCTCATGATCATAAATCTTATATTATATATATATATATTTAATAACATATTATTTATGTTTGCAGATGTCACGACCCGTCCTCGGGGCCTGTGTCGTGACTACCCCAATCCCGCCTTCATAGGCCAGGGGCTAGCGACTAGCACCAAAGGCATAAATCCTGATAACTGGGAAGGGATTGCCTTTATAAATGTAGACAAACACCACAGAGTACAAGCGGAAGTAATACACTAAGTACAAAAGAAAGTGCTGAAAAGTAAGTGGTCCAGAATACAAACCCAACTGAAAGTACAACTACAACTGAATGAAAGTACCTCAAGAAAGACAAACAGCTGGAAGAAAAATAGCAGAAGCTCCTGGATCGTCCACCTCGGATCCTACCTGAAGGGTAGGTACAGATAGCGCAGCTCCTGGATCGTCCGCCATGGATCCTACCTGAATGGTAGGTACAGATAGCCTCCACAACACTCTTGCCTGTCAACCTCCTCCGAGTATCATCTCGTCATGAAGTCCCCCTCCGGATACTTACTAATTGTGAGGTCCACCTCCGGGTACCGTCCAGTCCTGGAACACTCGGCCTCTGTCAGCGCTGCCCGTCGTCTGAAACCAACACAACGAGGTGCGGGAATAGCCCGTACATGGTTGAGTATAGGATACTCATTACGGACCCCGAGAACCTCAATGTCTCACTAAATCCAACAAGGATAACCACAAAGAACGATCTAAACGGATAACCCTTACTTAGGTATAAGCCCATACTTATACCTAATTTATCAAGTAACCCATCTCAATCATGAGGAAACACAAAGGTTACGATATCAACGGATAACCACTACCTAGTTATATGCCCATACATATACCTAAGTTATCAAGTGACCCATCTCAATCATGAGGTAAACACAAAGGTTATAGACGCAGATCAAACCATGATTTTTCATTATCGAAACCGTAACTGCAGAAGAGCCCCGTCTCTGATGAGTATAGTGATCCTGTCACATCTCTGAGGTAATTCTCACTAACCTAAGACTGCTGAGGTACTCCTCCTGTTGAGTACCGTGGGTCAGCCACCTACACACAGTAGTGCTTCCCGCAGGGGTCTGCCACCCAAACACTATAGCGAACCCCCCCCCCTAATAGCCTGCAGAGGTACTCCTTCTGTTGAGTACCGTGGGTCTGCTTCCTGCTAACAGGCGCTCCGTCCGCCATGGGGCTGCACCCAAACATAGTACTGCTCTGTCCACTTGGCTCGTCAACTCAATCCATGTTGAGTCGGTCAAGAAGTCGTCAGGTCTCAGCCAGCTACACGGTCTCCATACTTCGTATGCTCGTCTCTGGGAGGGTCCGCTACATGAGCTACGGGGCGATACTCCAAGTATCACTAAGTCCCACTAAGAAGTATCTCAGAGGACCACCTCGTCATAGGGGTCTCAACGCAACAGAGGGCACGTCAATCAGACACCCGGTCTGTGAGTTATTAGCATTTTCGTCCCAGGGGCCCGGTTGGTTTCATTTAAGAACCAACCCGGCCGTATCTCAATAGTACCCAGAACTCTCATAGGGTATACTCATAGAGACCATTTCTCAACGTGATCACCCATGCCGCTGACGGTTCGTCAAACGGACGTCCGGTCTGAAAGTTATCGGCTTTTCCGTTCCCGGGGCCCAGTTGGATTTCGGGTTCAATCCAAACTGGCCTTACTCCATCTACATCCAATGCTCAGGTGAAGTATGCCAAAAGTTCCGTCTCATCAAGAGGAATCCAACAATGTCGACGACACCTCAATCGGACATCCGGAGCTCATGTTATATGCGTTTTCGCTCCGAGGGCCCGGTTGGTTTTGAGTTCGAACCAACCCGGACGTACCCAATGTTCTCCGAAACCTTGAGTTTAAAATACCGAACTGACCGTCTCGAGCCAAGGATCTCATCTCAACTGACGGTGCATCGATTGGAGGTTCGTAGCCCATGTTATGGGAATTTGAATGGATCTGTCCGAAGGTAGGGGTTTGGGGCCGGTCCGACGCGGCCCGATTCCCCCCCCCCCCCGGGTCGGCCCGAACTGGGTCGACCCGACCCGAGTCCGGGTCCGGCCCAAAAGGTAATGACCCGGCCCGGCCTGGGCAGCCGGTTGGCCCGGCGCGAGTGCGCCCCGCATGGCCAACGTGGTCGTGCTGTTGTGAAAAGGGGGGGGGGATGCCCCCCTTAATTGATCTGAGACCCCCACGTGGGGGCCGATCCCTTAGACAACCGGCAGTTCTGACCCCCTGTCTCCCTCGGGTCCCACGTGGCCACGGGACCGGACGCCTACCGCTGCGGCTTCAGCCGTGGCGATCCCTTTTGGCGGCGCGCCGGAACGCCGTCTCCTTTAGGCGACCCGTGCCGGCAGGGTCTTCCTCGGACCACCGGACGCGCTCTGGTGGTCCTTTTTCCTGCGGTCTTCGCCATCGGTCCTCCTAGGACCTTCTCTTCACTGTGAAGTATTCAAATCGCCTCTGCGGCCCGTTCCGTCATCGCCCGTCGATCCGCACATCAAATAAACAAACCGTGACCTCTTCGTGGTTTTTCGGCACGGTGCGACGTCGCCACGGCTTTGTTCGGTCTCCACGGCGCGGCGTGACGACGCCGCGCTTCTTCACCAATTCTTCTTTGTTTCCGCACAGTGCGCTGGCACCGCGTCATCTTCGTTCGAGCCGCATCGAGTATGAAAACAAAGGGGGAGGAGGGTCGGTTGTGTTTGTGTGGTCCGACCTCCTCCCGTTATAATGATAACAAGTGGAAAACAATTATCAACGAACTTCATTTAGATAAAACATGGTCAAAGATTAAGCCCCTACTTTTGATTCATCGGGGCGTGCCTTCGTCACGGGGGAAGATGATGATGTCGGTCACCGCACGCTACCAATTTCAAGTTCGTGCGTCGGTGTGTCGACGACGAGGAGGGAGGAAGGAGGGTCACCGGAGAAGCACCACGTCAGAAAGGGGGGCTCTGAGGAAGAAGGCCGAAGAAGTTCTGGGAAGAAGCGCCACCGGCGTTCTTCTCATTCTTCGCTGGAGAAAGAAGTTCTCTCAAGCTCTCCACCCAAAGGCGCAAGAACGTTCCAAAATAATAGAATATAATCTATTATTCTTGGTGGTGGAAATTAATTAATTGGGCCCCACTTATTTATGTTCATGATGGTTGGCACAATTCAAAATTCAAATAGTGGAGAGGCACCGCCAAATTAATTTCCCGAGTGGATGACATGATAAATTTGGGGAGTTTTGAGGGGGGTTTAGGGGCCCGGGTGGTCCCCACCTAATTAACAATGAGAGGGTCAAGGAGTTTCCTCTTATTAAATCGGGGGGGGGGGGGTTTGAGGAGGTTTTATTCTCCTCTATTAATAGGGGAGTTAGAGTCCAATAGGCCCTCCCTCATTAATGGGGGAGTGTTGATATATTTCCTCCCCTCCGATTAAATGGGGGATTAAGCCCCGTGTGGACCCCATGTCATAACCTCTCGTGGGATGTTATACTGCTCAGGTGGTCCCCACCCTAATTATCCTCCCATGGGAGGTTAGGGTGTGGAGGTCCCACCACCAACTCCCATGTGGAGCTTTTAACCAACACTATCTACATGGGGTGGGTTCAACAAAGATAAAATAACTTGTCACTTATTTTATTTTATTAATCCACGTGAAACCCAAAAACCAACTCTCAAACCCGATCATCTGCCGTCGAGGTGAAATTCCTCTTAAGTGAAAATCGGAACTATGAGTTCAATGGTGCCCTCAGATTTCAATTCCGAGCACCTGTTCAAAAGTTAGAAAAACCCACTCGTTCGTTCACTGAACGTACCCGAGCTAGTCTTTGGAAATTGATTCCGGGCACACTGGGCCACAGAATCTGGTGCCATCAGAATCTACGTTCTTGTAAAATCCCAATGAAATTAAGAAAAAAATTTCCTTGAAATTTCCGGTTCTTTACATTACTCCCACCTTAGGGATTTACGTCCCCGTAAAGCTTTAACACAAACTAGGGATAAAAAAGTGGTACTAAGCATGCATCTGAGCCATTCGCTCCCATGTGCTCAGTTGGAGGTTCCCATACTACCAGTGAAAGCGCACCCAAGGAATTGACTGTCTACGTAGGATCTGCTCCTATCGATCCTCGATCCCCATTGGAACCACTGTGAATGTCGGCCTGCCATTGACGTCCTTCTTCCTGATGTCGATGATGTGTGAAGGATCATGCACATATATCCTCAGCTGAGATACGTGGATGACATCATGCACCGGGTGCAACTGAGGTGGAAAGGTCAAGCGGTAAACCACCTCGCCTACCCAGCTGAGGACCAAGAAAGGTTCTTTGAATCCCAGAGATAACTTGTTGCCTCGGCCACATCTCCATAAACCTCATCGAGGTGAGACCCGTATAAGGATGTGATCATCATCCTCGAACACTATAGGCCTCCATTTACTGATTAGAACTGAAACTCAAAACTCATGTTGCCACGAGGGTATGGTTGGTCGACCCAAGAGTGATCGGCCAAACCCTCCTATGCATGAGTTTATCCTATGATGCCTGGGGTTTCCTTTTCGCCGACCAAGGAAAACCCATCCCAATGTTGTATTTAGACCCCAAACCTTTTTCCTGATATAGTCAATCCTAACATGAATTATGCATTCATTCCATGGATGACGTCGTAAGGCCTCGATGTTACTACCAAGAGATCCAACCGTTACTCTAGCCTCCAAGGGTCGATCCACACTGTCGGCATCCGTGTGAGGTCACTGGGTCTCCTCCAATAGAAATATCGAAAGTGAGGGTCATGTCAAAAGTTTAAACCAGGACCTATTAGTATCAACCAAACAAAAGGACAGGAAAGAAAGTGTCACTAGGATAAGTGTCTTTTTATTATGGGAGCTCATAGTACAAAGACACAAATACAACAACAACATGTAACTAGAAGTACCACGAAAAAAAGGAATCCCTTAGTTATGATCTTGTCCACCTGCTTCTGGAGCTATACTGCCTTGTCCACCGCTCGGTTTTTGCTCAAGCACCCACCGCTGCTTCTGTCTTGGTGGCTCCTCCAATGCCTGTGGATCAACTGTGTGGGGAGTCGGACAGTCACGTGCCAGGTGACCCTTCCTGCCGCATTCATAACACATCCTGCTCCTCGTATAGCTGGCTCTTTTCCTCTTGGACCTCTGCATCATCTGTCTACTACCTACAAATGACTCAGATACTGATGGAAAATCATGCGGCAAAGGCAGTAGATCCTGAACAAGCTTGGGGTGTATAGATACTGGTACAAACTCCACCCTAAATAAGGTCTCGAAGTCTCCCCAGGTGAAGGTCATATCATCGAAAAACTGGAAAAAGTGGCTCCACCATCACTCAGCTGCTTCCTGAAGGAGGCTGGAAGCAAAGATCGCCATGAGGTCTACTGGAGTACCCACTATCCTGAAAACTCTCACCACAACCTCCAACCAATTCTCAGCCGCCTGTGGGTCCGTCTCTCCCTGAAACCTGGGTGACCTGTGGCGCTGGAACTTGTGAAACACGCTCATGTGGTGTGGATCGCCTGCTGCTGGGGCTGGTGGCATCAGTGGCCCAACGTATGGTAGTATCACTGGTGCCTCCACTGGTGCCTCAACTGTAAGAGGGCCCTGTACCGAGGCCTCATCACTCGGAAGGATGTTAGTACATACATCCCTCTGGGCTCTAGCTGCTCGTCCGTGGAAAGACATCCTGAAGAAACATACATGACACTGTCAAACGATTTATACCTGGTGAGCTGACTTGGTTTGAGCTGACTTTAAAACTCTTGGAAACATACACGCAATTAGTGTTTTTGTGCACAAAGTATGAAATAAGTAGTCAGGGTCCTAGTGTATGGATACGTCGACCACCGCACCAACCATGGACTCCCTAAACTGAAGACCACACTTAGTACCCTTAACACTATTTCTTCACAGAAATAAAATATCAGAGTCCTATGTTCTGCGGTAGAACCGACTCCTCTGATACCAATTTGTCACGACCCATCCTCGGGGCCCGTGCCGTGACTACCCCAAGCCTTCCTTCATAGTCCAAGGGCTGGAAACTAGCACCAAAGGCGTAAATCCTGAAAACTGGGAAGGAATTGTCTTTATAAAAGTAAACAAACAACACAGAGTACAAGAGGAAGTAATACACTACGTACAAAAGAAAGTGCTGAAATGTTAGTGGGCCAAAATACAAACCCAACTGAAAGTACAACTACAACTGAACGAAATTACAACAGGAAAGACAAACGGTTGGATGAAAAATAGCAGCATCTCCTGGGTCATCCACCTCGGATCCTACCTGAAGGGTAGGCCCAGATAGCGCAGCTCCTGGATCGTCTGCCACGGATCCTACCTGAAGGGTAGGTACAGATAGCCTCCACAAAACTCTTTCCCGTCAACCTCCTTCGACTATCATCTCGTCGTGAAGTCCACCTCCAGATACTGACTCATCGTGAGGTCCACCTCTGGGTACCGTCCAGTCCTCGAACACTTAGCCTCTGTCAGCGCTGCCCGTCGTCTGCAACAAACACAATGAGGTGTGGGCATAGCCCGTGCAGGGGTGAGTATACCATACTCAGTAGGGAAGCTGAGACCCTCAAGGTCTCACTAAATCTAACAAGGATAACCACAAAGAAGGATTTCAATGGATAACCCGTAATTAGGTATAAGCCCATACATATACCTAATTTATCAAGTAACCCATCTCAATCATGAGGAAACACAAAGGTTATGATATCAATGGATAACCACTACCTAGGTATATTCCCATACATATACCTAAGTTATCAAGTGACCCATCTCAATCATGAGGTAAACACAAAGGTCATAGACTCAGCTCAAACCAGTATTTTTCATTATCAAAACTGTAACTGCTGAAGAGCCCCATCTTTGAAGAGTACAGTGATCCTGTCATGAATATGAGGTAATGCTCACTAACTTAAGACTGCTGAGGTACTCCTCCTATCGAGTACCGCGGGTCAGCCACCCAGATACAGTAGTGCTTCCCACCGGGGTCTGCCACCCAGACACCGTAGTGCACCCCCCTAACATCCTGCAGAGGTACTCCTTCTGTTGAGTACCGCGGGTCTTCTGACTACTACCAGGCACTCTGTCCTCCATGGGTCTACACCCAAACATATCAGTGCTCCATCCACTGGGCTAGTCGACTCTGTCCAATTCGAGTCGGTCAAGCACTCGTCATGTCTCATCCAGCTACACGGTCTCCGTACTCCGCACGCTTGTCTTTGGGAGGGTTCGATCCATGAGCTACAGGTCGATACTCCAAGTATCACAAATTTCCATGAATAATTATCTCAAATTACTGCCTCGTCATAGGGGTCTCAACGCAACAGACGACGGGTTAATCAGACGCCCGGTCTGTGAGTTATTAGCCTTTTCGTCCCGTGGGCCCGGTTGGTTTCGTGTACGAACCAACCCGGCCATATCTCAACTATACCCCGAACTCTCATAGGGTATACTCATAGGGACCGTTTCTCAATGTGATCACCAACACCACTAACGGTTCATCGAACGGACGTCCGGTCTAAAAGTTATCAGCTTTTCCGTTCCAGGGGCCCGGTTGGATTTCGGGTTCAATATAACCCGGCCATACTCCATCTGCGTCCAAGCCTCAGGTGAAGTATGCCAAAAGTTACGTTTCATCAAGATTAATCCAACAAAGTTGATGGCACGTCAATCGGACGTCTGGAGCTCAAGTTATAAGCGTTTCCGCTCCGAGGGCCCGGTTGGTTTCGGGTTCGAACCAACCCGGTCGTACCCAAAGTTACCCAAAACCTTATGTGTAATATACCGCAACGACTGTCTCGATCCATGGATCGCATCGCAACTGACGGTGTGTCGATCGGAGGTCTGTAGCCCATGTTATGGGCATTTGAACGGATCTGTCCGAAGGTGGGTGGTTCGAGCCCGGTCCGACCCGGCCCGATACCCCCCCCCCCCGGGCGGCCCGATACCCCCCCCCCCTCGGGCGGCCCGACCTGGCCTCCCCCGGGTCCCTCGCAGCCTCGGGACCGGACGCCTACCGCCACGGCTTCAGCAGCGGCGGTCCCTTTTGGAGGTGCGCCGGAACGCCGCCGCCTCCGGGCGGTCGGCCGGTACCGGCCGCTGCTCCGGCGTCCCGCGCTGGCAGGGTCTTCTGCGGACCACCGGACACACTCCGGTGGTCCGTTTTGCCTTCGGTCTTCTCCAGCGGTCCTCCCGAGACCTTCTCTTCACTATGAAGTCTTCAAATCTCCTCTACGGTGCCTTCCATCATCGCCCGTTGATCCGCACGTCCAATACACAAACCGTGGCCTCTTCGTGGTTTTCCGGCGCGGCGCGATGGCGCCGCGACATTGTTCGGCCTCCACGGCGTGGTACGACGGCACCGAGCATCTTTACCCATTCTTATTTGTTCCTGCAAGGTGCGATTTCACCGTGTCACCTTCGTTCGAGCCGTAACGAGTATGATAGAAAATGGGGGGGAGGGTCAGTCGTGTTTGTGAGGTCTAACCTCCACCTGTTATAATGATAGAAAGCGGCCAACAATTATCAACGAAGATTATTTAGATAAAACTTGGACGAAGATTAAACCCCTACATTTGATTCATTGGGGTGCACGTTCGTCGCGGGGGAAGATGATGATGTCGCTCACCCCATGCTTCCACTTCCGAGTTTGTGCGTCGGTGCGTTGACGACGAGGAGGGAGGAAGGAGGGTCGTCAATGAAGCACCACGTCAGAAAGGGGGGCTCCGAGGAAGAACGAAGAAGAAGGTCAGGGAAGAAGCGCCACTGGCGTTCTTCGTGTTCTTCTCTTGAGAAAGAAGTTCTCTCAAGATCTCCACCCAAAGGCGCAAGAATGTGCCAAAATAATAGAATATAATCAATTATTCTTGGTGGCGGAAATTAATTAACTCGGCCCCACTTATTTAAGTTCACGATGGTTTTCACAATTCCAAATTCAAATAGTGGAGAGGCTCTGCCAAATTAATTGCCCGAGTGGATGACATAATTAATTTGGGGAGTTTCGAGGGGGGTTTAGGGGCACGGGTGGTCCCCCCTAATTAACAAGGAGTTGGTAAAGGAGTTTCCTCCAATTAAATGGGGGGGGGGGTTTGAGGAGGTTTTATTCTCCTCCATTAAGAGGGGTGTTAGAGTCCAAGAGTCTCTCCCTCATTAATGTGGGAGTGTTGAGAGATTTCCTCCCCTCCGATTAAATGGAGGGGTTAAGCCCCGTGTGGACCCCATGTCATAACCTCTCGTGGGAGGTTATGCTGCTCGGGTGGTCCCCACCCTAAATATTCCTCCCATGGGAGGTTAGGGTGTGGCGGTCCCACCACCAACTCCCATGTGGAGCTTTTAACCAACACTATGCTCATGGAGTGGGTTCAAAAAAGATAAAATAAGTTGTCACATATATTATTTTATTAATCCACGTGAAACCCAAAAACCAACTCTCAAACACGATCATCTTCTGTTGAGGTGAAAGTCCTCTTAAGCGAAAACCGGCGCTGCGAGTTCAACGGTGCCCTTAGATTTCAATTCCGAGCACCCATTCAAAAGTTAGAAAAACCCGATCGTTCGTTCACTGAACATACCCGAGATAAACTTCGGAAACTGATTCAGGGCACACCGGGCCTCAGAATTAGGTCCGTCGGAATCTGCATTCTTATAAAATCCCAAAGAAATTAAGAAAAAAATTTCCTTGAAATTTTCGTGTCTTTATAGTAGATGCTAAAATATCACATAATAAATGAATTAAAAAATGAAGAAGGGAATAAAATAAAACCATATTATGGGTAAAGTTTATCAAACTTGGTCAATCACTTAATTAAAATCCAATTAATATTAACAATAAATTTAATAAGATAAAACTATGATTTCAAAAATATAGGTAAAAATACCAAAACTAAACTATTAAGTCAGCATAAACATCCAATACTTTAGCTAGAATAAAACCCATAGTTCAAAGTGATTGAATGACCCAAGTCACAATGCTTTAAATTATTAGGGAACTTTTAGATTGATGTTTTGGGTTGACTTAACATGGTTCACATCTTAGGTTGAATCCCATAGTTGGAAATTTTATGTTTAAGGGAAAAGGGTATAGGAAATATTTATCTAGGAATTTAGGATTGGGGATTCCACTCAATAAATCAAGGAAATACGAGTTAATCCAGCTGGAATGATACACTTACACAAAACAATTCCAATAACTTATCTGTCCAATGTTTGGATTATGAGAAGTGGAATATTGGTCATTTCTGCTAAAAAAATTATAGAATAAGATATTTATAAACTAATTATGAGGTGTGTTATGTTTTAAAAAAATATTGGGATATTATTAAAATAAAATAAAATTTAAATCTATCGATCTAATTTGGAAATCCAAGAAGTTATAATAATATATTATTAATTTTTTTAGAAATGGAAATTCAATGTACTTCAACCATATCACTACGATCCAAAAAATCTATGGAATACATTCTCACTGAATTGAACTTTTAGGAATGGTATATGTGATTATGTGTTATACTACACCCTGAATAGAAATTATACGTGATTGAATCCTACTTCCTCATTCTCTTGCTAAAGAGGATAGTGGGGAAGTAGTATCTATCTACCTGAAACATGTGGATAATGAAATATATTTCTAATGATTCATGATATCCTTTATTAATGTTTAGATAATAAATAATTATAAAGATATAGATGCACATAACATCATGTCTAATATTCATGATATTTATCACCAGAAACGGATACATGAGTGATATGAGATCTATAATACATTGTTCACAAGAAGTCGTGGATATTTAGTGTCATCTGGGCCTCATTTGGTCAAGTTGATTGAAAAAATAGAAATCTTAGAAATCATGGATTTTAATATATTAAACTATTTGTGAAAAAATATCATTCTATCTACACTACTTAAAACCCTATCTATATTCTTTAGGAATTAGAATATGATCAATAGTGAGAAGTCTCTATTGAAACTTGTTAATCATATTCACCAATTTGATATAGACACAGGGTGTGTAAAACACGTGCTTCATATGATTAATAAAAAAATGATAAATAAGAAAAAGGGCCCAAATAATCATTATATGTTCAAGTCACCAAAGAACTATCATTCCAAGAAGAATAGGATCTAGTGGAATGAAGAGGAGTTGGATGCAGTGTGTATTGAATGTGAATAGAAATTCCACCTGAATATGAACTGAAACATACCAAAGAAGCAAGGGGAAACTTCAGGTTTGTTCTTTATTGATTCTAATATTGTCATATCTATAATATGAGTATTAGATATTGAATGTGGTACTCATATTTATATCCAAATATAGGGACAATATTTATTTGAGAAGGTTTTCCTAGGTGAGGAGGATTTATGTGATCCAATGGATCAAGGTTTGATTCTCAACAAATTTAATACTATTACCACATATTTCCAACATGGATGGATTTTGTTTTAAATAAATATTATTATGGTCCATGTATTACTAATAACATAAAATAAATTTCTTTTTTAGACATGAATGGATTCATTTTCTATTTTTGAAATAAGAGATTATTATTTTTTAAAGACAACATATGATATGGTTAGGGATAATTGAATAATTGTATTTATGTATTAAATTACAAAAAATAAATATATTTTTTAGAAAATTGTACCTTTTGAAACATATAATGGAATTATCTAAAATTAAGTATTTTTTATAAATGTTTTTTCTAATTAAAAAACCATTATACTTGATATTTAAAATTTGGTTATACATATTCATTATGAAAATTCTAATGTGTAAGTAATAATGGTATTGTTTAAATGATAATATTAATAGATTTTTTATTCATTAAAACTATTTATTGTGTGTTACCGAAGCTGTCAAATAAATTTATTTTTTTTGAAATAAATATTTCATAAAATCTCAGTGTGTTACATCTATTATATCCATGAAGTTCTCAGCGCCCATTCCCATTATATGAGGCATTTTAATAGGGTAATCATCAAATTTCCCATTACACATTTCTTCAACACTATTCCTCATTTGTCTCTCCATTTTATAACATGATGGAATGTTTAGGATAATAATAGATAGATTAATAAAATTTTACTAGTAAAACCACTATCATAGATGGAGTAAACCATAAATTATGTAAAACCATTAGCATATGAATCTATAACTTTCAATCTAGGTTATCCATGGCTATCGTCTAATTAGGTTCTCTAACCCCAACTACTTATTAAATTATTTAATATATTTTTAAACAATTTTTAATTGTTTCTACAGATAATGTGAATTAATTGAAGAATATCTGTAGGGAGTGTCAAACCAGGTGCATGGTATTGGCCCATTCACCATACAATAGAATTATGGATGAGATATAATAAAAAAACTCTTTTTAGGTTTATTACGTCTAGATGAATCTTTTCTAAAAACATGTACAATTATTGCATCTATATAGGGATATATTTCTTGTAATACCACTTAATCTCCACCCTACCAATACTTCAGGATGTTATAAATTTCTTATGCTTATTCTTAGGGTTTTCGCCAATATTCTCTAATTATAATTTCTCAAAATTACTAGAAATTTCTTTCATATCAACTATAAAAAAAATATGTCTTAAAAAATATTATTTCATAAATTTTTATATATTTTACAACTAATACAATATAAGGGTATGTGGTTTATTGTATTATGTGTATTAGTCATATAAATATATCATTTTAAAATATAAAATCATTCTATTTATTTAATATCCTTAGAGTAATCCTAACTTGTATAGGTACTATTAATGCTGAATTGGATAAATTGGGAAAATACATAAGGAAAAGGGTGACCTAGAAAGCACGTTAAGGGAATAAACATGACAAAAGATCATAACATGATTGGAATAATATGATATAATAAACCTAATGATCATAAGCATGAAATTATGGAATAATGAATTGATAACATAACCTAACAAATTAAATATAATCATTTTATAAGAGAATGGAATCATTGGAAAAGTGGAAAATACATAAATCATTGCATTATAATCGTACATTATAGCACCTAACACCTTTTAAATGAAATAGTTTTCTAGGATAACTGACCAAACACAACATTTTTCTAGGATCACTACCCATGAACCATGATATCAAATAATATGTTAACATCACGCAATGCATTATAAGGATATATAATTTATTTCAAACCAATCAAAAAATGAGTATAATATATATGAGTTCCATATGAGTAAAATAAACCATACATAAGTCATGTACACAGTGAAAACACCTGAAAATGAATTGGGTTTCAAATATTGTCTCATGGAATGTCTAAAAGGTATAACATATGGATATCCAAGAGAATAAGTAATAAAACTAATTTGGAAATTCATATCTAAATGGAACATAATTTTTTTTTGATGGAGTACCATGGTATAAGAATCTTTTAGAAAGTTAAATGAAGTAAGAATAACAAATGGACAACCTTGGAAATTTTTTAAAAATATTCAAAGGACATTTTTGAGAAAGGGGATCATAAATTTCCTTGAAAATCATAAATGAACCAAAAGGGTTCTAAATAAATTAATTTTTTAAATTTTAATCTATTCATGGACTGCAATTCTTTTAAGGGGGTTATGTTTGATGTTAATTAATAATTACGAAGATCCCCTTAAATTGGGTTTCCTAATAATTGGGTATTTTGAAGGAGACATAAAACATGTACAACTCCAATTGTGGGAGGGATATCAAAATAGTAACATATGTAAGGGAAATATATAAAAAAAATAAGTAAATTATAATAATTTGGAATTAATGGGAGATAACTAAAGATAAATAGCAACCAGAAAGTTATGAGGGGAGTACAGAAGATCTCTAACATTTATGTAAAAAATAATTATGAAATTATAATTAAATTAATATATAATTAAATTATGTTCATTAAAAAACAAAATAAGATCATCCTTTACCTATCTTTATTTTACTAGGGTGTATTTATATTCATATTTTGTTTGTTTATGAAATCTTTTCTTTTCTGTTTGGTTACCTGAGGTGGCTTGGTCGGTTTTTACATGATTCACTTGACATGTTTAACGTGGTTAGATTTATATTAAAATTTTATTTAGATCATAAATAATATCAACATAGTTATAATTATCAACTTTATACATTAAAAACAATTTTAATTTCATCAATGTTAGGTGATAATGGAAAAAATGTATCATTAATGTGGAAGAGGTAGTTTGCATGAACACTGAAAAAAAAATTTCCTTTTAGATAAATTGGGTGGATGGTATAAAAAAATATTATTTACCATATAGATATAATTGATACATAGAAAAATTATTTATCATTTTCACCTTTGGTACCATCCAAAAAATGTGGCGATGAAAATCAAACCACATCACATTGTGGTGGTTGTTGTGTACACAATCCCATGATTATTGCTTATGTTTTTCACAGTGGATTCATGAGGATGAATAATTATTGTTAACTAAATATAATGAAACATTAGTATAAAAATGAAACTTAATAAATTATATTAATGGGTTTAGGAAAGATATGGTTATGAAAAATTACAAAAAGAAAGTCATAGAGGAAGGAACACTCACGCAAGGGACATAGATTTTACATAGACTTATCCTTTGAAATGAAAAAATTAAGCTAAATTAAATTTTAAAATACATAAATTCATGGGAGATTTTTCTAGGATTATAAAACGGTTATATATTTATCTAGTAAACTGGAGGAATGTGTGTTCCTTGAAGGAGTGAGAGTGCTACCTTTTATAAGAGAAGGAACATGTAGTTTTGGAAACAAATTCTCATATAAAATATTTTATTTACACTATTAAAAGGTCAAAGACTAACATAGTAAGAAATTATGGATTAGTGGTCATGATATGGATGATCCTTATCTCATACACAGATTTGGGGACACCTTTCAGTGATTTAGTGGTTTGTGTGTTCACTTTTCACTTTACCCATGTGTACTTATACCTAGGTAACATTTCTTTTCACCCATGTGAACTAATGATAATCATATAAAATAATATTGATCTTAACAAATAGTTTTATTTTTATTATATGAGAAATAATATTAATTTTACAAATTAAAATTACTGTGATTAGGAAAAGTTAATTTTAAAATAAATATGCACTACACCTAAATATACTTTCTGAGATAATCATGATTTTAAGAATAAAATATATGTGTGATTTATAATTATTAATGTAAATAATTTTTATGAAATAAATTTATTTTTTATAAATAAAATAATGTTTTTTTGAAGTAATATAAATACACAATCTATTTCTACAAAAATATTATTTAATTGAAAGAAAATACATATAATGGTTTTCTTTTTCAAAGTAACCTTTATCTTTAGTTTAATAAATGTTAGTAGTAGGTTTTAAAATTTAAAATAATATTATAAAAATTAAACTTTTATTCCTTCATTTCAAATTTTATCTAAAAAATAGTTTTGTGACATTTTAGGCCATTCTTAAATGAAGTCATGAAAAATTCAATTTTTGTAAAAACATTATTTTTGACTAAATATCAATATTTTTAGAAAATGATTGAAACATAATACTAAGTAAATTACGATATTAGAAATTAAAAAATAAATTTAGTTTTATATAATATATTCACAAAAAAATTATATATTACTTTTAATTAAAATTACACAATATATAGACAAAATTCATTTATTAACCAAATGTTTTTTATATTATTTACTATTTTTAATAAAATATTATAAAAAAATCCATTAGAGAGAATTTCAACATATTAGATCACATAATGATACATAATAATAATATTTTATATTTGACCTATACAATTGATTAATTCCTCATAATTTTCATTTTAATATATGTCAAGAAAGTTATTGAATTTAAAGTGAATATATATCGTGAACCGGCCTGGATACCCAAGTAACCTGATAACTGAGCTGACTCTGACATAAACCCAATGGATTTTCTGATCCATAATAGTTTTTTACTAGAACATTACATCATACTAGAAGAAATATGGAAAAAATTTAAACAACAATAGCATAATATAAAGATACATAGAGGTATGCCCAAAACTCCTCAAGGAGAATGTACTAGAAACCAAACAGGTATATCGAAAACGAAATAGTACATCATCAAATAACCCAAAGAAAGATAAAAAAAATCATTGTCCTAAAGGAAATATCACTACAATCCCTAAGGGATCAAGGTCAACAGACCACCCCCGAGTGGCACTTTCCCTTTAATCAGGCATGGAGGGAGAAAATCCACAAATGCCTAAAGGAAAAGGCAGGGTTCGATCTAAAATTCCCAATAGGTTCCTACCAAGTGTTCCATAATAAGATACCATAATAATTAGAAAAAAAATAGTTCAATTTCAATAAAATAGGGCCTACAGATACAATTTCATATTGAAAACAAAAAATTATTTTTATTTCAGAATATTGAAACAAACTTCAAACATGGATTAAAAAACACTTTATATATAAAAGTTTAAATAAATCACTAGGCATGAGTAAAGTAGCTTCAAAATCAATGGAATTTATAATAAAAATAATCACAATGACTTCCATTGTCATCTCATCTACTATAAGATAGTTTGTAGTTATAATATCCTTACACATCTCATATAATTAACCATTGTTAATATGTTTACACACATCCATTAAGCTCACAAAAAATTAGATTCATCAACATACCATTTGTGATAAGATCTATTGATCTGTATTTTTAATAGAGTTTTCATAATCAATCCATTTCTAGGGAATTACCATCAAAGATTCCTTGTCCTTAATAACCCAAAAACAACCCAGGATCATTGTGCTCAACCAATCAATTGAAAAATTAGAAATCATCTCATTTCACATAAATCATCATTCACAATTCAATTTCAAAACTTTCCTTTTCAAAATGATGATTCACATTCAAAACCAAATAATGTTGTTTTCATCATTTAATTAATTTTAAAATAAAATCAATCATACATTTTTATCAATTCAATTTGAACCATTTTCCATAAGTAAATTTTCAAATAAATTAAAAAATTACATTAATTTTAAATTATGCGCAAAATTACAATTCTATTTGAATTAAGAGGTTTTCCCAAAATTCCTTTCCTAACAAATTTCAATCCAAATTCTCATAGAATTGGGTTTTTGATAATCAATTGAAATCAATTTGAAACAAAAAGAAATTAAAGGTTAAATAAATTGGAAAAGCTTAAATGGAACCACCAACATTTAATAACAGAATGAAACATTCATAATGGGACTCACCAATGATGGATGAAGGCGCATAATATCTAATAACTCAACCAACAATAAATATTCAAAAACATTTATTTTAGAACCATGAATAGCAAGATTATTTATTCAAATCCAAGGGGGAATGAAAGAGAAATAGAAGAGACAAGGAGGCCACTTACTTGGAGAGATTCACCAAGATCATCATGATGAAAAGTCACTGAACAGATTATATAGAGGGATTAGGGATCACCAAAATAACCTATGAAGAGACACTAAGTGAAGATCAAGGAAATATGGAGGAATAAAATAATAATTTCAGAAAAACTACCTTCTTAATATCAACACTCACTGTTTTAAACAATATATAACCTAATTGCAGGTCATGTAATTTTTGAGTCCCAGATATGCTGGAAAAGAAGTTTCCTTTTATTAAAAGTTTTATTTTTATTATTTACAAGGATTTTAACCTTGAATTCCAAGTACCGATTTAATATATTCTTGTAGGATATAATTATTCATCATGCAACTCCATTACACGACATTTAAATCCCCAATAGACAACAGAAAATGTAGGTTTTATTTCGAAAATTTCAATAAATCCATGAATTCACCATTATAGGCACCCACTCAATAAATTATCAACACAATCCAGAAAATAAAATAGGAAAACCAAAACAAATGTTAAAATATATGTGATATAATGTAATGGGGAATTACAACCTTCCCAAAAAAATATTTATCTCTAGAAATCATGTCAAGAAGATTCTATATAAAAAAGGAAAGGCCACGTCTGTCTCAACATTTCCTGACTCTCCCACATCTCATGTGAATCAAATCCATACTACCATAAAACTTAGGCCAACGATATTTTCCCCCCATGAAGTACCTTTTCCTCAAAATCAACTATTCAGACTAGATGCTCAGTCACAGATAAATTTGGCTCAACATCAAGATCACTCTAGCTCAAAGCATGAGATGGATCGGAAAGGTACTTTCATATCCATGATACATGGAAGACATTATGTATCGATGTTAACTATCTTAGAAGTTACAAATGGTAAGACACTTTCCCTAACTCCTTAAAAAACACATATGGATCAAGATTCCTTTTCCTCCCAAGATGTCCTTGAACTAAATGAGGTGAATCATTCAAGAAAACCTATTCACCAACTAAAAAAATACAATGGACTATGCTAAAGATCAAAATAATATTTCTACCAACTTTGTTCTATCAATATATACTAACATATAACCTAAATATTTGTTGTCGACTCTTGAAATAAGCTCATTCCAACATAGTATTTTTCAAGAATCGCCAACCAACCCAATTGATATTTACATGGAATACAATACAAGGCCTCGAATAGGGTCATTCCGATTGAGGGATGATAACTATTGTTGTAGGATAAATCAACCAGACCTAAATGGTCATCCAAAGCTCCACCAAAATTGATGACACAGGTAAAAAGAATATCCTGAAGAATATTTATTTCTCTCTATGTATGTTCATACATATATGGATGGTATTTCGTCGTCAAATTAATCTATGATATCACTACATATTGAAGTCCTTTCCAAAAGAGATAATTAAAACATGGGTCGAAAAAAGAGACTATAGAATATGGGATTCCATTAAAATGAATAATATCTTTTACATAGATATTTCCCAGCTCCTCAACACTAGTTATATCAGGAATGGGTATAAAGTGAGATGTTTTTTCAGCCTATTGATCATAATCCATATCAAATTATTCTTTTTATGGGTATATAGAAACCCAACCACAATGTCCATAGAAAACTGATACCACTTCCAAATCATAATTGGATGTGCCTGAAGCAATCCTTAAGGTCTCTAATGCTTATCCTTAACCTGTTGGTAAGTATAATAGCATGAAAAAAAGTCTATGATGTCTTGTCTCCTACCTAGCCACCAGAATCATTGCCTCATATAATAAAAAATTATTATGGTTTCTGGGTGAACAAAACACTGTGAATTATAGAAACCCCAATCATAGTTTTTCTCATGTATAGATGAATAAAAATCCAATTTTGAAAAAATTTCACACCCTCCATGGATAATGAAAACACATCCATGGTCTCTCCACCACAAAGAGAGTCTCTAATTCTATGGAATCCATCATCATGTTGTTGTTCTTGAGGAAGAATCCTGAGAAGAGTGGAGGTAAATCGAATATAAGTTAAGGTAACATCAGCCATTATTTCCTGAACTCCAATATACAATTGTGAAAAAATATCCATCAAGTTATATTATTCCGATGATTCTACCTGGGTCAGGGGTTTCTTGCTCAACACATCAACAATGACATTTCCTTTGTAAAAATAATGACAAAATTGAACGATTGTAAATAGTCCAACCAATTCCTCTTGCTAAGATTAAAATATTTTTATTATAATATACAACTCAACATCTTGTGGTTTAAATACATAGTAATCCTTTTTATAAAGAGGTAATTCCCCCAACTCTTTGGCGCGTGCATAACAGCTAGAAGTTCAGGGTCCTAGTTTGGATAATTATTCTCATGTAACATAATCTACTGGGAGACATATTTAATGACGTCATCACCCTACATAAGAACACAGCCCAAATAAGTACCTAAGGCATCTTAGAAGACTACATATACCTGCCTGACCTTTAGTGGGGTCAACAGCATCACATAAGTCAAAAGATGTTATATCTCAAAAAAAGAAACCAGTAATTTCTCTTCCCAAGAAAAGCTGACTCCCTTTTGAGTTAGAGAAGTCATTGTAGAATCTGACTTTGATAAATCCTTCATGAATTGTCGATAATGTCCTACTAAACCTAATATGATCTGAATCTTCAAAACATTATGTGGTAGCTCCCATGTCATTACAACTTTCTCCTTCTCAAGATCAACTAAAATACTGGGTTTTGAGACAACATTTACCAAGAAATTTACATCCCAAATCCGGAAATCACATTTTGATAGTTTGGAATAAAATCAGTAATTTATCAATAGTTCCAAAAATACTCTTAGACGAATCACATGATCCTCCTCAGACATATATTAATCTTCGATGTCATACAAAAAAGGACACTGTGAACATATCAAGATAATCACAGAAAATATGTTTCATCAATTCCATAAACACTATTGGAGAATTGGTTATAAAAAATGGAATAAAAATGTAATCATAATGAATATACCTACTTCGTAAGGTGGGTTTCTAAATTTCATATTCTTTTATTCTCAATCGATGATTGCCAAAACAATGGAAAATATTTGAAAACCACTTAACCCATTTTAAATGGCTAAATGTATCATTAATACATGGAAATAGATACTTGTTCTTTACTATGACTCAGTTGAGTATTTAGTAATCAATACATAGGTGAAGTGTTCTATTAGATTTCTTAGTAGAGAGAATAGGAATCTCCCAAGGTGACCCACTCAAGAATATAAATCCTTTATCAAAATTATCATCCAAATAATTCTTCAACTATTTCATTTCATCTGGTTCTATGTGTTAAGAAGGAATATATATTGTTTGAGCACCATTAACTAAATCAATACAAAAATCGAACTCCCTTAACCATGAAAAACCAGAGAGTCCAAAAGGAACAATTCCAGGAAACTTGATAAAAACTAGAGGGAGACCATATCTCAAATATTACCACTCCATATCAAAATAATCCACTGATATTACATTCCCCATATATGGATAATAAGTTATAGATCTACTCGACCTCAGGTCTCACTCTCCCTAAAAGATATGACACACCCCATCTAGCACAATAATGGATTCCCATCGATGATAACAATCAATTCAGTGTTTTTCAAAAATAAGCCAATCCATCCAAAAAATGACATCAAAAGGTTTCATGTCGATAACTTTAAAATATTAAGTATGATCAATCCTTAATAAAGAGGACACACAGGTAGGACAAGAGCGACCCTCCTCTCTGTTTATTATGAGGGGTGTAGTAATATCCATAATGTAACATAAAATCTTTTTATAATGGTTTAACATGTGTAAAATATGGGTTGGAATAAACGAGTGAAATGCACTATTATCAAATAAAGTATTCCTTAGTAATGAACCTATATTGATGGTACCTCTCATAATCACTTGACCCATAACTACTTCCTCTAGATACTCTTCTAATGTGAGAAGAATCTTTGTTCAGGATGATTGTAGTTGGAACCCATTAGATTTTGAAGAATCTAATTTCACCATAGTAAATTTTGCTGATAATGATCCCATGCCACTTTATGGAGAAAATAAAACATAGAAAAAATTCTAAATGTGACCTGAGCATCTACAGGTACTACATATCTTGGGTGCATTAGTACAAACCTATTTTGAAAGACCATTCTTCCCACATTAGAAGAAATGAAATGGTATTATTCACGACACTACATGTGGTCTAGAATATCCATACCATAAAGATCCACGAAGAGGATCATAAAGCTTTATATTTCCTTTATAGAAACTAATAAAACTACCACCAGGAGAAAAATGAACTCTTGTCAACCCTGAAATACTAGCTAGATAAAGACCGACCATGAATACCCTATACAACAAGTATTCATAAGAAGAGATATTCAGTTAGAAAACATGATAATTAATATTATATCTAAGTCCCATATCGAATCATAATGTCTTCATATTCTCATTTGATACAATCGTAGGTTAAATCATCATAAGATCCCTAAAGTGATTTTCATATTCTGTTATGACCCTATCAGACCGATCATGTTTGAACTAGTCTATAGCCTTATCTAGAACCATTGAACCTAGATAGAATTGTTTATTGAATAGAACATTGAAGTCCTTCCACTATAAACCCTTATGGTTCTTCACCAAACCCAATGAGTCCCACCACCACTTACTGGGTCCCCAAATAAAAAATTAAAATACTTTAACTTAATATGTTAATGAGTTTCTAAGAAATCAAACAGAATATCAAGATTTCTCAACCATTCCCTATCCTCTTATGGATCATTAGATCCTTGGAATACATGAGGATTCTAGTGAAAGAACTCATGATCACGATTATGGGATTAATCGCTCGGAGGTTCCATAACTAAATCACGAGGAAGAATGGGTGTTGGTTCCTGTCATAGAGCTTGGGCATCACACACAATAACCTCAACCAGATTCCGGTCCATGGGAGGATTCACTCACTATGGGTCATTAGAACCATTCTACTGGTTCATATTCATAGTCCATATTTAAGGAATGATGATATAAAACAACAGAAAAATAAATTAAAGGCATCATAATATTAATTAGATCAAAACTAAAACAAGGGAAACAGGGGATATTAAACCCATCAGATAAGAAAAAAAGATTTGGAATTCTACATATCCTAATATTTAGTAGGGAAAAGGCTAGAACTAATCCTAAAGACACATTTCCTATATCAACAATGGTCACTAAAGTATCATTACGACTAGAGATTCATAGACACTCACTCAAAAATACCACACAAATTCTGCCAAGATATTCCTAACCACATACCGGAGTCTTGTAAAGATGCTTAACCAACAACTTTAGTACGACTTTTTTGTTAATCAAAACAGATATCCTAGTTCCATAATTTTTGTTCCAGCTCTAAAATATCCTTAAGGGAATTCCTGATCCCCATAGGATAGAGAGTAACACTTTGAATCATATAAGATAAAAAAGGGGAACATTTTCCACAAAAATGTCCAATGATTAAGATACATATCAGTATGCACAAAACTGCTCAAAGGGTTATTACAAAAAACCAAATAGGCATATCAATGAACAAATATTACATCATCATGTTTCCAAAAGTATTAATGTAAAAGATAAAAATCTCAATGGAAACATCACTCCAAGGCCCAAAGGATCAATATTAACAACCTCCTCCAACACACACTTTCCCTTTACTCAGTCCAGGTTGGATAAAATCTACAAACACACAAATCCAAAGGTAGGGTGTGAGCTAAAAATCCCATTAGGTGCTTACAAAGTGTTCTATAATATGTTTACATAATAATTAACCAAAAAATGATTTAAATTTCAATAAAATTGTTCTTGGAGGTATGATTTCATATTTAAAACAAAACACACTTTTCATTTCATAATGATGTAAAACATCACAAACATTGTTTAAATAGAAACCTTATATAAAATATTTTATATACATAACAATTCATGTGTAAATCTATTTCAAAATGAATGGAATTTATTATCAAAATCATCACCAAAAGCACAATGGTCTTCTGCCTTGCGCTATGATAATTACTAGTTATATGATTCACACACATCTAATATAGTTGATTAGGACTAATATGTGTACAAAAAAACCTTAGGATCATGCAGAATAAGAGTGATCAACATATCATAAGGGATGAGATCTTCCAAACTAGGTTTTTGTTATTATTGTCATCAATAATCTATTTCTATGGAATTATCATCCAAGCATGCTTGTCCCAAATTAACCATTAAATACAATACCTAACATGAGCTCAATAAATAAATTGAAAAAGGGAAAATCATCAGATTTCACATAAATCATAATTCACAATTCAATTTCCCAATTTTCCTTTTTAAAATTCCAATTAACATTCAATACCATTTGATGGGTTTTAAATAATTTCATGCCTTTTTCAAATAAAACCAACCATAGGTTTTATCAATTAAATTTAATATATTTTCTCAAAATCAATTATTAAAACAATTTTTAAATTAAATCAAATTCAAATCACACCCCAAATTCCAATTCCATTAGAATTATGCATTTTCCCCAAAATTCAGTGAAAAATAAATTTTAATCCCATTTTCCATTGAATTGGGTTTTCAATAATCCATTAAAAGTAATTCAAGGTTATATGAGTTGGACGAGCTTAAGTGAAACCACCTACCATTAATCCTGGAAACTAAAACATGGAATAGGACTCACTAATTAATGAATAAGGAACAAAATATCTTGGAACTCAACTTAGAATCAAGATTCAACTACACCATGTTTAGATCTATTATTCCCAAGATGATCTATCAAACTACAAGGAGGAAAGAGAGTGATACAGAAGAGACCTGGAGACATTTAACCAAAGATATGCACCACAACCAGCACGATGCTGAATCACTGAATAGATGATCCAAGGGGATTAGAGATCAAAAAAATTAAACAAGAAGAGTCTCTATGTAAATAAAAAGGAATCCTGAAGGAATAAAATAAGAATTTCAGTCGATCCACCTTCTTTAAACAAACACTCAGGGTCTTACATGATGTGTAACCCAATTACACATCGTGTAATTAGCGTGTTATCTATACACAACATTTAACCTTTCATACTGCGTACCCATTTCACAACATATACCAGGTGATGATTATAGATCGGGTAACTCCATTACACGGTGTGTGAACCCTATGAGGACTGTACAAATTGATGGTTTTATGTTGAAAATTCCAAAAAATCCCTAACTCCACCATTATAAGATTTTCTCAATTCCTTCTCAGTATAATCCAGGTAAAAAAAGGAAAACAAAAAAAGGATAAAACATTCCCAATAGAAAGGTAATGATTCATTACAATATATATAATTAAATCTCGGGTTTTTACAAATATAATTATATTAGTATCCTTTATATAAATTAATGTCACTATATTATGGTTATTACTATTTTCTATTCATTTATCCAAACCATTAATAAAAATGAATGCTTCGTTTTTTTGTTCGTGTAGACTTCCAACACTATGGGAAATGAAATTCAATTTTCATCACCACCCATAATTTATGGTTCCAAGAATTGTTTAATGAAAAAATATTAATTTTATGACATCATTATGTTATTATATAAAAAATTATAGGACCTATTAATGATATAATCAATGAACCATTATTGTTACTTTAATCATTTAAAACAACCAAACTAAGAGGAAAATTATAACTTGTTTCAAAGTAATGAATTTAAATAAATTATATTCTCTTTATACGTTCTTAAATACTGATATATCATAAAAATAAATACTAAATAATATCATTTTAATTATATTTTCATGATATTACAAAAAAACTAAAAATTATCCAATAATCATTGTAGGTCCATGTTTGGGTCGGATTAACCACCTACTTGAAAAATAGTATAAATTTATCCGACAGATCCTATGAGAAATTATTTAAAGGTATAATATGATATAAGTAGGTAAATAATTTTTTTATGGTAATGTTTTTTCAACATTTAATTCATTAATTAAGAAAACACCTTTCATTCATTAAGAATCATCGAAATATGGTCATCGCTGATTTCATCATCATACTTCATAACTAAAACTAACAAGAAATGATATTATAAGTTTATAGACTATATTATAACATCCATTATAGTAACATAGATGATCTAATATTGATGTAATTTGGAAAAATATATTATTACATCGTGAATTTTATGAAACTAGTTCTAAGTGATAAAAATTATTTACATCCATCCAACGACCTGAAGGACTTAATTTTTTATATATAAGATAATACCTCTTTTAAGGGTAAGGGGGAACCCATCGACAACAGCAGAAAAAAAAATGAAGACGGGTGGAAACAACAACATGAATGGGACAAGCAACTCATGCCAGGAGGTCTAAGGGGGCCTGAAATGATGCCGACCAATGACATCACCTTTTACGAGGTTAACCCCCTCGGGATTTAGGGAACAAGAATCATGAAAGTAAATGGTATCTGGACCATGTATATAAATAGAGGCAAGATGGTCCGTGACCTGGTTCCCCTCTCACATGGTGTGGAGCACTCTCCTAGTATTGTTGATCATGCACTGACACTTTCGGATAATATAATGAATCGCCCAAGGGGTAGAGCCAATGCCATGAAGGGAATTATGAAGGATCAAGGAGTCGGTTTTAGCATCTGTTAACCATATATCTTTCTGAAGACAAAGGGATAGACCACAAAACATAGCCTTGGCCTCCACCTGTAGAGAGTACCCATGGAAAAGTCGAGTAGAAAACACCATGATTACTGATCCCTGAGAGTTCCGAACCACCCCACCTTCCCTAAGGACCCCCATGTTGCAGGATCTGTCAATATTCAATTTGAGGCCCACGCTCGACGGGAACCGGTAGACCCATCGGCCTTTAGGGAAGCTTGTAACCGGATAAGCGTTGATCGAAATTGTTTGAAGATGTTGAAGGGAAGTGGCCTCTCTCCAGTTGTTGATAATCCTAACCATGTCCAGTAGAAGGTTATTTGTTCTAAAAATGATGGACAATTGAGATGAATGCACATCCTTGTATCAGGCTTTATTATGAGCCTGCCAAAGAACCCAGCACCCCATGTGATGGACCATGGTGCTGTCCAACTACTCTGGACCCCTCTCCCCGGCGACATGGAACCATCACACCAGAAAAGGCATATCCTCCATGCCGGAGATTTTGATAGCGGTAAACTCTCCAAAATACTGCCAGACCATCCTTACCCAATCACCCTCAAAGAATAGGTTTCCAATACATTCCAATTTGTTGTTGGAGTAGCAGGGGAACCAAGAAGCCATTGAAATACCACAGCGCTGGATGTTATCATCAATAGGATGATCCTTGTGGTGAATTTTACAAGAAAGGAAGTTGTTCTTGATAGGGATTCCCTTAGTCCATAGAATCTCATTCCAAGTATCACTTTGATCATTAGGAACCAGCACACGATGAAAATCATTAGAGGAGAAGATCTACGAGGGTGAGAGGGAGAGGACGAACCTATCTGGTCCGGGGTTGAGCTCAATGTTCTTGAACGTTTCCTGTTGTTCCTTGTCAAGCACCGCATCAATAAAAGACAGGTACATGCTGACCTCCCGGTAGGTGATCGATGTGGTAGGACAGCTGGGGAAGCCAAGAGTCTTCCCTGCCCAGTAGTGATGCCAAAAAGGAAAGTCCCCCTGCACAAATATCCATCTAGAGTGTGGACGAAGGGTATTGATGAGGGGGGAGACGACGGACCAGAGAGGGGAAGCGTGACCCGCGACCTGCAACTCATTCCCAGGGTGAGAGTTGTGCATGGTAATCCCCTGAAGAGATTGTAGCTCCAGAACATCCCAGGACAGGTGCGCATGCATGCATAACATAGTGTCTTCCAGACTGCGAACATTGATGCCGCCTTCCCTAGCAGGTCTTGCCACCCTGTGCCAAGAATCCCAGTGACGCTTCCCTTCCGAGAGAGGATCCCAAAGGAATCCAACAAGGAGTTTATGTATTTTTCCAATAACAATTTGGCGGAATTTAATAGTCGAGAGCACATGGATGGGAATAACAAGGAGGAAACTTTTCACCAATGTTATCTGACCCCCAAAGGATAAGAATCTATTCTTCCAATTATGTACCATGTTTGAGATTCTACTGAAGATGGAATCGAAGTCGCAAACGCACGCCCTTCTAGAGGATATAGGGGTGCACAAGTAATCCATAGGGAAGGACCCTTACTTCATATCATGGGAGTTATGGATGGCAGATATCCGAGAATAGTTACAGTTTCTAGAGATATAAATGAATCTTTTGTCCTTGTTAATAACTAGGCCACTCCAGAGACAGTAGTGCTTTAAAATTCTGTTGAATCCTCTGATGGATCTTTTGATGGAATTCAAGAAGAGGAATGTGTCATTGACGAACATTAAGTGAGATATGGAAGGATATCTAATTCTTCTACGATGGTCCAACACCTCACCGTTCTGAATGCTTCTATGAAGAAGGCGACTGAGGACATCCAGGGATAAAATAATGAGACTCAGAGACAAGGGGTCACCGTGTCTTAAGCCACAAGTTTCCTTAAAGAACCTATAAGTTTTCCCCATAAAAGAAATCGCCATCCAGGAAGAACTGAAGCATCTAATTAAAAGATCAATGTTCCATGAGGAGAACCCCATACTTTAAACTACCTTAATGATGAAACCCCACTCGACCCGGTCGTAAGCTTTGCTCATGTCTAACTTGATGGCCAGGTTGGAGCCTTGTGACTTGAGGTCAATGTCTATGATCATTTCTTAGGAAAGGGAAATAGCTCCTTGAATGGAACGACCCTGCACAAACCCATGTTGCTCCAATGATATCCACTTTGGAGTGTGAAATGACATCCTCAAATTGAGAATTCTTGCCAAAATCTTGAACGGGAAATTGCACATACTCACCAGCCTATAGTGAGAGATTGAGGAGGGGTTCCTTGTCTTGGGGAGGAGCACAATGGTCGTGGCATATACAACTCGGGGTAAGTGGACCCCTCTGAAGAAGTCCTGGATAGCAGATATAATATCAGTTTTCACCACATCCCACGAGGTTCTGTAGAATGATCCCAGGAAGCTATCCAGCCCCGCGACACTTTCGGGGTTGAGCGTCAACATTGCCTCTTGAATCTCCTTCTCCTCAGAGATCCCAGTCATCCCCTTGTTGTCCATAACCGAAGGTTGGTTGGGAATCACCTCAAAAAAACCACCTGTCCTCTCTGGGATATCTGTTGCGTAAGTGCGGGTTGCGCCCAGCAAGAAGGGCTTCAAGAGAGGCCAAGGCCAGTCCAACCACTGTGTCTCTATTGTTTTTATACGTACCATATTCCTATAGGATGTTCAGTTGCACATGACTTTTTCATTATTTGATACATTCATGGAAGAAGTTTGTGTTCCTATCTCCCTCTCTAAGCCACTTAATCCGCAAAATGTCTCTGGCCAGATGTTCATGGCGGAGAAGCATGTCCTCCAAGGCGTCTTAATTGTTGGAAAGCGCCTCAAGTATCTGATCGTCCTAGGCCTCTTCAAGACAATGCTCAAGACATTCCACTTCATGAATAGCCGAATCAATATCACTATCGCTGGGGGAGTGATCTTTCTCCCACTCATGGAGCCTTGCCTTTAGGAATCTCAGCTTGTTGTGGATGGCCACCCACGAAGACCCTTAGGCCGGCTCTCCCCATGTGTTGTTCACGAGACAGTGGAAGCCCAGGAGGCTATCCCATTGATGGTAATACTAGAAGAATTCGTGATTAAATTACCCTGAAGAAATAGAGACCAGTAGAGGGGAATGATGGGATAACCCCTGGACCGAATGACTAACCTTGGTGGCTGGGAACTTGGAAATTGCATGAATAATGGCCAGACATCAGTCCAATTGGATCCATGAGCGGTGGCTCCCTCATTTGTTGTTTCACCATGTGAAGTAGTCGCCTAATAATCCAAGATTAGAAAGACCTTTCCCAGAAAAAAACAGGGAAAATCTAGGCTCTCTTTTATTTTAAAAGGTCCTCTCACTTTCCTCTCCTCCGGGTCGACTACAAATTTGAAGTCCCCCCCCCAACAAACCACGGATGATTTCCAGGATCAAAGGATTTGAGGTCGTTCCATAAGGATTCCCTTTGCTGGGTGACAAAGCATTCATAAATGAAGGACCCAAAAGAGTATAGGTCACCAGTCGACACCCTCATAGTGATGAACTGATTGTTGGCCCTGACCAGCTCCCCCGAGAGGCGGGTGTGCCAAAAAAATACAAACATGCCTGTTGGTGGAAATGTTTTTTAAATGATCATTTAAGTTTTTTTTGCTTCCATTTTTATTATAATTTTCAAAAGGATTTACACTAATGGGATATTTGATTAAAGATTTTTCCTATAATATATATATATATATATATATATATATATATTCATTTTGGGGATTGAGTTATTGGTTTTGAACAAATAAATTCTTGATTCCTTCTTTTATGATACCATTCAAAGAATTCTTTTATAAGGATGTTTTTCATCAATGTAAATATCCTTCTATGATTCATTTGTTAAACATGGGTTATTTTCTTTTGAAAACCTCACCCTTATTTCTTTGGATGAATTATGATTATTTTATTCAAGTATTGACTTATTTTTTTCTCATTTGACTCTATGGTGTGGTTATTTAATTTTTATACATTTCATATTGGTTCACTTTCACCAAAAAACAATATTATTCAATTAACATGATGAAAATTATTGTAATTCAGTATATTATTATTAAAATTTAAATAATTATTTTATATTTTACACAGCATTATTTAAGTATCCACATTCTTTCTCAAGATCGGTTTTTTATTGTTATCCCAATATTTGACATGGGGAAAAGTATTCATATTCTTGATTATTATTGATTTATAAGAAGGGATGATTATGTATTCACATTGAATATTATTCACTATATAGAGAGTTATATTTTATTTAGTATGTGGTTCCTTGAATAATTTTATGAAATGTATAGTGAACTATTATGCTAGTTTCCTTAGAATTTTACATGTGATGGATGGGGCTTGAAATTATATAGATCTGCAATGCATAGAAAGGTCTCATGAGACAAAACATGTTTGGTTTTAGTGAATAGAACTCCCTTTAATTGGATAATGTCTTGACTCAAGGAATTGACAACTTGAATTTGATGCACTATATAATGCATTCCATTAGTATGAGATTAGTTTAACTCAAATACATATTTTTATTTATTGTAATAGATATAAAATAATATATGTTTCAAGTTAATTATAGATTCATATTGTTTACTTATTCAAGGAATAATATTTATTCTATGTTTATTATATGATTTACATAGTTTTATATTTACTGTTCCAATAATATAATCTCAACTATTCTTATGTATCCATTTCACAATGTTATAATGAAAAGAAGTACATGTGACCTATTTAGAAGGATATCACTTGTGAATGAATTTATGGGAGATATTGAATATTCATTATGGGTCCAGTAGTTTCTTATATAGTAGAGAAGATATCTTCCTGATATAAAGAACATAAGTTTTGTTAGTTTATTTTTTTCCCTAATTGTATACAATAATAATCCAAAAAATATCATTAGGATTTAAGAGATGAAACACTATTTTTTAATTTTTTATAAAGGTTTCTTATATCAAGGATTTTATAGCTGGTATCATAGTCAATGTGTAAAGTATGTTTCTATGAGAATCATATCTGAGAGCATGGATCCAAGGCATCAAAAAAGTGGTAATGAATAATAATACCTCACCATGAAAAAGATGATGTATCACTAATGATTAATTCCAAAAAATTGAGTTAATCAACAGAAACAATAAAACACATATGTGAATTACCTTAATTGTTTACATCACCTCCAAAAAATTATTCATTAAAACAAAAATTACATTATCAGTTTCTTATAATTAATTTATGTTATTCAGATATAATAGTAATATCATATATATATATATATAAGGAACATCTCGTAGTGTGATTCGATTCGGATGATGTATGAAAAAATGAAATTTTTGGATATCAGGTTTTACCTAAACCACTTATTAAGAAAAAAAATTTTGTTTTTTAAACATTTAATCAAAATCCTCACTCAAACTTATGGTCTATAATTAGTACTCTAACAACCTTGGTATCTTGGTATTTTTTCTATTATGTTTTTTATCTGACCAGTTTGTGGGATATTTATCAATAAACAATAGTTATAGTTGTTGTTTAATAAAAATGAAAAACATATTAAACCCAATACCTCTCTAATATATCTTATAATGAACCAGATATGTATACCCAAAAAATACCTGAGATGAACGGCCACTAAACCCTGGGGAGTTTCTTGATCCCTATGGGCAGGAAATTAGTTCCAAAACTTTCTATTTATCTTTGTGGAATGATTTGGACACATTAAATAATTAAAAAAGTCATAAAAGGATTATTCCAAAAATACAATATGACTCATCCATGTATTGGATATTCCTAAAAATAAACATAATCTTTGTTCTTAAATATAGTTGAATTATACATAAGTGAATCATAGAATAAATGAATAATTAAAGAAAAATGATCCCATATCTACAAAATGGAGATAAAACAGAAAACAATCCAGGTAGATATAAAAAAATTCCCAGTTGATAATAGTTATAGACAAGGTACTGTAATGTAAAAAGCTAAATAAAAGTCTGGATGTGATTCCACTACTCCTGACAGACATAACCTCTTTTAATCTAATACCATATTAGATTCTAATGTTACTCTTTTGACATCCATTGTTATAAAAATTATGTATATACAATGACTACCGACATTACAACTCATACATGAATTCCCATGAGTGAAATTGTTTGTCCGTTTGAGTGAACATGTAGGGTGTGAGGGTAAATACACAGTATTCCACCACTAATGGAATCTCAATAAACATATTGAGTAAACTAGAGTATTTATTAACACTTATAAAAATTTAATTATATATAATAAATTAATTTTGAAAAAAAAACATCAAATAAGGATAAAAAAAAGTAACTAATAACTAATAGATATATACTAAAAATATTAATGAGTCCATATACAAAGAGGTTACATAACTAGACAAACCTTATTATAGACTCAATATGTGTCCAAATTGTAGTGATAAAAAAGTTAGGTAACTACCTCATGATCCCATTTTTAAAGGGAAACACATATACAAAGTCAGATAAATCTAGAAACCAATCCATTTTGGAGAGGAGACTGGTCTTAAAAATCCATGGAATTATGAGGCCATCCTACTTCATAAGCCTATAAATAAGTATATATCATACCTATATATAATTATTATAAGAAAAATATATAAATTAGTTTCCATGATCATATATATAATAATATCGATAGAAACTATATTCCCAAAGTAATTATTCAATAGACAAAATCAAATGTACAACTTTATATATCATCTCTTCATAATAGAATTCAATGATACATGTAAAAATGTCATGATTTAGATGAAAATTCAAGTATAAGTTATAAAATATAGCATCTAGGAACATTAGAATAAATATAAATAGGGTATAATCTACAGAATAATAATTTTTCTAAGGAAATCTTCTGGAATAAAACATTAGGATTGTACCATGGTAAGGTATTAATCCAAGGATCATTAATTTGAACTACAAAAGTGCCACTAAATTTTACATAGACCACCAAAATAATATAATAATAGTAAATTGGGATTAATATTAAGAATGGAATTGGTCATGACCAATGCAAACCCATATCTTCACATATAAGGGATCACCTAAGCTCTGAATACCAATTATGATACATTATATAAACATGAGAGTTACATATCTAATAAGTTTTATTCATTTCAGACTAAATTTTGTAATAAATATTTTTGGAATAATGTACATTAAAAAATATACACAAACACAAACACACACATATTTCATGATCATATTTAAATAAAAGAAGGTTTAAAACTTAATTAATTTATTTTATAAAAAGTGTGAATACCATCCATGATAGAGATGCATGTTTTAATAAAATATTTTTAAAGAATGATATATAACAAAAAATAAATTTCACTATGAATAAATATAAATTTAATTTCATTAATTAAAACTAATTCCATGTTAGGAACCTTAATAAAAAAATAAATTATGAATTTAGAATGTTTTGATTTTAGTTAATGAAAAAAAAATATTACGGGAACCAAGAAAGATAAAGAACTAAATAACATATTCCCACCTAATAAACCCAACCAATAACTCATCACTGATTCAATCACCTAACCAGGTTTAAGTATATTCAATTTTCATATAATTCATTTAGGTTAAAGTGGAATAAAAAAATGCCCTCTGAAAAATATGATAGAGGATGTAATAGATCCTGTTGGACTATGGTAAAGTCATACAAAAAAATTAGCATTGAAAACTTTTTTTACATACACCATAAATAGTCAAGTTACCATAACTTAAACATTTACCAAATATTACATTTTCTTCTTCACCATTTATAATTCTATAGAATAATTATGTTACATTACCAGAATAAAGTTACTTATCAAAACCAGATCATATGGAAAACATCATTACTTTATAGATTTTAAGACCTTGTAGAATTTTACGGCATTTCTAAACATATAACTCTATAAATGAATGAATATTAAAAATTAATGATTACTTGACCATAATTTATGTCCATTGAATATAGAATTATTTAATAATAGAACAATCTTAATGATATGTAGATGCAGAAATATTCTCAAAGGCTGAAGGAGGTTTTGGCGTGAAAATGCGAAGGCATATTTGAAACTAGTGATCCATTCCGGGTGGCCTAGAGGGGCCACACGAAAAAAATTAAATAGTGCGTGAAAAAATCTCTCTCGTGCGGAAAACTGTGGGATCTGCGAAATTGTTTTGAATGGGTGTGGAAATTTGCACACAGCTTCCCCGTGCGGTTGAACTTCTGCACTGCCGATGTCGGCCCACAATATTTCGCGCGACCCTATTTTCTGTGCGGATCAAGAGACCCTGAGCTCCTATAAATAGAAGGTCACCCCTTTAACTTCTAGGGATGAAGAATATGAACCATCTCTCTTATGAAAAATTCACCTCTCATGCACGCAAAATATGACTCTCAGGTACTGGATTTTTCGTGCCAGGTCACCTAGAGGTCTGTGTTCACACGAGAACCCTTTGGCTTAACCCGCGTCCAAATCCCTTCGAGTCCTGTCCCCTGTGCGCAATCCCTTCCACTTTCCAGCAGGCCCTCCAATTGCACGCCACCCCTTGTCTTGTGCGTATTCCCTTGTAATTGTTTGAAACCCTACTTCTTGTGCGCAATACTTTCTAGTTGCGCGAAAAACCTCGTCTCCACTTTACAAGAAAATTTTCCTCCATTTCACGCCAACCCATTCTTTTCCATGTAATTGTCCCATTTGTGCACCAATTTCTCTCAAAGTCCATGATTTCATGAAATCCTACAGGACCCCTCACCCCAGTCATTTCCCCGCTACTGCACCATTTTCACACACCCCGTCCTCTTTTGACAATCTCTTTCACATGTGTCTGATGTCCTCCTTATGGACTTCATTTTCGGGTGCCTCTCATGACCTAAACATCTACATCATATAACGTGTTCTAGGATAGTCTTCTAGGATCGTACGAGGTAGCTTCATAGTTCATTTGGCGATGTTTCACATTGTATTGCTTCACCTCGTATTTGTTCTCATAGGCACGCTAACAGCTATTACTTTTTTGCATAGTCACGCTAACATGGACCCCAAATTGGATCACCTCACGAAAAACCCCTTTCTAGGGAATTATTGATGCCTTCCCTTCCCCAAGGTCAGGAAAGTGTTAGTTATGTATGTCCTAGGGGTGTAGAGTGAACTTGCCTCGTACGAGCTCATGGATTCTAAACTGCCAAGCACCATCGTCCTCAGCAGAAGAGGTTAAACTATGACCTCACCCCGTATACTCTATGTGGGGTTCCCCGTCTCGAACATTATTCACGCCTCCTTGTCTCCACGGGAGTGTGTCCATCCCTCACATGGAATGATATCCTCCTTATCAGAGCAGCGCCTATCTGTGGGGAAGGTAAAACTTATTTGTGTAATCCCCTTGCCTTTCTTGCAGGAGGTAGTACCCATACTTCTCCTTCCCATTTCGGTGAAAAAGGCTAACAAAGGGCATGATTGGGAATGGTTCCCCTCCATTCTTCGGTGCCAAATCCCTATCCCGTTGGGATTTTTCACCATTGGGCCGCCATATTGGAGTCAAATCCCTCTCCCAATGGACTTTGTCAGCATTGGGCCTCTGACCTAGAGTAAGTCCCAATCTCCATCTTCTTGGGATGCGAACAACACATAAGCCCATGTTTCCTCTTTAGGCCACAAACAACGTGTAAACCCCATTTCAGTTAACATGGATTCTCTTTTCACTATGTGATCATCAAGTCCCTATTGCCACTTGTTTCTCACCCCGAGCATGACTCACGTGGGCTAAGAGTTATCATCGACCATTACATGCTCCCTGGGTAGCCTAGATCATAAGCCACACAACCATACCTAAACTACCTGGAATTTGATCCTTGCTATGGTGAGGTACGTAGGAAGCCTCCATGGGGTTCAATCCCAACAGGCATTGGTCCCGACCATCTTCACGTCGGGCCACCAAAGTCACCCTACCCGAACTACATGTACATTGATCATTGATAAGGTGACGTACGTAGGAAGCCTCTATGAGGTTCAAGCCCAACAACCATTGGTCCTAACCGACTTCATGTCAGGACACCGAAGTCAACCCTCCCAAAGTATGTGGACTTTGATCCATGCTAAGGCGAGGTACGTAGGAAGCCTCCCTGAGGTTCACGCCCAACACCCAGTCGTTCTGACCCCCCTTCACGTCGGTTCGCCCACACCATCTACCTGTACCCTAGGTCCTTATTCACGTCAGTTCACCTTCATCTTTCATGACGTTAAACTGTAAACCCCATGTAGCAGTAAGCCGTTGTGTCCCTCAATCAGAGGTAATCCATTGTATCATGGTCAATAGTAAGCCTCTGCATCCCCTATTCAGCGGATATATGTTGTAATCCCCTTCATTGGGACCCACATCTTTGGTCCGTCCTAGTGGTGTCAGACCAACCCTGGATGCTAACCACACATTAGCCCCATACACATCATTGGGTTATTATTCGATGTTTACACCTCAATTAATGCTCATCGCATGAGAATTACCTCGAGTCTACTTGTATTGGGTTGGTCGTTCCCCAACCCAGATGTTGCACTCCTTCGGGTCCCATCCATGCGTCCATTCTCACGGACCATCTCCATAGGCATCCCATCGCCCTCCTGAACTATGCGGACTTTGATTCACTACCACGGGGATACGTAAAAAGTATCCCTGACACTCAATCTCAACATTACCATCATCCTCATGGCGGTTCCATCCCATTCACCACCCATTTCACTCAGTACCCCATCACCCATCTCGATTCTTACCCGGGATGCCACATATGTGTGAGGTCATGTCATCCCAGCTACATCTGTGGGTCCTCCAGGGGTTACACTCATCTTATCCACTCTAGTAAGTGTTCTGATCAATCTGATCCATCTCCGCTGTACATTAAACTTGAAGCATACATTGTGTTAAACATGGGAAGATGTGGAAAAACTCAAAGACATGGCTATGGAATATAATTCCTCACATTCGACATGGGATTCCATGGGCTTCTGCACCCTTGAGAATCCCTATAATAAGGGACATAATATAGATGCGCCAGTGTTCCAACGTCCTGACACGCCAATGATTTCCAACATGACTACTCCCCTGACTGAAGGTTGCTGCCCTGACTTGACCCCTTGGAATGTCCTGACAGAAGCAGCGTAATTAACAGACGCCCATGAATATATGGCACTAGGAAGAGTTTAACGAAAAACATATTAAATCTATAAGGGAGACCCGAAATAGGTAACGAGCTCCGTGGAGGAATCCACAGAAGGAAGTGCCGACATCCCGTCATCCCATTTCGATCAAGGAGCATATTTCCCTGAATAAGCTAATGATGTCGCCCGCCTTTGGAAAGCGGTAATGCGGGGAAACAAAGTCGCGCCTTTCTTCCTCGCACAAGACAGATGCGTGCGCCCTGTAGAAGGTGTCGAAAAGAGAAATGGTGAACCCAAAGTGAAATTATTACCCTCAATATAGAGATTAGTAGTGTTCTATACATCAGTGGATTAGTGTGTCACTGAATCTAGATATCTGGCGCTGGGTCTCACCAAGAAAATAGCGGGCCTAGCATGAAACTCACTAGAAGTTGGGGTAGTAGAACATTGGATGTCCCGGTTTGTGACATGTCAGCGTGGATCCATCTTACCATCCATGGAAGATGGGATGGAGTTTGGA
This sequence comes from Viscum album, assembly GCA_963277665.1. Classification (NCBI taxonomy): domain Eukaryota; kingdom Viridiplantae; phylum Streptophyta; class Magnoliopsida; order Santalales; family Viscaceae; genus Viscum; species Viscum album. Next base: position 280,259,304 of record OY728120.1, on the reverse strand, counting down.
CAGTAGTTGTTGATTTCCATTTTCTTTCAGCACTGATGAGTTTTTCCTCCCTGTTCTCAGGAACCATGTTGCTGCACCCGGAACTCGGTCACCGCCTGCCCATCGACGCAGGGGAAGGGGAAATACCAACACAGAAATCATGTGCGGTTCTACCTGTTCCATGATGATCTCGATGTCCATGACCATAGGGCTCCCACACCCCATCTCCCCAACAGAATTCATCGAACAAAGGGTGATTAATGACATCGTGCGTCGGTACGAGGAGGAGGGGATCATCCCTATGAGGGATATGGCCCACCGGGACCTAGAGGCATGTGTGCCTCATCATCAACACCGCCCCTCAGGGATGTGTAGGGAGCAACTATTCCCCACCCCAACACATAATCGTTTTGAGTTCCTATCCCTGGAGCGCCTCAACGACTCCCTGCACTACGCAGGTGAGGTTGGGGATGTCCGGGCCAACCTGGTTAGAGTCCCATTCCAGGGGCTCTCGGTGAGGGCACCCACCAGGCTGCGTCACCACCACCCCTAGTTTTATTGGCTAAGAAGAAGGTATGATATATATCTTCACCACTGACTACGGTCCATCTGACCCGACACCAATGTCCGGCGCAAAATGAAGAGGATTTTCACCAAGGGGCGTCCATGTCACCGACTACTGTGGCCCGAGCCACCGCCGATTCATTTTATCGGTTCCCTGTATATTCTGAGTAGGGTCACTTATATTCCCAACCAGGATCTAGGTTCCAACCTTCCCATGGGTAGCCTGAGTCAACTCTCTTGGTCAATGACACAGGCAGTGCCCGCCGCGGACTAACCCGCTGCGATGCCACCCTGTACGGATGTCCTCTCTGTACCATTACCACGAAGAGCAAAGGCCTTCCCCGCTTTGAGTCTCGGAATGGAGGGCCGCCTCAGGCCACCGTCAATACAAAAGAGGGTCTTCCCCATGGCGGTGATGCTTAGTACAGAAGCATCTCTCGTTCCCACTACATCGGGTATAGAGTCATTCCTCCTGCCCCTGATCCTCGGTGTGGGGGCGTTGCACATCCGGTCTCTCTTCAACTTGGGGATCCTCCCCATGTACTCTTAGAAGCTGGTGAAGGCCCTCCTCGCCTCAGCTAATAGAGGGGTGAATGCCAGCCCCACCTTACTAGCACCCAACACTGAGGTCTTACTCGTGTTCAACAAGACCGGTACAAGGACCCTCCTCATACTATGGTCACCAGGGTAAACAATCATGGAGGTCCTCCCCATGGTCCTTCCAGTTCTAGTGGAGGTCTAACCCACTCCATTACTAACCATGTAGGTCCTCCCCATGTCCCCTTTGACATCTGTCCTGGTTCTCCTTGCAACCTGGCTTACTCAGGCAGAAACCCTCTCCGCCCCAGCACCAGTGCGACCGAAGGACCTCGTGTCCGAAATCTGCCCTGTACCGAAGAGAAACCCAGGGGAAGGAAGGTAGGTCGTCACCACCATAAGAATAATTATGGGAAGTTCAATACAGAGATCAACCCAGTCTTCTTCTCAGAATCCGAAGTGGAATATGACTCAGCATAGGAACCCTCCCCTCGCTTCTCCGAGCTAAGGGTGGGGGTAGGAACAAGGAACATCAGCCTAGTACTCCCAGAATGTGAGGTCCATCGGATTACTACCTCCCTCTGTAGCTATATCCAAGAGGATAAAAATCCTGCAACCCCGCATGCCATGGTTGCAATCACCACCGTCATCTCCAGAAGCACTCTCTACCTCGACAAGAGATCACGAAGAGGTATTTTTGGGACCAATGGTGGGAGAGTAGAATCACAGCCTATCGGCAGTATCCCTAGACCCTAGGCTAGGAATTGCAGCCATCGGCCCGTCTTAATGCGACGTAGTGGCCAAGTCACTACAATCATTAGAGGACAACACAAGATTCGGTGGCCAGTCAGCCTGCTCGTCGTATTCCCCACCAGCCAAGCTGCCGCCCTAGCAGACTGTCTTAGTACTGCTCCATGTTCCTCAGTCACCTCCAGTTGATGAGTGGGGTAATGAAGGGCCAGAACTTGAATCCAATCCAAGGGGCTTATGGAATATCCTCGTAGCATACCACTTCCCCAGGATGTTTTGGCCCGTGGCAGCGCTGAATTTCTCCTTGACAGAATCCCTCACTCTTGTGTAAGTTGAGTGTTTCCACAAAACCTATGGGTGACACACTTCTGCCTTTGTCATCAGCTAGTGGTTTATCCTAGGAGACAAGCGCCTTTTGAAGACATTGGTGAGAAATTTCAACTAATTGATTAGGCCACACTCCCTGTGGCCTAGTGCCCTGAGTCACCCTGCCACCATAAGTCCCTCCAACTGCAATGCGTTCAGAGTTTCAAGGTACTCTACTAGATTATCAAGGAGGCATCCCCCCACGTACAAATCCATGGCTAGGGGAAATATGATTCCCTTCTCTTCAGTCCTATCTGATGGCAGCCCAACACTCCAGGCAATATTGGGGACATGCCCTCAGGAGGGGTCAAGGTCAACATGGCTAACATAGTGGACGAGGATGATGATCTGGAGCTACGTTATGGGGACATACCCACCGAGGGAGTCCCCCCAATATTGGGTCCACCATGAAGGGTTACTCGCAAACATTGGAATCTTCTGGGTCTCCCCCTACCCACTGAGCCATTAGTTCTGAGATGGAATCATGGTAAGGGTAAGGAGAACCTCGGGGTCTCCAAAAAGTCCAACCCATCTGCCTTAGTAAAGAAGACAGAGGAAGACCCTGAAAAGGACATGTTACGTTAGGAACTGGCCCAAGAGAAAAAGTCAGTTGATGACCTCTTGGACGAATGAGATGCATAGCAATGACCAGAATACAACAATCCTAGGATAGAGCAGTAGGGGTAGGAACAAATTCTCCTTGGAGAGATGCCTCCAGGTGACCTTGACCATCCTGCCCCTGCAGACAGTTTTGAGGCCGGAACATACTACAAGAGGGCATGGTATGTCTTGCCAAACCCTTCAGAGTAGCGCGAAAATCCAAGGAACCTGACTCAGGTTCCCCCAGCTGCCCCGTTGGTCACTCCCCCAAACACTCCACAAGCCACCAAGCCATCATACCATGTTGAAAAACCCACCAATGCACTCGTATTCAGGGAACCCCGTCAAGAGATGGACCCCTCCCATATGACCCAACGACAGCACTTATTGCCTTCCTTGAGTCATCGGAAATGCGTCAACTGACACTCCAACCTGACGGCTAGATATATCTAGCATGGGTGGATGATATGAAGGCACCTCCAGGTTTTGGGAATCCCACCTTTTCCCCCTTCAGTGGGATAGGGGATCCTCCACATCATCTGGCCCACTTCACCTCAAGATGTGGGCCCATGTTTGGGACTTTATCATAGCAGGAGGCTGCCAAGCTCCAATGATTTGTGCAGACATTTGAGGGGCCTGCGTTTGTCTGGTACAACCATCACCCCATCAGATTAGTGAATAGCTGGGAGGATCTCCGTAGGCAATTCCTCTACCATTTCAGCTCCACCATGTGAATAATTAGCATCACAGACCTCTTCAAGTGTATGCAAAGGCCAGAGGAGCATGTTGAAGACTTTTTCGCCTAGTGGAAAGGACTTACATACTCCATTGACCTGACACTGACTGAGGATCAGTTAATGATAATGTGGATAAGGAATTCCAAGACGAAACTGGTACCCTCTCTGATCACCCAAAACTACCCTAGAGGATTCGGAGACTTCTCCGATAAGGCCTAACACCAAGAATAAGCCCTGCAACAGGCATATCAGGCACGTCTGTTGCCCCCTGTAATTCCCGCAAGGAGGGATGTCAGAGTCAAGCCTGCCATAGTGGCCCAACTAGAGGCCCCTAGACAGCTGGAATTATTACCATTGGAGCCACCTCTGTAACATTTCAGAGTCCCTCCACCATAGGTGCAACCTCCAGCCCTACACCATCCCCCTCAAAACCGACAGGTGCCCCCACAAAACGCACAACCACCACCTAGGCCGAACAATCATGCTCTTCCTCCTCGAAAGGCTACTCCAACCCATCGTCGAGGCCAAGCTCCAAGTCCCCCCTTTTTGGATAGAAGAAAATGTGCCTACTCATTCAACGAGAATCAGGTCCCTGGCTATTTCTGAAGTGCCTTGGATCATGGGATTGTGCGTTGCCTGAGTGCAGAAGGCCAGAAGACGCAAACCTCCCTGATCACCCCAACTACTACCCTTATCACCAGATCCTAGGGAACACTCTCAAGAAGTGTTATGTGTACAAATACTGACGTCAGGACCAGGTCAATAACAATATAGTCAGGTTGGGCCCGGCCCCGACACAAGTGGCATGCGTCATCGTAAGGTCGTACAGCAGTAGGGACAATGAGGGTGAGTGGAAGAAGGTTTCTAACTGTTGTACCTAGATGTATGATGATTGGATAGCTTGAAAAATGGTCTCACAATCCCATGGAATCATCCATGTATGCCTAAATTGGCTAGAGCCTTCAGAAGCTGCGACCACCAATTCTAAATCGTCATCTCAGCCAACCTCTTCCCAGATGAGAAAACACCGACGACGCAAGGGAAAACAACGTATTCCACCAATTCCATCGTCGTCATGTACTCTTGGTGACTTCATGCTATGATAAATGGGGATTCCTCCCTGGATATACCCAGTAGTGGATGACACTTCGAGTGAAAGTCAATGGTATGCTTCGGTTAACACCGTAGAGTTGGTAAACCCCTGCATGACTCCCAACGACAGGGAGTGCCTGGTGAATCTCCCCAACTATCCCAGCTGATGCCAGCGTCGACAGAGCCGTGTTTATATGGGACATCAAGGAACATCAGTTGGAAACTCCATCCAGGCTGTGCATGCCACTGAGACCAGAAAATAGACTCAGTGTATAGCTCATAATGTGTAGCCTCCTCATCCGGTGTCATCATGCACGCCTCCACCACCGTTTGTGATAAAGGATCTGGCAGAGCCACTCAAACCTCGCTATGATCAGCCCAGACCCATTACGGAGTTTTCTCAGCCAGTTGGACCACATTTAGTAGTCACTCTGTATGCTTATACTAGTGAGCAGAGGGACATTACCACCACCAATTAGTCGTCAGTCTAGCCGGCAGGGCTCGTTGTGCCTCCTGTCATGGAGAGAACTTTTGCAAGTAGAAGTTCATGCGTGGAACATAATTATGATTTTCTCATGCAGCTTTCCATTATCCTAGAAAATCTATCTATCCTAGAGTCCCTTCGCCGATCAGAAGATCTGTGTGAGGCCCTCGTAGAGGCTTTAATAAGCCCCCTCCAGTTTGAGACAGAGGTAGCAGCTGCAGAGGCCTTTCACACAAACCTAATAGAGAAAGCTGAATGTCAGTCCATTATCTCATTCTCCGGAGAAGATGAAGGTTCTCCCATATAGGGTCACATTCTTCCATTGTACATCACCGACCAATTCAACGATGTGGAGGTTCACCACTACCTTGTTGATACAGGCTATGGGATCAACATTTTCCCAACACAGACATTGTGGATACTCGGGTTGTCCGAGGACGACTTGACTCCCTCTGACCTGAAAATCTAGGGATATGATAGGACAGAGTAGACCCCTGTTGGCAAGATCCATTTGAAGAGCTAGTTCGGTGTCCCAGTTTCCAGCACTGAGTTTATGGTTGTCTCCCAAGACACCGTGTACACTGCATTGATGGGAAGAACATGGCTCCACCCACACGTGATGGTTCCCTCATCGTATCACCAGTGCCTCAAGTACTCCCTCAATGGTCGAGTGGGTGTGCTCCATGGTGACACGTCTCATTTTGCCTCTTTTAAATCCCACTATGTGGGAAGTGACTATTACAAGATAAATGAAAAGATGATTTAGGCCAACGAGGTCGAGCATGCTGCGATTACAACCGACCCCTGCGCAGGTCTGGATGATGCCTACGTTTTCCAGATCCATTGATTGGAGGACACGATCCCCAATATGGGGAAATGTTTTGCTGTCTTTGGAACAGAGGGAATCATATTCTCAAGTCCAAACGACGTTGGGAGATCACTTCATATTCTTATATGAATCAAGCCTTGGTGATCCCTAAACCCCCTAGTCTCATAAGGTATCGGGATGTCCGCCCCATGGAAATGGAAGGAAATCATACATGCTTGTTCCGCTAGGGTGGAATTAACAGGCTCAAGCTGATGTGCCACTATTGCTTTGATATTAACATGTGTGGCCCCTTGGGCCGACGAACATATGGGATCGGGTCGAAAAACTTCATCATTGTGGATTCGGCAACACCAGAATCTCTCAATGCAGTGACCACTACCACTCAGGCTGGAATCAGCCTCTCTTAGGGACCTGCCAACTCAGAGAAATCTACTCCCGTTGGGGATCCCTTCTTCAGAAGTGATTAATAGGACCTAGAGGATGCCCTTCCTGCCATTGAAGAGGGTGTTTCCGGCACGGTCGATGAGTTGGTTCAGGTGAACCTCAGTAGTGAGGTAGACCCAAAACCCATGTTAATAAGTGACTCCATGCCCCTCGAGGAGAAGCAATGATACATTGACTTCTTGAATGCACATCATGATGATTTTTCCAGATCTGTGATGAGATTCCAGGACATGATCCTCAGGTATCCTTCCACCGCCTCAGTATCCCGAAAAATCATGCCGAGTTTAAGTAGTTTCCCAGAAAGATGCACCCTTCTCAAAGTGCCATAGTTGAGGACAAGGTCGATAAGCTCATCAGATCCAATTTCGTTTAGGTGGTCCAGTATCCCAGATGGCTATCAAACATTGTGCTAGTTAGGAAAAGAATTGGCATATAAGGGTATGCATCGACTTCTGAGACCTCAACCGCCACTATCTGAAGGATGATTTTCCCCTTCCTATGACGGAGTTGCAGATAGATGGTACAATTGGATTCCAAGCCCTCTCTTTCATGGATGGGTACTACGGGTACAACCAGATTCAAATGTCCCCTGAGGAAGAGGAGTCCACAGTCTTCAGGGCGCCACAAGGTACTTTTTGTTACCAGTTCATGCCCTTTGGCTTAAAGAATGCAGGTAGCACTTATTAGTGGGACATACACTTCATATTCAAGCCAATCCTTGGGCTATTGATGGAATGCTATGTGGATGATCTGGTGGTCAAATATATCCAGCGATAGGACCATCTCAATGACATTGAGAACGTTTTCGGCTTCCTCTGTTCTCGCAACCTGAAGATGAACCCATTGAAATGTGCCTTCGGGGTCACCTATGGGAAGTTTCTTGACTTTGTTGATAGGTATAGAGGTATTGATATTGATCCTAATAAAATTAAGGCCATCATCCATATGTCTCCCACAAGAAACATTTGGGAACTTCTGGGCTTCCAAGGCCACTTGTCCTTTATATGACGATTTATTGCGATTCTAGTTGGAAGTGTAAGCCCTTTTCTCAGCTTATGAAGAAAATCACTGCCTATGAATGGGATGAAGAGTGCTAGGACATGTTTGAGGAAATTAAGAAATATATACTCCAGACTCCAGTCTTGATTCCACATATCTCTGGAAAGCCATTGGTCCTTTATGTGACCACCCTGGAATGATATCGCGTCTCCCTTCCCACCCAGAAGAACAATGAGGGGACACAGAATATCCTTTACTACCTCAGCCTCATGCTCCTCGATACGGAGACCAGGTACTCCCCCATCGATAAGAGATGCCTTGCACTGGTATCCAGAGTACACAAATTGTGACACTACTTACAGCACCACAAAGTATAGCTGGTGTCTTAGGTAGACCCATTGAAGTAATTTTTGAACCATCCCATGTTGACAGGCCAACTGTCATGGTGGGTGGGGATTCTTCAGCAGTTCGATATCAGGTTTTTTCCTTAGAAAGCTATTAAGTGGAAAGCATTGGCAGATATTCTTGCTGCCTATCTGGATCCTGGTGACCAGTCCTTAGATCTTGATTTTCTTGATGAGGAAATACTCTCAGTAGATCATGTCATCCCATGTTGGCAGATGCATTTCGATGACGCTTTCTGAAGTCCCACCTACATGAGGCTCAATGAACCCAAGATCAACAGGGTAGGCTTGGGTATCGACATTATTATCCCAGCACAATAACATTCTACCGTACTCATTAATGTTGTAAGAAGTCTGCACCAAAAATGAGGTAGAGTATCAAGCTCTTATCACTGGCCTCATGCTGGCCCTTAGAGATTGATATGCCCCATTTTCATGTGAAAGGGGATTCCAAATTTGTCACCAAGTGATAGAGTTAATATTTTCATTATTAATTATATGTTTTTCAATGATTTAATCCCTCGTAATTATTCAATGTTAGTTTATTTGCATCATTTATGTGTTTTTAGTATATTTTGGGCTTAAATGTGAAAATGGGGTAATTCTGTAAAATTGTCAGTTTTATATAGCTTCTGTTTTTCGGTCATAACTTTTATAATATGGGTCCAATTGAAGTGAATCTCCTTTTTTAGGATTCCTATACTTGTGGGCTTAAAATGCTCCTTCTGGACCAAGACCCAATTCGAAACCCAATGGTGCAGAAAATTAAATCAAGTTGACAAATCAGTTTGGAAGGCAGAATGGACCCCACTTCATTAAATATGCAATATCTCCTTCATCCGACCTTATAATGAAGTGATTCCAGCTGGTGTCGACAGAGGACTTCCAACAGACGGCTCACATTAAATTTCATAAATTATTGAGCTCATTAGTGAATCCGTTTGGCGCGTCAAAATGGAGTGGGTGAAACAGTGTTTGGAGGCCAGAAAAGTAATTGTCATTTATTCGGTCATATCATTCTTTACACCTGTCCAATGACTCTCAAATTTTAAGGGTAGATAGAAAACTTCATTTCCAACATTCTATAAGAAGGGACCTCAGTGAGTGTCGGCCGGCTGGTGGGCATAACAGAGGAAAACTTCTGGAGTACAGAATCTGGAGCATCAAATTTTCTGTTCTTTGTTTTCTCTCTTTTGTTCTTCTTAGTTTTGTAATGAATTCTTCTTTCCCCTTAGTCACAATTACCCTTACCATGTTAGGGTAAAATTCTGTGTGATTGGGTAAGGGGAGGTTTTCCATGTTGTATTTCATGAGTTCCTTCTCTTAATGTTTAAAATCCTTTTCTCTTCTGCGAATCTGTTTCAATTTCTTATAACAGTTTTTATTATCATGTACGATTGTATCTGATTTTAGATTCTGTTGTTCATTTTTATTTGGTCAATGATCAATATCTTCCTCCACTATGTTCTGGTTTATAAACAATGGAATATACCAGGATTTAGTGGTGTAGTACTCGGTGATCACCGGTACGTGTGTGAGGAGTAGTGAATGTTCTTGATTACTTGGGATAAACAAGACCCGATTGGGGATTGCCTAAGATAATTGGGGGTATTTTCTACAACTCTATTACACATTGGAAGGAGAGTAGACCAACCTAAGATTTTATTAAGGTTTATTCTCATATTTTTAATTGACCAAGGGAGTGAGAAGAAACGATTGTGGATTCTCACTCTTAACGATTTAGCAGAGGAGAATTGGGTTAAATGAACAATGATAGAATTACAACTGGAAAACTGACCCTAACCTGATCACCATTTCATATCACTGATTTAGATCACATCATTTGTCAATTTGTTTCAAAACTTTCACTTAATTACTTTACTTTATTTAGTTTCTTTCTTGTATTTTCTAAATCAATCAATTTCTAAAAACAACCTCACTTCTTTCTATTTTAAGGTGACAGCTTAATTGTTGTGCACTCCTCTCTGGAGACAACCTAGGTAATCCACTCTACTGCATTTTAACTTAGGTAATATTTGTTTTTGTCACACCCCGCGACAGGAACGTGTCAAAACTTGGCGCCGTTTCCTGGGAGGTAGTGCCAACATTTCTTTTCTTTTCTTTTCTCTCTTTTCATCTTTTCTCTTCAAAATTGCATGACTCGAACCTCAAAAACTGAACCTTTACCCATAGATCCTGAAATTGAAAGAACCTTGTTGAATAGACTTAGAAACATTAATTTGGAATCTGAATTTGAGGAAGTTCCCCTTGCAGACTCAAGTGAAACTTCAAGTGTTCACTCTGAGCCTGTCATCATGGCTGAAAATCAAAACCAAACACTTAGAGACCTCTGTGCACCACAATTCCTTAATCAAAACAATCAACTTGCCATGCCAGTGTTACAAAATGATTTTGAAATGAAACCTAACATGATTCCTTTGCTTCCAAAGTTTCATGGTTTGGCAGGTGAAGATCCAAACAAACACATTAAAGAGTTCACACATGTTTGCTCAACTTTCAGACCCTGTGGAATTACCGAGGAGCAGGTAAAGTGGAAGGCATTTCCGTTTTCATTGGATGGAGCTGCTAAAGAATGGATGTACGGCCTACAACCAGGAGATGTACATGACTGGAATGACCTGGTAAGATGTTTTATGCAAAGATTATTCCCCACCTCTAGAACCACAGCCATTTGGAAGAAAATCTATGCCATACGACAATCATCTGGGGAAACCCTTTATGAGTATTGGGAGAGATTTAAGAAGCTATGTGCCAGCTGTCCACATCAAGCCATTGAGGAACACCAGTTTCTTGTCTTCTTCGATCAAGGACTACTGGACAATGACAGAAACCTTCTTGATGCATCATCTGGAGGTGCCTTGATTGACAAGTCACCAGAAGAAGACAAGGCCTTGATTGAAAAGATTTCCCAAAACTCGCAGCAATTTGGAACAAGAGGTATTGGAACAAGAGGTATTCATGAGGTACGCACTTCTCATCCATCACCCTTATTAGAAACTAAGATTGAAGAGCTTACTAGTTTGGTGAGACAGATGGCCTTGAAGAAAGTTAGTGACCAACAAATACCATCTAAGTTATGTGGTTTATGCTCATCTCCTGATCATTTCACTGACCAGTGTGCTGAAATACAGGGAATGGAAAGTTGTGTAGCAACCTTTCAACCAAGGCAGTTCCAGCAAAATCAAGGATGGAGAGAGCATAACCAAGTCCAATATGGATTTGGAAATCAACAGAATCAAGCTAGGCCCCCATACCAAAATCAGTTTCAAAACCAACCCCCATTCCAGAATCAATTCCAGAACCCTCCACCATTTCAACAAAAACCATCTTATAATCAGCCTTCATACCAAAAACCAACCAATATCCAAAGACCCTATGAGAAACCATCAACTAGTGCCCAACCTCCAATTCAAAACCAACAAAAATCTGAGTTTGAAGGACTGAAAGACACTGTTAAAGATTTTTCCAATAAGTTTGAGAGTCTCATGGACTTTCTGACAAAAAATCCAGGTAAACTCCCTTCCCAAACAATCCCAAACCCAAAAGAGAATGTTAGTATTATAACTACAAGAAGTGGAAAAGAACTCCAACCACCATCCACCATTGAACCTGAAACAAGAAAAACTAATATGGGTGAGAATGAAGTTAGAAATGATGAAAATTCTATAAAAATGCATCGGGAAGAAGATAAGAAAGAGGAGGATGATAATGATAGGACAAGAAGGAAGAAACAAGAAACACCATTTCAAAGGAAACAAAGGGAGAAGAAAGATATACCTCCACCATTTCCATCAAGGATGATTGAATCAAAGAGGTTACAAGAAGAAGCACTGAAAAAAGAAATTCTGGACACCTTTCAGAAAGTGGAAATCAACATACCTCTTCTTGAAGCACTCAAACAAATTCCAAAGTATGCTAAGTTTTTGAAGGATCTTTGTACCAAGAAAAGGAGACTTCAAGGGAATGAGAGGATCAATTTGGGAAGAACCGTCTCAGCCCTTATCACACCACAATTGCCAACCAAATGTCAAGATCCAGGGACGTTTTCTATTCCATGCACCATTGGTTCATTAAATTTCTCTAATGCTTTGTGCGATTTAGGTGCATCAATTAATGTACTGCCTCACTCAGTATATACTTCTTTGCAGATGGGAGACTTGAAGCCCACAAGAGTGGTGGTCCAGCTTGCAAATAGATCCACAGTTTTCCCAGTAGGAGTTCTGGAGGATGTCCTGGTAAAAGTCAAAGATCTTTTATTCCCTGCTGACTTTTATGTGTTGAATATGGAAGATGATAGGATCCCATCACACTCACCCATCATTTTGGGGAGACCATTCTTAAAGACGGCCAAAACCATCATCAATTTCCATGAAGGGACACTTACCATGGAGTTTGGAGATAGCACTGTCCACTTCAATATTTTTTAATCCATGAGGCACCCATCAGATGATCATTCACTCTTCGCACTCTCCCATGAAGATGGCAAAGAACCAATTGAAGAATCAGGTATGTTTCATGAATTTTTATCATTAGTAGAGAATTTTTCCATTAAAGATATCACTGAACATATGGATTCCCAAACTCTTGGAGGTTCTGATTTCCTGTTGGAAGAAGAGGTAAAATCTGATTTCTTTGATAATTTGTTAAAGGATGATGAAAATGATATGATTTCTTGTGTGCAGGATGTCAAACCATTGGAAGTAGAGAACCTCAATTTAGTTTCATCTCTCGAGCATCCTCCTGATCTAGAATTAAAACCACTCCCCGCTGATTTAAAATATGTTTACCTTATGGAGGGAGAGAAATTACCAGTAATAATTGCTAATAATCTATCTAAAACTCATGAAAAATCATTGATTGAGATTTTGAGAGAGAATGTCCGAGCAATAGGTTGGAGCTTAGGTGATATCCCAGGAATATACCCAAACATTTGCTCACATAGAATTTTTCTTGAGGGAGATTCCAAACCTGTCAGACAACCCCAAAGGAGGCTGAACCCTACCCTGATGGAGGTTGTAAAAAATGAGATTGAGAAGTTATTAGAAGCCGGGATCATCTATCCCATATCATATTCACAATGGGTTAGCCCCATCCATGTAGTCCCAAAGAAAACTGGCCTAACCATTGTGAGGAATGAAAAGAATGAATTAGTCCCTGTGAGAATTTAGAATAGCTGGAGAGTATGCATCGATTTTAGGAAGCTGAATCAGGTCACTCGAAAAGATCATTTCCCTATCCCGTTTATTGACCAGATGTTAGAGAGATTGGCAGGGAGAACTCATTATTGCTTTTTGGATGGATTTTCAGGTTATTTTCATGTACCCATTGCCCCCGAGGATCAAGAGAAGACTACCTTTACTTGTCCTTTCGGTACTTTTGCATACAAAAGAATGCCATTTGGATTGTGTAATGCTCCAGGTACATTTCAAAGGTGTATGGTAAGTATATTTTCTGATCACATTGAAGATTTCTTGGAGGTTTTCTTGGATGACTTCACAGTTTTTGGAAATTCGTTTGACCATTGTTTGACAAATCTGGAAAAAGTTTTGAAAACTTGCATTGAAAAGAACCTTGTTTTGAATTTTGAAAAGTGTCATTTTATGGTTGAGAGAGGAATTGTCCTTGGGCATGTCATTTCAAAGAAAGGCATTGAGGTTGATAAATCAAAAATTGAAGTGATAAATTCTTTGCCTTACCCAACTTGTGTGAAACATGTTAGATCATTTTTAGGACATGCAGGATTCTACAGGAGGTTTATAAAAGATTTTAGTAAGATTTCTCTCCCTCTCTCTAGATTACTTTTGAAAGATGCTGATTTTGATTTCAATGGTTCATGTAGTGAAGCATTTGATGAGTTGAAGAAGAAATTGATTACACCACCAGTGATGCAGCCACCAAATTGGGAAGAACCATTTGAGCTACTTTGTGATGCTTCAAACCAAGCAGTTGGAGCTGTCCTTTCTCAGCGAATTGAGGGCAGGCCACAAGTCATTGCATATGCCTCGAAAACCTTAGATGCGGCCCAATTCAACTACACAACAACAAAAAAAGAGTTTTTAGAAGTTGTTTTTGCTTTAGAAAGATTTAGATCGTATCTGCTTGGAACTAAAGTCATTGTGTTTTCTGATCATGCAGCTCTTAGGTACTTGATGAAGAATGCTGAAGCAAAACCAAGGCTAGTGAGATGGATACTACTACTATAGGATTTCCACATAGAAATCAAAGATAAGAAGGGATCTGAGAACCCAGTGGCTGATCACTTAAGTAGACTACCCAACACCGCTGAAGTTGAGATTCCAGACACTGAACCACTAAATGATCGCCTTCCAGGAGAGCAGTTGTACTTTATTGAAGGAGAAGTACCTTGGTATGCTGACATGGTCAATTATCTGGTAACATCTCAGGTCCCATCTCATTTAAATTCTCACCAAATTGACAAATTGAAATCTGAATCTAAATATTACATCTGGGATGATCCATTTCATTGGAAGATTTGCAATGACCAAATGATCAGAAGATGTTTGCCTAAAAATGAAATTGAATCAGTCTTCAGGTTTTGTCACACATTATCTTGTGGAGGCCACTTTGGACCTCAAAGGACTGCAAGAAAGGTTTTAGAATCTGGACTTTATTGGCCAACACTTTTCAAAGATTCTCATGAATTTTGTAAACGGTGTGAAAAATGTCAGTTTACAGGAAATATTTCAAAGAGACAAGAAATGCCCCAAAAGCCACTTAATTTTTGTGAAATATTTGAAGTTTGGGGGATAGATTTTATGGGACCTTTCCCAATGTCATTTGGAAATTCTTATATTCTTCTTGCTGTTGATTATGCTTCCAAATGGGTGGATGCAAAAGCCACCAGGACTGACGATGCTAAAGTTGTTTGTGATTTTGTTAGGACTAACATATTTTGTAGGTTTGGAGTTCCTAGAGCCATCATTAGTGATCAAGGGACTCACTTTTGTAATTGGAGAATGGCGGCATTGTTGAAAAAGTATGGGGTGCATCATAAAACATCAACTCCCTATCATCCACAGACTAATGGGAAAGCTGAAGTGTCCAATAGGGAAATAAAAGGAATTTTGGAAAAGACTGTTAATCCAAATAGGAAGGATTGGAGCCAAAGGTTAGAAGACACATTATGGGCTTACAGGACAGCCTACAAAACTCCAATTGGAATGAGTCCATATAGGCTGATTTTTGGGAAAAGTTGTCACCTACCTGTGGAATTGGAACACAAGGCATACTGGGCTGTGAGGAAGATGAATCTGGATCTTGAAAGTGCTGGGAAAGAGAGAAGATTGCAGTTACAAGAGCTGGAAGAAATTAGAAGGGAAGCATTTGAAAATTCCAGGATTTACAAAGAGAGAACAAGAGTGGCTCATGAAAAACTGATCCAACCAAAGGACTTCCATCCAGGAGACAAAGTGTTGTTATTCAATTCAAGACTCAAGCTGATGCCAGGTAAACTTCGTTCCAGGTGGGAAGGTCCATTTATAGTTACTCATGTATATCCTTTTGGTGCTGTGCAGATTGTGAAGGATGGAGTGAAGGATCCATTCACTGTTAATGGGCACAGATTGAAGAAATTCCTTGGGACCATGCCATCAGAGCCAATGGAGGAGATCACACTCCTCCAACCTGTTTGTCAATAAACTCCATCAGGTCGTACCTCTCCTTTATATTTTCATGATTGTTGTGATTCAATTTCCAATATTCTTACATGTTAAATACATTTGAATGCATTGTGGACACTGCATCATTTAAGTGTGGGGGAGGGAAACTTTGTAGTGTAGGATTTTTATGTGTTGTTTGTTTTCCTATTTGTTAAAAAAACATGTGTGTGTTTAAAATTTTGTGTGCTTATTTTTAAATTTCTGAAACTTTTGAGCTGAAATTATTATCATTGTTATTTTTGAAACCCATATCCATGAGTGAAATATTTTATTCCTTGAAACTAAGCTTAAATGAATGCTGAAAATGACATTGTTTCAAGTTCAATTATTTGGGAATTTCATGAAAAATACTCTGTTTTTTGAATCCCATGCCACATATCACTGTCTTTATATTTGAAATCACATTCCCGTGAGGCTTCTAAACCTATTATTTTCATATTCTTTACATTCACCTCACTTCTTGAGAGAACCAAATAATGCTTGATTTAACCAGAATTTGATTTATTCCTGTCAAAACTTGAGGGTTTGAGGTACTTGTGTTATAAATGATTGAGGCATTTCTTTGGTTTGAAAGCCCCCTTTTCAAGATAATCCCTTTCATAATGGCCTTCCTTGAACATTTAATCCCTGTAGCCCATAGAATCCATGAAAATCCTGTTAGTTTAGCCACATTACAAGCCAATATTCCCTATCCAACCTGCTCTTGAAGTGAAATTGCATGATCTATTTGAACATAAGTGTGGGGGGAAGATGTCTTGTATTGTACTACCTTATTTGGGGATACTTTGGGTGAAAAAAAAATGTTGAAGAGATGTTATTGCTGTAAAAAAAATCATTCTGCTGAAAGCTGTGCCCTTTCTGGAGCTTTCATGATGAGAGAAGCAGTGCCTTTCTGGAGCTTCTAATGTAAAAAGGAAGTTGTGCCTTTTCTGGAGCTTTCAAGAAATATTATATTTGAGAAGATTGAAATGTTTTCTACTGAAATGATTAACTATGGGAACATTCCTTGATATTCCATGGAGAAGGAGTTTATTTTCTACTAAGGGGAGTGAAGAGAAGACCATAC
This sequence comes from Viscum album, assembly GCA_963277665.1. Lineage (NCBI taxonomy): Eukaryota > Viridiplantae > Streptophyta > Magnoliopsida > Santalales > Viscaceae > Viscum > Viscum album. The sequence goes on along the minus strand of OY728120.1, from coordinate 280,242,753 downwards.
TTTTGTGAAAATTAGAGTAATGCAATTTTGCTTCAAAAAGAGCCAAGCCCTCTTCATTCAGCCTCAGAATTTTCACATATAAATCCTACCAACCTAAAGCCACAGAACAACCTTAACAAGTCCTCATGATAAACATATGTCTTTGACTCACATCGGGTGGAGAGGTAGGAATTTATCAAGCCTATGGTGACCCTTGTATGAGTTTGGATGAGAAAGACATTGCTAAAAAATTGAGATTTGTGTAATGAGAGATAATGAAAGTTAGGTAAGTGTTTTGAGTGCATGGGAGGAGAAATGAAGAGTAAATTTATTGAATGATCCTAACTTAAGAATATGAAATAATAGAGTTTGAGGAGGCATGATATATTTTGTTTCTTGTTTTCAAATTAGTGGATCTCATGAATATGTGTTTTGAATTTACTTTGAATTTATTTTGATTCTGACTTGTCCAGGAGACCAAGTGATAAGTGTGGGGGAATTGATAGAGTTAATATTTTCATTATTAATTATATGTTTTTCAATGATTTAATCCCTCCTAATTATTCAATGTGAGTTTATTTGCATCATTTATGTGTTTTTAGTATATTTTGGGCTTAAATATGAAAATGGGGTAATTCTGTAAAATTGTCAGTTTTATATAGCTTCTGTTGTTCGGTCATAACTTTTATAATATGGGTCCAATTTAAGTGAATCTTTTTTTGTAGGATTTATATACTTGTGGGCTTAAAATTATCCTTCTGTACCAAGACCCAATTCGAAACCCAATGGTGCAGAAAATTAAATCAAGTTGAGAAATCAGTTTGGAAGGCAGAATGGACCCCACTTCATTAAATATGCAATATCTCCTTCATCCGACCTTAGAATGAAGTTATTCCAGCTGGTGTCGACAACGGACTTCCAAAAGACGGCTCAAATTAAATTTCATAAATTATTGAGCTCATTAATGCATCCTTTTGGCGCGTCCAAATGGAGTGGGTGAAACAGTGTTTGGAGGCCAGAAAAGTAATGGTCATTGATTCGGCCATATCATTCTTTACACCTGTCCAATGACTCTAACATTTTAAGGGTCGATAGAAAACTTCATTTCCAACATTCTATAAGAAGGGACCTCAGTGAGTTTCTGCCGGCTGGTGGGCATAACAGAGGAAAACATCTGGAGTACATATTCTGGAGCATCAAATTTTCTGTTCTTTGTTTTCTCTCTTTTGTTCTTCTTAGTTTTGTAATGAATTCTTATTTCCCCTTAGTCACAATTACCCTTACCATGGTGGGGTAAACTTCTGTGTGATTGGGTAAGGGGAGGTTTTCCATGTTTTATTTCATGAGTTCCTTCTCTTAATTTTTTAAAATCCTTTTCTCTTCTGCGAATCTGTTTCAATTTCTTATAACAGTTTTTATTATCATGTACGATTGTATCTGATTTTAGATTATGTTGTTCATTTTTATTTGGTCAATGATCAATATCTCCCTCCACTATGTTCTGGTTTATAAACAATGGAATATACCGGGATTTAGTGGTGTAGTACTCGGTGATCACCGGTACGTGTGTGAGGAGTAGTGAATGTTCTTGATTACTTGGGATAAACAAGACCCGATTGGGGATTGCCTAAGATAATTGGGGGTATTTTCTACAACTCTATTACACATTGGAAGGATAGTAGACCAACCTAAGATTTTATTAAGGTTTATTCTCATATTTTTAATTAACCAAGGGAGTGAGAAGAAACGATTGTGGATTCTCACTCTTAACGATTTAGCAGAGGAGAATTGGGTTAAATGAACAATGATAGAATTACAACTGGAAAACTAACTCTAACCTGATCACCATTTCATATCACTGATTTAGATCACATCATTTGTCAATTTGTTTCAGAACTTTCACTTAATTACTTTACTTTATTTAGTTTCTTTCTTGTATTTTCTAAATCAAACAATTTCTAAAAACAACCTCACTTCTTTCTATTTTAAGGTGACAGCTTAATTGTTGTGCACTCCTCTCTGGAGACAACCTAGGTAATCCACTCTACTGCATTTTAACTTAGGTAATATTTGTTTTTGTCATACCCCACGACAGGCACGTGTCACCAAGCATATCAATGGTGACTACATCGTCAGAAAACCAGAGTTCATACCGTTGTTGGAGCGCACTCTCCACCTAATTGCTCATTTCCCATATCTGTCGGAAGTTACTCATGTCCCTCGACCTCTAAATGGTCGAGCTGACACCCTGGTCGGCCAGGCTACATCACATTCAGAACCCGAATAGGATGATATGATTATCCATGTGGCACATTAAAGAGTCATTGATCCCATCACCCCAGGTAATGACGATGGCCTACAAGTGAGCCATTTAATCATCAGAGCCTCCACGTTAGGACCCCTAGGTCCCTCAAATGCAGTGGTTGAAGCGACTCCTGACTAGACATCCCCCTTTGTCGAATATCTCTAAAATGGTTACCTCACGGATGATCGGGCTGAGTGCAAGCGAATCCGACATCGCATGCTATGGTTTACCCTCCAGAGTGGTCCCAGTCTTGAGCATATCACCTACAAGTGCGGGTTTGATTATTTTATATTCCATTGCATCTAGGGAGTCGATATTTCTCAGGTCATGCATGAGGTACACACCAGTTCCTGCGGGGCTCATCAGATCGGGCCAAAGCTCTCTCGACAGATCCAGAGACTGGGGAACTTTTGGCCCTCCATGATCCATGATTGCATCAAGTTCTCCATGAAATGTCATGTGTGCAAAGTTCATGACAAATTCATGCATCGAACACCAGATCCTATCCTCCCTACCATGTACACTTGGCCCTTTGCAGTCTGGGGACTAGACGTCATGGGACCATATCCGCTGGCCACAACTCACCAATGTCAGTTCATCCTGACTGCTGCAGATTTCTTTTCCCAGTGGGAAAAGGCAATTCCACTCAAGGAGGTCATGGAATGATCTATCATTGAATTCGTGAGTTCCAGTATCATCTACCGATTTTGATTCCCTCATTCTATCCTCACCGATAACAACATCAACTTACGAGTGGCCGAGTTGAAGAAGTTGTATGCCATGTAAAACATCTGTTCTGACCATACCTCATGCTACCACACTAAAGAAAATAGGCAGATCAAGGTATTCAACAAGAACCTATCTAGAATTTTGCAGAAAATGGTTGGTCAGAACAAGAAGGGTTGTCCAGACAAGCTCCCCAACACCCTCTGGGTTTATCGGATGACAACTCGTAATTCCATACAAGTGACCCCATACTCCCTGGTTTATTGATCAGAAGCTGTCTTTCCTATCGAGATTTAGTTTCCTTCATTACACACTGTGGTATATGACCAACAGGTGCCAGATAAGGTAATTGAAATTCATTTCACTGAATTGGATGCACTTGATGAAAATAGGCTTCGTGCCCTGCACAACCTAGAAAGACACCAGAACAGGATGGCCAGAGCCTTCAACATGAATGTCCGCCTCCGATGTTTCCTACAATGAGCTCCGGTATTGTCCCTCATGACACCAATGATACCTGGTAGGAAACCACCGAAGTTGGAGCTCAAATTTGAGGGACCTTTAGTTGTTCACAAGGTTTACCCCAACAGTGCATACTCCCTGGTGACCATGGATGGTGACTTTATAACTCCTCCCACCAATGCCAGGTTCCTCAAGCAATACATTTCTTGAGTTGAGGACTCCCACATGACAAAAAACTATACGGTCCAGCTTGACATTAAACTAAATGGTCCCACAGAACCCTAAACTACATTACGGTCCCTCAAGAACCTAAACTACATTACGGTCCCGCATGACCCTAAACTGCATTATGATCCTGCATGACCCTAAACATCATTATAGTCTCGCATGACACTAAACTACATCATGGTCTGGCATGACCCTAAAATTCCAGGTCCAGTGTGACCCTAAACTACCCGATCCTACATGAATTTAAACTGAAACACTTCCCGTATGACGTTAAACTGTATGGAATACTAAAAGACGTTAAACTGCACCCTAAGAACTATGTGTGCCTTGACTCCCATCCTTATGGGATACGTAGAAATGCTCAGACACTCGGCCCTAAGTCTAGACCCCATACTCTTCTATTCAACTATCCCCCTGGGTATAGTTCTCCCAGAGGGTCCTTGCATGATATAGTGTTGGCTTCTTTAGCCCCACTCATGTCAGGATTATGGAAATTGCACCATGTTCCCCCTCCCCATTCTTTTATCCTACCGCATCCTCACTGTATGACGCTAAAACTACATGACCCTTATAAACTATGTACGGCTTGATTCTTATTCTCATGGGATACATAGGAATGCCCATTCATTTGGTTTGTTGGCCTAGCCCAAACACCAGAGTCTCCCCTCAGGTCAAAACATATAGTGTGGCACTGTTTACCTAATCCACATTAAGTGTATCATAGTCCCACCATGCATCCCATTCCCGAGAGACTTCCACCTCCTTCACCGTCCTGCTTGATGTTCATATGTATAGGCACACTTATGCTTCACTCACATACATTTCTTTGGACTCCATTATCTTTCATGTCTGAGAGGACCCTTGAATGGCATGGATGCTTGGCCCAAGGTCCCCCCCCTAACATATCGGGCCAACATCCTCGAGGATTTTGAACAACAAGTTGATACAAGTCCGGCATTGTGAATACGGTCTGGGGTTGATCGACATTTGATGTTCCCATTCCAAGTCACATGATATGGATTTTGTGTTTTAAACATGGTCAACAAATATCCTTTATCGTTATCGCCACCCCCATAAGTATCAAATAGTGAGTGTACTGGTTCATCCTACCTCATCGCTCCTTCAAGTTGCAGTCTCCCAAGGGGTGATGCCAAATATCTGACCCTTATATAATGAGGAGAGACAAGTCCTACTCCTTGTTTCACACACCGAGAATTGGTCATGTGGGCATAGGATCTATGAGGAAGCAACACCCACATAGGAGGTCATATGACTACAGTTGGCTGGAACTCCCAACCCCAGGTCCCCCAGCCTTCTTGGGTCTCTAGCCCATGTTCTCACTTGGGGTTTTAAAGTGTGGTATGGGATTATGTACTCATTCACATCGGGTTACTAGTTGTGTCATACTCCCCCCATGTTGGGTTTCCCACCCCTATCTTTGTCTCCTCTAGAACTATGTATGGCTTTATTCTCATCCTTATGGGATATGTAGGATCTCCCAGACATTTAGTCTTCGGGTCCAGCCTCATCTTGGCCCCTTGGCCTGCATTCCCCTAGGGAGGGGATTATATGGTGTGGAATGGGATTATTTCCTCATTCATGTCGGGTCATGTAACAACCACATAATTTACCTCCTTCACTCGAGAGTTCTCTATCCCCTTGTTCTATACTCATCTTTTCAAATCGGCTGCTCTCAAGATGATCCCCTAGATCCTCTTCGGGGATTCACCAATGTGCCTATGGGTGTTCTGGTTTATTACTTGGGATGTTGGATTCTACCTGGACATGCTTTCACCCATTTCTCAGGATTCGTGTTCCCATTCATTTGCGATTCCATCACCTTTCACATCCAAAGGGACCCCCGAATGGAACGGATGATCGGCCCATGGTCCCTACTACCATTACAAGACAACATCCTCAATAGTTTCGAGGAAACAATTGATACAAGTCCCATGTTTCCAATACGGTTAGCGGTCAACTCTCGTTTGTTGCTCCCATTTCAGGTCACACAATGTGGATGCTATGTTTCGAACATGGTCAACATTTATCCTCCATCGTCATACCAACCCCATTAATCCTAAAATTTAGGTTACATGACTCACATCCTTCTCCAACTCATCGTGTCCAAGTAGAACTTCAAAACACTTGGTACTATTCCTCTATGCGCATCCACACATTAGAGGGACAAAAGTCGCGGTAAGGGCATCATTCGGGGCTCCGCACTGATTTCCCCTTTGCATGTATATAACGTATTGAAAATAACTTATCCACCCTTGCTTCCTACACCGAGTTCAACTCATGTAAGCTTAGGGATCAGATTAAGGTCCGCACTTACTTGTAATTGTCCAGCTTTTCCATAGTCCATGTTCTATGACCTTAAACTAGGATCTATTCATATTTCCCTTTTGTAAGAACTATGTATGGCTTGATTCCCATCCTCATAGGATACGTAGGAACACCCAAATATCTTGTTTTTTGTTCCAGATTAACTGTGAGTTTACCTCTCCTGTCTCATATCCCCTAATCTTTTCCAGGCCCTTCAGCCCGATGATTCTTTCTTGGAATCGTGCGTGGTGTGATATGGACCTTGTCCTCATTCACGTCAGGTATGCTTTATCACAGCATGAACATTCCCCCTTTTGACTCATCTCTACTATGACTATACCTCATGATGTTAGAATGCATGGTTAGTCCCATCACATGACCCTAAACTATGGCAATATCGTCCTGGCCACACAATAAAAAACAGCACAACATTGTGATGTCTTTGCTCAAGGGAAATCATGTATGGTATCAGTCACACAACATACCATTTGTCAACGCCTGCACCCAACTTGATTTTTCTGGCGATTCTGGGAATTTTTATACAAGGTCCTTCGCTACACAAAAAATACACCCATTCATCCTAAAGGAAAAACAAGATCAATAAAATACCGCTTCTTTTGGTGTAGGGGACAGACCCACAAAACCATATTATCCCTAACACTGGCATCTTACCATTCCATTCTTAGAACTACATGAGGCATGATCGCCATTCTCATGGGGTACATAGGAATGATCATGCACTTTGCCTTGGGCCCAACCTAACTTTCGTTTTCGGTCCCTCAACCTGAAACGTCCCCCAAGAATCACATGATGATCTGGACCAGGTACTCATTCACGTAGGGTCTTGTAAATACAGCGTTGTTCGTATCTTTTTTCTTACCATCGAAAGTCCAAGATCATTGACCATAACAAATACCACTCCAATTCCATTCCGCCAGACGTTAAACTACACGACATCTTCCAGAACTAAATATGACTTGATTCCCATCCTCTTGGGATACGTAGGAATGCCCATGCATTTTTGTCTCTAGGCCCAGCCTCTAGGAATCTAAAAATACTTTCCTTTATTTTTTGGCCCCTTGGCCCAAAATCATTTGGTAACATGTGGTGTGGTGAGTACATCTTAGGTTCTCATTCATGTTGGGTTTTCCAATGGCCACACAATGTGCTTCCCATATCATTTCCTAGCATGGTCTGAGATCTATGACCCTAAAATAATATTTCCCAATGGGAAATGCGCATCACGTTTGGCTATTTTTCCAAACAGTGCACATTCCATTAAATCAATCCCCCATTAAGGGTCCACCCTAGGACCTTAAGCTAAAAGAGTGCGACCCCAGGACCCTTGTCCTTGGGAAGGGACTAGAATCCCTCTATCTGATACGTCTCGTTGTCGTACTCAGATGAGTTTTGACAAAGATCCTGAAGTGTGGAATTTTTACAGGGACATTCCCCTCATTCCATGTCTAAGATTAGTGAGCCCGTTATTTGGATCCTTATCCTCTTCCATATCCAAAGGGACCCCTTCATGGCCTAGTCTCATGCCGCCTCGACTCACCTACCGTTTCGGGCCAACATCCCTAAAGATCTCAGATGACATTTGAAACAAGTCCCTTGTTTCGAATATGGTCAGAGGTCGACCCTCATTTTTCCATCCACATTCCAGGATAACGTGATATGGATACTGTGTTTCGAACATGGTCAACAGCTATCCCCCATTGTAACGCCACCATCATTGTGGTCCAGATCTCGAGCATCCTGATTTACACGTTTCCACTTCCTTACATTCAAGTGGAATTCAAACAAACTCGGCTTTACTTCTTCGCACATATAGGTGCGTTAAATAGGTGGGTCAACATCAGTGGGATGTCATTCACCTAGTTCCCCATCATCCCAAATGTGTGCCTCCCTATTCTAGGAATGTCCCATCACTACTTCGTGTTTCCCACATCGAGCACGACTCACATGGGCTTAGGAGTTCTGGAAGAACATGTGCTGGCACAACCATGCCATACATACTTTTCCTCATCCTGCATGACGTTAAACTACTCTCCCAGTACTACGTGTGGATTTATTCTCATCATCATGGGGTACCTAGGAAAGGCCAACCACTTTCCTTGGGCCCAACCTAATTTTCACTCTTGGTCCCCTGACCTGAAGAGTTTCCTCCGTGGATACGTGGTGTGATCCAGACTAAGTCCTCATTCACAATAGGTTTATATCTACCGCACCACATACTCCCTTCCTGGGATCTTCCCTTTCACTCCACATCCCATCATATGACGTTAAAATGCACGAGTCCATAGGTCCTCAACCCAAGACACTAAACAGTGGTCCTTCCCTAAACAAGGTTGGGATGCCCCACGATAATATTTGGAGGTGACGGTTTCCTCATCAGAGAGGTTCCGTTCAGAAGTATGATTGTTCCCTGATCAGACCGATATCCCCACCTAATGCGTTTCCACCACGGTGGTGTAATTTCAAGAGTGTTGGACTCCAGTCGAACAACCCATCGCTCCACTCTCCATGCTTTGTGTGCCCTTTATTCAGACCCTCATCATCTATCACGTCTAAGGGATCCCATGAATAGTATAGATGCATGGCCTATGGATCGCCTACTATCCTGATCAAATGATATAGAAGACAAATGGATGACATTTCGAGTCAGGCCCCATGTTTCGAACATGGTATGAGGTCGTCCCTCATTTCTTATCCCCATTATAGGATAATGCAATAAAAATAATGTGTTTCAAAAATGGTCAAAATTTATTATTAATTTTCATTCCATCACTACAGTGTTCCTAATCTTGGGTATTGTGATTGAAACATTCCATTCCCCCTGTTCAGATTTATTCTAGCGCCTCTGGTGTTACCCCATTCGTGTACAAGAGCACATCAGGAAGGAGGTAATTCGACTGTTCTGAGATCTTCATTCTCTTGTCAGGTCTCTCTCTTCTCTTTTTGGGAATCCATATTGGTTGTTCGAACCATGGGAGCCCGAAGCTTGGTTGGAACACCTACATTTAAGAGAAGTAATAGTGCGAACATACCTTGTTTCTAACATCAAGTACGACCCACATGGGCTTAGGAATGGATTTCTATTTATTCTGAGATTGTGATTGGAAGATGCTAAACCAAACGAACACGTAAACAAATCTATCAATACATGCAGTTCAGAACTAGAGGCAGTAAGAATAAATGATTTTTTGAGTTAGGCCAAAACAGGACCCTTAAGGATCAACATCTTGGATGGATCGTTCCAACACTGCTACCTTTTGGCTTGTGACTTACAGGATTACTTCCTGACTCCTGAGGGCCCTGTCTTCATCAGCGGACACAGAGCACATTGCACTGGCCCTAGCCTGTGCTTGTGGCTATCCACATTGAAGTTCAGTCATTTGGTGACCCTCTTCCACTAGCTTCTCTTGGGAGTACGCTAGTTGGGCCCTCAATTGATCCACAAGTTCGGAACAGTTGGTGATGAATACCTCTTTTTCTTTCACCTGCTCTTCAAGGTGTTAGACCTCTTGATCCACCTTCATGAAGTCGTGGGTACTCCCCAACTCGTTCTGAAACTGGGAAATGTTGGAGCATCGGCTAATCTCGCGCACCTTCTTATCCATGTAGCCACAAACTGTCGAATGGAGATGACGTGCATCCACCCCTCCAGCATAGAGAAAGCGCATCAAGCTGTGGAGAAGTACGTTCCATTTTAAACATTCTATCTGAGGCTGATAGATAAATCGCTTGATACAAGTCCACCCTTTGTACCGTGTCATACTTCTCTCCTCGGCCACCTCTGAGTAAGAATAATCTGTCTCGTCAGGATCTGCAGGCCAATAGTCAGGGAAAGCAGACAGGAGACCAACAATAAGGTCTTCTTAGGTAACTCATCCCAATGGGTTAGGAACTTAAACACTTGGGAAACCTTCCCCTCTTGCCTTAGTCTCGGTATATTCTTCGCCAACTTTCGTCCCCACCTTGACATTGGTATCACTGATATACACATATCTTTGCTCACCGAGCACCGGGGCCAGCTCGGTTTGGGAACTGTGCCTTAAATGGGATGACACGTTGGCCATTGAATCAAATGAAGATCACCTGGATTCAGCAGCCCGATGAGCCGCCTATGCTTTGATTACTGTATAAACAATGAGCACCCTGATCAATTGAGTTCTCAAAAGATAAATACCAGTGATGAAATAATGGACATACAAGAGCCAAAAGCATCAGACTCTGGTGTGTCTATCCGCTACAGGAGCTATCATTGTAAGGGATCCCTCAGCACTCGTCAGCTCAATAATGGGTGTCAGCTCCCCACCTTGTTGTATTGGCGCCTCCTCCCCCGTTTAGATGGAGTCTCTTGGTCGGCACCAATATGGCCCTAAACATGATAAGGATATCTGATTGAGATTTACAAAAAAACGAAGGGGGAAATAATAAATAAGGGCTGAGACATACCTCAAGTAGCTCGGTTATATCTATTTCAGACCCAATGATCTCACCACTCTCCTGAAGACTCCCTTAGTGGGCTGCCCCTTGAGACCATCCATATTCAAGCTCCTCTTCTCCTTCACCACCTCCTTCACCTTCTCCTTCAGCCTCGTCCTCTAGGCGACAACGTAATGACCACACCACGCGACGTCCCTACTATTGAAGTCTCGGCCTATGCGGGCCTAGTTTCCTAACATGCTTCCGACCCCCCCCCCCCCCAAACATCACCATGTCTGCTCTCTCACCACCCAGGTTCTACACTGGCTAGCTTGAATTACCAAACTCTCTTATAAAAGAGTCCCTTAGGGTATTCTATGGCCCAATGTTTGTAATATTCTATTGATATTCCACTGTCAACTCCACTAGGGTGAAAGGTAATGGCATCATCAGAGACGTGGGTCGTGAAAATCAGCCACATTTGGCGGAGAATGCAGGGATTCCTTTCCTCTCGGACATCTGTGTACACTTTCTTCAGCATTAACTGGAGGCAACCAAACTGCCTACCAAATCATGATGGCACGTAGGGCTCACAAAATATCTTCCCATCAATCTGGTCCACAAGTACCCCAACATTGATGCTCTGGAAGAATTCCCTTTTCTCCAGTGAGCCTTTCCCATTGTCTATCATTTGGAATGTCGAAGTGGGGAACGAGATAAAAGTGAATTTGGCTTGATTTCTGATTCTTATCCTTACTCTCTCCTTGTTGAGCGTAAATGTGATAACCTACACAATATTCAGCAAGGAAGTTTGTAGGCCATTACCAAAAGGATGAATGGAATTTGGAAGGATATATCTGCCACAATGAGCCATGATCCAGCCATGAATGATCTGGAAGGGAACACAAATCCTCATCGGTGATACCCCTCTCGAAATGCACTCCAGAATGGCGTACAAACGGGACAAACAGGGACCCCCAGATTGAACCTCTAATTCATAGCCATGATTACAACCATTACTAATGTCGCTGGATGGACTCCCATCCTTGCGTCCATCACCAGTAGGAGCCACGCACTTAGGAAGGTTGTGAGAGATCCGGCATACCGGACGTTCGGATCCCAAGACTCAATTACAATGAAGCCCCATGATTGATATTCCCCCACCTCCAGTATCCTCTAATATGATCTTCCTTTTCTCCACTGTTCCACAGTCAGACACCATATTACTTTCCCCGACATCATGACTTCTGGATCTCTTTGCAGAAACAAGATGAACCATTTCTTATAGGCTATTTCCTTCAAAATGTCTTTGACCCACAACCTCTCTTTATCCAGCTCCAACAGATTCCATTTTAGCATATGAGTTCATGATCTGTTCCCCAATACGTTCCTCGTCCGGAGGAATTCATCATAATAGTGCCAATCCAAAGAGATACCCCTAATGAAATGAACGTCCCAGAGATTGATACCAACTTCTCCATGGTGAAGATGGAAGGTATTGGTACGAGGGAACCATCAGGTAAAAAACTCTGACCCGAGCACATATTGAAAGTAGAAATGAAATTAGGACGTCAAAACCACCTCGAAAAAAAAAGCGATGTGCCGCATTTCATCCCCTAATTTTTCACATGTCTGGCATACCCAATATGCCTAGGCCCATTCAATCATGAAATTTCCTCCAGTGCACGGGTCCAAATCCTGCAGCCATCCCTTGGTTTCGTCGGTAATACTCTGACGGAAGGTACTAGCGTAATGGGCTGGAGAATCCTCCGCAACTGATCCACCCCATGAAATGGTTCTGTTCCTAGGGTTCAGGATGTAAAAAACCATTTGCCTAGTTTCTCTAGTAGGATGGTTATTGTTTGTGATATTATATTGGGGGAGGTCATACTCAGGGGTCACCCATGACCGCAGTGTGTCGAATTCAACTCCTGGCACAAGTACCTCCTCCAAGATACCGAAATCCCATATCAGCAGGTTGATAGACAGTGCATACTCCATCTAGTCTATGGTCAACATGTTTAAGAGAGTATGGTTGCTGGATATGATCCTTTGGGCACCATAAAAATATGGGTTGGCAACCATCTCAGCCGTTCGAGTAGTGAATGCGACTTCTCCCACAACGTCAACCTGATTGGAGACCATCTTCTTCTGGTGAGGTCTCAAGGAGTTTGCATGAAATGTCAGGAATCAGTGCAATATTTCATGCATCAGTGTGAAATTCAAGAATTGGCAAGAAAGAAACAGGGTCTGCGCATAAAATGATAGCTGAAATCGGGGAATTCCACACAGCCGAAAGGATTTTTCGTGCGAGACAGGGAATGTTTTTCACATCGAGAGCTCAGGACATGTCACACGAGAAAATGACATACGAGTGAGGGATCTGAGACAATTTTTATAGGAATTAAGGGTTTTTGTGCTTGTGAGAAAGGCAGATTTCAGGACACTTCTCGGTTTTTCACGCAACTTTAGTTTTGGGCGCGTGTAGATCCTAGGGAGTTCTGCATCTCTGTGTTTCCCTCAGAATCCAACCTTTGCATCCCCTCACATATCTGATTATAATGAGGGGCATTTATAGATGGAAAAAATTGCTCAAGGGCTGAAGGATATTTTGGTGTGACAATGATAAGGCATATTTGAACCCAGTGATCCATTCTGGGGGGGCCGAAGGGGCCGCGAGAAATAAATTCAACAGTGTGCGAAAAAATTTCTCTAGAACGGAAAACTATGAGATCCGTGAAATTTTATCACGCTGGCACAAAAATTTGCATGCATCCACCCCGCGTGGTTGAACATCCATGCTACCGATGCTGGCACACAATATTTCGCGTAAGACATTTTTTTGTGCGGATCAGGCAACCCCAAGAAGCTATAAATGGAAGGTTTCCCCTTCGACTTCTGGGGATGAATAATCTGAACCATATCTCTTACGTTAAATTCACCTCTCGTGAATAAATAAAATGGCTCTCAGGTACTGGATTTTTTCTTCCAGGTTTCCCAGGGCTCCGCCTTCACGTGGGACCCATTTGGATTGACCCGCGTCAAAATTCCATCGAGTTCTGTCCCCTGCATGCAATCCCTTCCACATGCGTGCATGCCTTCCAATTGTGCGCAAACCCCTGTAATTTCACACCTCCCCCAGTCTTGCACACAGTCCCTTGAAATTGTGAGCAAGCATACTCCTTATGCGCAATCCGTTCCAGTTTCTCACAAAACCTCGAATCCACTTTAAATTATAGTTTTCCTTGATTTCGCTCCACCCCGGTCATTTCTACGTAGTTGTGCCTAGTGCGCACCGATTTTGTGCAAACCTCCCCAATTGTGCACAAACCTCTAGGACCCCTCACCCCGGACGTTTCCCCAATACTGATACATTTGCGCGCACCCTGTCCACTTTGGGCATTCTCATTCTCTTGTGTCTGATATCCTCCTTACAGACATCATTTTCGGGAGCCTCTCACACCCTAAACATATACGTCATGTTCTGTTTTCCAGTACGACCTTCTAGGCTCGTACAAGGTAACTTCAATGTACCTTGGGCGATTTTTAACATTGCGTTGCTTCGCATCATGCTTCTTCACATAGGCAGGAAAACATGTTTTTCTTCTTCACATTGTCACGCAAAACATGGACCCCCCAATGGGATCACCTCACGACACCCCATTTCTATAGCATTATTGATTCCTTCCCTTTTCCAAGGGTAGGCAGGTGTCAGTTGTGTTTGTCCTAGGGGTGCAGAGTGAAACCCTCTCTTCCGAGCTTCAAGACATTAAACTTCCAAGCACCATAATCCTCATCACATGACGTTAAACTGTGACCTCAACCTGTAAAATCTATGCGGGGTTCCCCCTATGAGACGTTATCCACACCCTCTCATCTCCATAGGAGTGTGACCATCTCTTACATGGAATGAGATCCTCCTTATCGGAGCGATTCCTATCCTTGGGGAAGGGAAACCATTTTGGTGTAAGCCCCCAGCCTTTCTTGTAGGAGGTATCACCCCTACTCCTCCTTCCCATTTCGGTGTAAACTTCCAGCAAAGGGAATGATGGGGAACAATGAACCTCCTTTCTTTGGTGCCAAATCCCTTTCCTATCGTGATTTTTCACCATTAGTCCTCCATCCTGAAGCCAAATCCCTCTTCTTCTGGACTTTGTCGCCATTAGGCCTCCAATCTGAAGTAAGTCCCAATCACCATATTCTTGGGCTGTGAACCATGCATAAGCCCATGTTTCCTATTTGGGCCACTAACCACATGTAAGCCCCATTTCACATCCGACGTACGCACCATTCACGACATGATCATCAGGTCCCTACTGCCTCTTGTTTCTCACACCGAGCATGACTCACGTGGGCTTAGAGTTAGCGTCTACCATGAAAGCCTCCCCGAGCAGCCTGGAGCATATTCTCCACAACCATACTTGAACTACATGGTCTTTGATCCTTGATAAGGTGAGGTACGTAGGAAGCCTCCATCAAGTTCAAGCCCAATAACCATTGGTCCCGACCGTCATCAGGTCAGGACACCAAAGTCACCCTACCCAAACAATGTGGACTTTGATCTTTTCAAAGGTGAGGTGTGTGCGAAGCCTCCACGAGGCTCAAGCCCAACAACCATTGGTACCGATCGTCTTCACGACGGGACACCAATGTCACCCATCCCAAACTACATGGACTTTGATCGTTTCTAAGGCAATGTACGTAGGAAGCCTCCCTGAGGTTCAATCCCAACACCTAGTTGTTCTGACCCCCCTTCACGTCGGTTCGCCCACACCATCCATCTGGACCTCAGGTCCTTATTCACGTCGGTTCACCCTCATCCTGCATGGAGTTAAACAGTAAACCCCACACAGTGGTAAGCCATTATGTCCCTCAATCAGTGGTAAGCCGTTTTAACCTGATCAGTAGTAATTCGTTGCGTCCCCTATTCAGTGGCAAGCCATTGTAATCCCCTTCACTGGGACCCACATCTTTTATTTTTCCTAGTGTCGTCAGACCAACCCGGGCTACTAACCACACGTAAGCCCCATAAACATCATAGGGTTATTTTCCTATGTGTACACCCCATTTCAAGATCATTGCCTAAACATTCCCTCGAGCCTATGTGTCTCGGGAAGGTCAGGCCCCAACCTAGAGCTCCACTTCCTCCGGGTCCCATCCACGCATCCATTCTCACGAACCGCCACCTTAGGCGTCCCATCGCCCTCCAGAACTATTTGAAAATTGATTCCCTGCCATGGGGTTATGTAGGAAGTCTCCCTGAGACTTAATCCCAACATTACCATCATCCCCACGACGGTTCCATCCCATTCACCACCCATTTCACTCAGCACCCCATCACCCATCTCAATTCTTACCTAGGCCGCCACATCCCGGTGAGGTCATGTCAACCTACCTACATCAATGTGTCCTCCTGGAGTTACACTCATCTGATCCACTCTAGTCAGTGTTTTGATCAGTCAAATCTGTCTCCGCTGGACGTTAAACTTGCGGAATACCCTGTGTTAAACATGGGAATATGAGGAAAACCTCAGAGACATGCAAATGGAATATAATTCCTCTCCTTCGAAGTGGGATGTCGTGGGATTCTGTGCCCTCGAAAAGCCCTATATTAAGGGACAGAAGACATACATGCCAGAGTTCTAGCGTCCAGAGACATCAGTGATGTCCAACGTGACCACTCCCCCGACTGAAGGTTGCTGCCCTGACTTGACCCCTTGGAATGTCCTGATAGAAGTAGCGTAATTAACCAGCGTCCATGAAGATATGGCACTTGGAAGAGTTTCATGAACAATGTATTAAATCTATAAGGGAGACCTGGACAAGGTAAAGAGCTGTGAGGAGGAATCCACGGAAGGAAGAGCCGACATCCCATCATCCCGTTTCGATCAAGGAGAAAATTTCCCTAAATAAGCAACAGATGTCGCCCACCTTTGGAAAGTGGGAATGCGGGACAAAAAAGATTAACCTTTTGTCCTCGCACAAGATGGACACACATGCCTTAGCGAAAGCGTCAGAAAAATGTTCTTAATATAAGAAAAAAACCTAAAAATATTATATAAATAATTTATGTATAAGAAACCAAGACAATTACAATATATATATTCTATAAAATAACATATAATTATAAATAAATTAAAAACTACAAATCATTAAATAAAAATACCTATTTTTTTTCAAACTAAAAATTAACATGAATTGAAATGGGTTTATGATAATGCATTTTCCACAATGTTAATATTCATGTTTTTAAGAAAATAAAGATGAATAAATACCGTTAAATTATCTTACATGAAGTAAAATATAAAAAACTGTACTTGATATATAAAATAATTATTATGAAAACCAACAATTAAAAATTACAAAATAATTTTTAATATTTAGTATTAATTCTAGAAATAGATGGCATTCATTTTACTTGCATAACTCATGAACTAGATAAAGGGTTGGTACTATCTTCGATACCCATCTACTATATCATTCAATTCCAAAAATCACAAAAACATTACCTAAAACCATCATGATAAATTTACATAACTAATAAATTTCACTTACATTGAATTTATAAAATAAGAAAAACTAAAACTAAGAAAACCTATGTATAAAACTCTAAAAATACACTAGATAATAGAATAAATAAAATTAAAAATTTATATATTCCGCACACATCCTAGTTTTAAATAAAAAAATTCATATAATAAACCATTTTGTAACTGATTACCTTCAAAATAATGACAAAAATCATATAAATGATAATCCTCAACTTCCTTTATCTGTTATATGGAAAACCCCCTTATTTTAGATGACTATCTAGATGATTTGGTGAAATAAAATCAAAATACCTTACCAATTAGTTTGAAACATGGAATAAAAATAACTTAATGGGGAAGAACATAAGAAATATGAAGGATTACATTTAGTTTAGCATTGAAAAATCCCTTGTTAGACCCATGTTGAATGAGATATAAAGAATGGAGGAATGTGAGAGATGAAGGAGGATATCATGTAGATGGGGAGGTGAATACCCAAACAAAACCCTAAGGGTGTATAAAATAATTCATAAGAAAATAGAAAATTGTTGATGTTTTAAAGAAACATTGGGATGTAATACTGAGTACTCAGTACTGGGCCACTGGGTTCCTTATCGCACAACAAGGCCACCCCACTTCTACGTCACCTCATTGGGTATCTTATACCCCACAACCTAACACTGTGTTCCAAATATAGATTTGAACTACAGATGATACTTCCTATATACCTTACTTGATCCCCCAAAATTCTAATGAAACATTATAACATATGTTAAAACCCTAAAATCTCATCCACCAGTACAAAAATGTATACCCAAATCCTAAAATAAAATAGGAACCTTATTCAATATTCAAAAATCCCAACAATACTATGATTCACTATTGAAATCTCAAATTTAAATCATTTATAATTACTTAATAAATATATTTTGGACAAAGTTCACTAAAAAATATATTCCCATTTCATAATAATGATTATTTATATTAAAGAGATCATTGAATACCTTCAAAAATTATATTCCAACATGGCTATACAGAATAGATAAACAGTCCTAGGTTTAATTCTTCACATAACCCCCCACATTTACCTAGATCCCATATGAAATCCTTACATAGATGTTTTAGGTTGGATCACTTTTATGGTGGAATTACTAATTCTATTAGTTTTTACTCTTATGAGATTCTTTAAGTAGGGCCATTCATACTTATTCATTCAATTCACAACATATTTAAATAAAATTCACACAAAAATAATTATAATATTATGTTAAAATAAAATAGACTTGGTCTTTATTACATAACATTAAATGATGAAACACTTTCCCTTATTCCATGACTGTATGTGGCATGAAATTCATTATCTATATATGGAATTACACTATACGCAAATTTTTTCTCTTGTCAATCTAAACGGTATATTATGACTTCATTATCATCCTGAAAATATAATACATATTTATCAAGGATGAGTACTAGTGACTTTCATATGGATTTAGTCCATGACATCAAACTACTTGGTTATTGATTCCCCTAACTGAGGATATATATGAATCACTCTATGGGATCAAATCCATCATCATGTAAACATTTACATCTCCTCTCCTCTAATTACATCATAGTCATGGTTAATTTTTTTAGTTCCTTCCTATAAAACATTATGAAGTAGTATATCCAAGATTCACTATAATATATGAATCAAATAAATGACAATATAAATCTTTATACAATGTTAATATAAATTCATATGTTCTGGTAATTTTTTTCATTTAAAAGGTAACTAGTATCGTAATTGGGAAGGATTTTAAAAACCTGACTTATATCCATAAGTGAATTTTATACTAGAAAACAAGCTTGTTTATGTGATGAGTTGACCTATCATCCTATTTGTTTAAAAAAGGTTATACCTATGAACACCCGAAAAAGGTTGTGGGTCATGGAAATTCAAGAAATTAAAAATAGTGAACTAGATATGAAATAATTTATCTATAAATGATATTGGATGATCATGAATATTTTCTTAACATACTAAACTAATGTGATTATTATTAGTGAGTTTACAAAATAATTAATTTGAAAAATTAAACTAATGGAAAATGATATTCTATATTCCCCAAATATCGTGGGAGTTTTCTAATAGATATTAGAGTTATTGAAATCCATAATAATTATGTGGTGGTCTCAGGTACACAAGCTATCGTAGCTTCTATTACAACTACCAAAACTCTAGGGAAGTAATGTACACTCTATACTTTTCAACACCCTCATTAAAATATGTTAATATAATATTGGAATTGTATTTATATGATGAAACAATCCCAAACACTCAAAAAACCTAAGAAAAAATATAAGGGAAAACATTATGGAAGTGGGTGTTATATCACTGACTTGGTAGTGGGCAGATGACCCCCATCTTGACAACAAAATAATTTGAGAGCCATTCACTATAGTGAGAGTATTTTTATTACCTTATTTGCTGAATGATGTAAATGAAATTACTTATGTTAATCTAGCTTCCCAAGAGTCTTTTATATGGGATCGTTTTAATCATAGTCATCATCATTATTGAATGAGTCTTTTACGTTAAAATTATAGAAGATGATCCTCCCCTAATATTTTTTTGATAAAGCACCATGAAGATCCAATTGGGGGGAACCGACCATCACAACCCCGAATATGGTTCATATTCTTACCATTGATATCGATCATAATATTATTTGTCAAATCCTAATATTAACTCAGTGAATGTTCTTGATCAACTTGATTTGGAATCCTTATCCATGTATGTGATATAAATTTATGGTTATGCTCATCAATTCTTCCCACTTTTGAAACAAATGAACATTATGGTGGTCCTCCATAAAATAAATTTATAAAATACCATGAAGTTCCTTACCATTGTAATAGTACTATAAACCGCCATATAATTCCACATCATGGTACCCTTCAAGGAGGCCCTCTTCCTGATGACATTGAAATCCACTAAAGAGTACCTCAACTTGATAATGAATAATCCAAAAACCATGAAGGCCCTAAAAAGGATACCCAACATTGAGGTTATACCCATATAGACACATCAAAACATCATAGAGTTCCCCACCTTATCGATGTAGAATATAACAACCATGAAGGTTCTCTTTGCAATACTCTTTATGGAGGTCCTCCCCATAACAAAACATCAAAACCACAAGGAGGCCCTCCCCATGCTGATGAAGACAGAAATCACTAGGGATGTACTCCCTATGGGACACACCATAGAGTTCCTCCCCATGATGAAATATTATACTAACTTGAAGGTCCTACCCATTGTATAATTTCACCATGTTTTATCTTTTATTAAGATATCCTCTTTAAATTAGATACACCTATATCAGAAACTCTATCATTATCATCAGATAATTTCTTTCAAATAGAAGGAGATATATAAAAATTAATATCATCGATCCCCCATAGGACCTTTTGGACATGTTAAAAGATAAATATGCCCAAATTTATTTGTCTTTAGATGATAGTGTGGTGGAAAACTGACCCATTTGGGTTGAATAACTTGTTGATCCTTCTAATTGAGATAAGGTTGATTTGAATATTATATGGAATGAACAATTTTTCAATAAAAATAAATTCATGTATTATACACTTCACACCCCATAATATTTCATCCTCAAGTTCATTATGGAAGAGTACATATGATGTCTCCAAAAAAATTGTTAGTGATATTCAACTTGTTCAGATATTGACACATACCTTATATCGAATATGCTAATAATAGCATGGAGCATAAAGGGAAATGATACATGTTAGAAATAATTTCCCACCCAATATATTTGAACCATTATGTTTGGAATACAATTCATGTTTCACACTATGAGAGAATGAATAAAAGTATGAAAATTCTTCAAATTATTACGGAATAATCTCTTCAAATGCATATCAGTGGAATAGGGGTTCTTTTTTGCAAAAAAAAATTCCCCCAATTTTCTATTGGTAGGATATATATTCCTATGTGGTTTGAATATCAAAAAAATGAAAGTTAGTTCTTACTTAAATTATGGAAATACCAATCTGTTGTTTCGATGCGTCCATACTATTTATAAATCATAATGTAGATGTACTCGACACTATAAATCAATTCATAAACATCTTCTTTTAGTCACTATGAATGTAAAAAAATTAATCTTAGGAAGAAAAAATCCAATAAATAATAGAAAATATATTATTTTGGGAATATCAAAAAAAATATCATCAAAAGATAAACCAAATCTAATAGTATTCCAAATATGATACTAAGAAGCATGATGAACAACAATGAAGACTGAAATGCCAAAAGTGAAACAATATCTTATAGGTATGAGTGAACTTTTAACCCCACCATTGCCCATTATCATCAATAAACTAAAATGATACATGAATTAATACTATTTTTACCTGATAAACTAAAGGTCGACAATGATGGGGGTGGCTGCATAGATCATTTGTGAGCCATGTCCTTCACTTGGATTGTGCATAGTTGTTGTAAGAGGAAGTTCCTATAGAACCACTTTTCATTATGAGAACTCTTAATTTCTTTGATAGGTGCATCAAAATGGAAAACTATAAATCCATAGAGGTTACAAAGCTATAGGTCCCACTTATAGGCTAACAAAAATGGATGATTATAATGGTACCCTCGACAGTTACTCTAAAGACGACGATTCCCCAAACTCCACAAATGTAATTGAATCTACTATAGTTTTAGATTTATTCATCACTAGCTTTTATCAGTGCTAGAGAAATGACTCAATAAGGGAATCTTTTGTTAGTGTTTAAAAAAGCAATGATAATGGGTACTTTTATCAGTGCTAAAAAAGTGATGATAAAAGAAACCCTTTAGCAGCTATCTTCTTAGCATTGATAAAAGGTACCATTTACCAATGATACTTTTAGTAGTGATAATGGTAACCTTTATCTTCCCTTTATTTGTAGAACTGTAAAAGGATAACCTTTATCAGTGAATTTTGTAGCACTTCTAAAGGTCCCAATCATATGCACAAGTACCATATCGAAATTGAGGATGTTGGGACACTGGTTTATAATTGACTCCACATCATCCCAAAGCCAGAACCCTACTACGGGGTTGAGCTCCCACATTAAACAACCACACAAACCTAAATGGGCCCATGCCTAAATGCATGGGTTCATGGGAGTCATGGCTGACCCAATGCTTCCAATGGATATTATCACACCTGTGTACACACAAACCCAGTCCTATATGACCCTCTCCAATTACAACCCTACCTAGGTGTATACCTAGACTGACCCCTCATTCCGATCATGAGCCCAATTTTTTATATAAACCAATAAAAAAAAGTTTTAAACATATAAAAATATTGAAATAATTAAACAAAAAAATTCAAAATGATTAAAGTTGAAAAAATATTAAATTTTTTTACTAAATAATTATTAATATAAATGAATAAATTTAATATAGATATATCTAAATTATATATTTTAGTAAATAGTATATATTAAAAATATATATTTATATATATAATGAATAAATTATAATAATTAATAATAAAAGAATAAATTTAAATTTTTTAAAAAAATTATTAATGAAACAATTATTAACAAAAAAGCAAAAATTTAATATATATATAAATATTAATTATAAATTGTTATAAATAATATATAATAATTATAAATATCTAAAATGAATAAAATGTAATAATGAAAAACATATTGATGTCTTATTAATTTTCAATGGATTCTATACATAATTATATATTAATATATTTTATATTTTTAATATTTAAATATATTCACACCCAAAAACACATAAATATATAAAATATTTCCTAAAATACAATTTATATAATTAAAATATTTATGCTGACATTAAATAAGTCATATATTTAAGAAAAAATGGTTTATAATTAGAAATTAAAATTAATTAAATATATTGACTAATTTTATCAAGTAATGGACATTTAATTGAATGTTATTTGATTTTTCAATTTAACATATATAAAATGCGTGTCACCATGATTTCACACATACATACAATTAATTAATTATTTTTTATAAACAACACACAAATACATCATATTTATGTAATTTATTAAAATTTTTATATTCATTTTGGAATTATATTTAATAACATAATATATTTAATATATACTATGATTATAATTAGTAAATTTGATCATTTTTTATATATTTATTCAATGTATACTATTTAATACTTTTTAACATTTTTTAAATACATACATTTTAGTATCTTTATTCATTAATAATCTTAATTTTTTTAATATTGTTTAATTTATTTATATTCAATTTTTCATTAATCAATATGTTCTTAATTTTATCCATTTTTAATATTTATCTATGCATGTTTATTCATTAACATTTCGTGTTTTTAATACGGTTTTAATTTATATAATTAATATGTATTCATTTCCATTTTAACATATATGAATATTTTTTTTAATTATCTATATAATTAATTACATTTACTCATTTCATAAATTTAGTCATTCCAATTATTATTTATTTCATTAAAAAATTCTAAATTTTATATAATGTCATTGTTCAATTTAACATTTGTCAGTATTATATATAAATATATACATTAATTTCACACATACAATTATTTACGTAATTAGTCAATTATTACATAGAAATATATACACCTAATAATTATGTAACTTATTTAAATTTTAATATTGTTTAGGTTTTCATTATACTATTTTTTTAGTCAGTAAATTTTTTATTTTTTTAATATTATAAACATTAGTAATATTTTTTCAATTTAATATTTAATATTTTTTATTTTTTTATTTGAAATTTTATTCTTTTCTAATATTTATGTATACATATTTATTTACTATGTTTCAATATTTTCAATATGTATTAATCTTCATTTAAATATATATCCATATTTTATTTTTTTTAATAATTTGTATATTTTAAAAAAAATTATCTATTTCTCATTATTTTTTAAGTCTAATCATTTTTAATATTTCATTTTCACTCATTTTTAAAATTCATGTATTTAAGACTCCATATTCATTAATAATGTTAGAAATATATTTATAAATTAACATTTATAAAAAAATATATTTATAAATTTTTATTTATTATATTTAAAAAATTATATATTTTTATTTATAAATAAATAAATCTATATATATTTAAAAGTATTTATATATTTAAAAATAAATTATTATATATTTATGTTATTATTAAATTATACTTAATATATTTAAATTATGAAAATATTGACTATAATTATAATTATTTTATAAATATTTATTTAAAAAATATATAATTATATAAAAATATACAATTATATAAATATATTTATAATTATTAATATATTTAAAAATATATTTATTTATAAATATATATATAAATGTATATTCATAATATCTATAAAATTATATAACTATAAATATAAGAAAATAAATATAATTCTTTTAAAATGTATTTATATAATAAGAAAAAATAGATATATGTAAAAATAATTTTTAAATAATCACAGATATATTTAAATAATGAATATAATTTCTGTATTTATATTTATATTTATATTATATATATATATATACTTATAATAATATATATAATGATATAAATATATTTATTTATGACTACAAATATAAATCATTATGGGCACTAAAATAGAACTGAATAAAGCCATATTTATGAGCACTGTAGTTTTAGCCCTAATGAAGAGATTTTTTTTCAGCATGTGTATAGTACTAAAAAAGAATTCTTTTTTTAGCACTAATTATTTAATGCTGATAAAACCCTCCTCGATCATTTAAAATGAACCCTATCCAAACCGATTTTCAGTACACCATTCAAGATCTTGTGAAAGTTCATATATGACCCCACCCCCCTCATTCTTCTCTCAAAAGAATCAAATCTCAAATATAAGGCATCATATTTTTTCTCCTCCACTCTCAATTATTTCTGGTTTATGTTCAACAGTGTGTGATAGTGCTACGTTATCATGGCTCTTTGGAATCATGGTTTCACATTAATGAACTTTTAGGATGAATTCTCCACCATCGTTCATCATACTTTTATTGTTAATTGTTTGTGGGTATCTACATTCATGATTTTACCCTACTATGGCTCACATATGTCCTACTCTGATGACATCTGATTAATGGTGTCTTTTTCCCTAGTTCTTCGTTCTGGTTTCTCTTGAACGTCCTTTGACCCAATTTCCTATCTCCGTCAAACATGTCCCCATTTTGGTCATGATGATATACTTCATGGATGATTTGGGATGGTGCTAGGGGATCCTTTGGAAGTGGACTGATATAAATTTGTGTTTATGAATAATATTACTCCTATGTTTCTTCTCTAGTGCAACACATGTTTTTCAGTCACCAAGAGAGTTAGTTAGAAAGTAAATTTCATGGGAGTCTACCTTCAATAGGGTGTTCAGAAATTGAAAAGAAAGGGGTGATTTTTAGCATAGGGCAAGAGAGAAAAATATTTTTATTGGAGTCTCATTTCAAAATTTAAATTTTATTTATATATTATTTTTATTTTTAAATATTTATTTTATATTAGGGAAAAGTGTTTTCAATATTCTCATTATAAATTACCAAAACCTTTTTCATGGTGATCTAGTTTTGTAAATATTATTATTTCCAACTTGAGTTTTGGATGTTTAAATAATATAAATTTTTGTGTAAATGGGAAAAGTATATCATGTTATCATTTAATGTGATTTTTAAAATCAATGTATTGAAAATAATATTCTTTTTTAGTGGATTTTTTTATAATATTATATGTTCAAAGGGATTCAAAAAACTATAGGTGATTCTCAATTTTTTCTTTTAAATGTTTGTAAGTTACTGATTAATTCATATTTATAGTATTCATATATATATATATATATGGATTTTATGATTTCAATGTATAGTGATTTCAAACATTGTTATTTTTTAGTGTAAAGGATACCTAAATTATTTATTAATTTATTCTTATTATAAAAATAATTTTTAATGGATTATTTAGAAGGTTCTGTTTGATTAGTTGGCGGTGTTCTAGGAGTCACATTAAACATTATATTCGATCCGAGCCATGGTGGTTCTTGTATGATGAAACACATCGATGTTGTAGTAGTGTCGACTTTTATATAGTGATTATTTGTTTTCATGTTTCCTATGTTTTTTGGCATTTCTTTAGATTGAATTCAATGGATTGAGATGGTGGTTCCAGTGTTGATGGTGGTAGATGGATTTACCTTTATCCACTCTACTCATCCCAGACTTCTAGATCTAATTCCCCCTCTAGGTCGGTCTTGTGAGATAGTTAATGATGTGTTTTGGGAGGATTTGTTCGAGTGGTCGATGAAAATCTAAGAGTAACATTTGGTGTGGGATTATTCTTCTTCATCATCCCTATAAATCATTTTCTGGTTCTATATGGTGTTTAATTTTTTTTATGGTTCGGTCTATTCCAGAGTGTGGATGGCAGCTGGTTTGGTTTCCGGTTGATATTGGGTAGGTTCACGGATGGTTGTTCTGTTTCATTTTTTCATGGTGTTGGTGTGTCAGTGGTGTTGTATTGAGGTCAGAAATCAGTGATTGATCATGCGTATCATGGTCCAGCTCAAAGTTGATGATTATTGGTTTTTTGCGACCTAAGGATTTCATGGAGCAGTGTTTAATGTACAACTTGGTTCGATTTCTGAATTTTAAATGCTCAAATTGTTTCAGTTAACAGAAATGTGGTGGGTGATGAGTTGTTATGGTTATTTTGATTTTGAAATGTGTTTTTCATTGGCCAATAGTGATGGTTTTTGTTTTGGTTCCATTTTTGGTTTGTATTTCTTCTTCTTGGTTTGTATTATTGGATTGTGTTTTGTTTTGGTTTAGAAAATGTAACAACCCGATATTTTATGATAAGTATTCTTTTAAATTTATTTGACGTCATGTGTTTTATACTAAAACAAGATTATCTTGTTCTATACGCCACACTGTATTTGCTTGAAGTATACACAACACTATTCTTAGATTGTGTTACACTCAATTTCAAGTTCGTTTTATAATAGTCATTCTACGCAACATTGAGTGTGTATATATCTATATATATTCAATGTATAAATGGAATATGGTTGGATTCTGTTATACGAAATAATAAAGGATTCTTCCACAACACGCAACCCTGACTTGGCTTGCATTACACGCAATCACGACCTTCCTCGATAGCGTGCATTGTATGCAATACCGGGTTTTACTAAACAACGATATATTATTATAATGTTATTATAAACTAGCCGTTATGAATAGTATTCACTAAATTTTTAATTTTATAACATTATTATTCATCTTACACATTTTCTAGAACATGGTATAAGAACAAAATAATTTTTTCGGGTAAAATAAGTATTTTAAAAAAAATGCAGTTTTGCGGCGTTTTGATGGCGCACCCAAATCTAGTTATTGACATGTTTATAAGTTTAATTTTACAAAATAAAATTATTATTTGGAATCAGGATATAAAATTTTACCTTGGATAAATTTTTCATATTATTTTGATAACTTTTATATTATAATGAATAGTAAAAACACACTATATTTTAATTACAAACAACTTTTTTCATCATAATAACTTATTTGATTAAGTTATAATATATAATGGTTTAAAATTATAAATAGAATTTATTTTTACCATTTAATATAATGTATGTCATTATCCTTGATTTTACATTGAACTTGTAGGTTAAATAAATTCAATCTTTTGCAATGTTTTAAACAAAAACTCATTTTCTTTCGACAACGGGAATAATTTTAATTTAATTTCTGAAATATCTGTGTATTGAATTTGGAAAAATCAATTACATATTTGGAATCAGTGGGTCCAAATTATATTAATAGACTACTTTTTATTTTTGGGCTTTATGAATAGTAACAACGGTAAATTTTATTTACCATAGTAAAAGTTTAATTGTGTAATTAAGGGTAAATATAATATTATAAAATTATCCTAATACTTTTCATAATACAATTGGACAATTATAATTTTTCTTAAGTCATATTTGGGTCGAAATGGAATCCATTAGAACCAACTTGGAGGTGATTAAGACCTTTAGTTTATTTTATTTAAAGGAAAGTAAAATATGTCTCACTCAACTTTAATAATTAATGTATTTTTAATATAAGTTTATACAGAATATAAATTTGGTTATAAATACTCATTTTAAAGTTAAAATGTTTTTATGTGTCATGGTAATGTATTTTTAATTTTTTAGAGTTATTTAATTACCTTATTAGCTTATACATTATTGATGCAGAAATTATTTATTTAGTGAAAGAATCAATAATATAGTTTTTATTGAAATAGTAATACATATCAAAAGGCCCAAAAATCTGCACAAAACATATTATTAGTGTATATATAAACCCTAATAATCCATGGGCCGATGTTTTGACCATTTGGATCGTTATTATGGTGATTATGACACTTATATTATTTTATATTAAATGATGCCAAAGTTATCATCTTCATAATTTAATAAATATAATAATTTAAATATTGTCATTTTAAGATGATAAATTCGAGGAAAATTATTATTGTGAAAGGTAATAGATTTATCTTCATCACAGGATTTTATTTTTAATTTTTATGCAAAAAATAAGTATATTAATCAATTATTCAAAAATGTTGTAGTAATTATTTTATTAAGAGATAAACCAAATGAATGGTTTTAAAAAAATAAAATAATTATTATATAAACTATTTAATGTGCTCCACTAATTTTATAGATACATATGACCTTTTATAAATCTATTAAAGCTTTTAGTTCGAACATTTCTTCTGTATATATTTTATTTAAATTCAAGTAAATGAATAGTGTCAAAATTGACAATATTGTTATTTTATAAAAATAACATATTATAAAATTGTTTAAATATCACAATAATATTTAAAAATTGTAAATTTAGATTTATATGGTCTAAAATGTTATAAAGTATCCAATTATGGAAAATTCACAACAAATAAGTAATTATTTGTTATAATTTAAAATTTAAAATGTTATTACCACAAATAAAATTTAATTGATTAAATAAGGATAAATCTAGTTGAAAATGTTTAAAATAAATTCCTAACATGTCCAAATTTTATTGGTTGATGAGATTACAACCCTATATCTTGTAATCTTCGGATATGAGTCATTTTGATAGTTTTTATGTGGGTTTTGGATTTAATATAAATTAATATTTCTTATATTTCCAAAGGTGTCCCTCTCCTCCCTTATAAAAGGGCACCTCCTCCCTCTCTTCCTCACACCACATTGAGCCTTCATGCTCGGCCAAAACCTGCCAAATTCTCTTCTACACTTCCCTAGAAACATCCTAGAGGTCTTGGTCTTCTTCAAAGACCATTTTTAGTGCCCTAAGAATAGGTTTCAAAGAGGTGCTTCAAAGAAGAGGTAATGTCTGTTGCCGATTCTTTCAACTTCATTTCTACTTCCACTTATTTTTCATTAGTTTTTTAATTATGAAGTTATAATATCAGTATCACTCATATACTGATATGTTATTATAAGTATGAAACAAACCTATTTCACCATCTATCCATCCAACGGAAAACGAAATCACCGCGCGTGCGTACGTATGGAATACCGTCTCCACGCCGTGCTGTAATCTATTTCCCACCACCACCTTACATGGATGGGTATAATGGTGAAAGTAATTAATATATATTATTATTGTAAATTGATATTGATTCTTTAATATAATACTTACACTTTAATACAATTCCATGATCATGGTAAAGATATCATCGCTCGTGCGTACGTAGGGAATACCGTCTCCACGACGCGATGAGATTCACTCTCCATGATAACCATTCAAGAATGATTATAAAGTATATATAATAAGTAATCATGAAATATATGAAATAATAATGCTTCTGTATTTATGTATATATATAATTATGTCATCTACTTAATTCCATTCAATTCAATAAGGAAACGAAAACAACGTTCATGCGTACGTACGACCTACCGTCTCCATGAATTGTATATTTATTTCCATTTATCGATCCATTATATATATATTATAAATATATATTATATATAAATAATTTTTTACATTCTGGATGTATGTAAACATGATCTAAGTAATCATATGAATAATTACAAGTAAAAACACGAACGACAAATGAAACGATTTTACCCAAAACGCTACTTTAACATGAATTTCCAAAAGAATGGGTAATATAAAGTCATAAGTGAACCATATATGATATAATAACAATTAATATGATTCTGTAATAAGTAAATTACATTATTTAAATCATTATACAGGAGGGTTGGATACGTACGAAGCATATCAGATCTAAGGTAAGGGATAATTTTGCAAATCTCATTTTTATCCGAGATTGCTTATTCGTATGTATTTATTGGGGTTATTGCTATCATCCATGTACATGTTTAATAAAATTGTATTAATGTATGTTTAAAGTCCTTTATACCCATTTTTACTTTAACTACATTGTATGTAAGGAATATTTCTTTTGTTTACATTACGAGGTACTTTTTGACTTTTCCGACAAAATTACGAGAAGAAAGTCTTTTTAACGTATACAGCATGAAAGGATTTTTACGGTTTTATAAAGCCCTATTTTCATGAAGCTTCCTCCAAAATATTTCATGACTATTTTAAACAAAATCCTATTCTTTTAAAATTTCAAGGCATTTTGTGAAAAGAAAATTATTTTAAAGAAGAAAGGATATTTTCCTCAAGAATTCAATTCAAGTGGTTTATCAAAAACCATTTTTCATCTAAGATAACAGTATTTCATATGTGTATGTTTGAAGTATAATGTCTCAATGATTTACATGGTTTAAATTTTCTTATTATGAAATGATATCCATTTCTTTTATATGTATTATTTGATGATGGGATGATGTTTATGAAACCCATTTTATTTATTGGGTTTTTATGAATGATGTATGTTTATTTTGTGGCAAAAGTAAGAATGATTTCATTATGAGATGGTTGGGACCTATATCTCCCTCCAATGCATTGTGTAAAGATTTATATCTCATGAGATAGACATGGTTGGAACGGTAAGTTAATCCGGTTCAGTATTATAGGACTGGAACGAGGAGTGAACTCGATTCAGAAAGGGACTTTGTCCACTAAGATGGTCTTGGCAGCAATTCCTTAGCTACTATGGAAATCATTACATGTGCTTAATGGATGCCACAATTACATGTTTTATTACCATGCTATTTTATCATGATTTATGTTCCATTATGATCTATGCCTTATGTACTTCCACGATTTATGTCTTTGCTCAAGATTTTGATGTTTAAACATTATGTTCATGTTTTTAAGTTCAAATGTATATGGTATGTTTTATTTTATCCATGCTTACCCTTACTGAGCATTTTAGATCACCCTTTTTATGTTTTATTTTCCCCTAGGATTAAAATAAAGGTTTTAGGTAAGGAAACAAAAAGTGTAAGATCTTTATAGGAGATTTTGAAGATCTTTCACCACGATTAGAAGATTACGTTCCAAGTTTTCAAAGACACTAAACTATTATGGTCCTTGTGTGTCTGTTTTTGTTATGTATTAAGTATTCCGAAAAAGTAATGTAATATCTATGTACGTCAAGCTTCGGGTCTCTAAAATTGGTATCATAGGAATGGTTTAGTTAACCTTTGGAAACTATGATGCGAAAACTTTAGTGAGATCTCTAGAGATATTTCTAAGGTATGTCTAGGGATGCCCCTAAGGTTAAGTATACGTATAGGTTATAGTCCTAGAATTGCTCTAACGATCTCAGAATTAAACCTAAGATGATAGATATTGAAGGTAATCACCCTTTATTATGTTGTTTTCCATAGCATTGTATTTGCCTCTCACACTATTATTTTTAGGTTTTAGATGATGGCTAGAACCCAAAGGAACCATGTTGATCAATGTAATGGAAAATTCAATGATTGTACTCATGACTAAACCAATGTCATGGTATATGGAGTGCACAATCTTATTTATATACTTACACAAGCTATGAATCATTCTGGATTTCAAAATGGGAAGAGAAAGGAGAAACATTCTGTTAAATCCTTCATGAGGCAGCGTCCACCATCATTCAGCGGATCTTCTGATCCCTTAGTGGTTGAACAATGGATCAGTACTACTGAAAAGATATTTCCAGTTCTACAATGTTCTGAGAATGATAAATTCATCTTAGTAGTATATAGTTTGGAAGGTGATGCTGATCAATGGTGAAATCTTATCAAGAATACGAGACAAAGAGATGAAATTGAGTCCATGGAATGGGACGAGTTCAAGAACTTGTATTTCAGTAAGTACTTCCCTCGTATTTTTCAAACAAATATGGAAAAGGAGTTTCTTGAGCTTAAGCAGAAGGATGATGAATCTGTTGGTATATACGAAGCGAATTTTACAAGACTTGCAAGGTATGAATCTGGCTTTATCATCCAACCTGAAAGTAAAGTTGATCGATTTTTCAGTGGCTTAAAACCAAGTCTTCAAAGGGAATTATCTATAATACACATCATTAGTTATGAAGAAATTGTGTGTTGTGCTATCAATGTAGAACTGGAAGTTGGTGTAACATATCCATCTCATGGTTTTGACTAGAAACGAAAGATGGAGGTCAAGGAGAAATCTCATAACAATGGTGAAAATAAGATGAATGTTTCATTATGCTCAAAGTGTGGAAAGAAGCATGGTAGATATTTCCTAAAAGGTACTAGAAAATGTTTTAAGTGTGGAAAAGAAGGACATCGAGCAGTTGATTGTCAAAGAAATTCGAAAAAGGTTGCTAATGATGTGAATAAAGAAAAGACTACAGAGAACTCTCCACCAACACTTCAATGCATCAAGTGTAAGGAAATGGGGCATTATGCTAATAAATTCCCTAATCCACGGGTTAATGATGATCAACGTGAGAAACCTCTTAAGGAAAAGGATAAAGGGAAGTCTCATGCAATCATTATTTGTGATGTTGAGTATAAAAATGAAGTTGTGTAGTGATTAAGTGTTTATGTAATGGGATTTCAATATAGTATCATGGAATCTCTTGTATGGTATTGTGGAATATCTATGTATTGGTTTTCAATAATTATATGGTACTGGTAACCATGAAAAGGTGATTGAAATATTTTTGGAAAGTAGATGATATGCGCATAATGAAGGGATAAGAAGATAATGAGATGTTTGACTGTATTCATGAGCTCATGACTGATATAAGGACTATGTGATATTATGGTTTGCTTATATAGATTTTTTGGTATTTTGGTATGTGGAAAGAGATACCTTTTGACAAAATTCATGTTTTCACTAAGGTTATATGGTAATTTATGTTTTAGGATAATATATGACAAAGGTATTCATGTGTTTGGAATGCAACCAACAAGATATAACTTATGATATATGTGGGATAAATGCTTGTATTCACATTCTTGGTAGATAAACTTTCTAGTAATTGTTTTATTTATTCTATGAGCTTGGACCGAAGTATTTTAGATAAGCCTAAAGATTAGACTGGATTATGTTGGACATAAGTTAGTATTGTTTAAGGATAGAATTTTTTTTCGATATTATTATAGTAAGGTAGTTTTAGAAAAAGGACAACCTGCAGGACGGGCGATAGCCCATCACGTTGGACAAGGCTGTGAGAATCGAACCCACAACCGATGTGTGACTGGCCTTTATCGCCTACCACTGGCCTACAGGAAGTCCCTGGTTAGTAGAAACTAGTTATATTTTATTAAGCGGTATTATATATGAAGTATAAGTTCATTTTTGTAATCGTATATGATTAACCTCACCATAGGCGGAGTTATGTATATTTGATAACTTTTGCTTGAAACAGATGGAATGACCCATCATTCTATCACATGATCTGCTAACTCTTCCTGAATAAAAAATTCAACTTCATTTCTTTAAGAGACGAATTGGAAATTGTTCAAAGAACGAACAACAATGAGATTGTACCAAAATGAAGCAAGTATTTCTTCTAATTCAAAATTTTCAAATTTAGGGAAATGATATTGAAACCAAAAATGTTTTCCCAGTGCTCTTATATCTGATGAATCAGATGGTACCTTATATTATCCGAAATATATGGATTTGTGATTGATGGCTATTTAATAGCCATGTTCTCTACCACACTCCATCATAACTTGATGGTTAGATTTTTCATCCATATCCATTTTTTCACCTATGTTGTCCTACGTGGAAACCCAGTGATGAGTTAATTTGGGTAACCGTTATGTTTCATACTTTTTTTTTAAATCCATGTAATGTTATTCCTTTTTACGATGTGGGTTTCTATTAATGAGATTTTCGAGTAGTAAACCATTTATAACCCCGACAAATTTCGAGGGAGAAATTCATTTTAAGAGGGGTAGAATGTAACAACCCGATATTTTATGATAAGTTTTCTTTTTAATTTATTTGATGTCATGTGTTTTATGATACAACAATATTATCTTGTGCTATAAGCCACACTATATTAGCTTGAAGTATATACAACACTATTCTTAGATTGTGTTACACACAATTTCAAGTTCGTTTTAAAACAGTCATTCTACGCAACATTGAGTGTGTATATATATATATTCAATGTATAAATGAAATATGGTTGGATTCTGTTATACGAAATAATAAAGATTCTTGCACAACACGCAACCCTGACTTGACTTGCATTACACGCAATCACGACCTTCCTCGATAGCGTGCATTGTACGCAATATCGGGTTTTACTAAACAAAGATATATTATTATAATATTATTATGAACTAGCCGTTATGAATAGTATTAACTAAATTTTTAATTTTATAACATTATTATTCATCTTACACATTTTCAAGATCATGGTATAAGAACAAAATAAATTATTCGTGTAAAATAAGTATTTTTCAAAAAATGCAGTTTTGCCGCCTTTTGATGGCGCACCCACTTTAAATCTAGTTTTTGAAATGTTTATAAGTTAAATTTGACAAAATAAAATTATTATTTGGAATCAGGATATAAAATTTTACCTTGGATAAATTTTTCATATTATTCTGATAACTTTTATATTTTAATGAATAGTAAAAACACGCTATATTTTAATTAAAAACAACTTTTTTCAACGTAATAACTTATGTGATTAAATTATAGTATTGAATGGTTTAAAAGTATAAATAAAATATATTTTTACCATTTAATATAATGTATGTCATTAGCATTGAATTTACATTGAACTCGTAGGTTAAATAAATTCAATTTTCTACAATGTTTTAAACAAAAACCCATTTTCTTTCGATAACAGAATTAATTTTAATTTAATTTCTGCAAATTATTTGTATTGAATTTGGAAAAATGGATTCCATATTTTGAATTATAGGGGTCCAAATTATATTAATAGACTACATTTTATTTTTGGGCTTTATGAATAGTAACAACGGTAAATTTTATTTCCCATAGTAAAATGTAAATTGGGTAATTAAGGGTAAATATAATATTATAAAATTATTCAAATACTTTTATTAATACAATTGGATGATTATAATTTGTCTTAAGTCATATTTGGGTCTAAATTGAATCCATTAGAACCCACATGAAGGTGATTAAGACCTTTAGTTTATTTTATTTAAAGGAAAGTGAAATATGTCTCACTCAACATTAATAATTAAAGTATTTTTAATATAATTTTATACAGAATATAAATTCGGTTATGAATACTCATTTGAAAGATAAAATGGTTTTCTTTTTCATGGTAATATATTTGTAATTTTTTAGAGTTATTTAATTACCTTATTAGCTTATACATTAATGATGCAGAAATTATTTATTTAGAAAAAAAATCAATAATATAGTTTTTATTGAAATAGTAATACATATCAAAAGGGCCAAAATCGGAACAAAACTTATTATTTCTGTATATATAAACCCTAAGCATCCACTGGCCTAAAGTTCGACCAATTGGATCCTTATTAAGGTGATTATGACACTAATATTATTTTATTTTAAATGATGCCAAAGTTGTAACCTTCATAATTTAATAAATATAATAATTTAAATATTGTGATTTTAAGATGATAAATTCTAGTAAAAGTATTATTGGGAAATTTAAGAGATTTATATTCATCATAGGATTTTAGTTTTAATTTTTATGCAACAAATAAGTATATTAAATAATTATACAAAAATGTTGTAGTAATTATTTTATTAAAAGATAAACCAAATAAATGGTTTTAAAAATAATAAAATAAATATTATCTGAACTATTTAATGTTCTCCACTAATTTTATAGAAACATATGACATTTTATGAATATATTAAATCTTTTAGTTTGAACATATCATCTGTATATATTTTATTTAAATTCATGTAAATGAATAGTGTCAAAATTGACACTATTGTTATTTTAAAAAAATAAAAAATTATAAAATTGTTTAAAAATCAAAACATTATTTAAAAAATTTAAATTTAAATATATATGGTCTAAAATGTTATAAGGTATAAAATTATGGAACATTAACCACAAATAACTAATTATTTTTTATAATTTAAAATTTAAAATGTTATTACCACAAGTAAAATTAAATTGATTAAATAAGGATAAATCAAGTTGATAATGTTTAAAATAAATTCCTAACAGGCCTAAATTTTATTGGTTGAAGAGATTACAACCATATCTCATCTAATCTTAGGATATGAGTCATTTTGGATGTTTTTAATTGGGTTTGGAATTTAATATAAACTAATATTTCTTATATTTCAAAAGGTGCCCCTCTCCTCCCATATAAAAGGGCACCACCTCCCTCTCTTCCTCACACCACTTTGAGCCTTCATGCTCGGCCAACCCCTGACAAATTCACTTCTCCACTTCCCTAGAAACAAAATAGAGGTCATGGTATTCTTCAAAGACCATGTTTAGTTCCCTAAGAGTAGGTTTCAAAGAGGCGCTTCAAAGAAGAGGTAATGTCCGTTACCGATTCTTTCAACTTTATTTCTTCTTCCACTTCTTTTTCCTTAGTCGTTTCATTATGAAGTAAAAACATAATTATCACTCATATAATTATATGTTATTATAAGTATGAAACAACCCTATTTCACCATCTATCCATCCAACATAAAATGAAATCACCGCGCGTGCGTACGTACGGAATACCGTCTCCACGCCGTGGTGTAATCTATTTTCCACCACCACCTTACATGGATGGTTATAATAGTGGAAGTAATGAATATATATTGTTATTGAAAATTTATATTGATTATTTAATATTATACATACACTTTAATACAATTCCACGATCATGGGAATGATATCATCTCTCGTGCGTACGTACGGAATACCGTATCCACGACGAGATGAGATTCACTCTCCATGATAACCATTCAAGAATGATTATAAAGTATATATAATAAGTAATCATGAAATATATGACATAATAATTCTAATGGATTTATGTATATATATATTTATTTCATCTACTTAATTCCATTCAATTCAATAAGGAAACGAAAACAGCGTTCATGCGTACGTACGACCTACCGTCTCCATGAACGGTGTATTTCTTTCAATTTATTGACCATTATATATATATTCTGAATATATATTATATATAAAACATTTTTTTTATATTCTTGATGTAAGTAATCATGATCTAAGTAATCATATGAATAATTACAAGTTAAAACACGAACGACAAATGAAACGATTTTACCCAAAACCCTACTTTAACATGAATTTACAAAAGAACGGGTAATATAAAGTCATAAGTGAACCATATATGATATAATAACAATGAATATGATTCTGTAATAAGTAAATGACATTATTTAAATCATTATATAGGAGGTTTGGATACGTATGAAGTATATCGGACCAAAGGTAAGGGATAATTTTGCAAATCTCATTTTTATCCGAGATTGCTTATTCGTGAGTATTTACTGGGGTTATTGCTATAATCCAAGCCCATGTTTTATAAAAGTGTATTCATGTATATTTAAAGTCCTTTTTACCCATTTTTGACTTTTACTACATGGTATGTAAGAAATCTTTCTTTTTTTTACATTACGAGGTACTTTTTGTCTTTTCCGACAAAAGTACGAGAAGAATGTTTTTTTAATGTATACGACATGAAAGGATTTTTATGGTTTTATAAAGGCTTATTTTCATGAAGCATCCTCCAAAGGATTTCATGACTATTTTAAAAATAATCATATTTTTTTAAAATTACATGGAATTTTGTGAAAAGAAAATGATTTTGAAGAAGATAGGATATTTTCCTCAAGAATTAATTTCAAGTGTTTTATCAAAAACCATTTTTCATCTAAGATAACATTATTTCATATGTGTATGTTTCAAGTATAATGTCTCTATGATTTACATGGTTTATATTTTATTATTATGAAATTATATCCATTTCTTTTATATGGATTATGTGATGATGGGATGATGTTTATGAAACCCATTTTATTAATTGGGTTTTTATGAATGATGTATGTTTATTTTGTGGCACACATAAGAATGATTTCATTATGATATGGGTGGGACCTATATCTCCCTCCAATGCATTGGGTAAAGATTTATATCTCATGATATAGATATGGCTGGAACCTTAAGTTAATCCAGTTCAGTATTACAGGACTAGAACGAGGAGTGAGCTCGATTCAGAAAGGGACTTTGTCCACTAAGATGGTCTTGGCAGAAAGGCCTTGGATATTATGGAAATAATTACATGTGCTTAATGGATGCCACAATTACATCTTTTATTCCCATGATATTTTATCATGATTTATGTTCCATTATGATCTATGCCTTATGTACTTCCACGATTTATGTCTTTGCTCAAGATTTTGATGTTTAAACATTATGTTCATGTTTTTAAGTTCAAATGTATATGGTATGTTTTATTTTATCCATGCTTACCCTTACTAAGAATTTGAGCTCACCCTTTTTATGTTTTATTTTCCCCCAGGATTAAAAGAAAGGTTTTAGGTAAGGAAACAAAAAGTGGAAGATCTTTATGAGAGATGTTGAAGATCTTTCACCATGATTAGAAGATTACGTTCCAAGTTTCCCAAGACACAAAATTATTAAAGTCCTTGTGTGTCTGTTTTTGTTATGTATTAAGTATTCCGCAAAAGTAATGTAATATATATGTACGTCAAGATTCAGGTATCTACACAAAAAACCATTAAAATTATTTTCATAAAATGAAAAAATATCTATATTAGAGTGTGGGGGGAGTTAAAGA
This sequence comes from Viscum album, assembly GCA_963277665.1. Classification (NCBI taxonomy): domain Eukaryota; kingdom Viridiplantae; phylum Streptophyta; class Magnoliopsida; order Santalales; family Viscaceae; genus Viscum; species Viscum album. Next base: position 280,203,524 of record OY728120.1, on the reverse strand, counting down.
TGGTTGTTGATTGAGTTAAATTATAAATTTTATTTTTAAAGTGATTCAAAGCAATTAGTATTGAATAAAGTCTCATTTTCATATATTAAATTGAATATTATTTTCATATATACATAAAATTATATCTAACGGGATACTTGAATATGCTATTAAGTGTTTATAAATTAAAATTATATCCACATTTCTTGTTGGGGATTTTTTTTGAAATAATTTTTTTTTATTTTGAAGTTTTACATTTCTTTGTTTTTTGGATTCTATAGGTTTTCATGGAAATGAACTAATTAATTATATTTAATGAATGAAATTTGATTTCTCTTGGCCCATATTAGGTGTAATGTATTATTTGGTTGAGTGTATTTTTTTTAAAGAATAATTTTATGATATTATAATTTTAAACTCCTTTTATTTTTGGATAATATACTTGTTTTGTGATATGTTTGATAATATGAAAATGGTTTTGGTTACAATTTCATTCATTATGAATGTTTTTTTAGTAATGATCTCTATTAGGTATGATAATGCTTTGAGTTAGAATGTTGTAGGGTTAATAAATTTTGTATGAAATTCCTAATATTAAATTAGTTACATGATGTCTGTGTTGTATAGATTGAATCAAGTGTCATATGGATTTGAAAATAATAATTCTTGTTTACAACATGTGTAATATGCTTAAATTGGAATATTGGATATGAGTTTTACTGATTTTTCTTATTAATTATGAAAATGACATATTTAGATGTTGAGTTTCCATTATATTTTAGATGTCTTATAAAAAAAGTGATTGAACGAATAAAACTCATTAAAACATATTTTGAGAAGCTAAATGGAACGTCTAATATATGGGTTTTGCTGTGTAAAATGTCTCAGTGAAGTTTAAATTTAGAATTATAAATTAAGGGAATCAACTGGGTATTTACAGTACATCCATGTTTTGCTGAAAAAATGACTGGTTAGTTTACATTATTTATTTTGATTAAGAACTGTACACAATATTATTATTATTTTTATCTATTTTGTATCATTAGAAATGGTTTGAGTGTCACCCATAAAAAGTTCAAATTTAAGAAACATTTATCTCATACACGTAACATATTAGAAGAAAACATAATAATTTTATAAATTGTATTGTAATCTCCCCTAACCGTATACGTTTTATGGATTTTATTAATAATGATAAGGCTCTTTTGCATATACCTTTGAAAGATTTGGCTAATATATTTTAGAGATATCTTATAGTGATCTGTTTCATTGTTAGCAGTGGAATCAAAATGTTTTGGATCACAGTGATGCTAAATCCATGCAAACAAAATTTCATGGAATGTTTATTAATGTAAAGAATTTGGGATATTTTTATTGAAATTGAATTGAGGTTTTTCATATTGTAGGATATGTGAAATATACATAACATTGATAACTATACTATTTTTGAAATAGGGGTTCGTCAGTTGGTTATAGCTCAAATACATTTGTTAGTATTCGAATAATTCATGGTCTAGAATAATCCATACCAAAAGAGAGTAACAAGGAATCCAACATCAATTCTTTCATCACTAAATATTCAAACATTCATTTCATTAAATTCATATACCCTTTACCCTATTTCAAAATTTAGTGAATACATGACCTTATAGGTTCCATCGAAATATATTTTTACACAAATTTTTAATGATACATCACTATTGAAGGATAAGAAAGAACAAGAATTTATAAGGGAAATCTTTCTTCCAATTATAAATAAATTTTTTGACTAGTATATTTGTTACCACATTATTGTCCCACTCAAGATCAAATCATGAACCTAGAACAACAACCACATGATTAACCCATGTTTTTTTCATGTCACCCTTGTGTAGGATGATAGATTTTTAGGAATCATAACTGCTCACATTCAAATATTGGATTACCCCTATAAGAATTGTTAAAACATTTCTCATTGGATTATGAATAACTTATATGTATTTATTTATTTGTAAAAAATTATTATCTTATGAACCCAGTAGTATAAATATGAATAAAAAATGGATGAATGCTAATCATATGACAAAATATCTTGAATGTGGATTTATAGACCTTATAATGTTTTTAATAGAGAATACATACGACCCTTCTCAAATCCCTTTTCCATGTTTATATATTTTTTATTAAATAAAAATTAGTCCGCAATATTTGGAAAAAAAAGTTATTTGTCATGAAATAGATCAATGTTATAAATGTTGGACTAAAAATGAGAAAAATATGAATGCAAACATTGATTGGGATGACACTGTAGTTTATGAATCAATTGATATGAATACCAGTGTAAATAATGATTAAAATCATCTAAAATAAGTGAAAATGGAAATTTAATATGACCTTCATGTTTGTCTAAATTTGTTTGAGAAGTTGAATAAATGTTCTAAGAGACTATTGTATACTAATTTTACTAAATACAAAACATTATCAGTTCTATTAGAATTATGTCAATTTAATGTTGGTTGTATATGGATTGACACTAGATTTATATAATAAATTGGTCTCCTAAATAATATGATACAAGAATGAAATAATTTTTTTTGAAAAAAATATGATGATAAACGAATGCTACGTTCAATGGGAATGATCTTAAAAAAATGCATGATTGTGAAAATAATTTCATATTGTTTATCAAGGACCATAAATCCCTCATAAAATTCTAGATGTATGTAATGAATCGATACAAGTTATATGAATCCAATCATGTGAAGGATGTGTGGTACTTTACATTCATTCAATTGAATAGAAGACTATCTGGATGTTAGGATACTATGAGCGAATTGAAATGGCATAGAGATACAATAATTAAAGATGGGAAACTATGTCATCCAACAGACTCTCCTCAGTGGAAGAAAATTTATTAGAAGCATTCAGAATTTGGACATGATCTGAGAAACATCCATGCTATGTTATCTATAGATGTAATAAATTATTTTGGTTTACAATGTAGTATTAAAAACACAAGTCTATTTATGTTGGTAAATTATGAATTTCTTCCATTGTTATGCATGAAGTGAAAATACTTTATGTTGTCACTTCTTATATTTGGACCACAACAAACCGGTAATGATATTGTTGTCTATTTTGATCCATTGATCTAAGATCTACAATTTATGTAGGATAAAATTGTTATAATGTATGATCCTCAAAGAACTGAATAATTTATATTGATGGCCATGTTTTATGGGATGATAAATTATTTTCTTACTTATAATTTTTTTAGGGTATAACATTAAAGGAATGTTGGGGTGTCCCATTTGTGAAGAATTAACACACATAGTTTTGTTGAAACATTCCATGAAGACTTTGTTTTTAGCATATTAGGATTTTTTACCATGATAACATAAATACGAATCTGGGATGATATAATTTGATGGGAATACCAAACAAGGTACAACACCATTTCCACTGATGGGTTATCAACTATATTGTAAAGTAAAAGATATTGAATATTTTTTTTGGTAAACCATTTTTGCAAAACCATATGAAATAATTTTGTTAAAATGTATAATTTTTCATTGAATTATCATATTCCAATTTTTGGTATTTGATACATTTTATTGGTGTCATTCATGTGGGAAAAATTTCGTTTATTGTATTACTAGAATTTTAGAAAGTGTTCTTGGAAAATAATAATATGAAATCAAGGCTAGGTTAGACATGATTGGAAAAATGGTAATGGTATAGTTGGAACCACTGAAGCATAAATGTTGTAATTTTCTTCCTCCAACATCTCACACTCTATCCATATAAGAAAATTTACAATTTTGAATTTTACTTGGTGGTGTAAAAGTTTCATAGGGGTTTTCATAAAATATCAATAATGTGAAGTGAAATAATAATTAAAATTTATAGGAACTAAAATCACATTAATTCCCTGATTTGATGCAATATTTGATCCCCATCGCTTTACAGTGAATTCTTCCTAACATTGTATGACATTCATTAACTAGACTCTACTTATTTTTTAAATCCATATTTAATAATGTTATCAACAAAAAAAGTTTACAATCATGAATAAAGAGGTTGAACTAATATTATGTGAATTAGATATATTCTTCCCTCCATGTTTCTTTGATATAATGATCCACTTGATGGCTAACTTTGTTAGAGAGGTTCAATTATGAGGTCCTATCTATTACTGATAGATGTACACCATTGAATTGTATATATAGATTTTGTAAGGGAACATCATGAATTGAGGTCTTCTAGAAAGTTTTACTGTATAATGATATACTATTGAAGAAGATGTTGAATTTTGTATTGATTACCTATCAGATATTGAAATTTATGATCTCTCAAAGTCTCGTCAGAGCAGATGCCTTATGGTTGAGGGGTTTAATTGAAGATATATTGTAACAATTACTATCTCAAAGAAGGAAAATATCAGCTTTATATTTTAGATAATAGTGAAGATGTTTATCCATATATTAAATCCCATTGAGCAACTCTTAAACCTTTGAATCCATAATGGGATAAATGATGGATATCAAATATACATAATTAATATTTTATAGGTTATTTATGAGATCATATTTATAATTATTTATCTGAAAATTGGGATTCAATTGCAAAACGACATCAATGGCTAGCCATAGGGATAAAATAAAATGTTATATTGTACATTAGTTTTATAATTTATATTTATACATTCTATAAAAAAGAACAATATATCTATAATATGATTAAAAATAGTGGAGTTACGCTTGTGGAATAAGAAATGAACATATCTTTTTCTTGGGATATAAATAAAATTTATGCGAGCATGTCCTATTTTTGAATCATCTAATAGATATAAGAGACGTATTATACAGCATTTCAAGTGCTCATTTTCCATTGAAAATGGTTTGACAATAGAATTGTACTGAAAGTTGATGAAATGGGTATCATGAAGTTAAATTTTAGTATAGAAAGAGAAAATAATTAGCCATTAATAATGGAATCATAAGTATTGTGGGTATATTATGTCTCAGATCAAATAAACAAGAATTGTTCAATTTTTCTACTGGTGAATAAAAATATATAGGGCCAAATGAAAATTCAATTGGGGATGAACCTTTTTTTGATATCACAATCATTTCATTGAGGTCCCAATATAGATAATTTATTGTACACTATACTAGACCACAAATATGGGACTTAGACTCTTGATAAATGATCCAAATCCATTCAACCAATAAAGATAATATTGAGAGATTAAAGAGGAGGGTATGTTTTTTAATATATTATGTTTTTCCTCATAATAATATGTGTTATCTTCTGTATTTATGTGATCTAAATTAAATGGTTGACTACTCATGCTGACAATGACGTTCTCACATGATGATGTTACTAATATTGGGGTAAAACATGTGGTTGATGATGAAACTATATAATTATTAGGGGATCAACACTATGTTGGTGAGTAAACACAAAAAATATAGAATCATAGTGTTGAATGTAGTTATCTATGAAAGAATTAAGAGTATTAAATTATAGGTATTCTAGAGTCAACATAGCGAACCGTTTGACCCCAGAAAGTGAATGTTCACTAGTTATGTTGTGGTCACGATGAGGACGAATGTGCATATTGATGAAGAACAAAGGTTCTATGAATAACCCATAATTAATGAAACCCTTTTGGAATATATTAAGGTAATGTTATGACACGGTTTCTCACTTTTATCAAAAAGTTAGATAATGAAATGTTATTTAATTTTAATTATTCATTATAGAGTTTATTTATTTTGGATGGATTTTATAATAAATATGTTATAATGGCCTTTCGTAATCCCCATAGATGATTACAGACACTTCTTACCAAGTTTAATCTTAGGGGTGTTGAGGGGAAACTAAATCCCCACACACCAGTTACTCATGAACACATTATAAAGTAGGAAAAATGGAATGATTTCCTCATTACTCACAATGATAAATAATTTTAGGTTCATTATAGATGATAATATATTATTTTAAATTATTTACTGTATGAAATTTGATAAAAAAATTTAATTAATGAAAAAATAAATGATTATGAAAAATAAACAACGTACATAAAAACCAATGTAACCCTATAATAAAGAAAATATGAGGGATGCTTCACTAGAGAAAAAATGGTTTTTATTTTAAATAAATAATAAAGGTTTTATGTGATATGAAACAACATATGTTCCATTATTTAGATAATAATTTATGAATCAAAATTAAAAGTCACTTCTATCCCACATTATGTGATGTTGAAGGAGGACCCTGTAAAAAAGAAGTGTAAACTAGTTGATGAAAAAATAAATTACAGGAAATGTGTTAGTATGAAATAACAGTAATTCATTAAGATTTATAGTGGTTTCACATAAAAATAAATATTTATGTTTATATGTTTTTAAATATTTGAAACACAAGAATTAGCAGTGACTGTACTAGTAGAAAACCTGCTTTTAGCAGATTTGATGCAGCAGGAACAATATCACAGTGTTATAGGTGTCGTTTTTGGAGTGTCTCCTAGATCATATTTTGAGAATAAAAAACTGATATAAGAAATATATCATACTATGAAATAATTTTAATTGAATATTGATTCTTTTTAAGTTATTACTGTTTAGTATGGTTTGGAAAACCAATATATGGGAAAGGAACAAAGAAAACTGGCATTGGAACAGAGATTAGAAGATGAGAAAATAACCCCACTAGATTTGAGGCTAGTCATTCTCCTCAACTACATACCTTACCTGAGGTAATGAATTTTTTAATTGATATTTATCCTAAATTATAATAAAAAAAACATATGATAATTTTTTATTACTAAAATTATATAGGGTTAATTTCCATATGATTTCTATTTATAAACACCCATGATCTTCTTTTTTGTGAGGGGTATAGTGTATAATATCCTCCGAGACATTCTACACAAAAAAATTACTCCCAAAATATTACATGAGAGTGTGTATTGAGGTAGCTCAAGGGTTGAGTGCTGACTTTCCAGTTCTAAACAATGATCTGGATATTGAAATTATTAATGATTCTATTGTAACATTCATAGCATCGATAGATAATATTATAAAGAACCAAAAGTTGTCTCATTATAAAATTTCAAATGAAATACCTATAACTATTGATGCAAAAAGGCATGAATAGAGTTATAGTATTACTGATGCATAAAATTATGGGGAAATAGAATGTTAGATTAATACAATATACTGAATTGACCACGAAAACAAAAATACCTTTTGAGAGTACCTTCTCTTGGAAAGATTCACGACATCATACATTATCATTACAAATTTATACAAATACCAAATTCATTAATCAATATGTATCTTATATTCTATATTAAGAATAAATATGTTGGAATGTCATTACATATGAGGTTTCTCTTGAGATTATAAATGAGATTCTCATGTTTGAAGGGCAGGGAGTCTTAGTTGTGAATACATATATAAGGTTTATTTTCATAATATGTCTGTATAAAAATTGATATTATATAGTCTTTAAATTTAATAAAAATTATTATTTTTTGTTGCTGTTTATATTGCTACTATATAATTGGTAAACCCATGAATCATGATTTGGATTTATTAGTCCCAGTATCATTTCTATGGGAAACTTTTCATTGGAGTTGGGAGAAATTGATAAGAAAAAACATAATATAAACATGGAATTTTAGAAGAAAATAAATGAAGACATATATTTTTATGCCTATAATGTAGGTTTAAAAATATGTAATCTGATAATAGAAAATATATTTTTATTTTTTTTCCATTACTTATTTGATTTTATAAATTAATATTTACTGATCATAATTAATCTAGATGACCAAATATTTATGTTTAGGATCCAGTTCATGGGTTTCCACCAAACCGACCACACATGATGTGTATTGTGAATTTGAAATAGACTACAATCAATATTTTATATATAGACATTGGATTATATGCATCAGTATGTGTCTTAACAACAATTTTTTTATGATTTTGGGATCGTTAAATATAAAATAAATTATGTATTGTGGTCTTTGATGGATAATATCAATCCTACGGATTACTTCAAATAGAAATAGTTTGAGATATATATTGAAATATTTAACTATCAAAACATATTTCAAAACAATTTACCTACCTTAGTAAATATTTTTGAAGTGATTGAAGTAAGATAACAACAATGATTGTGGATATTATGATAGGAATTTTAGGAAAGATATCATATACAATCCAAATAGTAGAATCCACGAACAATTAATTTATTAACGTATTTAAAATTTCATTAAAAATATTTCTTAATCACTCATTTTTATATATTTAATCATAACTAAAATGATTTCCATCGACATCTATACTCAAAAGAAGAAGTAAATTTTTTTAGATATGTGTAGGAAACATACATGGTATCAATTTTTTTCTCACATGAAACTTAGGTGATTATTGGCTGTGTTTTTGATGTAGTATGGGAAATGACCTTAGAAATATATTTGGGGTGTGAAATATTAGTATCATAATTCTTATATATTATTTATGTTATGTTTCTCAAGGAAAAGTATAGTGATGTAAATCAATTTTTTTAGAAACAACTAAGTAGAATATATGGAATCATAATTTTTATAGATATCATGAAGAGCTGAATCCCTTCAAATTATTTAGTAAATTTTATCATCATTTTATCTACATTTATTAGTTAATTTCCATATCATTTTTATTTGCTAATTATTTTTCTAAATATACACATTTGTTCAAAACACATTTCACATGATCATAAATAAGAGAAAAAAATCATACTCAATTGGTACTTGAAGAAAACGATTTATAATTCATCTTTGATGTGTAATAATTGTTCACACATCAATACGACACACAATGTAGTCGATATGACTCAAATAGTGTATTTTCAATAGGTAAATGTAATTTTTGATTAAAATATATTTATCATATACAAAACATAGAAAATAATATCATATTGTTTTGAAACAGTAGGAAAATGATCCATATTTCAATTTTCACATTTAGGAATTTACTACACTCTAATATGACACATGATGTGGTTGATATGAACAGAAACATATGTTTTCAATATAAAAGTTTAATTTTAGTTTAAAACATTCATCACATAGAAAAATCCATGAACAAAGATTATATTGTTTTAAAATGTTAGGAAAATAAGCCACATTTAATTTTTCATTTATAGTTATTTACCGCATGTTAATTCGACACCCGATGTGGTCGGTATGAGTCAAATATGTGTTTTCTATAAAAAATGATCATTATATTTCAAAATATTCATCAAATAGAAGAAAACAAGAAAGAAATCTCATATAATTTTTAAACATTATAAAAATGATCCGTAATTCATGTTTGATGTGTTCAAATTGACCACACATCAATATAAGACACGATGTGATTGATATGACTCAATGTGCATGTTTATAATCGAAATGTTCCATTTTAGTTTAAAACATTTGTTACATCTCCAAAAATGAGAAAAAATATTGTATTATTTTAAAAAATTTGTAAAATGATCCAATTTTTTTTCATATATAGGAATTGAGTGCACAACAATCCAAAAAACGATATGGTCATTATAACCCAAACTACATGTTAACAATTTAAAAGTGTTATTTTAGTTTAAAATGTGCATCACATATCCAAAATCGAGAAAACATTTTCTGATTGTTTTAGAACTTTAGGGAAAAAAATAATTATTATTTTTCATTGTTTTTATTGTACATCAATATAGAATCCCTGGACTTTTACAAATAACATTACATGATTTTAAGCATAATTATACATCAGAAAACATGATAAGGATATAAAGTCTAGTGACTTTGGAGGCAAGGTACATAAAATTTAAAACATGGGACTAAAAAAACACTTCTCTATATAATCATCAAAAAAATATCCTAACTTCCTTCGAGCCATTACATTTGTATAGGTTACCCGAGATATCACATGAAAAAAGGGATGAGATGATATCCCAGTAAAGGAATAAGATTAAGAATAAGGCTTTATCACATAGGTTAGAGATCCTGACATAAATATATAAAATTTCATATAGAATCATAAAATAAAAACATGGGATCATGTGAAAATTGAATTCCTAGTAATGTGGAAGTAACATAAATGATGAAATTATCACGAGTCAAGGCTCGTTTCACATAGAGGAGTATGAGTCAAGGTTAACCACCATGATCGTTGCACATGGTAGCACAAGTCAAGGCTAACCACCAAGACCGTTGAACAAAGCATATCCTAAGACTAAACTTTATCCAATGAAATAGAGATCTATCTGGGAGCACACACATTAACATGTTCATGAATATTCTTTCCACATATAAAATCATACATAAATAATCATAAACATAGGGGCACCCATGGAATGAAATGTGTATCATAATCATGTCATAAAAAAATGAATAAGAGTGCCATTAAAGTATCCATGAAAGAAATGAATTAGAACATACATGGAAATTGATAATGTAAAATACGCATATATCATGGTAATTGATTTCATACAAAAGTGACTACATTTGAAAAGAGCATTAAATTATTTTTAGCATTAAAACATTTTAGTGAAGTTTTATGAAAAACACTAACAACCATTTAAAATAGAAAAGGGAATAATACTTTATACCAAAATATAATTGATTAAAGAAACATTTTCATAATAAAAACACTGGTTTTATAAAAATAACGGTGGCTTAAAACATATGGTAGAGTGAACTTGAAATGGGTACAGATTCTAGAAGTTACCTTAAAACGGGAGGATTTTCGTGAAGTATTGAGGAGGGAACAACTTAAAAGAATGTATATCCCCAAATGAGAATGAATAATGGATCTTGATAAATTATTTTGGACATATAAACAGAAATTATAATATGTAAATAAATAGAATATAGGATTTTATTTGGTTAAAAATAGAGTTAGAATAACCTGAAAGAATAATGGAGGTTCAGGTAGAATCCCTTACAAAATATCAGCATGGTACAAGTTGTAATTAGAAGGGATTAATGAGAGATAAAGGGGTTTCTATTCTTTTATAAATAATTATGGAAGTATTGGGGACATGCTAAATCGTACCCCACCATTAGGAACTACACATATAAGGACATAACATAGAGGAGATTCCTGAATAAATGTAATAAAGAGAGGATCCCTTACCTTAAGTCCGATAGTGTTCTCCACATGATATTAATGACCAGAATAATCAAATTAGGTTAATTAATTAAAAATTAAATATCCTATTATATATGTTAAACATTTATTATAACCTTTTTAATTTCATTAACAACCTTTTTGATTGGTTAAGTGGTTCGATTTCATTGTTCTGGTCTGTTTGTTTTCATGGCTTTTACGATCGGTTTACTTATTTTCATGAATAGAAAATCATGTAAAATGTGGATGGTTGTTCATAATTGGAATTATATTTTATTATTGAAAATACATAAGGTTACATGGTTGAAAATTTAATTTGGTTAGTTGGAGTGAAGTTGAGTCATTATATAAAACATTAGTGATAACATTTTGGGTTTATTGGCAGTTTTTGATCACTATGAAACCATTTTGCATTATAATTTAATATCATGTGAAAAAAAGTGTATAGAACCTTACATGGGGTATATTACATAAAAATATGGTCAAACCATAACAAAAATGGTTTCATTACCAAAACTGAATATGGTAAAATAAATTTCAAACCCATCGTCCTTGAATGTGGTAAATTAACACATCTCAGATAGTGTCTTTACTACTAGTATAAAAGAAGAGTAAATGATTGATTATAATAACATATTCCATTATCATAAAAAAATTATAGTACTTGTAAAATACTGCATTTTTCATAATATGTGGATGAGGAGTGGTAAGATAATAAAATAAAACAAATGAACTTGAAAATAAAGTAAAATAATTGAAGAGGAATTTACCCCTTCAATCAATCGTCCTTGAGAGAATCTTAAGGGGAGAGGATTTGGACTTTTGAAGATACTAAGGGCTGTTGGACGTTGGGAAGGAGCTTGAGAATATATTTGGTCTGAATTTAGGCATGGCAGAAGGCTTGAGATGAGTGAAACAAAGAGGTAAGGATGAGTGGTATTTATGTTGGAGTAGGGGAGGGTTTTCATAATATTTAATTATTTAGTTTATTAATATCCCTCAAGACTAGAAATAGAGATAATTCTATGAAAAAAATAGTAACATGTTAATGTGAGTTCTAACCAATGACTATTGAAATCATCCATGACTCAATCATGATGTATAAATTTAGATTTTAGCATTTATTGTGTATTATCATATTTTGTTGTTCATTAGAAACTCAAATATTTTAAAAAAATCACAAAAATTCACCCTAACCATTTTTTGATATTTAGGATCCAAAAATGAACTCCAATTTTTAAAATAATCTTATATATATGATTAATTTAATTTTTTATTTAAAATCATAATTTACTAGAAAAATATGGATTTTAAAACTATAACTGATTCTATAATGCTTTCAAAAATTACCTAAGTAATTATAAAATTATCTTTCAATAAATAGACATGAAATTATTAATTTTTGAAAACCTTTAAAAAAATAAATTTTCTTTTAAATTAAGTAATTAATTGTAAATAATTATTTATTCCTTATAAAAATACCAATACTTTTACTATGGTTATATTATCACTTATAAGATGCCAAATTTTCATTTATACATTCATGGGTGAGGATACCATTATTTTTGATGGTTTACTATTCATAAGATTCATATTACTATTTTTAGGTCCACTATGTTAGATAACCTGAGGGGAGGGGGGGTGAATCAGGGTATGACAGATTAAAACAACTACCCTAATTGATCTTGTCTCACTGTTAAGAAATACTCTATTCTATCTCTTCCATGTAGCAATGTATAAACAAAAACTAAATCATGCACCTGACACAATGATTTTTTCATGGTTCACCCTCACTGGGATACGTCCAAGGAGAATACACCGGTGATATGCCAATGTACAAATACACTAAAATCACACAGCTATTTACAATGTACAGGATAAATCACTTCTATTTCCAGGCACACTGCCTTTAAAATGTTTAGGGTCAGTTCACTGCTTTCCAATGGGTCACTCCCTATTTCTTTCACTCTAGATCACTGTCGGTGGAGAGGATCACCTTCGTCATCTTCCTTTTCTCATTACTCTGGAAAGGATCGACCCACAGTTTATAGACCTATAGGTCTCTTCATTATCAGTAATGAATACATCCTCTATTGTTTGTAGATGCTCTGTTGAAGTCTAAATTTCACGCGTAGATGAATCTCACTTTGCTCCGAAGGTATTAGGAAATCTTCCAACCTTCGCACAACCTTAAAATTACTGGCATGCTTCTACCGTACCTGGAGGGCTTCTTCAATCCAACACACAAGTTCACCTCAACCACTTGCGCGATGCTCACTTCTTCAACTCCAAACATGAGCGACTCACACACTTCTACGCCCAAACCAATTTTGGCATGAAAATATAAAGTATCATACTTCTTCAAAACCTGGCGTGCATGTGTCACCAAACCACTTTCACGACACCCCCTTCCTCAACTCTAAACATGGGAGACTCAAAAAATTTCTTTCCCAAACCACTTTACGCACACAACTATCAACTGGGGCGCAACGTCTGAATATCGTTATACTTGCGCGACCACACCACCACTTGCGCGAACACTACACTTGTGTGACGGGAGCTCTGATTTTCTCTATGTGTTTAAATCTCACAAAATGATAAGATTTTGACCTCTATTTATAGGCATTTGGACACCGTGAGCACAGGTGCGCAAGTCTCCACTCAGCACGCAAGTCCAGCCGCCCTAGTCTCTGCCACCCTAGTCACCTGCACGACCAAACCCAAAAAATGGGCACCCCCTTTTCCTTTTCCATATTTTGATGTTTTGATCTTGAAAAAAATGGCGTGCAGGTTTCCAAGCCTCCAATTCACCTGCACGAAAGTCCCTTTTCTAAAAACACTTTTCTCCATTTATCGATTTTGAGGTCCAAAAATTTTACAAACACTAGAAAACAGGGCCACCTTGTATCTGCTCTTTTTGAACCGCCTCCAGATCGACCATTCCTTTATCGACATTCTTGAATCAATAATGGATCATTAAGAAATCTCTTGAACTCGATATTCCACCATTAAATCCCCTTTGTCAACAAATTTGTACATCATGGTTTGCTTTGTCAACAAACACAACACGGAGGCCAACTATGTCAACAAACACTATCTCCTTAAAAATTATTCAATGATACCTTGAGGTATTTTTTCCCAAAACTATTCATAATGGTAGTATTTCTATTCATAAGGGTTATTTACTATTCATCAAAAATTAGTTTTTCCTTATCAGAATCCAAACATCTTATTGATCTCAACTGTCTTTGATAGATTTTCAAAATTTAAATCATAGAAGTGAAAATATTATTTTTAAAGGTATCATTGTATATATTAGTTCATTGTGTTGTGATTTCATGTGATTATATTAAATAATTATAAGAAGGCAATCTTTACTGATAAAACATTGATTTTTTATAATCAATATGACACCCGATGTGGTTAGTATGACATTAAGGTCATGTTTTTAGTTCAAAAGTGTCATTTTTTTAAAACAAACATCAAATATCCAAAACTTGTTAAATAATTTCAGATTGTATTATAAATTAGGAAAATATTATATAATTAATTTTTGATCTATATGAATCATCCACACATTAATCCAAGACATTATGTGATTGATATGACTCAAAGTGCATATTTTCAATAGAAAGATTCCATTTTCGATTAGAATGTATGCCACATCATTGAAACTAATAAAATGATCTTATGTTGTTTCAAACATTAGGAAAATTATCCCTAATTTTTTTCACATATAGGACTTGAAATCCTTCCAATCTGATATATTATGTGGTCAACATGTCTCGAAGTTTGTATTTTAATATATAACTATCATTTTAGTTAAAAACGCACCAGATAGCTAAAATTGTTAAAATGAGATTAGATTATTTTCAAACATTAATAAAATGGACAATAATTTAATTATAACCTATATAGATCTACCACATGTCATTCCAACACATGATGTGGTCGATATGGCTCAAAGTGTGTTTTTTTGATACAAAAGTTCCATTTTAGTTTTTAAACGTGCATCAAAGGAGGTTCATTATGTTGGGGATTAAATTCACAATTTATTTATTTGATTATTAGAATAAAAAATTCTAATGAAATCCATCAATTAATGATTGTTTCTTTAGTCAATATTTATTATTAAATTATTAGTAAAATACTTACCTCTATACTAGGAAAAATCTGAAATAAAAGTATCTCGTAAAATAAATTTAGTTTCATTTATGGTGGACTATCCAATATTTTCCTATGACAACCACCAAATATATGAATATTATGATGAAATACACCAAAGGGGGTTATATTGCCCTAAATATTGATATTAAAAAGTCCTTTAAAATTATGGATTGGGATTTTATGTCATGACCCATCCCAGAGGGGCCTATACCATTAATACCCCAAGGTCACCTCTAATAGGCCAGAGGTTACTGACAAGCACCGAGTAGTGATATACGACAAATGGTAGGAATTTTCCTCACATACCAGAACACACACACACACACATCATCAAGCCACATAATTCTGAAATGTAAAATAACAGATAGAAATCATGTAAACAAGTATGATCCCACAACCAGAGTATGACAAGAATTAAAGTAAAAGTAAACAGGGAAAAACAAGACCTCCAAAAAGAGTATGTACACAAGAACAACTGAAACATTATGGAGTCCTACAAGATCCATGTATTATGAATAAGTCAAAGTATTCTCTCAGTAAAAACCTCGGTCTGCCCAGCTCTAGCTATGCTCCACCTAATGCCTTTCCTCCTAGAACACCGTCAAAAGGTTCATCATCTACACAGGACAAAACACGTGCAGGAAAATCATGTATTGGGATGGGTATAACGATACTCAGTAGGATGTCCCCAAAAACACCAGACTCAAAGAATCGAGTATAGTTCTCTCAGTATAAGATATAAAAATCAATGTATAGAAAAAAGGGAAGCCTAAATATACTCATGAAAGAAACCTCACCACTAAAAGGTCATAACTAACTGTCAGAAACAAGATTCTCTTCGAAGGGATGAACATTATAGGAGAACCCACTCATTGATCCATGAAACCATCGAAGACACTCGACGAAGAGGTCTAGGTCATTGGACCCCTCCCAAGGATCTCACAAGTCTAAAAGGACTATGATACATAGATAGGGGGTCACACAAAGAACCACTGGGAGAAACCACAAACCCAATCTAAATAAACGTTCTATATAGGGGATTATATGATAGCGATTTCGCAAACCATACTAATATAAACTATTAGATGTTTGATCAACACCCTGCTCAGGGAGGTCGTATTGATTCCATTTTCTCCGACTAGGGATTATAAAGGATCGAACTCTAGTATCATGGAAGGATAACACAACTCTATTTGAGATTAAGCCTTTAGAGGGGATCACAATCTAGTGATTTGGATGTAATGCTGAACTGTACCCTTGAGGAAAAGGACTAAGGTAATGCACTCAACCTAAGTTGGTCCAATATATAAAAATTAGGAGCCTCAAAAAATCATGAAGGGAGTACACATCGTGTTGTGCTATCTCAAGATCTTTCAATGTGGAAGAGCCTCACATGGCATGTAGTATCCACATTCATGGTTTTTATAATAAGTACACGATATTTAGAGACACACATTATCCTACCTGTGTCACCTGGTCATGTCCGTGTACTGAAATCGTGTTTGTGTGTCTATCCGAATTATATGCCATGTCAACCAGGGAGGGTCACACGCCATGTTATATGGGTCACCTGGAACATGATCCTTAACTCTGGGAAAATCATAGAACCTCTTCTAGGGGTCCCCACATGCCGTGTAATCCTGGATTACACTATGTGTGGATCATGATTTTACATATTTTCCATTTCACCTCCTCATGTCCTGGATGATGATCTACCTTCGACCTGAATATCGGTTCTCCAAGAAATTGATGATCCAAGGTCATCCAGGTATTTCTGTCACCCAACAATGTGTCCCATCATTAGGTCTTCTTCCAAATTAGACGAAATCATTATTCTTCGTTGTGCACCAAAGAACGCTAAAGAATGTAAAATCAGGAATCATCCATCATCCAATTTATTTAGTCTCCATCATCACACCTCCATCATGTTGTGCCGATCCTATATCTATGATGTTGGACCATTGGAGCGAGAAATGTGTGCAAATTTATTGATTGATCAGAAATAGTTAGTTCATGAGACAAAAAAATAATTCCAGTTATGAATGATGAATCAAGGGAAAAAGCACAAAAAATGAGAGGAAAGAACCTTGATTAATGATCATGTTGATATCAATTCATCTTTGTTGGATTACCAATGAAGATATTTTTGAAATAATTCTCCCAAATTACCCCATAACATACCCATCTAAAAAATAAACATGATCCATAGATCAATACATTGTTTGATTGATCCTCTTCCATCATAGGAATAAATATCATGAAAGAATTCATAGAAAAATAAACATCCTTCCTCGAGTTTGGATCAATCATTGATGAATAATTGTTCGGTTGTCATCATTAATGATATCCTACAACTCTACTAGCACAACGATCTACAATCTTATCATGATTCATTGTCTTCCACTAAGAATTCTCTCATCAAATGAAGTCTAAGTCTCTAGGGATTAGTGTCCCTCCTCAGAGAAAATTCCATATTCATAAAATTATAGAGGGAGAAAGTCTCTATGTTGATGAAAATAAAATAAATTCCTTCTTTTAATTTATTTTATTAATTTTATGCACTTAAAAACCTTTTCAAAAATGACATAATCTTACAAATTTTTGGTCCCTCCTATGTTAAAACCACCATTCTAAACTCAATAGTGCCCTCATATTTCTAATATAGGCACCCATTTAAGTGTAATTGTAATTTTTCATGAAAATTTTGCATGCATTATATTTAATATATTTAATATATTTTAAACATATATTTCGGGTACATTGGGCCTTAGAATCGCATGCTGTATGAACAACATGTCATGAAAATAATCCATATAATATCTAAAAATAATATATATAAAATATGATATGTTACATTCTCCCCACCTTGGATATTTATGTCCCCAAAATCCAAAATAAGGGCTACTCAAATAGATGAGGGTACTGAGCATGGATTTTAGCCTCCCTCTCCCATTTTCTCTCCTATAGATCCCTTTGATGCTATCATAATTTCCTCAAATTAATCGATCACCCATAAACTATCCTCTCTTTTTGATCATTGATCTCTAATGAGTACTCAGCCAAAGTCACACCATCCTCGATGTAAAAATCATCCCAGTCAATGTCGTGCATTTAGTAATGCACGTACCTCCTCCTCCGCCACACATGGAAGATGTAATGTACCTAGTATAACTGTGGATGTATATCCAATCAATACTCCACATTTCAAACTCTATGTAGTATCTGGAAAGGGATGCTGAACCTTCGAGATAGCTTTCTGCCCCATCTAAATCTCCATAATCCATTTCGTGGTGAATCCAAAATTAATACATAGTATCCTTCCTTTAAATACAATGGTCTTTATTACCTATCATCATAACACTTATGATAGCTATTTTCACTCTTCATCTACTCCTAGATGATATACATGTTTTCTATAGCAGTTCACATCAACTATAAGACCATGAGTGCTAACTCTCTTGGGTTGGTCCAGCAAAGTGGTGACCTGTAGTGTCTCCTGTACAAAGCCTTGAATGGTTAAATACCAATGATGGAATCGTAGTTGTTGTTGAATGAAAACTCCACCATTTGTAGTTGATCCTCCCAACTATGGGAAAAGTCCAACATGAAAGCTCATGTGATGTCATCCAGAATGAGGAAGGTCCATTCTATTTGGTCATCCATTTGTGGGTGAAATGCCATGATCTAGAACAACTGGGTACCAAATACCTCTTACAATCCCTTCCACAACCGAGATATGAAGTGATAATCATTATTAGAAACAATATTTTATGTAACATAATGTATTTGATCTATATTTTTCATGTAGAGGCGTCTCAAGATCTCTAATAAACTCTACTATCAGATAGCTAGAATGTGGTCCAACTTGGTGAGTTAGTCAACAATAACCTAGATGGAATAATGTCCCCTGGACATAGGTTGTAAACCCATCATCAATTCCATAGATATAACATCCCACATCCATGCAAAAACATCATGGGGTGGATATAAACTTGCTGGAACCTAGTGCTCCACCTTCAATAGTTGAAAAGTAAGGCATTGAGAAACAAACTAAAAAACTCCTTTCATCATCCCTGGACACCAAAATTGATGTCAAGGGTCATGGTTCATCTTTTTCACACTTTTATGTACCCCCAAAAGGGATGCATGAAACTCCTTCAGAACCTCCTCCTATAAATTCATTTGTACCATCCTATGGATATCTAAGCACATAGGGTATCATGACCATTCACCCCATGTTGTTCCTCCCTAACTCACTATAAGAGTGGAGGTGTGACAAACGTCGACTAGAGGTAAGATACTACATCTTCATCCACTAAGGAAAATTGTAATGAGGACAGCTACTCGGATGCCTCATTCAAGAAATTTTGAACTAGATCCCCTGCTGAGAGCATCTTTTACCACATTCCCCTTCCCAGGAATATAGACAATCTCAATGTCATTATCCCAAAGGAAATCTATCCATCACCTCAATCTCAAGTTCATTTCCTTCTTAGAGAATATACAATTTATACCCCTGTGGTTAGAGTAAGAAACAAACCAATCAACCGTCAGGTAGTTTCCCAACATCTTCAAAGTGAAGACAACCACCACTAACTCAAGATCATGGGTCACATAGTTCTACTCATGTTGTTTCAAATTCCATGAAACACACGAATCCACTAATTTTCTCTACACCATGACACAAGAAATTGTGGTTCTTGATTCATCATAGAATACCATATACATGACACCTTCATCTAGTAAACTCAAGATGGGGGCACTCGTCACCCTATGCCACAACTCATGGAAGGACTGCTGGATTTTTTCCATCCCCATGAAAGGATTATTATTTCATGTCAATTTTTCATGGGTGATTCCACTCAGTATAATTTGGACATAAACATCTAATAGTACCCTTCCAATCCAAAAAATCTCCACACCTCGGTGACACTCTATGGTGGATCCCAAGCCTGAACTGTCACAACCCTCTCTGGATCCATTACAACTCTAGACTCTGAGATGACATGTTCCAAAAATAGACCTCTCAAATCATGAATTAGTACCTCAAGAGATTCCCATAATGTTTTTGATCTCTTTTTTGTCTAAGACCATCCTCAAGTGTCTATGAGGATCCTACTTGGATGAAAAATACACTAGGATGTCATCAATGAAGACTTCCACAAACTAGTCTAAGAATGGTTGAAATATTCAGTTCATGAGTCCCACAAGCACTTTTAGAGAGTTAATCAATGAAAAAAGAATCACCAAGTAATCATAGTGACCGTAATGACATCTGAAGGCTATTTTTGATATATCCTCATCATGTAATCATAGTTGGTGATAGCATAAACTAGGGTCAATATTTGAGAACCATCATGCCCTTTTCAACTAATCAAATATGTCATTGATCCTCGGTAGTGGATATTTGTTTTTCAAGATCACCAGGATTATGAGTAGGTAATACATACGTAACCACAATCTCCAATATTCCTTCTTGGAAAAAAAGAGGGGCTACGAAGGGTGAAATACTAGGTCTCATAAATCACTTACTATTCAAGTCCTCTAACTATACGCTCAATTCCTGAAGATCTGCGGGATGTGTCCGATATGCAGGAGTAGATATTAGTGCCATAATAGGGTGTAAATCAATTCCTAATTATATCTTATAGTGGAGAGGTAAAATTGGAACATCTTCAGGAATTACAAAATCGTACTCCACCACTACTGTCTAAAATTGAGGACTCTTACCATCCAATAAACTGAGGGTCAGGTTGGCCAATTGATGAGCATTTTCCTGAACCCTCTTATGTCTGACCCCATCATACACCGAAAATATTTTCTTTTCAAAAAAAAATATATAAAATATGGTTGCATAATTTTGGACACAACATACTATTCACAAAAAACAGTCCATGTGAGAATGAATTGTATATAACCAGTCCATATCAAGATTGAAATCACAAGGCATCAACACTGTTAGCAAGAGATCCCAACTAAAACTCTTTCCTCCCAGATTCAGGTCACATTATCAACACTAGTATGTGATCATCAAGTCTCTTCTCATAGGATTCTCCAAACATAAGGTTCCAGTCAACGGTTTAATTGGAATCTACAAGTCTCAAACAAAATTCGTGGAATGAAAATAATGACTAGCACCTGGGTTTATCAAAATGGAAGCTAGGGTGGATAAGACACAGATTGTACCTCATATCATTCTTAGAACCTTAGGGTCGTAGGTTTTCATAGAATGTAGCTGGCTACATCACTTCCCACAAGCTCCATGATATATGCATGGATCACCTGGGGGTAGTGGTGGTAATAGGTCGAACCTTTGATATCATTCGATCACCCTTCCTACCACTCTACTATTTCCTCCACTATACAAACCAAATATCTCATTTCTGACCATTTTTCATAGATTTCCCTTGCTCGTATCCAAATAAGCTAGGTGATGGGTTGGGAAATCTTGTGCTAGATGTCTGAGACTATAACAAGAGAAACAAAGTCTTCCCCATTGCTGATTTGAGCCACCCTGAGAGCCCTGCACTACTGACCCTGAGTCTTGGGAGAACCTTCTAAACAGCCTATTTTAATTGGATCCCTATGAATATATTTGGCTACCATCTACCTGGTTATCAACTACTGGGTTCCAACTACTAGCTCATACTACTATGTCTACTACTCCAGAAAACGTTCTACTAATTGGGCTCTCTCAGGTACCCCAACGTAGTTAGAAATGCTAAGGGGTACCCCTGATTCCCCGATGTCCCAACACAAGCCATGATTGAAGACATCATCCCAAAATATATGGTCTAGTATCATATCGATTGAGTAGCATGATAGATCAATAAACATCATTGAATACTCCACCATAGTCATACTGCCCTATTGTATATGCCGAATCTCTTTTATGCATGCCAATCACAATGTGGCCAGACATAAAAACTCCCTAAGAAGTCACCTGATGTCTATCCAAGAGAGAGATTTCTGATCATGTGACTGAATCTCTAGGATCCACCATCACTCAATACACCCCTAAAAAAGACTCATGGAAATTACTTCTATATGATTTGCATGTGTCCTCACATGGAGGAAAGCAGAAGTGACTCCATCTAGACAATCATAATCCATATGTGGGTTTGGATCACAAAGAAACCTGAGAGGTCACTACCTTCTAAACACATGTGATGAACATAGCTTCCTTGAATCATCATCTGGTAGTGCTAGTAATAGATTCAACACAACTGGTGGTGGTATAACAGGAAAATAACTCGGATGTGCTATCTTTAGTAAAACCCCTACACTGATGCCTTGTCACTATGTGGATCATCCTTGTGACGATGCGGTGGAATCTTATTTGGATGTCCACATGGAGAAATCCTAAAATAAAACAATATATTCCATGATCAATAGATTATATCTTGGGAGATGACTCAAGAAGGACATGGAAAACACAACCATTCCTATATGATGCATATACCATCTTTTTCCCTACAACCAGTGTTCTCATGATCCTAGATGAAAATATAGTGATCAGAGTCCCAATGTATTGATACATCACCCGCTGTACCAACACTAGAGTTCGTAGCCAGAAATTTGAACTCAAAACTCTTAAAAATATTTCCCTGAACAAATCTCACAGACACCCAATCATAGAGTATAACTGACCTGCTTTGATACCACTCTATCTGGTCTAATCCTAGAGTAGTCCATGTCGTGACTACCTTAATATCCCTACTAATTGGTCAGGGGATGGTGACTAGCATAGAGTAGGAATATCCAAAAAATGGGGTGCATTAGCCTAAGGCACCTACACACACACATACACTTCTCCAAGACACAAAATGATGAAATGTAAAAAAACTGATAGAATGAAAGCATACAACAAATATTGGTCAACCAGAGTATGATAAGATGTAAATTAAAATTACACAGGATGAAAAAAAGGCCCACCACAATGTTTTGGTAAACAATTCTTACTGAAATTGTAAGCAGTCAAACCTACTTCAAGGGAGAGGAAACATTTAATGTAAAACATTGATAAACACCTCAGTCTTCCTAGTAATATCTATACTCCACCCACTCCCTATCCTCCTAGGAAACTGTCAAAAGGAACACTATTTTCACAAGGCATGACATGTGCTGACAATGCCTGTTCAGGGGTGCGTATAAAAATACTCATTAAAATACTTCAAAAACACAAGACATGAATCCCCATGTATATTCATCTTAATACAAGATATAATAATAAATGTACACCAAAGAAGGGATACCCCAATATACTTAGGGAAGACACCTCACCACCAAGAGGTTATAACCAACTATCAACCACAAGATTTTATTTGAAGTAATTCTTGTTCTAAGAGAACCCACTCCTAGATCCATGCTACCATCAGAGACACTTGAAGAAGAGGTCTAGGTCATTGGGCCCTACCCAATGAAGTTCACTAGTCTAAGGGGACCATGATACATAGATTGAGGTAATGCCCAGAATCGTTGGGGGACACCACGAACCAAATCTAGATCCACCTGCTACATAGGGGATCATATGTCAATGATTCCACAAACTCTTCCGACACATCCTTCCAGATAGAGGATCAACACCCTACTTAGGGAGGTCATGAAGATTCTAAAAAATTCAACTAGGTATGATATAGGATCACACTCTAGTCTCATGTAGGGACACCAAAACTCTATCTAACACCAAACCTCTAGAGGGGATCACAATCCAATGATGTGGATGCAATTCCATACTATACTCTTGAGGAAAAGAACCAAGTGAATGCACTGAACCTCTACTAGTCTAAACTAGGAAAACAAAGAGCCGCAAGCACTCTTGAATGGATTTCATGACATGTCCAACTATCCTAGGTTATGTCTGTGTGGAATATACTCAAAGGGAATGTAGTCTCCATGTATATGATATTTAGAATGATTAAAAGGTGCGTAGATACACATGGTATCCTTCCCTTGTTGCTTAGCCATATCTGTGTATCGAAACCATGACTGTGTGCCTATTTGAAGTACACGCTGAGCCAACTAGGAAGGGTCACATCCCATTTGATCTTTAAATCATGCCAAATCTTTGCGCAATAGCTTGGGGTCCCAACACAATGTGTAATCCCAGATTACATGCCGTGTGGATCGTGATTTCCTGGAATTAGTATTCTTCTTCCGCACATCCCGACCGATGCTAGGGATTCGATCTGATGATATCTTCACTAAAAAATCAAATATTCAAGGTCTTCCCTTCCTTTTTGTACCTAAATAATGTATCATGTCATCAAATATTCTCATAAAATGGATGAAATATTCATTCTTCTTCATGCACTAAAGAATGTCAAAGAACGAGAAATTAGGAATAATATGTCTTCTTATTCTGTCTGTCTCTATAGTCACACCTATTTTGGTTTGTTCCAACCCATGATCTATGATATTAGATCATTGTTCCTTAAAATTGGTTCACAATGATCTATTTATCATGAGTAGTCGAGTCAGATTCCAAATATAGAATGCCCTTAATGAATGATAAATCAGGTTAGAAAATCACAAAAACAAATGAGAGGAATGAAACATGATTGATGTTCGTGTCAATCTAAATTTGTTTCGATAAGATAATAATTGAATAGATTTATAAATAATTCTCCCAAAATATCCCATAATATACCCATCCAATACATACACAATATTTATAGATCAATCCATTGGTTGATAGATCAACATTCATCATTGAAAAAAAGAACAGTGAATAATCCACACAAAACAAACATCCTACTCTCTGTTTGGATCAATAATTCATGATGGAGAGTTTTGTTTTCATCATTTATGAGATACTATAACTACACTAGAATGAAGATCCATGATCTGATCCTGATCTATTATCGTCTTCCAGGAATGCTCTCCTCAAATGGAATCTAAGTCTCCACGATTTAGCAGCCAACCCTAGAAAACATTCCATATCCATAAACTCATAGAGGGAGTTGGTCTCTATGATGAAGAAAATAAAATAAATTCTTTCTTTTAATTTATTTTATTAATATCATGACCCAATAATGTTTTCACAAAAAAACCATGTGGTCCAATATTAGGTCACGACTAGGGTAAACAACCATTTTCAACTCAATGGTGCCCTCATATTTCCGATATGGGCACATGTTTATGATCTATTCCACATTTTCATGAAAAATATATGCACAATCAATTTAATATATTTAATATATATTAAACATATATTCTTTGCATACTAGGCCTCAGAATAACATGTTGTATCGGTGTCTAGTATAAAAAATAATCTATATAATATCTAAAAAAATTCACATAAAATCTAAGGCATTACATTTTATTTTTAAAGTTATTAACAAATTTGAACTTTTTTTATACCTTCAATAATTTTAATAGAACTCTTTATGCATTGGCTCATATTTTAAATATAATCAATGTCTTTATGGAGGTTTTTTCGTACGTGGTTGGGGTTTTTTTAGGTTGTGCCCCTCACGACTATTATATTTTCAAATATAGAAGATTACTTGAGTTGGATGTTATTGAATTTGGTGAAGAATTGGAATCTTAATCCCATTACTACTAATAAAGTTATCAATTGTCATTCTCACCTATTTTATGCAAATGATATTACTAATTTCATTATAGAGTATAATATAAATTTTAAGCTTATAAATGTGACTTTTTGCATTATCAGAGGTTTTATAGAGAAAAATTTAGTTGGAACAAATATTTTTTGTACTTTTGAAAATATATAAAAGTTGTTAGGAAAAATTATATCGTCCAAGAGATGGGTATGAAACATGGTGTGTCTACTTTTACATATCTAGGTATTCACATGTTTGGAGGAAAAAATATAGATTATAATTTTAAGCATATCATAGTCAAAGATAGAAGGAAACTAGCCTCTTGGAATGTTAAGTCCCTTTCAATGGCTAGGTTGTTCTGTCTTGTCAATAAAATCATAGTCTCCAAATTTGTTTATTCCTTGATGGTTTATAAATAAATGGTTTGTTGAGGAAGATCAAAAAACATATTAAAAAAATTATCTAGAGTGGGATTATATTAGAAAGGAGATTAATTATTGTTTCTTGGAAGAAATAATGCATTATAGAGGCCCTCACTTTTCAAACATTAACATTACAGAACTTTTTCAGAATACTTAAACATTATATAAACCTAATCCCCAACACAATAGCTGGTATAGTGCCTTTGGGAACATGGAAACCTAAAAAATGATACATATGTGAGATACATTATCTCTCTCTAGGTTTTTCCTAATTATAACCCTTCTTAGATACATCCAACATAATATATATCTTCACAACCTAGAGAAGAAAACATTAAAAGGGGTGAGCTCAAAAGATCAGTAAGGGTTAACAAGGGATACATGTAAGTGAAAACAAGAGAATATGAGTATGAGAATCTGATCATGAAAATTGAAGATGATAACCTACATATCAATGATCATATAAATAAATCATGGAATAATGCTTGGTAGTTCATAAGTCATGAATAAAATGGAAGAAAAAGACATAATCCACAAAAGAATAACATAATAGTAAGACATGAAATTGTGGAAAACAAATAAGCAAATAATTATTTCCATAGTATCAAAGGAATTGATTCCAATACCGTCGTAGTAGTATGGGTTCACTCCATCATAGTAGTCATGGTTCACTCCCATGGCTATCATAGTAACATGAGTTCACTCGTCATACCATCTTAGGAGTCATAGTTCACTCCCATGGCCATCATAATATTCATGTTTCACTCCCAATACCATCTTAGTTTATCTTATGAGATATAAATCATTACCCAATGCATTGGAGGGAGATATAGGTCCCCCTGGTCACAACAAGAAATCATACATACATGTGCCATCAGACCATAAATAATCATATCATAACCCATGAAATGAAATGGGTATCATAAACATGTAAACATATAATAAGACATGGAAAGATACAAGTTTCATAATAATTTCATCATAAGAACAAACCATGAAAATACGTGTGTTTCAAAATCATATAACCCTTGAAAGACATTTGGGATTCATAAATATCATTCCATAAAAAAATAAATTCAAATAAATAATATGAATGGAACATTGAATAAATTCTGAATAAATGTTTGAGTAATTGGAATGTATGTTATTGTATATGGGAATGAATTTTGAATTATTTTTAAAAAACCTTTTTGGAGGAAAATATCCTTTCATCTTCGAAAAATGTTTTTTAAAACTTAAAAACATTTTATTTGAAAATAGATTTTAGAAATCATAGAAATAAACTTTAAAAAAATTAAAAAATTTATAAAATCCTTTTTGGTTGAAAATTATCTTCAAGGATTTTTTTAAATCATATTCTAAAATACTTTTTTTGAATACAATATATTTCCAACCGAAGGGAGAGACGATAAGATTTTACAGAAAAACATTATCTTAACAAAAAATATGTGGTAAATGGTACTAAAAAGGAGGATATCCTGGAAAAGTTGAGGATAATTAAATTCATGAGTATTCTTGAGAGACTGATCATAATACTTCAACAAGGAAAGCATAAACATAAACAATCACATAAAGCGATGAGATTATCTAAATAAACAATTATAACTTGGTAATTTAGGATCATGGTCTCCATGTAAGAAAGAGATGACCTTAAGATTAAAATATCCTGAAAATAATTTTATTCATGATAAAAAATGTAACATATATATATATATATATATATATATCAAAAAAAGAGTTTAGGTGTATTACAAAACATTAGTCACAAAGATGGAAAATTGAAACAAAACTATTTTACCGATTTGGATAATTTTGAAAGTTTACCAAATTAAAGAAGGATAATAGAATGAATATTTAAATACCCATAAATGTAACTATATGATACATATAATACAATATGATTTAGTACATACACCACACAATAAGAAATAGTGGTGAACATAACAGTTATCTCATGGGAATTAAAATAGGGATAAAATCCCCTTACCTTGTGTATTGAATCTCTTCGAACTTGTACAAGACTCCTGTATAAGAAATATAAGTTCTTTATACACATATTAAAGAATAATAATATTTTATATAATACCATATATTGGTTGATTATGACCTTATATTAGCTACTTTTTAACGATCTTATGTTAAAGATCCACTTCTGGTAAAATTTTCTTTATTCTTCTCATTTTTCTTAATTTGTTATATCATTGGTGCATATAGTTATGTCATGATTCAAGAATGTAAATAATGATATAAATATCATTTATATCTAGTATATTTATATTAAAATAATCTATATCATAAATAATTATTAAATGGAATACACTGTTTATGGAGATGGTAAGCCGTACGTACGCAAGAATGCTCTTTCCGTTTTTATTATCATATTGAAATAAAGTATGTAAATGAAATATGTATATATATGTATGTATACATATATAATTATTACATTATCCTGAATATATGAAATATATCATATAATTTCACTAAACCCATTCATAATAAATTCCATGTGATGTGTGAAAGAATTACATTGGTTTGAAGGGGTAGTTGTCCACACATCTTGAAATGAGATTATCCTAATAGCATCAAATGGAAACTAACGAGATGTGTATTTTAAAAGGAACACAGAATCATAAAGACATAATAAATACAATTTATTACATATATAATCATATTTTACATCCTAATTCCCATCATGATTGGTGATAAATGAAAAATGAACAATCATCGTTTTGTGAGGTAATAATTCTCCATACATATAAATAATATGTTCGATATCCAATAGATAGAGTTGTGTGAATGTTCTGGTCAAACCATTATCATAAAAATATACTATTATATTTAGGATATTATTTTTGGAAGACCAAAATGGAATAATGAGAGTGGAGTGGGTAGAGAATGAAAATAAATGAAAAGAGTTTGAGATAAGACATTACCTCTAAATCAGGTAACTACTTTGGTTTATGAAAAAAGGATTCATTAAGGGGATTACCACCCTAAGGTAGTATTCAAGGTCAAATGGAGTATTTTTGGGAGTAAAAATTGGTAGATCATGGCCAAAATTAAAACTTTTGAGAGGTGTATGGAATGGGTAGAGGTGGTGGCCTTTTATAGTGTGGTGGAGGGGCTCTCTTGTAAATATTTGAAGAAAGAATTCCACCCACTTTTTTCATGATTAAAGTTGATACAATAATTTAAAAGTTTCAATAAAATATTTTATAATGTATAATAATGTATATTAAATGGGTGTTGGATAATTTTATAGGTTGTTTTGTGTCTTAAATTTATGGTCTAGTGCTTTATTAACCTAATTTTTCTCTTAACCGATGTAATTAAATTTAACCATCTTCACTAATAAGTTTTTTTTCTAAAAAAAGTGGACCTTATTATAAATTATAAATTATTATTATTCAATATATGGAATCTATTTTTTTACAAATTATAGTCATGAAATTGGCAGAAGTTAATTTGAAAGTAATCCCATTGTGTGGACGACACTGCAGGTTTTTATAGTAAAGTGGATCAAAAGTTTTCTACGTTTTTATGTCCAATTTAAATGTGTAAATTGTTCCAATAACCAAAATAGTATTTCATGAAAAAAAATTACCTAATTAAACTTTAAAAAAACTAAAATATATTTTTACCTTAAAAATAGAATAAATTAAAAACTAGTTTTCAAATAAAATTCGATATTTTCACTGTTCATCTAAAAATGATGTTTGTCAGAAAAATCCCAAAACATGACCCTATTCCAATTTTTAAATTACAAATTCAAAAATAAAATTTATTTTTCCAAAATAAATTTATAAATGAGTCTAAAATTAATTTTATTAGAAGTATATTAATGATTTTTATTTGAGTAAATGATATTTTTAAACATCAGACTTTTCCAAAAATCATATCTTTTATTATCAACGTGTTATATTTATATAAAAAAATATTTCAAATGTATTTATAAATTTTCATAAGATTATTTTTATTGGATAGGTTATAAGTATCATATTTAAATAATTATATCAATAAAATGATGTTTCGTAGAAACTCAATGCTGCGTGTATCGTACACTAACTCAATGTTGCGTGTGTCGTATGACAAGTTGGTGTTGCGTGTATTGTACTCCACATTAGATATATGTCAATAGAATGTTTGAATTAGTGAAAATCTATTTTCATTGTTGTGCGAAGTGAACGATATCAAAAGATAAAATTAATTCAAAAAAAATTCACTGTAATCTGGTGGTGTTATATTCTACCCACCTTAAAATGAATTTCTCTATATAAATTCATCGGGGTTATCAGTGGTTTAACACATGAAATCTTCCATCATAGAAACTAACATCATAAAAATATATACTAAAACATACCTTAAAAAGGAAAATTTGGAACCATAATGGTTACCCAAAGTAACATATAACTGGGTTTCCACATAGGAGAACATCTATTTGGTGTAAAGATTGCACATGTAGAAAAATCATAAATATTTATAGGGAGTGATTTAGGTTATCGGTAAAAAACTAGTGAATGGTCAAAGGAAAGCTGAGGGCCTCAACGTCATTAATTTTTAATGATTTAAAAGGCCATCTACTCAGTGAAAATTATGGTATCAAAGGAAATTATTTTGATCACTTTCAGAATGTTGAGTAATTCTTAATAAATTTATATATATTTTATTATTATTAGGTTGTTCATAAAAAAGTTTCCATTACATCCATTTCCTCATGGAATGAATGCCCTTAAATTTAATTTGTTGCATAAGGCACTAAAATACAATTTTAATGGATCTTAATTCCTTAAAAAATGAAAAGATGCACTATTTGTCACTTAAAAAACAACATGAATTAACAAAGAAATTAACACTACTGGTACATCATAAATATTTTTTTAATAAAATAATTATACATTGACCAAAGTATTGTGTAGGCCAGTGGTAGGCATGAAACCGTTATAATTTTTCTCTCATGGGTTTGAGACCCGTGGCCTTGCCGAACTTGATTGGTGGCCACTCGACATACATGATGTCCTTTTCTAAAACAACACTAATATAATTCCCAAAATATATAAGATGGAAATCCTTCACAAAATATCCTTTTATCCAAGGTTTTCAATATAAACATAGTTCAAAAATATATCCTCCAAAGTTTAAAATAAAATTTCATGGAAAATCTACCTTATAACACTTCTCAACATTTAAAATACATAACATTTGAAAGAGAGTCATGAAATCAACTTATCATTGACAACCCAATATATCAAAAATTAGATATTGGTATTCATAATTGAAACTGTGAATAACTTCATCATACATTCAATTGGAACATGGTAATAATCTGAATTACTATATATTCTTTTGAAAAAAAATTCATTCTTCCTTATTCCAAAGTATATTGGATCAATTCCTTAAATCCAAAAATGTTGTAAACTTCATCAATGAAATCATAAATCACCTATACCCAAGTCCGTACATAGTTCCAAAGTAATATATATCGTCCAATTTATTTATTCATATCAAATTTTTTTTACCCATTATCTTAACATAAAGAACATATTAAGGGTTACCTTCCCGGAGTTAATACACAACCTTTTCATTTAATCACTTCACGAGTCCAGCATAAGACTATAAATACTGAGTGAAAAACATAAGTAGAACACTCCATGTATATTTAATCATTCATAACATTTAAATCCAAATACATAAAAACATTAATTATTACACCTCATCCTTGTCCCATAAACAAGTCTAGCTCATCCTATAATATAATAATACTTATTTACTTAAACATTTCATTTGTAATCTCTTCATCATCTACAATGTAACCATTAATCTCCCCACCATGATTATTATCTTAAGGATATTTCTTCATGGGACATTGAGTTCCATATTGACCATTTATTCCATACATAACGCACTTAACCACTAATGATTAATTATAGAGGCTAGTATTCCCATTCATTTTGTTAACCAGACACTTCAATTTTCCCTTATAGTCATTTATGTTTTTACCTTCTTTTCCACCATCAAATCATATTATTTTTCATCTAATACATTCACGTAGGTGATTCATTCCACATTCTTGACATAAAGGAATCCAAATCTTCTTTCCTATATGGTCTCCATTACCCAAACATTCAGCTATCTCATTATTTCTCTTCCTTAGTGAGTCTGAGAGTTGGTTAAGGTAAACATTGTTAATCATGTTTTGTGAAAACTGATTAGGAATATTCACAACATAGTTAAATATAGTTATCATACTATTTTACTACTCATCATAAAATTATCCATCACATTCAACATTAATCCAGTTTATTATGGTTCCTTCCATTGACTAAAATCAAAAGCATAATGTGAGCATTAATTATCATAATATAAAACCACATATTCATGAAAATATTTACATAAATGATATATAAATCATGTCACCTCCCTTAATATATGAGACACTAGTATTATCAAAGGTTATTCATAGGCAACTAATATTTAAATCCTTCATGATGGTTCGTGAAGTGTTTGTGAATTCCCAAAGCATATCCCCATCATATTTTCAAACCAAGTGTGTAGAAAATCCCATTTTCATGTATCAGATTGCCCTAAGATAATCCCGAAACATCGTTTCAGTGTTTTTACTCCTAGTTAAAACTATTCTAGAGCCACATCCACATGATTTATCTTGAAAGTGATGTATTTCTAGGAAAAAAATCACCCTATTGTTTACCAAAATTCCATGACATTTTGTGAAACATTAACTCATCCTTATACTTATCCTTAGAGACATACCTGTACATATCCTTAAAAATAAACCTAGGGATCTGGCAATGGTTTTCTCATCCTACTTTCCAAATAATAACTATACATTTTCTTTTATATCAACTTTATTGACCATCATTTTTCAAAAAATATCATTAAATAACATTTGAATAATACTTAAATATTATAAAAACATATGCCCAAAGACCGTAGTTGGTATAGTGCCTTTCGAAACATGGAAACATAAACACTGAAACATATTCAAGATAAATTATCCTCCAGTAGGATCTTATTGAATAGAACCCTTCTTGGAAAATTCAAACATCATACATATCTTCACAACCTTGGGAAGGAAACATAAAGAGGGGTAATCTCAAATTCTTAGTAAGGGTAAAAAAGGGAGACACAAAAGCATAAACATGAGCATAAGGTTCTGAAAATGTGATCATGAAAATATAATATTATACCATGAATATCAAATATTATATACATGATTCGTGGAATAAATCATGGATGTTCATAAGAAATGAATAAAAATTAAGTAAATGACACAAGACATGAAATAATAACATAGGAGTAAGACATGGAATTTTGGACAAAACATAAGCATATAATGATTTCCATAGTATCCAAGAAATTGCATCCAATAATATACTAATTGTATAGTTTCACTCCTCATACCATCATAGTAGTCATGGTTCATTTCCATGGCCATCATTGTAGCATGAGTTCACTCCTTATACAATATTAGTAGTCATGCTTCACTCCCCTGGCCACCAGAGTTGTAAATTTTCCCTCCCATGACCATCTTAGTTTATCTCATGAGATATAAATCATTACACAGTTCATTAGAGGGAGATATAGGTCCCCCCATCACATAATGAAATCATATATACATGTACCATGAGATCAGAAATAATCATATCATAACCTCTGAAATCACTACTAGAAATTTACTCTAATCTAAAAGATCTATACCCATGATTTAGAAAATCGTGGGAATAGAACATTTGATTGAACCAATATCCACAATTCCTTAAAAAACCATAGATATATTCTCTCTAATATCTACCTGCCTTCGGGATCATCCTCCCCCTCCCAGTTAGACATGCCCAAATATCCCCTCCTACGAGCTCCGGCCTCCCTGCACATCCCTGCCTCCACCTCGACCTTGACCTACTGTCCTCCGCCTCAACCTCCCAGCTTCCGCCTCCACACCGACCACCTATCCTCTACCTCTAACTCTTGGATTCTTCCTCAACATGGACCACTTTTCCTCTACCTCCCGGCCTTCACATTGACCTCCCAGCCTCCGTCTCTCGGCTTCTGCCTCTGCCGCCCGGCTTCCGCCTCCGCCTCGACATCTCGGCCTCCTCCTCCCGGCCCACCTCCCTCCCTCCGCCATCCTACCTCCACAGTCGAGTCTTCCTCCACATCCCTTCCTCTACCTCCTAGCATCTGTATCTACCTCCATCTCCATCGTATCTTCCTCACCTCAATGTTTCATTCACCAAGGAATTTTTCTATGGTGTGTCTAATTCCATCTATTCCCTATATCCATTATCATTTCCATGTTTCATTGAACTCTATATGAAAAAAATTATTCTTATTATTTGGGGATGATTTTGGGTTTTTGTGGAACAAGAGTGAATTAAATATAGTGGATTAGATAGTATTATCCATAATTATTGATGTTAGAATTCCTTTATATGCGATTATATGTTTTTGAAAGTATGTAGTTTTGTGGGGTGTCTATGTGATGTTCTAAATTTAAAAAATAATTAGGTTTGTATTTTTTTAATGATTAAAATTACCCCTTAGTGGGTATATTGATGTGGAACAACATAGGTACGAAACATCCAGTCCATTCTTGTATGATATAGGTAGAAATATCCATTTTTATTGGCCCTCGTGTAGGATATCCTTAATCAATAAGAGATTTGAAGAACATGTGACTATGTATTGGTTAGGATGGTCCATTCCCTATATGATAATGTTCATTGGTTAGAATGCATATCTAGTATGGGAATATATGCTCACATATGTATGGAATGGTCATAAGTTCTTTTCATGGGTTTGTGACAGATGGTGATTTGTTTAAGAGAAGGTGACCCATGTGAGTCAGGTTTGATATTTATGACATTTACCAATTTTGTGTAAAGCTTTTTGTGTGTTATGGACATAGGGATGTTAGTGTTTCAACATTAGATTATTTTATTGTAAAATATTGAACTTGAACGATGGATGGTTTATTAGTTTTTTATATTTTATTAATTAATTTTACTAACATTTATTTTATCACTAGCCATAAATTTTTTAATTCATGTAATGTTTGAATTTCAACTCTAGTGTGACAACTTTATGTATTAATTGACCTTACCTAAAATAAATAAGGTTTTTGGATACCCGTTTTCACATTTTGTTAAAAATAATATAAATTTTCATTATTCCAGATATTTTCATAGTATCTTTATGTTTCTTTTTTATTCTGATGAATACCTTTACATAGTGAACTATATTCATGATCAACCATTACATGATATTTAATACACCTTTAAATAACTCAATGATTTATATCTTACCTTTACATGAATAATGTTTTACCTTTATGTTAACCATGTCCATCCATTACATATTTAATTTAAACTGCAATTTATGTTTACATTGTGGAGATAATTTGGTATTTACATTTAACTCTAGTGTCAAAATAACAAAATTTATGTTACCACATAGTAATCTTATCACCACATTTCACATGTAAAACTTATAACCACCACTAAAACTAATTGAGAAAAATCAATTTCATGGAAACCGAAAATATATTCCTATGACCTGGTAATTTATCTCTTCCCCATGAACATTGAGAATTTGTGAATCCAAAAATTTATATGTTATGGTTTGTACCCAAAAACCCCTAGGTCTATCCATTGGTTTTATATTGTTTTTTTATTCTGGAAATATGTCTTGGGTTTATTATTAAATGTCTTATGCTATAACTAAAAGGACTATGCTTAATATATAAGGCTTATGAATCAATCGAAGGATTATGAAACAATAAAATACATACAAAACTATGAAAGTATCAGGAAAACTATTTTTAAGGATTAAGAG
The DNA here is from genome assembly GCA_963277665.1 of Viscum album. Classification (NCBI taxonomy): domain Eukaryota; kingdom Viridiplantae; phylum Streptophyta; class Magnoliopsida; order Santalales; family Viscaceae; genus Viscum; species Viscum album. The sequence continues at coordinate 280,167,392 of OY728120.1, read as the reverse complement.
TCAAAAGACATTTTATCCATTCATAATAGAATGTTAATTTTGCTTACATATAAGTATCACCGACAACGTTTCAATAAAAAATCCTATATAAAAAATACACCAATTCAAATTAAAAAAGAAATTACACACATTAAGATAATTCATATTTTATATTTCCCATTATAATTTTTAATGCAATTTGATGCTCTATTTTCCTATAAGTATTCAATTTCAAATTATAATCAGTTTACAATAACTGTATTTTTAGTTTTTTTAAATTATAACATATTTCTAAATTATTATTATTGTTATTTTTTTAATAAAGGATTTAGCATGGGATAAGTCATCATATGGGTAAATGATACTATTGATATTGTTAATATTTCTAAATATTGGCTTAATTATATTAGTTTTTATAATCTATTTTCATGTGTTCTCCTATGCTCATTTATGTTTTTGGATTTCTACATTTTTACAGCTTGCCTAAGATCAAGATAATGACATTTTTTATATTCATTCTCCTCGCATTTTCTTGAGATCAAGGTAATCACTCTTCCCAAAAATATTTCCTCATGAAGGAGAATATTTACGTAATTTTACATATTTATAAGTAATTAATATGTTTTAAAAAATAATTTATACTTTGTAGTCTGTCATCATATGTGGTATTATTCTAGTTTTTTCAATTTTTCTTTATTTATTTCATGTTTTAGTATTATTTTTAGATAATTGATCAATTGTTATTTATAGATTCAGATCTGGTCGTAGATTTTTTCAAGCATATTGTTAGTTTTAGTTTTGTAGTGTCTTAATACATATTTATTCATAACCATGTTTTAATTTTTTTCATCAATTTTGTCTACATTTCATATGCTACTTGTTTTGAGTCCTATTATTTTTACTTTTCATCGACTATTAGTGTGTTCTTTGGTAAACCTGTTATGAATCTCACCTAATTTTTTTTCTAGTGCCATTTGTTTGTTTACACTTTCTTCAAACAACAATGTCTTTTGCTTATTATGTCATCTGATGCCTTATTGCATCCTAATCCATCATTCACTATCATATTTCATGCTACTAAGCATTGAAGTTAAGAAATACTGTGAAAAAAATGTTGAGCAGTGATTGAATTCTTTAGGATGTGATTCATTTTTTAGAGTATAAGTAGTGTTGAATGAAATAATTTATGATACTTGAAAATTCTTAAGGCAGATTAATCATTCTTAATGGATTATTGGTAAATGATTTAGTTAATTTCTCTTGGATTATAGGTTATCATTAGTTTTAATTAGAGATAATGTTTCATCATTAATTTTTATATTAAGGAATTAATTATGATACATTTCAATCTATAGTTTGAATGGGTGGTATTAAGTTTATTTTAAGATGATGTAACTTTTCAAGCTTGATGATTTAGTTACTCTTTAATACTTAACAATGAATCAAAACCTTGTTTAGTAAGATAAAAATACCACTTTTTTCCACTTTAGACCCAAATTTTAGTGGTCAAAACACCAAACATGACTAAAGTTCTAGGATTCCCACCTTATTCAAGAGAATTGACATGGAGGAACACTAATATTACGTTAGTAGAGCCTTATGTAAACAATTTTTGTGGATGAAATCTTAAAGAAACTTTTAACATACCAAATTTTGACTAAAGTATACATAACATAACCAGAAAAATTGAACCTAGATAAACAAAACCAAAAAAATTGATGTAACCAAATCCTCTTGAACTAATATAATATGTTTACTCCTTTCTTTCAAGAACATGTTTTAAACCATGGAGAATTGTGGTTCTTATACTTGGGTAGTGACTTGTATAGTCACAAGAGAAATGTAAGCTCGTTTTAGTTTTTTTAATTTTCTTTATCTCAATGGCCACTTAGGCCTTTTAATACTTTCTATAGATGGATGGTAGTTTTATTTTGTGAAGTGCGCCAGAAGGGAACTAGAGGTGGCTACATGGGTTTATTTGTAAGGGAGGGAGATCAGGGTAGTGGAGGGATTAATTAGCATGTTTCATTTGTTTTAACTTTGAACCATGTTGTTTATTTTTATTAAATTTTCCTTCAGTTTGGATGTTCAATGTACTGATGAGTCGTGCTGAAATTTTATTTATTTTCTCCTATAGTTTTAAATAATAATGTGTGGGTGAAATCGTTTCTAAGTGGCGATTACCTGATTCCCAGACACTTATTATAGCCTGTCGGCATATCCAATTCACCACTTCTAGAAAATGGGTCTATACCCACACATCTATACCCACGGTCTAACAAACTGTGGGTATAAGGTGTATATTCTGATGTATTTCTACATTTTTATTAAAAACGCTGGTATACTAACCCTGATTTGATGGTTTTATTAGGCACCCCTCCTGATTTTTATTCCCCCCTATGTCTCTCCCACGCCTTGGCCTCTCCACCCTCAGCTCGCCTCCCCGACATTGATGTCCCACCCTTCCCCCCGCCTCCGCCTGCCGGCCTCCATCTCCTGACCCCGGCCTCCGCATCCATGGCCTCCTCCTCATGGTCGTGGGAACATTTGCCTCTGCCTTTATTGAAGCCTCTTCCTCTATGGCGGCCTCCGCCTCTACAGAAGCCTCCACCTACAAGGCAGCCTCTACCTCTGTGGTAGCCTCGGCCTCCATGGTAGCCTCTGCCTCTACGGCCACCTTCACCTATACCTCATTGGATCTAGTTATAATGTATCCATATGTATGGATTCAGCCATATTCTCCATGGATTTATAGGGTTCTTTGGTTATATTCTCTATTCTCTTCTACTTATTCCCATGCCTTTTCAATTAATTCCGATGTAAATTTTAGCTAAGACAAAGGGATGGGATTTTATAAACCGATCATGGTTATTTATTTTTTGGTTTTTTTATTGTGTTCTGGTCCTCCTCTTCACAACCAATGTATTTGTATCAAATATTTCCATATTGAGGTGTTTTTTCTCCATTCATGACTCATTATAGTTAAAAACAAGATTTCTTGGAAGCGGTGGAAGTCTACTATTTAGATTAATCCATAGAAGGACAAATATTTGGAATGTTTTGAGGTTATTCCCATTTATAATTTTTTTTTCTAATTTTGTGAAGTTAATTAAGGCTATATAATTTTTTAGCCTCTGACAAGGAGGATAAAAAATGTTAGAGTAGGCACATAATTTTATTCAGTTGGTTTCATACCTTCATACTCTGTAGTTGGATGATTATTTATTTCATTAGTGTGTTAGGGAGGTTCTTTAACCACACCTATCGCTAGAAATGTATTCCACAGACTTGACTATTATGGATTGGTGGTAAGGAAAGATATCAAAGTTGAAGTGAGTTCTGAAAGGGAACTATAGGTGTTAGGAGTTTAACCAATTCCTAGGTGTGGTGAATAAAGAATCTGTATGGGAGGACAATAAGATGGGGGGGATAAGGCAATGTAGGGTATGGGGGAGGGGTGGGGAGGGGGCGGTATGGGGGGGGGGAGGCAGTTCAAGGTTCTAGGGAAGGTTAGAGGGGAGGGTGGGAGAGGTAATGTAGGGGGCTGGGGAGGGGAAAGACAGTGAAAGGGTTGGGGGGGGGGGCTTGGAAGGGGGTAGACAGTGTAGGGGCTTGGGTGGGGGGGGGGTATGGGGGAGGGTGGAATGTAGTGCAGGGGGATAGGGTGAGGGTGGGTGTGTGGGGGGGGGGAGGAGGCAGTGTAGGGGATGTGGGGAGGGGGGAAGGAAGTATGGGGAGCTGAGGTGAGGGTGGGGGAGGTTGGAGGGGAGGGTGGGGGAGTATAGGGTAGGGGAGGGGGGAAGGAAGTGCAGGGGATGGGGTGAGGGTGGGGGGAGGAAGGATGGGATGGTGGTGGGGGCAGGAGGGGAGGGTGGGGGAGGAAGTACATGGGGCTGGTGGAGGGGAACATGCAGTGTAGGGGGCTAGGTGGGGGAGGCAGTGCAGGGGGTTGGGGGAGGGGTGGGTAGGGAAGGGGAAGGGGGATGGCAGTGCTGAGGTCTGGGGGAGGCATGAGGGTTGGGGAATGGAGGGGGGAATACAGTGCCGGGAGCTCGGTGATGGTGGGGGTGGTTGGAGGGGAGGGTGGGGGAGGCAATGCAGGGGGATGGTGGAGGGAAGGCAGTGCATGGGGCTGGGGTGAGGCCGTGGGAGGCATGGGGAAGGGTGGGGGAGGTAGTACAGAGGGATGGTGGAGGGGTGTAGTCATTGCATAGGGCTAGGTGGGGGAAGCTGTGCAGGGGGCTGGGGGAGGGGAGGGGAGGGGAGGGGAGGGGTGGGGAAGGGGTTGGGCAGTGAAGGGGGTTTGGGGAGGCAAGAGGCGATGAGAGGGAAGAGGGAATGTAGTACAGGGGCTAGGGGAGATATGAGGGGACGAGATTGGAGTGGGAATTCAATTTAAGTGGCTGGGGGAGGGTGGGAGAGGCGGTTCAAGGGGCTGGGGAGGGATGTGGAGGGCTGGGGAGTGTAGGGGATAGAGATAGGGTGGGGAGGGACAGGTGGGGAGGGGGCAGGCAGTGCAGGGGGATGGGGTGATGTTTGGTGAGGGGGGAAGGCAGTGTAGGGGTGAAAACTCTTTTATTCACAACACTTACTATATTTCAATATAATCTATTTCCACAAGCATCAAATTTAATTATTCATAATGCCTTCACCGAGATAAACTGATCAATATCATCTAAACTCTAGGGATTAAAACTTCTCTAATAAATAAAATTGGTTACCAGATATTCTTCCCATGAACCCCAAGCAATTTATTCATCCAAAATTTTCATATGATTTATCTCAGATATTCCAATGGTATAACTTCATTTCATTTTCATTCTATTGATCTCAGCTATTCCAATGGAAAATCTTAATTTCATTTCTCTGTCATGTAAAAAATGGTGGAACCTACCAACTTACAATATTTAAAATGAATCACCAATACTGCATCATTTATTAGAGATTAACTGATTTTTGTAACATGATTTCAGAACTCAATATCATCTCCTCAACCAGCTTAGGGAGACCAACTTCCATACAAGAATCTCGTCTTCATAACATATTAACATCATGCATATTTCTCCCTTTATTAACAACAAATACAAAATAAACACAAATTGTATTGAACATATACAAGTGTTTGTATTCTACTTGTAGTGTCTTTATGTCACGACATGCTATTTTTGAAGAATCATGGTTTCCATTTCAGCATTGGCACTCATATTTATCATCATCAAATTTTTCTTCAACTATATAAAAATCTTGTTGGTTTCCTCTTTTAGTGGATTATTCATGTCCCACTAATAAATTTTCTAATATCCAAGGTTCTTCATTTTCAATTTTTGGTTTGCTACCTGTTGGTTTCTCCTCTTCTCGCTAGTTCACCTCTTGCTGTGTCAATTTCCCTTGATGAGCCTCTTGGTGCTCATCCCACCTCAGTACAGTTTTTTAGACAAAATTTGGGTGAGAATTCTTTGAGACAGTTCAGGGTTCTGGGGGAGGTTGGAGGGGAGGGTGGGGGAGGCAGTGTAGGGGGCTGGGGAGGGGAAAGATAGTGCAAGGGTTGTGGGGGGCTTGGAAGGTGGTAGACAGTGCAGGGGATTGGGTAGGGGGTATGGGGGAGGGTGGAATGCAGTGCTGGGGGCTAGGGTGAGGGTGGGTGTGGGGGGGGGAGGCAGTGTAGGGGATGTGGGGAGGGGGGAAGGAAGTATGGGAAGTTGAGGTGAGGGTGGGGGAGGTTGGAGGGGAGGGTGTGGGAGTAGAGGGTAGGGGAGGGGGGAAGGAAGTGCAGGGGCTGTGGTGAGGGTGGGGGGAGGAAGGATGGGATGGTGGTGGGGGCAGGAGGGGAGGGTGGGGGAGGCAGTACGTGGGGCTGGTGGAGGGGGAAATGCAGTGTAGGGGGCTAGGTGGGGGAGGCAATGCAGGGGGTTGGGGGAGGGGTGGGTAGGGAAGGGGAAGGGGGATGGCAGTGCTGAGGTCTGGGGGAGGCATGAGGGTTGGGGAATGAAGGGGGATACAGTGCAGGGGGCTCGGTGATGGTGGGGGTGGTTGGAGGGAGGGTGGGGGAGGAAATACAGGGGGCTGGTGGAGGGAAGGCAGTGCATGGAGATGGGGTGAGGCCATGGGAGGCATGGGGAAGGGTGGGGGAGGTAGTGCAGAGGGCTGGTGGAGGGGGGAAGTCATTGCATAGGGCTAGGTGGGGGAAGTAGTGCAGGGGGCTGGGGGAGGGGAGGGGAGGGGACAGGTAGTACATGGGACTGTGGGAGGGGAGGGGAGGGGAGGGGTGGGGAAGGGGTTGGGCAGTGAAGGGGGTTTGGGGAGGCAAGAGGCGATGAGAGGGAAGAGGGAAAGTAGTATCGGGGCTAGGGGAGATAGGAGGGGAGGGGATGGGAGGGGGAATGCAGTTTAAGTGGCTGGGGGGAGGGTGGGAGAGGCGGTTCAAGGGGCTGAGGAGGGATGTGGAGGGCTGGGGAGTGCAGGGGCTAGAGAGAGGGTTGGGAGGGACAGGTGGGGAGGGGGCAGGCAGTGCAGGGGGATGGGGTGTTGTATGGTGAGGGGGGAAGGCAGTGTAGGGGTGAAAACTCTTTTATTCACAACACTTACCATATTTAAATATAATCTAGTTCCACAAGAATCAAAGTTGATTATTCATAATGCCTTCACCGAGATAAACTGATCAATATCATCTACACTCTAGGGATTAAAACTTCTCTATTAAGTAAAATTTGTTACTAGATATTCTGCACATGAACCCCAAGAAATTTATTCATCCAAATTTTTCATATGATTTATCGCAGATATTCCAATGGTATAACATCATTTCATTTTCACTCTATTGATCTCAGCTATTCCAATAGAAAATCTTAATTTCATTTCTCTATCATGTAAAAGATGGTGGAACCTACTAACTTCCAATATTTAAAATGAATCACCAATAATGCATCTTTTTTTAGAGATTAACTCATTTTTGTAACATGATTTCAGAACTCAATTTCTTCTCCTGAACCAGCTTAGGGACACAAACTTCTATACAAGAATCTTGTCATCATAACATATTAACATCATGCATATTTCTCCCTTTATTAGCAACAAATACAAAATAAACACAAAGTGGATTCAACATATACAAGTGTTTGTATTCTACTTGTAGTGTCTTTATCTCACGACATGCTATTTTTGAAGAATCATGGTTTCCTATTCAGCATTGGAACTCATATTTATCATCATCAAATTTTTCTTCAACTATATACAAATCTTGTTGGTTTCCACTTTTAGTGGATTATTCATGTCCCACTAATAAATTTTCTAATATCCAAGGTTCATCAATTTCAATTTTTGGTTTGCTACATGTTGGTTTCTCCTCTTCTCCCTAGTTCCCCTCTTGCTGCGTCAATTTCCTTTGATGAGCCTCTTGGTGCTCATCCCACCTCAGGACAGTTTTTAGACAACCTTTGGGTGAGAATTCGTTGAGACAATCTATTTGCTAAGGCTCATGACTCAGATCAGTCTTCTAGCTTGTCAACTCATTCGTTTCCTCAAAATTCTCATCCTATGACCCCATGTTTCAAGGCTGGTGTTTTTAAACCCAAAGTTTATATTGCTTATGTTGAACCTATATCTTTTAAGGATTCCTTGCTTCAACTTTACTAGTATCAAGGGATTCATTTAGAGTTTTCATCTCTACTTAGAAATAATACTTGGTCTTTAGTTTCTTTTGATGGATTGGATGATGTTTAAAGTTGAATACTTCGTGATACTGTAACAGCCCAGCGCGGTTGCAATTTTTTATAGGTTAATGATCTATACCCACTATTCAATAACTGTGGGTATGTTTTGTCTTGTATAATTATCTATACCTATAGTTTTGTTAATAATGGGTATATATATATTCCCATGGTTTAAATTAAACTGTGGTTATTATGGAAATATCCAAGGGTATAACCACGGTTTCTATAAAACCATGGTTATAGATGTATACTGACACCTCAAATGCTCATGGTTTATGGAACCGTGGTTATAACCTATACCCACGATTTTAAGGTCTATACACATAGTTCCAAACCGTTAGTATAAGTGATTTTTACTATAGTGAATGAAATGGGTATCATAAACATGAAAATATATAATATCCATTAGAATGAGATAGGTTACACACTTATTTTATCTTCAGTTTAACCCATGAAAAGAAGCGGGTTTCAAAAGCATATAAGCCGTGAAAGAGAAACATGATTTATAAGCATCACGCCATTAAATAAAAAATTCTGTTTAAAGAAATAATATTAATGGAAACATTGATTTATTCCCAGATAAATTAATTATCAACATAAATTGATGTTATCTTTGATTGTAAAAAATTTTGAATGATATTTTAAAAACATTTCTTGAGGAAAATATCATTTCTTCTTTGAAAAATGATTTTTATAACATAAAACATTTTGAAAGAATTTTTATTTGAAAATTACTTTGAAAACTTATAAATGAATCTTTGAAAATAATAAAACATTTTTAAAATCCATTTTCCTTAGAAACTATCTTCAAAGATATTTTGAATTCATTTTAGAAAACATGGTTTTTGAATACAATAGATTTCCGACCGAAGAGAGAGATAATTAGATATTAAATAATAAAACATTATCTTAAGTAAAAAGAGTGAATAAATGGAACTAAAAATAGAGGATATCATGAGTAAACATAGGATATGTTATATCATGAATATTATTTGAGAGATAGATCATAATATTTCATCAAGATAAGTATAACCCTAAAAATTCTCAGAAAGAGATGAGATTTTCTCAATAGACACTTATAAATCATCAAATTGGGATCATACTATCCATGTAAAAAATGAAATTAAATGAAGCATAAAATATCATTAAAATAGGTATATTCATGATAAAAAATTTAAACTGGAAGTATATAAACCTTGAAAAAATATTTTTGGTGAATAAAAAAACATGAGTCTCAAAGAAGGCAAACTCAGACAAAACTTCTTTACCAGGTAGATAACTTTTGAAAGTTAAACCACATGAAATAAGGATCATAGAATGGTTATGTTAATCCCATAAATTTAATTATATGATACATATAATTCAATCATGGTCAGAACATACCCCACAGAAAAGGAAATAGTGGTGAACATAACTTGTATCTCAAGAAAATTAAAATTGAGATGAAATACCATTACCTTGTCTCTTGACTCTCTTCGTATTCATAAAATATTCATGTATAACGAATATAATCTTTTTATAAATATTTTAAAAAATCTTGTTCTTATAATAATTCTATATTTGGTTTTATTATGACCTTATATTACCAACTTGTTAAAAATCCTATGTTAATGTTTTACATCGGGTAGAATTCACAATTCTTTTTAAAATGAAGTTTGTTAGAAAAATCCCAAATTTACACTCTAAGATAATTTTGAAACTCTAAATTAAAAAATGAGGTTTATTTTTGAAAATAATGTTTTTAAATACATCTAAAATTAATTTTATTATAAGGATATTAAGAATGATTTATTTTAGAAAACAATATTTTTAAACATAGAAGGACTTTAGCAAAAATCATATCTTTTATTACCAATATGATTTATTTATATAAACAAATATTTTAAAAGTATTCATTAATATTCTTATTACTATGTTTAATGAATATGTTATAATTATCTCATTTAAATAATTATATAAATTAAATGTTGTTTCGTAGATACTTAGTGTTGTGTGTGTCATACAACATCTCAGTGTTGCATATATCATATTCCATATTGGTGTTACATGTAACATACATCAAGTAGGATTTGTGTGAAATGAATTTTTTATTTAGTGAAAAGATATTTTAAATGTTGCATGAAGTGAAAAATATCAAAAGATTAAATAAATTCGAAAAAAAATTCACCAAAATCATGGGGTGTCACATTCATACCTATTACCTCTGGGGGACATCTCTTAATGAATCTTGATATAATTAATCAGGAGTTTGAAAAATATTTTATGTGGAGGTTTATTACTAATAAATCATATTCCCATGGCCTTTTTAGGTTTATATTTCTATATTATCCTAATGATAGAAATATTAAATATATGGAATCATTTATCTAGCTAGGTCCTATATCTTCTTTCACCATCATTATGTCTCAGTCACATTGGTTAGATAACAAAAATTCTCCCCTTAAATATTATTTTGACACCTGGATATGTACCCATATTTTAAATATTTTGAGTTCTAACAATACAATAATGGATTTTAATTCTATGGCCAGAGATAAACATGAAATTTTTTATGATAATCCTCATGATATTATTAATTTTATCTTCAAATAATTTTTTATTAATCAAGATGGTCTCCTCGTTCAAGAGAGAGTAACTACTATTTTTCTTAACTAAATGAACATAAATCGAAACTCATTTGGAGGAAATTACAATGGATTTCATGGTAAAATTTATAAAAACTATATTTCTCCATCTGGCTTGTTACTCCTTTAGATGATTTCACACTGCAAACAGCCTGTTGATGATTACATGTTAGTAGTGGTAATCACCCTCTCTTCTAGATTTTATTTATTTCAACAACATAGGGATGATATCAACCATATCATTTAGAGTTTTACCACTACTTATGGACTCTGGAACATCACTCTCAACACCGTTGATGTCTGACTTCACTACTGAAAATATTTCCTTTATCAGTGATAGAAAAGGGCATTAACAGTGCTAGAAATGCACAGTTAATAGAGGCAAATATGGGGGGGGGGGTCCCTTTTATCAGTGCTCAGAAAGGCACTCATAAATACCCCTTGTGTCAGTGCAAAAAAAAGTGCTGATAAAAAGGGGAATTTATTAGTGCTAAAAAGTGATAATAAAAACGTTATTTCTCAACACTTTTTTCAGCGATGATAAATGTAAAAAAAAGTTAAAAAAGTTAAAAAGAATTTATAAATTGTGGGGAGATATTAATAGCACTTGACCACCCTTTTTTAGTGTTAGGAAGAGCCCCCTCTCTCTCCCTACACACTACGCTTGCCCGTGCAACCCCATCCCACATTCCTGAATGCCCCTACTTCTACTAGAACGTGAACCCGAGACCTCCCACATTGCGCACCTGAACCTTTACCAGTAATCCATTTAGTTTTTTTCTCCATTTAATGATATATCTATACATATAGTTATATTTATTCATATGTTAATATTGATTCATATTAATTTAAATATATTTAGTTATATTTATACATATATATTTATTCAAATATTAATATATATATATATTTGTATATTAATATATATTTATATCTATATATATATTTATATTTATAATTTTTTATCCATATATTTTTATGTATATTAATATTTGTTTATAATATTAGTTTTAAATACAATTATAAAATATGTTTTATGTGAATTTATAAATAAATAAATACATACATATATACAACACGCACACACACACACACTGACATAGACACAGATACACACACACACAGATTTACTAATAAATATATATATATGTGTATCTCAAAATCCATCGAATGTTAAAACGACCATAACCTCTAATCTAGAAGTCTGTCTCAACTCCACAACCAGTAAAATAGAATAAAATGAAACAATTTTCGATATGATATGTGGAACAAGCCTAGAGGACTTCCGGATCAGATGTTTCAGTTGTTTGAATGTTAAAAAATCAGGGTATCCCAACAACAAAACTCAGTTTTAGAGGCCTTTTGGACATTTTTTGTCCTTGAAAAATGTTATAGAAGGTTCCCTTCAGCAACTTGCATGTAGAGCTCATTTCAGGCTTGAATTTGATATTTTTTAGATCTTAAACGGTCAGCCTAATAAAAGGTTATGGTCATTTGATGTTTGAGTGACATTTCAAACTTATTTTAGATTTTTATTAATTTTTATTAATTTTTTTTCATCAAATTGTTATTAAATGATTCTTAGTCAATGATAATAAGAAAATTATTAATTAGTAATATTTTTTAAAATATTTTAATGCCATTTTCAGTAAATTTCTTATATATTAAATTTAATAGTCTATTTATACATACCTAAAACATATTTAAAAAATATCTATTATATTTGTATCAATATATATATACTTATATATCAATATATTATTTTTCAAGATATATTTTTTGAAATGTACACTTTATCAATGCTAGTAAAAAGCACTGATAATGCCCCCCATTATCAACGCTACTAAAAAATCATTGATAAAGGGGTCCCCTTTATCAATGCTAAAGAAGCACAGATAAAGGGTCACTTTTGACAGCACTTTTTTAGTGATGATAAAAGTTCCCTTTATCAGTGATTTTTAGCACTATTAAAGGAACCCCCATTAGCAGCACTTTTTTAGTGATGATAAAGGGAGGAACTATGAAAACCCAGTTTGGTGGTAGAACTTCCCAAGGTTGATTCTATTCTAGTATGTTTGTTTGACTGTACATGAACTCCTCTTTTGAATAATCTCTTCAATTTGTTTCAAGTGGATTGTTCTGAATTGAGACACATAATTTGAAGGATTCTAAATAATACTATTCATTAATATAACTCTTTAATCCTTCACACTACTTGCCTCCATATTATCTTGGCAGTGAAAGGTTCTAACTCCATGAATCATGAATGATGCATTAATTTAGATGATGATCTCATGATGTTGAGACATATGGATATACAAACATTTTTTCTCAAACATGAGTTACTCTTTAATTTTTTTAGATCAATCCATTTATTGGATCAATTAAATAAAAAACCAGTGGGGGAATCTTGAGGTAATCTGGGATCATCCGGATCTGTGGCCTTATTTGGAGATCAGAATGCTAACATTGTGGGTTCTCTCAATGTTTATATTGGGGTTGAAGAACCCATGTTGGAGAAAATGTATAGACCGGTTACTGTAGTGTATATAGAAAAATATCTTTGAATAAGGTTTGGATTGAATATGACTGCAATATTCTTGTACAAGTAGTAATAAATGGTCAAATGCAACTTCCCAGAGAAATCACTACCTAATGGATTATATGTTTATATCTCCTCTCAATAACGTTTTTCTTCATCATACATGTTTTCCATAAATCCTATCATTTTTCTGATGTCATTTCAAAGAACGGTGTACATAGTTAGGCTTCTCTTTATGAAAATTATTTTCCTAATGAGTTCATGACCCTCATTCCAATGGGTTACTTTAAAATACCAAACTTTCGACTATTGTTGTTTTTTTATTTTTAATAATAAAAGAGACCTTTCCTTTGGTTGATGTGTCACCTTTTTTTTCAAATATTCAATATAGAAAATAATAGTGGAGGAGATAAAATATGGGTCCTTAAAACATGAGGGTACAGATGATATTTTAACTATTGCGAGTTATATCACCTCCTTAGACTCAAATCTACCGTGAGTCACATTTCAAGGATATCCCATATCGTATTATATCATATAGATTCTTATATTATATTTTCAATGCCCTACATCATTATAAGAAGTATATTGGTCCACATGGGGTGAAAATATTGGATATTATAGATGCATTAGATAGAGAACCATTCCTTTTAGATAAGGTTTCTATAACCAGAAGATGTCATTTTTTACTTTTTCGTACAGACTATTTTGAAAACATTCCAATGAAGTATTCATAGACTATAACCTTTATTTTTCATATTAGTGTTAAATGTATTTCAATTTTTTATATACACACATACAAATTTATTGGAAAAAATGTAGTTAACTAAATTATGTATCGAATGTCAAAATATGTTAAGGTAAACTCAATTTTGGATACTAATTTTATCAATGGTTTTTTGAATTATCAACATATGAATCAAGGATATTGGGTGTTTACGAGCTTCCAATTTATATGGATATTTATTGGAATAATATAATTATAATGGCTTGTAATATTGATGTTGTGAATCTAGTAAATTTATAACTTTTAGTCATCACAACGATACAAATGTCTTCTATATAAGATAATTATCAAATTTATTTTCATTTTATCAATTTTATTGATATAACATGATAATTTTATCTATTTTTTATTATCTATATTTATACATGTGGTATTTAGTACGAAACAACATTAGTGTATGTATTCTTGGACACAAAACTTATTTCATTACTAACTATGGTAATGAATGATTATGAAAGTAAAGTATATATTTCCAAAATATTTTAGAATGATGAAATGCAATGTTGTATGTTCCTTATATTAACAAGTATGAAAAATATATTTCATATGTATTTTTTTCTAGTAATTATTTAACAATGAACATTATATTTTTGTATATTAGTGTCTATTTTATGTTGAATATTTTTTTCCAAAATAAAAAAAACATATAGGTTATTCTCCATACATAGTGATTTTCAAAAAAAATTAATCATGTATTAGAGAGTTGAGTTAAATAATTTTATTAATTATATAATAGAGTTAAATTTATATTTATTTTATATATATCATTTTCAAATAGGGATTGAGATATGTATAGTGTGTCAATAGGAAATTGGAAATAAAAGATCAAATATTTGTGTAAAAAGATAACATCATTTATAGTTAATATAAATTAGGAGATCCTTGAAATTTTAGTTTCAATTGAATATTAATATTTAAATAACTTATGTAAGAACATACTTTGTATTAGTTTTTTATAACCAACTTTAACTCTCCATAGATTTTTATGTTGTTGTGATTTGGAGGATGCTTTGAAATTTTGATATAGTGAATGTATTGTTTCTTAAATTTTGATTCTGATTGGGAATCCAATATTTTAAACATCCTAAAGAGGTCTTTTTGGACATGGAATGGGGTCTATTTAGTAGTTTGGGTTCTCATGGAAGTGTCTATGATGGTTAGGGTGACTTGAGAGTGGAGGAGGATATTTGATGTAGACCATTCCATATCCCTATATCCTGTGGTGTGGAGAGTGCTACAAACATTAGTAATTTTTTTTAAAAAGGTGAAGAAGGAAATGGAACATCCCTAGGGTTTAGGAAATGGTTTTGTTTCATTTGGGTCCTATATCATGTGGTGTGGAGAGTGCTACAAACCTTAGTAATTTTTTTTTAAAAAGGTGAAGAAGGAAATGGCAGATCCCTAGCGTATAGGAAATGGTAGTGTTTCATTTGGGTCCTAACTATCCTTACATTCGACCCAATGAATCAACCTGAAGGGCTACACACGAATAGTTCTATAGGATGTTCATATGAGATGACCCTTATATAGACATAGGGATTCTACAACACAAGGGTATATATGTCATAGGGGGGGGGGGGTCCCTAGGTGGATTCCTATAGGTTTCAAATTAAGGGACACACCATATAGGGGGAGGCCACCTGGGTGGGGAACCCTTTCTAGGGAATATTCACCACAACCCGAAGGATACACCTCATGGTAGCCCTAGGTTAGTTGAGGAAGAATATGATGTCGAAGGGGTCTACTCTATGGAGGATTAGGGGGAGTGGATTCAATTCTACCATTAGGGGATACTTGTGACAATGTGACACCTAGTGAGGAGGGAAACACTATAAACCCAGAGGGTTTCACATGGGGGGGGGGGTCAGGGGTGTTGGGGGCTACCTGAGGAGGGCTTTGTCAAGGAGCACTAATGCACACTATAGAAATAACTCAAATTAGTATCTTTGATTTTATTTTATTATGAATAGGTAATGCAAGGAGGGTTATGCAACAATCTCATCCTCCTTTTCCCACCCCATTTGATCCACTCTATTGCAGGGATGTTTGTAATGTGTTTCGATGGTGGATTCAAGGAACATTCATTGTTCATTGATCCATTATTCTTATAATTTTTTGCTTATATTTTTAGCTTGATTTTGGATTTCATTGTTGATTATTTCCACAGAATAATTTATAAATCATCCAATTTTTTCCCTTTACTTTGTGAGAGGAGGTCCCAAGAGGTTGATCACATGTTTTCAAAAGTGGTTTTGGTGAGGCAATGAGTCTTGGTGAGTTTTAATGTAATTATTCCTATTTAATTAAATTTTAATAATTATTTTCAATTGTTTTAATCAATTTTTTACATTATTTTTTTGTGATAGATTCTTGGGATCTTGTGGAAGCTTGGTTGAGTCATGCGAGATCATAAAAAGGCGCAATTCCATGTTCAAGGTAGGTGGATCCTATAAAAAGTTAACATCGTTGTTTATGTGTGGGTGTGTATGAATTCAAATTTTCATGGTTTGACTAAGGGATTTTGGGGACATGGGTTTCCTTGGTATATGTGATAGGTATCATTGGGATTATTATACATGAAATAACTACACTTTAGAAACTTTGTTGCATTAATAATATATCACTAAGGGTAGAGGGTTATGGTAATATTGATGTGGGATCTTTGGTAGGTCTCTAGGTGTGATGAGTGACATTGGAAAAATTAATTTCAGTTCCTAGGGATAATGAGATATCATGAAGGGATACGTACCGAGTGCTGATGGGAGAGATGGTTGTAGGTCTCAAAAGTTACTAGGAACTCCCTCCTATGGTTGAAGGAGAGACTTAATCTATGAGGTGAATATGATATGTTCTAAGTGAATTGATTTGTGTGATAGAGTGGGGTTTTCTTTGGGTGATGGGTTGATAAGTATCCATTAAGAGATTTGGTATTTGACCAAAGTGTGGGTTAAAAGAACTATTAGGGACATGGAATTAGGTTACTTAGGGTCTTAGGGAAAAATTTATAAGTATAGTCCCTTGGTAGCAAGTCCAAGAGTGATAAGTGGTTTTGAGGAGGTTGCATCAGGCTTTGAGGTCCATTATGGGATGATTCTATGATATTTTGTGTCACTGAGGAGTGAACAACCTAGGATGGTATCAATGAGTATGTATAGGAATGTTTTTTGGAGGTTATCCAAGTATCCAGATGGATACTATGGTGTATGTATAGTTCTCAAGAGACAAACACCTTATAACAAGCTACTGAGTTTATGTGAGGGGCCATGTTACCGAGTTTTTCTTCATCTGTGTTATTTAAATAGGTGATGGTCCTAGGGGAGGGGATATCATGATGCATGAAGCCACCATGAGTTATATATCATTGGTAGGATTGTTTCGGATGAGATAGAGTCCTTGTATATTAAATAAGAACATTCCTTGAGAGGCTTGGTTCACGATGATGGAAATTTTCTTGAGTAGAATTGGGTCGTGGATTTCTCATTAGGGGATAGGTCATGATGGTATGTGAGATTTGGACGATGTACCATTCATTGAGTTAAAATGTGGTGGGTTGAGATGTGTCCATATGGTAGTGACATGTTTCTTCACTTACTGAGATGAGGTCCAAAATGATTCCCTACCCTAAGTCTTTGGTAAAATCATTGATTTTGGGTATTATGGAATAAGTTGTGGTGATGTATGGATTTTAGCATGACATCTCAGTAGGTAAGGTTTGATACCATGGTGTTATGGTTAGTAAATGGTAACCTAATGGTCTTTGTACCTTATTTGGTGTCATGGTGGCATGCTTAGAACATAATGACCAATGTGAATTCTAATATATAGATTTGTTTCCTCATATATATATATATGAATTTGAGGTAATATATTAGGGGTTCATGGAGAGAATCCATGAAGTTATATGATCACACCCTAAATGGGATCTATGATGTGTGTATATACATTATGTTTTCTTTTTCTCTAGTTCATATGTTGTGTAGTAGATTAGGCTGAGTCGGATCGATGGGTTTTGGAGACAAGGATGTGTTGTGGAAATGGGATGGTAGCATGGATATTTATATATTGTTTATTTTATTTAGTTTTTTCTGTGATTTTCCAATTGGGAGATCAGTTGATGTGTATTTTCTGATTGTGAGTCTGTATGAATATTTGATTATGGAATTTATTATATTGTTATTTTTTTATTGATTTATATGCACTCAGATTATTGTGAGGAGGATTGCTTAGTTATTTTACACAATGTTATGAAATTAATTTGTGGTACTATCCCCCTGATATTTGGACAATTACCTTAAGTCTTGTTTCCACCTTCTCACATATAGGAATCATTCTTTTGTTCATGCAGATCTTTGACTATGTCAGTCATTTTGTGCTTGGGAATAATAATGTAGTATTAGAGAATTTATTTTGTCTTAATCTATAGGTAGATGATATAAATGTGGTCTAAGAGTGTGTCAGAGCTTGTGATGGACGTTATACTTGTGCATCATAAATACCATTATGGTTAGAAGTCCTGGTTACTAGGGTTATCAGATTACTGTTCTTGATTTTTTCTCTTATGGGTGAGATGTTTATTTAATATGATGGGTTTATGAGATATATTATTTGTGGTTTTTGGTTCTTATCCCAAGGAAAATAATATCTTCCACATGAATCAAATTTTTCATGTAAGATTCACATGAGATAAATATACTTGTCTATGATTAATTTTATTGCTGAGAGGTTATACATTAAAGTGTCCTTAATATAATATATGGAATTTTCCCACATTTTTTTTGATATTCTACTTATCCAGACTATGATTTCAATCATTAGTGATTTTTTATTATAGGTATGATTTATATTTTTATGATTCATTCTTCGGTGATGGTTATATGATCTATTATTAAAGGTTTATCTATGTAACCATAGTGGGTTGGTTCTTGAATTTTATTCCTTGAAAATGGAACATTGGTGGGTTTGGATTAGGAATTTAGGACAAGATGAATTATTGTTTTATGGGCATAGGTTTCATTATGGACATGGGTATGATTACCTAAAGTGTAAAAAACAACTTATATAGTGATTCGAAATATAGATTCTTCGTGGAATTAAAATTAACCAAACTAAAAAAGTTGAGTAAAGGCATATTAATTCCATGGGATTTTAAGGTATTATGTTATTGGAGAGTTTCTCGTATCAGGGATGGTTAAGAAGGTTATATAAAAAATATTCATATCCTTGTTGGTTTCTAGATGCAATTTCAGTGGCAGATTTTATAATGGGTAAATTTTGTAGTTTTGGAATGATACCAATGTGTTTGGTGGTTGTGTGGTAGCCTTGGCATGAGTGAGATGTATTAGGAGAATGGATGATGTTATCCTATATGAGTATTATATCTATTGTATTAGGAATTTGATCCTAGGTTAGATCAGATGTGACTAATGGAAGCATAAATTTGGTAGTGTTATCTTGTTGGTTGGGAGTGTACAAATATTGGGTTTGAGCAATATCAAGTAAAATCATGGGTAAGAACCTATGAGAGGGTTATTACAAGACCACTCTGCTGATAGTGGGGGACAATGAGCATTGGCATGAATTTTTATGGAAAATTGTTGGTATATTAAGGAATATATATGTTGGATATAGATCATGTCTATTTGAGTTTTTGTCTTGGTGAATGATCCTTATCTTGATCCTTTGAGTGTTTTTTATTCTATGGATGAACCTGAGTGGTGATGCAGAGGTAGTACGATGGTGATATGTGAATAACTGTAATAGATCAAGGTTTTAGTTATTGATATGGGTCTTTAGGATGGGTGAATCTATATCATGAAGAGTAGAACTTGTTTGGTGTTTGGAATATTTATGTTTGTGATTGTGGATCAGCATAAAGGAAATTACATGGTGGTTAGAACATCATTGGCTATTTTAGGATTTCATTCATGGTAGTTTGGGGATGAATAATGCTGGTGCCTTGTGTTAGCACTTTGTAATGAGAAATATAACCACATATATCCCTTTAATTTGGGAATTGGTGGAGAATATGTTATTGAGTTCTTGTTTATAGAGATTCAATACCATAAGGTTCACATTAGACTCAAATTTCTTGGTATTTGAATGTAGATTTTAGTACTATTGAGCCTACACACATTCTGGGAGCAGTAGATCAAAATATACCTTTTATTTCCACTCAATTTAGTGTTATTTTATCTTTACTTGGGGTGAAACCCTTTATTTTATTATAGGACTCCTAATCCATCTTGATTATAATTCTACAAATTAATACCTCTATTTTTGAAAAGTTAATCATTAGGGGATCATTGACATGAGGCAGATTAACGTGGAATTATTTTGTAAATCGGCAGAGGTTGGTAGAGATATTCCTCTATCTTTCCCTCCTCATTTCCTCTTCCATTTCTTAATCCATAGTTTTATATTTTTGGATATTATATATCATTTTTTATTTGGATAAAATAATATTGGTTACATGTAATGATAGATAGACAATTATTTAAAAATTCTATTTGAAGCCACACTAATTGTATAATTGCTTTTGTTTTGATAATGATTCTTTTACATGGTTATAATTATTATGTCCATGTTACTTTATAATATCATATAAGTTTATATTCTTATCATTAGGTGTGGTTGTGATTTGTGACTCATGGATGTCCATGGATTTAGATATTTGAACATATGAGTCAATTTCAATTATGTTTTGGTCTTGAGTTATCTCTCGCTACGTTCGTTGTCTAGTTTGTCTCTATTAACCCACATTAATGGAGGGATATCTATATCCTATTTTTATTGTGCTTTTTTGTGGAATTTATGCTTCACTAATTATGATATATGGGGTTTTTGTACTCTTTTTTTGTCTCACATGGGGATATTTTAATGTCTGGTTGGGGATGTTTGTATGAATTTTACTTTCCTTGTTAGGAATTTAATTGTTCATGAGATTTTTGGGGGTCAATGTTTTAATGTAAGTGTAAATATATTGTGGATAAATCCATATTTATTTTCATTAATTTACATTCCATATTTCCTTATGTAGTGTAGTGCTTCTTTTTATTAACCCATCTCTTCTCAAATATAGGTTTCAGGTAAGTATAACCTTAATCATTTGTAATATTATTGTAGGTATCCCTTAAGTTTCTCTTATGTGATAAAGGTTTGAACTTTTAGTGGGATCAAAATTTGTGATGATAGTAAAATTATTGATATATGGTTTTAAATTTGTAGGTTATTATTAAGAATTTTTCAGTTAGTTATGTTTAACATTCAATTTGATTTTGTGATTATTTTCTTTTTTGATGTCATAGAGTTCCATGGTTTCCATTATAACGATAGAGTTCCATGTTTATCATTATAATTGATATACCCTTTAGTGAGTGGAATCTCTTTAATTACATAACTGGCCTATCTATTTGGAATTTTTTGGTTGAATAAAATTTTGTGGATGGGATAATTATCACACTTCAACCTTGAATTTTCATATTATTTTATTGATCTATTAATTTTCATTCTCATTATCGAGCCTTAGGATAAAATTATTTTAAATTTCAAGGTTTATAGTTTTATTATAGGTTTCATTATTAGAATATGGTTAATATTAACCATTAAGAAACCATTTGAGAAGATCATAGTCATTAGAAGAGATTTATTCTATAGTTGGTTCATGGTATTTCCAACTTTATAGCTAGAATATGTTGGTTGTATAATGGATTCAATTATAGGTGCATTGTTTGGTAAACCATGATCCCAAACCAAGTATCCTACACATAATTTTAAAATAATTAAATTACATATCTTCCCTCATTAAACTTTACCTCTAAATAATATATACCCTTTCACTTGATCCCTTTTACCCATGACTCCCCTTCGCTTCATTTCTTATCCAATTATTGGAGATTTATGAGCATTTATAAAAATTTCAAGGCTGATTTCCCAAGGAAATACCAATTAGACACCTTCCACTTCTCATTTTATACTTTTTTATTTGACCTACGTTATAAAGAACATGAAGATCTTGGGATGCCCTTGGATGAATTTTCATTTGGGGGTTTCTTGGTTTTTGTTTTTGGTTTTCTTCTTAAGAGGACATTTTTTCTTCTTATGATTTTATTGAAACCTATCTTAGTGGATATGACGATTTAAGGTATAAATTCCTAATGTAATGAAATTTAATTCTAGAACTATTTATTGGTTTCTTTCCTAAATTTGTTTTTACGTGTGTAATTATAGTATTATGTTTTATTATGGATTTTATATGAGGAAATAGGAATTTAGATGATTCTTAAGGAATGAATGTGGTTCTCCATTTTTTAATGTTTCATTCCAATTTCACTCAACCTCACTTACCATACATCCACAAAAATGAATGAATAGATATTATACATTAATCATGAAATTTTACTGAGTATAATATACAATTATTAATAATTCAATTTTTTATGTAAGGGGTTATTTAATTAGGGGTTCTTGGGATCGAGCCTTGCTTATAGTTCTTAATTTTTGTTTCCAGATTCAAATTTACATTCATATTATGATTTTTCATTACAAATTATCTCCCCAATTATTTTATACATAATGGGAAACTAAGATTAGATAGTGGAATATTCTAGAGAACATGTGGTACTAGCTTAAGATATTTCTGTAGCTCAGTTCCCATGATCATTGTTTTTTTAATTTTGTTGTGATTGTCATGCTATATAACTTTTATAATGATGTTAATATCATTTTTATTATGTTTCTTAGTTTCTAATATAGTTTTTTTTAAATAATACTAAGGGTTTTATCATATTATAATGAAAGGTTTCTGAACGTTTTTAAACACATTCCTCTTATTTTACCCTATAAGGGTGTTTTAAAAAGGAAAATTTTAATAATTGTTTCTCATAATGAAGATTCTTCTTATTATTTACTCTTTGATGCTTAAAGTATCTTTTTTCCTAAAATGTGGAACCTTTTGTTATTTTTTTGGTAAAAGTTAAAAAAATAATTTTTAATTTTATTTCAAACATGTTTGAATTAGAGGTGTTATTATAGGTGGTGAATGAGGTGTGTATTTTGTATAACTATTGGGTTATTATGCTCAATATTATTTATATACATTTATGGTTCTGTTCTATATGTAGTACTCAGGGAGAATTTGTTTTAATAGGATTGGATAGTAACCTGCAGAGTCACATGGAGAAAAAGTTGGGTTCTTGATTTATTTTTTTGGTTTTATGTTGTAGTTATGTCAAATAAGTCAATAATATTTTTTAGATATCTTGATTTAAATCTTTTGTATCTTTTATAAATTGATTATTTATTTAAATTTCATTATCTTCTATAGTTTTTTTATTCTCATGTAACTCTATTGTATGGAGTGGTCATGATGAAAATTGAGGGGATGTTTCATTCTAATTTATCATTATTGGGTGAAATAATTCCTAGGGAATGTACTTTGATTCCCTAGAACTAGTATCCAGCTTGAAGTGACCGGGAATTCTCCTCAGGTCATGTCATAAGCAAGATTAGGTTCCATATTTATGGGTGGTCCGAATAGGTTTGTGTCAAAAATGTCATGTGGTATTGAGATAATGTTTCTACTTGGGTAGTTTGGAATATAGTTTTAGTGAGGACCAATGGGATGGGATGACACAGGGTGTGAGAGTTGAGATATTTTATTTCATGTAGTTGGCCCATGCTATTTCATTTCCTATGTAATTTATTAGATGATTTCTCTATGGATTTGATTTGATGGTTTTGAACTCGTTAATTTTATATTATTTTCTTTATTAGGGTATTATTAGTTTATATGACATTTTGGGGTTTTGATATATTAATGGGTAGTGAGAAAACCATTGGGTCATGTGGGAATTTGTTGAGTGGTTCTATTGGGTATAGAGAGAGCTTATTGTTGTCATATTTCATGTGAGTAGAGAAGTGTGTGGTATTATTCATTGTTTCATGATGGTTTGAAGTTAATTTATTATATAATGGTGTGTCCTATCAAATTATTGGGAATTTTATTATGATTCATTAGGGTGAATCCATATTCTAGACTGACTGGTATATGTATGGATTGTATCTATATCTTATTCTATGTTTCTGGGTTGATGAGTCACACTGAACACAACCTTCTACTCTATCAAAATATATACGTGTATATTTTGTGAATCAATAACACTTAGTGTGTTGAGGTGAGTAGGGAAATTGTATGTGAGCATAAAAATCTCCCCTTACCCATGTATAGGGTTTGGGTTTCAAAGTATGTGGGTAAACATTAAGTTTAATTTCATGTAAATGTATCAGCTTTGAGTTGTATGAATTTTTCTTGGTTATATTTTTTATATATCTACCAAACATTTGGTATCCTTTTTTATATATATTTGAGCCTGAGAGAAGCTAGTGTCAATGGCTCGACTGCTATTTTGGTGGGATGAGCTAGGGAATTACATCATTTTAGAAAAATAACCACATCCTTATAGCCATAATATATTCTTTCAACCATATTATAAAATTCATATCCATAATACAAATATACACATATCCTTAGGTTAAATACCTTAACCATTCTTACTTTTACACCACAACTCAACATTTTTACCGTTACATCATAAATAAATAAATTCCCTCATAACTCAAATTTAAGAACCGAAAAACAATTATCAAGGTTCTTTAAAATAGTAAGTAAATAATAGAAAATATATTCTCCAATACATCATCGAAGCATCTTCACATATACGGTAATTAATTTCCTATATTATGAATCTTGAATATTTTATGTTCAAACATTAATCAATGTAATTTCCCCACCCCAATTAAAATAGTTACAATCCTTCTACTAAATTTTATTTTTTGCGATTTAGTTTTCATTTTTTCATATGCATCTTCCATTTAAGATTTCACTAATTAAACATATAAGGCAAGAAAGTATTATTTATCCATATATAAAAACTCAGAAAAAACTATATATTCCATTAACCTTATATCAATACTCTATCAAATAATTACATTAACCATTGTATTGAAATTGATATGAAAAGAGAGGAATAGTAGAAAAAATTATTCAAAAAAAGAATACACTAAATTACATTGATTCAATTCCATGAGAAAAAGTATCCGAAAAATTTACCCATAAGAAATCAAAACCAATATAGAGGTCCCTGTTTTCATCCAAAGTCACCATAGAAGAGGTAATACTAAATGAAAATAGACATATCTACTAAATTTTTTGTAAAATGAAAACTAACCTCACCATGGTGTGGTGTCCTAAACAAATTCATGGTTTGGTCTAGTCATGGATGATTAGAAATTTATGTTAACTTGATTCATGGTTTCCTAGAAAATTTTAAGTTTCTTATTTCCTTTAACTCCAAAGCATTTTAAAAAATTCCAAATCTTCTAATAAAATATGGAATAATTTCCATGTATCCCAATAGAAATAATGATATGGAACCATGATGGATTTCCCCCAAAATATGTTATTTTTTAACCAATATAAAAGGAAAAGATATAGTTTATTTCTATTTAATGAATTATTTTTACCAAAAAAACAATTTCAAACAAAAATATGATTTTTTTAAAACGAAATCATATTGGCCACACCATTATGTAATTGCACAAAAAATGGGAAACCAAAACTCTAATATCATTCCCTATAACCTAAAATCACAGGACAAGATTAAATGTGGAACCATAATAGAGGTTGTAAATTACGATGTAATGATGTTTCAATCATGATTTTGTTTCAACTTAACTCTCATAATTTACCTATAATATCACCCCTTTTTATCTAACTCATTAAAATTTTCAAAGTAGATGACCAGTAAATATCGGGCCTCTATAGAAATTTTTTATTTCTATTTTGGTCTATTATAATGGTGTCATTTCTTTGGAAATATGTGTTCTAATTATGTTATTACATGGTCATCTAATTTGATGTATCTTATTTTTTTAAATAATTTAATGTTTTAATTATTTATGATTTATATTATTTTTTTATTCTATGTTATTATGATTATTATTGTTTGAATTTTTGATGATCCATTAGAGGGTAAAGCACCCAATAAGGGATAATCCAATCTATCATTTTTATTAACTAGAATCTGTTGATTTTGGATTTCAGTTGAGACCTCATTGAATTATTTCGATGCAAGATAATCAGGAAAATTTATATTCTAACTCAATGAAATTAGAAATTTTTTCTTTTATATGGTTTTGTTATTAGGTAATAGTTATAGAAAGTATATAAGAGGCTAGAACATGGAATTAAAGTTATGAATTTGTGCCTTTCCCACACCACTATAGGGACATGACGTATATGTGTGCCATTATGATTGTTATAGATTTTATTTTGAACATAAAAAACATATTTTATCCAATTATTACATTATTTTTAAAGAAAATCGTTTTTTTAATAGATTTTAAATAATGTATTGGATAAATAAAATTATCATGATGTTCTTGATGATGTGACATGATTGATTTAAGTTGAATGATTGATTTTTTGAATATATGTTATGAGTTACATTATATTGTTAATTGATATATGATGATTTGGGGTAATCAATAATGATATTTTATAGTTATCAAAATTTTGTAAAATTATTTTAATCCAAATATAATATGGATTATCTGTACATTTTTTGAATGTAAATATATTAGAATATAATATTTATAAATTCTGTCATGGAAAATATTGATTAAGAAAATATTAAAGTATTTGGAAAATCTATAACATGGTAAAACTGGAAAGTGAAAATGTTTATTGATTATGCACATGAATAATTTATTCTTTCATTATTTTTATGGTTTTTCTGGTTATGTTAAAAATATAGGATAATGCTGATGAATTATGAAATGGGTATATATTTAAAAAAGGATATATTTAATGATAATATAATGAGTATATTAGGGGGATATTTTAAATTTAGTGGAAATGCAGAAATTCTTGTTTTTTTGTCCTGTAAATTATTAAGGATTGAGGTATAAATTGGGAAATTTATGTTAAATATACTATTGAATGGGAATGTGAGATAAGGTATATTTATTTATACATGAGTAGATTTATAATGAATAAGGAAAATTTTAAGCCCTATTTGGAAGGACTATAGATTATCAAAAGGAAACATTTATTGAATGAAATAAATTTTGATTGTATAGAATTTTATTTTAAAATATTCTTAAGTGAATTTTGAGAATGATTTAATAATGATATAGTTTATGGATGTTTTTTAACATGTTTTGGTATATAAATCTATAAAAATTATTCAGGTGATGTATATTATATGAAATTTATATTTTAAAAGAAGTATCACTATGTTTTAAAAAAAATGAGTAGTGGGTTTTGAAAGAAGGTTATTTTTTTAAAAAATTAAAATAAATTCTTTAAGCTTGATGGTTTGAGTTGAATGATTAATTCTATCATATTTTGATATATTTAAATTATGGTAAATGTTTCATGAAAATATGAAATTTGGAAATTATTATATGTGTACTGAATTTGTCAATCATTATTTTAGAAGAATGAATAGATAATATTTGGCATCAATAAGAGGTAAAATTGATATTTTGGATTGTGATAAAATTGTACACCTTTAAGGAAAAATATTTAAATTTTTTAGCATGATTATAAAATGAGTAAGTGATTAGGTTTTTAAAATAAATGTGGAATTATATTTTATGTCCACTGGGATAATATGTATTATGTTTTGGGTAGTATGGGAATATATTGAATTTATATTTTTTATATTGTCATGTTATTCAATTTGGGATGTTTTAATGATAAAAATAAATATAATCTTGATGTGATTATCATATTAAAGGTTATTTAGATTTAAAATTTCATATTTGAATTTAACTTGTTTTAGAATTTTGGTTATTCATATTTTTATCATGATGGAATAAATATAAAATTGATTTTGATATTGTTATTAATATCATATAAATGGGAAATTGAGTGAGATGTACTGTTTGATGGTCATGTTGGGTGTTTATTGAATTTATTTAAATATAGTGGACTATTAATAAATCATGTGACAAAATTGTTATTTTGTTTAAATCATGTATAGTTTTAGATATTATTTAATGAAATATTTTTTTATTTTGAATGATTTGTTTCCTATTTTTTTAAATATTATGAATTATGAGTTTAGTGTTGGTGTAAGATCCTATCTTTTATCTAGATATGTCCCACTTTGAATTTTTCAATAAATATATTTCATCTGGGGGTTTTCTAGTCTATAAACCTTAGTGGTTGAGTCTTGTTCGGAGATAGAGATCCTTTTTGGGGGAAATAACCTAATGTTATGTGATGTATGTTTGTTTGAATTAATTTAGTATGGGTATAAACATGTTAAATGGGATTATGGGTTTTTTTGTGATATTAGAATGATTCAAAGGTGGTTTCGTCACTTTTACAGAAGTTAGGATGAAATCATTATATATGGAATTTACACACCATTTACATAGGTTACATGATGTTTAATTAACACTAGGAATATACCATTAAAAGGACACATACCGTGAACTAGTTCATGATGTGATCTAGTTAAATTTCATTAATCTACATTACATGATCTGTTATGATTGAGTAGGTTTAAAATCACCTGATGTGATGTGAATTTTGACATAACTCTTAAAATAATAAATACCCGATTTGAAAGAGTGTTACACACAATGTATTTATCATGATTAATGGGCTTAAGTACCATTTTATGCCTATTTTCTTATTCCACATAATTTTAAACCCTTTTAATCAAGCCATAAGAGAGTCCAAGGGGATATAGAGTGATTTTATCACCTCCATACAACACGGTTTGGTCTTTGATCCCTAACAGTTCTCTTTTCTTTGGAATTATTCTATATTACATGTTCTTCAATTAAAGAGGTGTTTTTTGGTCACCACTGGTGAATCATGTTGATATTTATTCCAAGTGATCTAGGTATCTTCTTATGATCTTTCTTTCCCCTATTCGTGTTGGAATATCATTTAAGAATCATTACTAAATCACTAGATAAAGGTAGGTAGCCAAAAGAATAATCTTATGGTCTGTTTAATTGAAGAGTATATCCAATATTGTGATTTTTCAGATGTAACATGCACTTTAATTTATTGATTTATTAAAAAATGGTATTCATCGAATTAGATTATTGGTCAATTCACTTTGGGGTCAATGGTTGTTATAACTTTTCTTTTCTCTACCCTTTTGGTGGTAGAACCCTTGAATAATAATAAATTAGCTAATGACATAAAGTGTGTTTTGAATGACATGATATTGTAGGTGATTTATTGAAATATAATCACTTGGTAATAGTATATCATCTATTTATACGACTTTTAATAAATTGATATTTAAATGATATCGTAATGAATCGAAAAATGATAATTTTTCATAAATAACCATTGATGATTATGATGTGATATTGTTGTATCTTTGTTGTTATGAATTTTTGAGTTTTATATTTTGATGGTTATATATAGGGCCATGCCTAGTGATTTTGTAATTATTATATAGTGGGCATGGCCCAAGTGATGTTGTAATTCTTATATATAGAAATTTTCTCTGATGCTAAATTGCTTATATTGTGGGTTTGGCCTAGTGGTATATACTGAATGAAATATATAGCGGGATTGGCCATGTTGGTTATGAAATGACTAAATATTATGATTTTACTAGAGGCTAAAATGAATATATAGAGGGATATTCCTAGTTTTTATATTATTCCATGGTTATGGTATTGGTAGGAAGGGTTATGCAAATTGCTCAATGATTCTTTAGCATAGTGTTGAAGTAAGTTGATTTATGTATTGTATTAATTGATTAAATAATACACTTTTTATATCTTTCTTTCATGCACTTATTATCTAAATGGATTTTTTATAAATAGTGGTGTCGACCTACAATGTTTTACTCACACCCTATTTAGACAACTATTTGGTGCCCTAGTTTATTAAATGGATGTAGGCATAGACAAGGGAAAATGACCTTGGTTTGATTATTGGTTTCTAGATGGGATGGAGATTGGAGATGGGGCCAACATGGGGTTCACGATTATGGTATTTTGATATTATTTTTATTAATTTATTTTTTTTATTTTTTTCAGTTCCACATTTAGATACATTTCACCATGTCATTACCCGATTCATCGTTTTTTGATTATTGATTCCTCCTTATAGTTCCTAGTTGTATGAAAACATTTTTCACTATTTTCTATTATGATGATATTTATATATATTTTCTATTTTCTATATATTATAGATATAATACAGGGTGTATATTCTCCCCACTATAATTTTCACACACTCGCTGCTAGTTAGTAGCCTCTAGTATTTGGGGAGGCATGCTTGAGGTCCCACAACCGATCAGTTTTGGCCACATGATAAATTTGTGGATCAAGGGATGTTACAAATTGGTATCATAGTAGTATGTTTTTATTTTTTATTAATTTACTATTTGGGAAAGGTAGAGAGGAGACTATGATGTTTTGCGACTTGGTAAAAAACTTGTGCACGGGAGTAGCTAACCTATATACATGGGAATATCTGAGTTCGTAGTAATGGTATTGTTTTTCATGATGTTTTTTTATTATTGTTTTTGGGTTGTTTTAAATAGAGTGATTCACATTTTGTGATTTTATAGTTTCATGATGAAATTGTTCTTGAGATTTATACATATGTCCTGGTATGGTGCCAGATGAGAATTCATGCATCATCATAGGAACATAGGAATATATATTGAAATCCATTGTTTATGATCGGTGCATATTTATTTCATGTGTTTTATAATTTATTTTATGAAATATGAAATTATATACCAATTATATTTGATAAAATAAATGAATGAACAGTTATGTCAGGCTAAAGAATATGTAAATTATTTTATAGAGATATCAAGAGAAATGGTTCAATATTACTTTCACATGTTGAGGTTGACCAAGTTTCTAACAAGTGTTACAAAAAGTGTATTTTTATTTTTGATAAAGTTAGTCATCTTCATCTTTGAGTTCAGTTTTAGAAGAGTGTAAATAAGAACACTCCTAACATAGTTGAGCAGAAGTTTCCGATTCCTCTAGAGGATCAGTTGTTTGTAGAGCTTCATGATATCTTTTTGGTGATCATGTGATCTATGTAAAGGGAGAATATTTGCAAAGTTTATTTGATGTTTGAGATGAGGAGAGAGTATCAGCTACAAAATCCACATAAATTAATTTTGGATGGAGTCCTCCAGGTAGCCATGTTCTATATTGAGTCAGTTGAGATAATATTCATGCACCTTTAGACATCCGTAGATAGGACAGTTAAGCTTTCTGCGTACATGTTTGAGGGACCTACCGAGTGTTGTTTTGATATTATAGATAATGATATATAATAAGAGGACATATCTTGGGTAGATTTTTAGGGGGATTTCTGGATTCACTTCTATCCAAATACAATGAGTTATGAGAAGGATCATGAGTTTATGCTTCAGACACAGTAAGGAATGTGGGTGATGGAATTGGATGGATGTTTCAATGACTTCTAGCACTTTACACCATCTACAAAAAATGATGAGATCTCTGAAGTGAGACAATTTATGGATGGGATTATTTATGAGATCAGGTCATAGGTGAATTATATTTATTTTGTTATCTTTTTAGTTGTGATGAATCAGACACTCTTTATGGAGGGAAATACATGAGAGGCCACAAGCAGCACCCAAGGTGTTTTAGATAGGTGCACGAGGAGATCTTCTTATGGTGGTAAAAAAACCACTAAGACATTTTTGTCCAAGGAAACAACATACATTGTTGTCAAGAATGTGGGTATCCATCTCCTGACATGGTTCTATTTCCGTGTTACCAGTGTTGAACGTTGGTCCACAAGCAACCTTTGGGAACATACCCAATTTTTGGAGTGTCATGATTACAGTCAGCTGGGTCATCTTTAGATGTTTTATAGTAAAAACACACAATAGTGTAGTTGTAGTGGATTATGATAGGTAACATAGTTTATAAAAAACACATATACCCTTAGAAAATATGTATCTAGAGTTCACAGGATGTTCCGGCTGAGGTATAGAACATGGTACCCAAGTACAGAAAAGATAGTACCAGTTAGAGGGGATAACTTAGGGGAGCATGCGAGAGCCTAGGGAATAGTAGAGAGTTAGTTACACGCTATGATTAATTCTTCACCCATTTTGGATATAATACCTTCTATTATAAAAGGTAAGATTCTTATATCATCTACCATTTGTTACATTTTTTTAGATACATGAGCATTGAATTACTTTTTATTGGCACTTTTTGGAAAAGGTTTGAGATTGGAAGTGGAAAGTCATTGATGATGTTTTGACAATTGATACACCATTTCTAGTGTATTCATAGAATATCAAATTCGTTATGGTGTGTTATATATATATTGGTAATTTATTTTTCTTTTGGGAACTATTCATACGTAAAATGATAGGTCTTTACTAGAATCTTATTATGGATTGGTTAGTTCTATAGTAGGATTATATTGATTATTATTAGAGGAGGGTCACCTTTCTATCTCTAGAAGGATAATTTTATTCTCACCATGGTTAGTGGTATATTCAAGATGGCTATACAGGACCAATTAAGTTAAAATTATATTTTATCATTGATCAGATTGAAATTCTTATTCTGGATGATGGAGGAATTAAACCAGATTATTTTCCCTTTGTGGTAGAATATTTTTAGGATGTTTTTTCTGATGATTTCTTTGTATTACCACATGAGTGTGATTTCAATATCATAGTAGAGTTAGTGTCGAGAGTTGATAAGGTTTCAATACCACCACTGAGGATGGTACCAGAAGGGCATTAGGATTTGAAATTTCAGTTGGAATATTTGGAAGATAATGTTTTCCTATAGCCTAATACGTTTCCATGGGGTTCTCTAGTTCATTTCTATTAGAAGTCTTATGGGACTTTGAACTTATGTGTTGAATATTAGAGATTAAACTATATAAAATTCATTAATCTTTATCCCCTTGCATGTATTAAAATTCTATTTAATCAATTGAGAGGTGATAATATCTTCTCCCAGCTGATTTGAGATATGGATAACACCAGTTGAGGGGGAGAACATTGGACATACTTCAATCTAATTTTAAGAGAAGCTATAGATTTTATGAGTTCATAGTGACTCCATAAGTTTTGAATAATACATCAGTGGAATTAATGGATATGATTAATTAGATCATTCACCTTTTTTTGGATTGGGTTTTTATGGGTTTTTTCAATGAAATATTTATGTACTCCTAGGATGAGGACAATCATTCTCGAGATACTGAAATCATATTGAGTACATTGAGAGAGCATCAAATTTATTTCAAATTCATGAAATGAATTTTATGTATTGATAAAGTGAACTTCTCGAATCATTTCATCCAAGTGGCTATTGTTTTAGTGAACCCAATGGTTACTTTTTCAGTGGTATCTTATGGTTGAACTAAGAATTACATTGAGATTCAAAGCATCCTGGGTTTAGAGGGTTATTATTGTAGATTAATCTAGACATATTTTATATGGAAACACCGATTCTTGGGATGACCCTGAAAGGGGTGAAGTTTTTTTGGTTAGATATTTGTGATGGAGATTTTTAGGTGATGAAAGGCAAGCTGACCTCCAGAACAATCCCCACTTTACTTGTGCTGGGTAATGCATATATCATATAATGTGACACATCCGATGTTGGACATATAGTAATTATGATAAAGGAGGATGAAGTGGTTTTTTTGCCTCAAGATAGGTGATACCGCATGAGAGGAATTTTTCTACTCATAATCTAGAGTAAGCTATGGTGGTACATGACCTGATATTTTTCATACACTATCATGTGGGGGAGATATTTTTATTATACATAGACAAAAAGATCCTCAGGTACTTCTTTAATTAGTGATAATGATACCAAATATAGAGGAGGTGTTTTGAGTATCTTTAGTCCTTCAACATTGAGATTGATAATACACTAGGTAAAGGAAACTTCATTGTTGTTTCTTTGAGCTAGAAGACACAGATAGAGGTAGTGAAGGAGTCTTTCGATGAGTGGTTGATGATGACACTCTTTATAAACTTCCATCTAAATTTTCCGGAGTCTTAGGGATGTGTAGCTCTAACATAGATATCTATCATAACCTTTCTTCTAGAACAGATCATGATATACTATATATCGAATATTGATGGTTTATTTCTAAGAGGAAACCAATATTTTTGGGAGACTCCATTGGGATGGTCTCTTGGCAGTGACAATTCTCTTATTTTATGTGGTTGTGTATGAGTTCCTATTGGATTTCAAAAGGAGTTTCTAAGATTGTTTCATGATTCTGGATGGGTGGAAAATCATAGATTGACAAATATGTATCCTGATCTACCTATAAATTTCTATTGAGTTTTAATGAAGAAGGAGGTAGTTAGATTTTTAGAGAGATTTTTAACCTATCTGCAGGTGATAGATGAGAAATAGAATGATGATGGGATTTCATATCCTCTACCCATTATTGAGTGGAAATGGGTTGATTTCACTCTATATTTAGTGACATGATTACCCAGGACAACCCATAAGAATAATGCAGTATGGGTGATCATGTATTGACTAGAGAAGTTATCCCACTACGTACAAATCCAAGAAACCTTTTCTATTGATTATCTGGGAGTTATTTACATATTTGAGATATTTTGGTTTCACATTGTTTAAAGGAGTATTATTTTAGATGGAGATTAACATTTCATGTAGCGGTTATGAAGGGTCTTCAAAAATATTTGTGATCCTAGGTTCTTTTGATAACAACGTATCGTCCTTAGACTGATGGTCAATCTTAGCAGAATATTATAGTTCTGGATGATTTTTACGAGCTTCTGTTTTGGATTTCAGTGGATAATGGTAGTATTATATGGAACTCTTAGAGTTTTTATATAATAATATATTCCTTACATCAATCTAGATGGAACCTTTTCAGGATTAGTATGAAAGTATGTGTCATTCACATACATGTTGGTTGGAGGTAGGTGATTCAGTGCTTATTGGACCCA
The DNA here is from genome assembly GCA_963277665.1 of Viscum album. Classification (NCBI taxonomy): domain Eukaryota; kingdom Viridiplantae; phylum Streptophyta; class Magnoliopsida; order Santalales; family Viscaceae; genus Viscum; species Viscum album. The sequence continues at coordinate 280,132,740 of OY728120.1, read as the reverse complement.
GTCTCATATGGGAGATGTCTGTGTAGGTCCAGTTGATCAGGAAGTTGTTTGTGACTGCCCAGAGTAGGTAGGAAATGTAAACTAACCATAAGAAATGACCTATGGAGTTTGAGGTTGGTGATCACGTTTTCTATATGATGTCACCTAGGTTTTGTGAAAATATACAAGGAAATTAGGAAATCATTAACCTTGGATTGTTGGGCCATTTGAGATAGTGGAATGGGCCATTCTAGTGGTCTACATACTAGTCCTTCCATGAAACTATAGTTCCATACATGATGGGTTTCATGTGCTGCAGCTTCAGAGATATCATTCTTATACTTCTCATGTGGATGACATTGAAGAGGACCATGTTTGTGCTAATACATCCATTGAGGAGAATCCAATATGGGTATTGGAACACAGTAATAAGTATCTCCACAGTAGGACTATAGCTTTATATTGTTTATAGTGACAATATGAGCATGTTGAAGATGAGATGTTAGAGATGGAATCTGATATGAGAGCACCATTGTAATAATATTTCTATGAGATAACATGGTGATTATTGTAGAAGCTCTAGGATGGGCTATCATATGGTTTATAGGTTGTAAGATGATATTTTTTCTTGGTATATCTCTATTTGAGTTTTGTGTTAAATATATTTCATATGGGAATTTCCTTATCTTAAACCATGTTGACCTAGTCTTTTTTGGATACGGAGAGCCTTAGTTCATGAAAATGAGCTAAATTAATGGAATATATCTCTTTTTGAATTAATGGATTATAGATATAAATGTTTTAAATGGTATTATGGGTCTTTCCAATGAGATTGGAAGACTTTTGTGGTGGTTCGAGGACTGTTGCTAAATTCGGGGTGAAATATGTCTGCATGGAATCTGCACACTTTGAAAATGGGTTACACAACCTGTAACTACCTCCAGGATGGTACTATGATAATGATGAATTCAATGAACCAGTTCATGATGTGAACTACTTACACGCAATAAATCTTCATTTCACGAGGTTTAATGATTAGGAAGAGTGAAATTCACCTGATGTGACATATGTTTCAAAATAACTCTTAAATAAAAAATACACAATGTGAAGGTAGTTTGGTCGCTGTGTATTTATCATCATAAGATGTTTTATATTGAAGAATATGATTATTTTATCTTTCCACCTTATTTTAATCTCTTCCACATTATCCTTAGGGGAATCCCAATAGATATATGGTGATTTAATCACCTCTAAATGTCGCTATTTGGGGTTTGATCCATGTTAGGTCTAATTTTTTTGGTGTTCTTCTGCAGTCAGTATTCCTCCATTGAAGTAATTTTTTCTATTGATTGCCACTATTTTTTTATTGACCTTGATTTTGGGTGATTTAGGTTCTTTCTTGAAATGATTCTTTTCTTTTTTTTGTTGGTCTGTTGTGGTTGGAATCATTTCAAAATATCCAAATAAAGACTGGGGGTTCCAAACCAAAAACCTGTGGTCTGTTTAATTGTCAATTATATGAACCATTTCAATTTCAACAATGTCAAATTTTCTCTAATTAATTGATTAATTGAGAAATTGTAAATCACGAATTGGATTATTGGTCAGATCCATTTGGATTTAATGGATGTTGCAACCTAGCATCTGGTTACACTTTGTGTGAGTGAATAGTAGAATAATAATGAATTGGATAATTTATTAAAGTATGTTTTGCATGAAATTGTATTGATGGTGATTAATTAATATAGAATCACGAAGTAATAGCTTGTGGTATATTGTTATTTCTATTTATAAATTTATATATATATATATCAAATTGTAATTGAATGGAAAATTGTAAATGATCATAATTAACCATTGAGTATTATGATTTGATATTATGATATCATTTCTATTATGACTTGTTGAGTTTGATTCTCTAATGGCTATATATAGGTATATGACTGGTGATGCTGTAATGATTATAAAGTGGGATTGGTACAATTGATGTTTTAATGATTATATATATGGATTTCTTTAGTGGATGAAATTCTTATATAGTGTGTTTGGCCTTGTGGTACATGATAAAATTCTTATACAATGGGATTTTCCTTTTTGATTCTGAAAGAATTTATATTGGAATTTTCATGGAGGCTGAAATGCTTATACAGAGGGATTTTTAAAGTTGTTGGATTATTCAATGGTTATATTTATGGTTGTCATGGTTGCGTTACATGCTCAGATACACTCTAACATCGTTATAAAAAATTGATTAATATATTTTATTAATAGATTAATTAATACACCTTTTATTGATTTATGTCATGAATTCAATTTCTTAAACTTTTTGATTAGACACGATGATGTCGAATTACTATGTTTTACTCACACTCTATTTGGGCCACCATTTAGTAAACAAGCATATTATATGGATTCTAGTTGGGATAAGGGTAAAACACATTGTTGATGATTATTTCTTGTTTAATGGGATAGAGTTTGGAGATGGGACTGACATTGGGTTAGAAGTGAGGTATTTTTATATAATTTGTGTTCGTTTATTCATTTATTTTCATTGTTTTTAGTGGGGAATTTTGATACATTTCAGCCTCTCAATACACGATTCGTTTTTATTCATTTAATAGTTCCGGTTTTTACATCCCAGTTGTATGATATAATATTTTGGCTATTTTGCATTACTATGATATTTATTTATATTTTTTATTTTACTATATTTTAACTCCTAATCAGGGGGGGAGTTATAATCTCCCCTCTATAGTTATCACACCCCACTACTAGTCTCTATCCTCTGTTGTATGGGGAGGAATTCCCGAGGTCCCGTAAACAACCCATTTTGGCCTCATGAGAGGGTTCTAGAATGGGGGAAGATACACTTGATTTAACTGAAAATGCTATATATAGACACAATTTTTTTTAATATAAGAGTTATTTACATATATTATAATAGATGTTAAATGATTTATTCAAGTGATATAATATCTAGTTGAGTATTTTAAATCCATTTTATGGATTATTTTTTTATGGAAAAATGGGTCGCAAAAATGAATTCATGAATTTAAATAGTGATGAACCTAGGAAAATTATTGTTTGGAATATTTTTAAGGTGTGGGGGAAGGATATGTTTTATTAATGGTGTTTATTTTTATATAAATTTCTATTATAAGACATTTTTATCTAATTATTGAAGAATAAATCTATTACGTTGAATTTTTTTTCTTATTTTATTAATTTAATGTTATGATGGGTGATATCAAGTGTTTTTTGTTATCTTTAGTTGGGACAAGATTTCATGGGGAAAAATTGTTATTTATTATCTTTTATATTTTATTAGTGGTTAATGATAGTTCAATTTTAAAAATTTAATAAGGCATATTATTACTTTTTTTCTGGAGACTTCTATTGCGGGGGCCCTCATTATTGTTTCCTTTCGTTGAGAATGATAAATTTGGGGTTTAGAAGATGAAAAATATAGGGGTGTGCCTAAGAGTTTTGTGATGGGGTAGTATAATTGAGGTCTTATTGACTATAATTTTTTAATACAAACAATTTGTCTCTTAAATGAAGTATAATAAGCCTTATGTTCAGGATTGTATAATACCAATGGGCTAATTATTAGTGTGTAGAATTTGATTTTTGAAATTTTTTGTTTTAATTTAGTGGAATGTAGTTTAATATTTGGTATTAAATATGAATAGCGAAATAATTTTGGTAATTTTATATTTGTATTAAACTTAATCATCATTATAGCATTCCCCCATCATTTGAATATAAATTTAATCTTTTAATCCGTAATTCTTACTATAGTATTACATTACTCTTTTAATGATGAATACTTCATTTCATAATGGATAGATGTTCCATTCATTAAGTTAGAATATAAATAATAATTAAAAAACTTTGCCTATGGTTTTGATAGATGTCTTTAAGGATTAGTTTATTCTAAGTAAAAATTATTCTATATTATTCAGGTTTTGGAATGATTCTTAGAATATTTTAATATATGATTAATTACACGTCCAATTATTTTTTGGAATACTGACTTGACTTGAGGTAGGTAATCTCAGCACCATTAGATTCATTATTTTAGTGATTATGTATATTTTGGGATTATTGATTATTTAAATTAATCTGAATACGGCTATTTGGTACATTTTGATGTCATAATTCATACAATATACTTATACTGTTTTTAATTTTTTTCCAAAAATTTGACAATCTTAATAAACAATGAAAAGTTAAATCTTGGTTAATTTTAAAAAACTGAATTCAAAATGGAATTTAATTTATCGAAATAAATTTCAAAACATTATAATTTTCATTTTTTAAAATAAAATTATTATTCATTAAAAATTATAAATTTTATTACATGATAAAATTTATAACATTTTGAAAAACCAATTTTAACTACATAAAATTATTTTCGTATTTATAAATGTGTAAATAATATTTTTTATATTATTCATATTAAAAAAATAATTTATTTAGAATTCCTAAATTTATCATAAAAACACATTTTTTATATTATTTATATTTAAAAAAAAATCAATTTTTTTGGAATCAAAATTCCATTATATTATTCCCATGACCTATTTAGTTGTATTTTATTATATATATATAAGTTTGATGAGAAGGAAACAAGATTTTGGAAATCATTATTTAATTAAAAGATGGGTTTTACATAATATTAAGTCATCGATATATAACCCCATATTACACCAGTATAAACCCTAAGGATTATATGTGTGATTGTAGTACATTCAAGGGGTGGTTTGGTGAACTTAGTTTGGGAGGTGTTATCTATAATATTGAACTTATCGTGAGTATTATTACACTAATGTTCCAATTATATAATCATGGATTATGAATTGTCAAGGGTGAAGCCTAGTGATTCCATCTCCCTCGAAAGCTTTGATAAATATGCCTTATAAGGTATAAGCCTATTTTTTTGGCCATCACTTCTTCCATAAATATCAATTTTATTTTATTATAAACCATGATATATAATAATCTTAACATCCACTATAAAATGAAAATATTACCATTGGTCATGATTCATGGCAATCTTCATGTCCAACAATCATATCGTGACATTATTATATAATGGCCCAAAAATAATAATGAAATACAGTGTATGAGTTTTTTATAACTATATTACTTAATAAGAAATATATTCATTTGGAAAGAAATTTCATTTATAAAATCCCAAGTCATTATAATTATGACCTGGTCATTAAGCAATATTATATGAGAAGTTGATATTATAGAATAAAGTGGATTTTAATTTAGGAGTAGGGATCAAAATAATTCTTTATATATATTTAATTAAATAGTGAATTGATTTGATTTATTTTTTAATACCCATTATTTATTTGTAATTGTTTAGGGAAAGTATTTGCTGAGATGGTGTTTTGTAAATGATAATATAGAAGATAAATTTCACTTTTATTGGTTAAAAATTTGATTGAAATATTGAAATTTATTATTAATAATTTATTAAACAATGATTTATTGAGTAAATCATTTATGGGATTGAATAATGGTATGGGAAAATAAATGGATGACAATTTAGTAAGTAAATTTGTCAAATATGAGTATTACACTATGTTGGTGTGATAAAAACTGGGAGTTAATAAATCCAATAATTTTATTTTTGAAAATATGTTTCATTTTTCATTTATAAATATGCTTTCTAAATAAATATAAATTTATAAAAACATGAAATATGGATTCAAATAAAATGATATGGAGTTAGGAACTACTGATATGACAATATATTATAAGTGATTTTTTGTTTAAAAAACTTAATGGGATTAGTCATTAAATGTGAGGATTTTATTTTTACATAAAAATAATGAATTGAGAGATAAATATAAATGTGGTTGATAATGAATTAAATGAAACATTAGGATAGTTTTTAAGATAAGAAATATATTATTTATCTCAAATAATATTTTATTTTATAAATTTTATGATACATTATTTATGGATATTTATATGTTAAAAATATTCATTTGAATTTATTTAAAAAATAGGGATATGTGATGCTTTATTAGATGATATAATTGTTTTATAAATATATGGAATCACATTACTGAATTTTAAATTATGTAAGTTATTGACATTATGTTATATCATTTATTTTACTAAATTCAATTTGAAAGTGTTATTTTGGTAAGATACCAAATGGGGCAGTTTTTAGAATATTCCTTGAATACCAAAAAATGTTTTCAAAATTGTTAATTTATAAATTGAAAATGTTAAAAGAAAGTGAATTTTATTGGGTAAATTAATGGGGAACTTATCATATATTTAGATTCCGAAATCTATTTTATATTTCTTTAAAACATTAAAAATGATTTTATGACATTAAAATGAGATTTGATTATTGGTTTATGTTTTTGGTAAGATAAATAAAGTGGATATTTTTTAACAGATATGAATGATTTTAATTGAAAATAAGTGGGAAATGTGAATATGTGAATAGAAAAATATGTTTCATAAAAATGGGTTAGATGGATATTGGAGGATGATGTGATGGTTGTTTTAAAATTGTATGATGATGAAAATTTTTATTTAGCATCAATTGTTATGTTGGAATTTTTATTGTAAGTTTATGACTTTATAACATTTTTATATTATTTTTTAAAGATATTTAGTTAAATTTTTATTAAGAAATAATTGAATTAGTCTCTAAAATAACCATGGGTGTGGTTATGTTATGAGATATTCCTTATGTTCAGATATTTTTATATTATATTTTGGTTTTAATGTGCAAGGATTTCTGTAGTAGGAGGAATATTCGATGCATTTAGCTATGATGTTATTTTAACAAGAGAGAAAACCTAACATATATTTCGATAAGAAATTGAGAGATCCATGTTTTTTATGAATAACTTAATATAAATTTTAAGCCACTATTAGTATTATTAAATGTATGTATAACATCTCCCAAACCAAGATCACTCACTAGTAACTGAAATATATTTCTCACATTACCACATACACACCTCCCTATAGCTCAGGGGATTCCAAAAAATAATAAGGGTGTATGGTGATTTCATAGGGAGAATATTCCCCCATATAAAAGTGATAAAATAATATAAATATCACATAATATCCAAAAATAATCCATAATTTATATCAGTTTATGATGAATAGTATAACATATCAATGTTATAAAAAATAAATATACAACCATACAAGTTTATATCCCAACTAATCGATAACAAGGATGATTACAGTAAAAAAAATAATGAAATAAAAGGATGATAAAATACCATTCATGAATGTCATAAATTCTCATTCTCTAATCCCTGACCAAGATCTGAAACTCAATCCTCTGATATTAGGCCTTTTTCCTGCAAATAGTTATGATCATAAGGACTTCTCGATTACCAGTGTTTTAAGTATTCCAGAGTAGCGTTTGATTAAAACCCAAATAGAGTCCATGAATTTCATCCCTAATATAACAATTAAAGTATTTTATGTATAATGTGATATACCCATAACACAACAATGTGCATAAATACACAAATAAGATCATTTTTGATCCTTAGGTTATAAGGTGATACTCGGGATTGACCATATGTACTTTGGCCAGTAGTGGATGTATCTGTGCATAATTCACCACCTAAGGGGAACCACATCCTTCCCTAAAACCTAATATAAAATAGAATACACCCATGAAACCCATATCCTAATATGAACCAGGTAAATTTCACTAAATGGTATAATATCCACCAAACTTCATATAACATCCACATGAGGGGTCAGATCCCCCACTCTGAACAATCATATTCATCCACCAAGGGTGTGACATCCCCTACCTAGAACTATAATATACCCAGTATCAATAGATCACCATGGAACTAGTATAACATACACCCAAGGGTTGTCCCACCCATGAACCTCATATATCATACAGATGGGGTAATTATTTCACTTGAACCTCATATATCATAAAACCAAGGGGTCACATCCAACTCTAGAACATCATATATATCCCCTAGAGGGTTCACATCACCTATATGTTATTATTACTAGGAAATCGTTATCTGGGGATGGAAACCGCCCTAGTTCTTGATAACACATATATCACAAAAAACCCCAAGGACCTCATCCTCCTCATAATCTCATATATTATCCATATACATATGACATATACTCAGGGGAATATCCTCCCTCCAAAACATCATTTATAATTCATCTAGGTCCTAACCTCCCTCGAACCTTGCCTATTACACATATAGGTTTCCCATATACATGAACCCAATCCATATCCCCTATGATAATATATCAAAAATTAAATCTAGATTCGTCACTGTATCCATACTAAGATATCACTGTTAATCCTATCATGAAATTGTTTCACCCAATATGGTCCCCTATGTTACACCATGGTCTAGCCACAATGCATGGGATCCTATATCATATTTATAAATCTTGGGAAAAATAACATCACATTGAGGTTATAGATTCCATCAACATCTCCAAGATTGAGTCATTTAATAACCATCCTTATTGGAAATACAATATGAGTTTCACACTAGAGGGATGACATAATGTCCACATCCCTTCCCAAGTCACCCTAGGTTGATCCCCTTACCTCCAATATCACCATAATATTACTCAACAATTACCCACCTAGTAAATCACAAAAAACTTTGGTAAGAAAACTCAATCCACTTTCTATTTAACTATCCAAAAGTACTTTAGGTATCTCGATGCCCCGTATTCTATATTTCTAGGACATATGTCTCAATCCACAAAACACCCCTTCATGGAGGTTTCTAAGGAACCTACACCAAGGTCCATAATATTCAACCAATTTATTTCATTTATATCCCTCTAAGGCCAATTTTTTCATGTCTTATATATATATGATAAATCCCATTTCATTAACAGAAAAGACATCAAGCTAGAGTTGACTGGTTCATAGTTTCACCTGAAAGATTAATCTTCTAATAGAATTTCATTTAACTATTAATTTTAAATTTAATTCCATTCATAGATCAATAAGGAAAATATATATCACTTGCATATAACCAAAATGTTATATCTTAGATATATTTTTAGGTTACCCCAACCTCATACATGGATTTATAATCCTCATCATGTTCCACTCATCATCATCCAATGTAAGACAGGATCATTCCATATATTTATCTCTTATCTCATGACACAATTCCCAACTAATTAATTATAAAAATTATATAATTTATTACGTAATTTAAAAAAATAGTTATAATTTCCTGAATGATCAATGAGATATCTCATTAAACCTAAATAGTGACCAAACACACATGGATGGTCCATGGTTACCCCCTCGACACCATCATGGTAAAAATCCATAACATTCAGCACCTAGTCAATTGTCAATTTCATCCAATTAAATTTAGATTACAAATAAATTTGGGTAGAGACACACATATATAGAAATAGTGAGAAATGATTTGAAATAATCATTCAGGGTGATATGATATACATGTAAAATCAAAGTCCTCTTGAACCTGGTGATTTCCCCAAGCTCAAGTGAAATATTATTTAAACTATAGTCTAAAAAACATATAATGAAATTGATATAAAGGGGAACAATGAATCGAGAAATAAAGGAAGATAAAAACATAAAACACCCCTAAAACACCACCTAGAACATCCCCCTTCAAGGGGGATTGGGTGAGAGGTAGTGTGGTGGAAGAGTCTGCTAAAAGACCCTCCCAAAAGATCCTGATCGACTAAAATCATTAGTGGTACTATCCCTTAACAGCTTGGTCTTCCCCTCCAAAAAATATAGGGTCGATGGACCTTTGTGTCTTGTCTATAATGGATGAAGTGAAAATACCATCACTTGGGATACAATGTGGTGAAACCAACTAGTTTTCAGTGGATTGGATCTCCCTCTAACTTGAACCATGGTATAGACTGAGCTCCATAGAGAAAACCACCTCCAAGGGGAATCCCAAATATCTTACCTCCCATTTATCCTTTATAATGTTTCCCACTTGTTTCAACAAACTTCGTTCCCCTCTATCACCCTTTGGGTGTCGCCTATGCTCAATAGAGAAACACTCCACATGGGAATTCCTGATTCCCTCTACTCCAAAGGACACTCTATAACATAGACCATCTATTCCATAATGGTTAACCTTCCTTAAACAAAATATCTCAAAGGAAATATATAATATTCTCCTCCTCCACAACATCTCTCTCACACTACGGTGTAACCTCACATAGGCACCCACCAAGACAGAACATCCCTTTATATAGTGTAATTCCATCACATTGGGATTTTTCCAAACTTATACCAAAGAAAACTAGTGTGTAATCATGATACAATAGTCAAAATCATAATTAATGCACAAATCATATCATTTAAATTTGGAATACACAAAAGAATAATAGATTGAAACATTGTGGACATATACATTCAAAATTAATACTATACAAAGTAATTCTGTGCATATTTAACTGCACTTAAACTCACAAACATTCTTTATGAGCATAGTTAACCATAATTACACTCATTCATAGCCTTTATGTGAATAAAAATCCATGATTAAATTGATGTCCAATAATTGGGGGTATAACTGACCACAGATACACTCATTTATAGACTTTATGGGCATATATAACCAAAATTACACTGCAAAATAGTTTTGTTCATGAATATATAACCAAAATTACATTCACAAGTTGTATATTTGAGCATAAATAACTATAATTACCCTCACAAAAAGACTTTAACAGAACATCCAATAATAATTATGCTTGCACAAAAATTTATTACCTTAATAGATACAAATCTCTAACAAGTGAATTAGAGGGATATATAGGACCCACATATGACATAATGATAAAGAATATATTTGTGTTCCAATATAACATGGAAAAATCCATATGTTGAACACCTATTAAGTAACCCCCGGAAAATGAATAGGTTTCATAAAAACATCTATAAGACATTTAAAAAACCATTTAATGAAATAAGGTGGATAAAAACAGATACATAATATATGATATAGGACATAAAATAGATTTGAAATAGATTTTTTTAAAATATTACTAGATAAATAAAATTTAAAATATAAAAAGAAATACTCCTATTTATTTAAAAACTATTGGTAATTTGTATTATTTATAAAAGCAATTTAAAACATGAAAAGGCATATTTATAGAGAAAAATGGGCATACAGCAATATCTTCACATGGATAAATTTTGAAAGATATTTTTTTAAACTTCTTCCAAAAAATCATGTATAGAAAATGTTAAAATATTTCTTTTAAATATTAAATAGAAATTTAAAATAAAAATTGATTTGAAATCATAAAATTTATTTCATAATTCTTTTTAACCTTTCCTTAAAAAGGATATGTTGAGAGTTACTTTTGAAAATAATTTTCAAAAAAATATCATGAAAACATTTTTAAAACACCACACTAAAAAACATTCCAACAACTGAGCCATTAAATATACAAAAAGGTATTCTACAGAAAATATGGAGTTAAAGATAAAAAATTCTATCATGAAAAGAAGAACACATTAACATATTAAATTAACTTTATTGAAACCCACATCATTTAAAAGAGTAATTAGATTTCATTAAAAATTATATAATTGGAGTTATGATGACTAAAAAAATAAGATATATTTGGATTTCAATATTAGAATAAGAACATTTATTGGAGTAATTAACATATATAGGGAAGAAAATAGTGCATTGGAGAGGATGAAAATTATTTTTTACAATGACATAGTTTTATGAGAAGGAAATTAATCAAGGAGGAATATTCGAAGAAAAAGATTTCATTTTCAAGACTGAGAAATATAAATTATCTTCTTTTCTAATACTTGGGTGTATTAAAGAAATTATATAATAAATATGTTCAATAAGAATACATAACTCAGTTGAAGGAGATTTTAGTTAACAAATTCCCTCACGACTTTGGTATCTTTAGAATAATAACCATTAAAAGGGAAAAGATGATGTGTATCTTTAATTACATTGAATAAAGGAAAATAATCATTAAATATTACAAATAGCTTTTATATTCACTATATAATTAAAAATATGCGCATAACCTTAATCATGTCCCAAAGAACGATGTTTGGGATGAAAAACGCTTACAAATTGGGTAATAATTGAATTAAAAGATTTGGAAGGAATGATGAATGAAAAGAATTTTCAATCCAAAGAATTAAATATTAATAATATAAATATAATCAAATACATTAGTATGTATACCATAAAAAATAATAATATGTTCATAACCTGAAAACATGCCTCAGTGAACTGAAATTGAGACTAGAATCCTTACCTTTTACTTCTGAATTCCATCAATGTTATTTAACATCCTGTATAATAAAAGTAACCATCATAAAAACATATTTATGAACCATTTTAATATATATTATACTATATAATATTGAATTATAATCATTTATTATACATTTATTGTTTAGTTAAACTTTATTTTCACCGTTGGATGTTAGTGATTTTTGATTGTTACTCGCAAGCTTTAAAAAATCGATGTCATCCCAAATTATTTTATACGTATTTAATCATTCATAGATTAACTAAAGTATAGGAATATATTATTTATAATTATTTATATAATTATAATTTAACTCTATGAAATTTTTTTTCATGATTCATGAAAATATAATTTATGATGTGTTCGTTTCAGTAATTTTTGACAAACAATGGTTATTCAATTAATATTGAGTTATATATAGATATAATATTTCTTGAAAAGTATTAAATCCATAATATTCATTTTAATTAATTTTATTCATTATGTGTGATGGTGATGAAAAATTATATATGTCATTATATGAATATGATAGTCTATTGGGAAACACATATGATGTTTTTATTTTCCATAGAAATAAAATTAGGTAGAAATTGTTTTATCATTTGACAATTGTAATCATGTTATAAAAATTATATTTATTCATTAAATTCACATTTTTAAAAATACAATTTTTAGTGATGAAAAATAAATCATTTCATTCATATAGGCGGTAGTATTTACGTAACACAAATGATGTTTCACTTTTTTCCAATGAAAGGGAAAATATAGATAATGGGTATTCCATAAATATAAAAAAAATTCTATATATTAAAAACAGATATTTCATTTTATTATAATGGGTAAAAAAATTTAAAAAGTTTTATATGAATAATAAATGGACTAATGGTTGTAGAGGGGAAAATACTTATATTTAATAATTTTATTTCTTCCTGGTAACTTTCTTAATTTAGAAGGGATTTGGTCACACTTGAGGGACTGAAATCTCAAGAATATGGTAAATGATTATTTTCAAAGGAAATTAGGAATGTTATTGGGGAGAATTATAATTTTTTATATTTCTTTCATGGGGTGGTGGGAGGCTCATTTTATAAGGGAGAGAGGTAGAATATTTGTAAATATTAATAACATAGTATTAAAGAGAAGGTATTTTCAAAGGATAGTGGAACATATAGTTGAAAATAATATAATATTGTCAAAATTCATTAATAAAAGTCTCATAAACACAGTTAAGGGATCATTGTTTTGAGATCATTGTTCATTTTCTTCTTAAATAAATCTTTAACAAAATTTTCTTTAATCATTAAAGCTATTTTTTAACAATGATAACTTTTTTTTGAAAAAAAAATAAAAATAAATTAATAAATTATAACATTATGATTCAAACTATGAATTTTTTTTTATAATATTAAATTTATATAAGTGAAAAAATTAATTTTATAATAAATAATGTAAAATGCATAAAAGTATTTTTTAGGAAAAATATTACCCGGATTCTAATATGTCAAGAAAAAGATTGGAAAAGTCAAAATAATATTTTTTAATATATAATTAGAATTATTATGTTATTTTTTTTCACAAATATTTTTTCCTTAATTTTTATGCCATGCTTAAATCATGATAATTTCATAAATGATAAAGTATTTGTAAAATATCTATTTTTCAGTATTCACCTAAAAGACAATATTTTTATAGAAATATAAAAAATTCACCAAAATAAATTTTTGATATGATGAATTGAAAAATGAAATATTATTTTCCAAAATTTTTTTCTATATAAATTTTTTTCTCTTAAATTAAAAACATAATTTAGATGTTGAATAAATTGTTTTTATAAAAATGTAATATTTAGAAATCATTTTGTGTTCCTGATATTATATCATATTAATTATAAAGTTGAAATGTTTATTCCTATATTATTTTTTTCGGAATGGAACATTTTGAAGGGTCTTTAAAATGTGAAAAAATTGGATTATTAAGATTAAAATACAAAATATATAGGAAAATAAAATTCATCAAAAAATAGACCATAGATTATTTTATTTAATATTACTTAATATTGATAAATTTTTTTATATGTATGGATTAAATTACATAAATAAATTATAAATAAATAAAATGATTATTATTTATTTATATTTAATCTTTAAAAAAAATTTATGGAAATTTCAAATGTATAAAATATATGTATTAATAGAATCATTATTTCATTAATGACCACAATTTTATGTAATTATAACTCCTATATAGATTTTATAATGTGGTTACTTATTTTTAAACCCACTTGTTTGATAGATATGTTATAATGCTCAGATTTAAGGGATAAAATTTTGTCTTATTAGAAATATACATTATTCATCCTAGTTAGACGTTTCATGGAAAAAAAGTATTTAAAAATATTATTTAGTTAAAGGAAAATATATATTAAATTCATAAGGCATCAAATTCTCCCAAACCCCTTAATTAAATTACATTCTCGCAATTTTTATATCACCCACAATGTAATATATCTGTGGGATCCATAAGATAGAAAATTGTAAAGAGACAAAAACTAATGAGATATCAACCTCACTATCTGTTTTAAGGCTATGATGTTGTTTATATTAAATTATATTAATTTTTATTTCATAGGGACATACCATACAATGCCTCATTTTGATTATCCCATTTCCAACCAAATACTAAAACCTAAATGATTATGATAATATCCAATTAATGTAGAGTAAATGAACATATGAATTTCTAAACTCAGTATTATGATGTATTCTCTTATGAAACCTTAATTTAAATATATAATACATTCATTTAAATAATTATATAACTTGATCAACCAATAAATACTTCAGTTTAACCTATGGTTTCCAAGTCTATATTCATATTAGGTTCTCTAGACTAACTCATTACATCATTCATCATCAAATTAAATGATAAATTATAGATAATTGTTTTTAAAGATAATGTGAATTAACCATGTAATATGACGAAATCGTGTCACACAAGGTGTACAGATTTTCCTCTTTGTCGTGTACCAGGAAAAGATTTAGTTAATACCCAACTAGACTTTTCATGGTAATTACCCCAAGGTGTATATGATCTATATAAAGCATACACTAATATGAATCCAAAAATGGATTTTATTTCTAGGAAACCACAAAATCCATAATTGTCCAATATTATAGAATGTTATCCTATAATTAAACATATACCATGGGTTTTTAGAAAACATATATCATGAGAATCCCCTGCAAAATAAACTAAAACCTAAAACAAATTAAACACCTATATAATAAATAATTAGACACCATAAATCCACACTCCTAGATCTGGTGCTAAAAAACACATTATTTACAATCTATATTTATTACTAAATTAGATTTACCATGATAAACAATCAAATATTACATATTTTTTATATTTTAAAAATTAAATCTTAAAATAATCTAATAATCCCATAACCCAAATTATTTTTTATTTCTTATCCATATATAAATATTTTTATAAATATTTCTACATAATTTCTCTATACTCGATACCCATCAAGATATCTACTTGGGTAAACTCATTTTCAGAGCCAGAAGATAAGAGAAAAAAAATAATCGGTGATCTCAAACATTCATTTAGGAAAAAACATATCAACATTTCATCAAGGGTTATATCATAAGCATGGTAAAACATGAGAAAGGGGGAAATATTTTATTAAAAGAATAATAACTAATATGAGTTTTATGACTGCCCTACTCTTTGTTACACACTGAGACAAGATTTATTACATAAATCCTTCACTTGATACAAGAAACAATATCGAGAGGTCTAGTGTCTTTTTGTATTAGTAACATTAAATAACAACTTAAAACATAATATTCAACATCTTATTGAAAACTTATTTTACATTACCAAAACATTCCCTCATTCTTAGAATTTAATGGGATAACCTAAGGGCATTCATATGAAAGGGGTGAGCTATAAATCCGAGTATGGGGTAAACAAGGAATAACATGAAGAATACAATACATGTAAGGAAATAGGCATATAAATAGCTCCTAAAAGAACATGAATATAAAGGCATGATATATCATGATTATTATAACATGGAAATGTGGTAACATCATTTAACATGATATTAGCATGGGCCAAGGATCATTGCACATGGAGAATGAGTAATCTCTCATTGAACATGATGAATGAGAAAACCATTGTTGCACTTGAATTATAATTATTGAAAACTAACTGCACATGATGTATCATGATACTATACATTACCCAATGCATTAGAGTGCTATCAGGGCTCACCCTTCCTAAACATTTCATTTCATGCATATGTATTCCACGTGTGTCATAAAACATGGAATCAACCATCATCATTTACTCAACAGTAAAATGATATGGAATACATACCTAAAGATTTATAATCAATAATTAATGTTCATAAAGGTGAATATCGTTTATAGAGAAATGGGTATGGTAGTCACTACATAATGGAATTGGGTTGGAAAATCTGTGCACTTTTGGCAGCGTAACAGTGTAACATAAGAATTCATAACAATGGGTGATGAGAGAGAAATGGGTTTCTAATCATATTTAAGCGAAATGGAATGTAATAGGGGTCATATAGAAACACTTCCCAATATATAAAATGTAATTTAGATTCACAATAACAAAGAATTGTTTGAATGTAAATGATGAGAGGGAAATTCCTTACAGAATTTCGTTATAGTAATAGGTGTTCATGGATGGAATTAATGAGAGAAAAAGGGGTCTACCATAATTAAACAATAAATAGGGATGTATTTGGGAGGTTAAAAATCATACCCCAACATTTATAATTTAATATAAATTAACATAACAATGTTAAGAAACATGGCTGAAATGGGAAAGGAAGAAATCCCTTACCTGGTAGTGTGATCCCAAAGGATTGAGAGGGGCTTGAGAGAGGTTTATTGGGAGCTTGGGGATACTTTAAGGGATTATATATATATGAGGGAAGAATATGTATGAACTCTAAAGTGTTTTTGTGAAGAGGAAGTGGGAGCTTGGGTGGGTTTATATAGAAAATGAGAGGAAATTCATTATTATTTAGGTTTGGGACAACACATAATAAACTAATCAAAACCACAATCCATCCCAAGGTTTTTTCCATGGTTTTTGAAAAAGGGGAGTGGATAAAAATATTTTATAAGTTCAATGTCCGAACTTCTTAAAATAATAGGGTTGCTTATGTGGAGGTGAGTCACACCCTCAAAGAAATCAATTTAAAACGATAAAATGTTTTATAAGTCTTGGAGGGTCCACTGATTCTTTTTAAAATAAATCAAACAAACCTTAAATCATATTATATTAGTGGTAAACCATATATTATCCGAACATAATGTTTATAGTATATTATTATATTTCTATTGGGGCTTTATGATGTCATAAGACACATTATATATTTAAATGGTATTTAATTTTAACCAAAAAAATAGACGCTCAGAAAATTATGAAAAATTTACCTTTGGATAATTTCAATGTCCTGATTCAAAAACTAGTATTCATTTTATCTAAATAATTTTATAAATATGTGAATTTTTTACTTATAATATAAAAAACATCATTTATCGTAAATTCACGTGTTTTGACAAAAACGGCTTTCAAACCTTAATAAAAATAAAAATTGTATTCATAAAAATTATACAAACATTTATACTTAATAAATTTATTTTAAAAATAATAATAATATTTTATTAAAATATTACTTTATTGAAAAATCCATTAATTTATCGAAATAGATTTATTAGTTGAATATTATCTAAAGATACTATTAGTGCTTTAAAAACTATTTACAATGTAACAATAATAACATGAAAGTATATTCTTTATTTTATACAAAAATAATGTACATAATAATATTTATAGGGTCTTGTTACATTAACCCCATAAAACACCCGTATAAGACCATAGAGTAAGGTGTGATATGGTGGCAGACTCTTAGGGTGGCTCAGATAATATCGCTCGAGTGGTAATTTCTATCAACTGCCACTTCTTCTGTAGGTGGTTCCGCTCAAGCTTAACATATTCAAGGTCGGCTTTGGCTTGTTAAAGAGTGAATCCCAATGACGCCACCTCCATTATGAGCTCTGATAAATGGGATTCTTATCGTGATAGTCTATTGGATAAGACCAAAACTTCCTTTTTCTGAGTAAATTGGATTTTTTAAATCTCTTGATTTATACTAACCATGTGATCAATGTTCAATGACTATATTAGCAACGGTCATAATTATTAATTGAATTTTAAAATAATAAACATAAATCCAAATAAGTGCGTATGTTTTACATAACCATAAGAATAAATTTAAATATAGCCAGATGAATTTTCATTAATGAATGTTTGGGCCATAACAAGTTTTCTATATAATAGAAGGACATGTAATCCCACCTGGCTAAAAATATACCATTAAATGAGGGTAAAGAATCACGAGACATCAATCTTAATAATAAAGAAGTAGTGAATCATATCATTAAAATGAATTGTACCAAATATCGTTGGAAATTATGGCATTATGGTCATAATCGTTCTCAACTATGAGCACACACAGTCATTATAAGCATAGATAATCACACATATACTATTTCACAATCTTTATGATAATAGTTAACCACATTTACACTCACATATAGTATTTTTGGACACTACTTAATGTAATTACACTCATTAACTATCTCTATGAGAATAGATAACCACAATTACACTCACACATGGTCTTTTGGATCACATATATGAAAACTTACAATCAAACATAGTATTTATGGTAATCACTAATTGAAATTACACTCACACACATTATTTTTTAGTACAACTTATTACAATTATAATCAAACACAAGTACATTATATCATGAGATATAAATCTTTAAAAAATGAATTAGAGGTCTATATTGGGCACACTGATCGCATAATCATAAAGCATACATATTTGATCCTAGAGAAAATGGAAGAATTCTAATTTAAAGAAAAACTGGATTAATCTGTGATTCATGAAAAAATCCATAAAACATTTCAGATGTCATTCTAAAAAATTAGGTGTGTAAGAATATAACCCAAGGGTAACATAAGGAACATCAATGTATGTTGACATATATGAAAAATAAACTATTAAGATTATTATATTAATCAAATTTAAAATATCAAAAAAATAATTCATTTCATTTCATAAGTATTAAGAATTATAATTATTTTGAAGACCATTTTTATAAGGAAAAACCACATTTGTAAAGAATAATTTTGGTAAAATAATGAGTTCACCTTGAAAATTTTTAAATGTTATTATTACGATTTTTTCAAAATAACACCTATGACAAATTTTAAAATATGACTTCCCAAATTTTTTAAATAAATTCAAAAAAACATAGAGAGGAAATCAGAAAAATATATTTAACAAAAAAATTTAATCATTCATTTAACAAAACGACATTATGAGTATCTTTAAAAATATTTTATAAACTGGAATCTTAAAATAATTAAAAAAAATCACTTTAAAATAAATCCTGAAAATGGATATCTAACAAATACATAATGGTTTTCCATAAGAAATGAAT
The DNA here is from genome assembly GCA_963277665.1 of Viscum album. Classification (NCBI taxonomy): domain Eukaryota; kingdom Viridiplantae; phylum Streptophyta; class Magnoliopsida; order Santalales; family Viscaceae; genus Viscum; species Viscum album. Next base: position 280,112,882 of record OY728120.1, on the reverse strand, counting down.
ATTGGAAGATAACATATTTGATAATGAAAAGAAAACCACATTAATATTTTATAATTCATTCATGAAACCCTCATCATTTATAAAAGTAAAAAAAATAATTTCAAAAAGTGCTACAGATAATGATTAAGATCACTAAAAATACATATTTATATTTTATTACATTAATTAGAACATTATAAGGAATAAATAACATAGACATGGAAGAGACATAGCTTATTAGAGAGGATGGTAATTATTATTAACAATGTCAAAATTCCTCAAAGAAGCATCTTGGAATAGAAAATTAAATTTTTTCTAAATAAAAATATAATTTACCATATAACTAAATATATAGGATGAATAAACTAATAATATAATAAATAAGTTCAATAAAGTACATTATAAATCAATTAACTGAGATTTGAGTTGAGAAATAAACCATGATTTTATAACTTTTGAATCATAAATATTTTGAATAGAAAAGATTAAATATAAAATTAATTAGCATGAATAAAATAAAATAATGATATCGTATTCCACATAGTTATTATATAAACTCTATAAAAAATAGGTGCGTGACATGAATCATGTCTCAAAGAAGGAATATTGAGACAAAACCACCCAACAAATTGAGTAACAATTGAATCAAAATAATATGAAATAAGGGATACTAAAAATACGGCTAAATCCCATGAATGAAATACTAAAAGAAGTAATTAAATCCATATCTTAGTTATTTACAAAATATCAATTAATAAAGGTATAATAATATGAAAACATGTCTTAAACAATGTAAATTGAGATGAAAACCCGTAACTTTTGATCTAGATTTCAAGGAAAGTTCCTTAACCTATTGTATAATAAACAAACCCATATTAATAAATTATTTTATAAAATTATTAATATATACATTACCCTATAAATTATTTAATTAAAATACCCAGAAAGCTCAGAAATAGGTGAAAATCCCATACCCAGAAAAATATCATTAAAAATAATTAAGTCATCAAAAGATAAGGAACATGGGGGGTTAACAAAACCTCACGTACACGTCACCACGTGCATCCGCTTCCACAAACTCACAAGGGAAAGTTGGTGTGTCAAAGGACCAAAAAGAACTAACCTTCTCAATTACATTTTTAGAAAGGGAATCAATAACCCGATTCTCCTCCCTGTAAACATGAGTGACAACCAAACAGAACTGCTCCCCAAGCTTGAGACAGGCGTCCCAATCTAAAATCATTCTCCATGGAACATTCCTTGATCGTTTGCGAAGAATTTCAACCGCCAAAGTAGAATCAAATTCCATCCATAAAACCGTCCAACCCTGATAAGAAGAATACCAGATAGAATTAATCATAGCCAATAACTGAGCCTCAATTGCATATCCATTTCCATGAAATTGATAGAAACGGCCTTTAAAAAAACCTATGTAAGTGAGGAAGACGCCCCAAAATCCCGAGGGAACTGGTGCACCCGAGGCCGCCCCATCAATGTTAATTTTTAGACACTGAGAAATCAGAGGTATCCACCTAACATACTTCATCACACATGTTAGTTTGCATCTACTATAAACCTCAAGGGACCTCAAGATTACCCGATGAGAAACATCATTCCGCATAATAGAAATGACAACAAGAGAAGTCTCTGTAACACCAATATGAAGATCCCGAATACCAACAGAAGTCAAAATAGTTCTGTTCTCAAAATAAAGAGCATTTCAGGCTCACCAAATAAAAGAAACAATCTCTGACACAGTAGATAGAAGAAAAGGTTTCCCTTGAGTACTGCAATCAACCAGATACACAGACTCCATAAGCTGGAAAAATCCCTCTAGTTGAAATTGAGATCCAAACAATCCCTGCAAGTGTCTCCATAAACTACATGAAAATTTATAGTAGAGGAATAAATGATCAAAATTTTCATCCGTAGTGAGACAAAAAAGGAAAACATGTGGTAGAGAAAACCCAGCCTTCTGCAAATTCCATTGTAAAGGAAGCCTGCACTTCCAAATCCTCCACATGAGAAAATAATGAGCTGGTGGAATAAAGGCAGTGTGAAACATCAACAAACAATAAGGGACCAGAAACAGAGTAGCACACATAGATCTATAATTTTCCTTAGTGATAAAGGATCCAAATACATTAGGCAGCCAAATCATAGTATCCACAGCAGAGTAATGATAACAATCCAATTCTATCTTCAACGGACCTGGAAGAATCTCCTGAGCATTGGCATTGTTATGAAATTTAAAAATAGAGAGATCCTTCAACAAAGGGGGAATGTTAATAAAATCAGCAATAAAAGAAGATAACCAAAAATTCTTCCAACAATTCAATGTGGAGTTTCTAAAAACCACCCATTTTGAGGATTGGGAAAGGCTAAGATAAACAAGCTTGATGGAAGACCAAATCGAAGAAGCGAGGTAAAAAATACCGATTTAAAAGATTGGACCCAAGTTTATTGCACAAGAATTCTATAGAGAAATCATTAGAATTCAAAAGGGTCCAGGTAATCTTATTAATGAGAGATTCATTAAAAAGCTTAAGATCCTTGAGCCCCATACCTCCCATGTCAACAGGCCTAATGCAATCACTCCAAGAAACTGTAACAAGATTTCATTCATAAATAGAGCCAGTCTATATGAAATTACGAATAAATCCCTACAATTCTTTGAGAATATTTCTAGGCCATATTTAGAGTGAAAAGACATAAAAACACATGGAGGTAATCACAGGATTGACCAAACATACACACCCTGCCTGAGACATAGACTTCCCTCTCCAGGTATCCAAATGATTAAGAATTATGAGATAAATATTTTCAAAGTAGATTATTTTAATAGCACCCCAAAAAAGAGGAACCCCAAGATTATTAAAAGGTAGATATCCCCTCTTAACCCCAAGCTACCGTGTAATTTTGTTTTTTTTGGAAATGGTAACCCCCTCCCAAAAAACACAGATGATTTCCCCCCAACTGATTACCTAACCAGAGACCTCCTCATAGTGCTCAAGGATTGCCTTAATATATCAAATGGCCAGTTATTGTTTATTTTCATCATCAAATGTGAGTGATCTTTGATTGTTTTATGCATACTTAAAATGTATAAGTCAATCATAATTACTTGATACAATGTTCATACTTCATAATTATCTATGAATCTCTAATATTTTATTTATAATCCATTATAGGTCCCTAATTTCAATCTATGAAAAATCTAGTCAGCATTCCCTATGACGGAACATGTGGCATGTTTTGTTTCAGTAATTTGGGATGAAAAATTGTTGGTATATTAATACTAAGTTGAATATTAACATAATATTTATATAAAATTATTCATATTATAAGGATAATTTTAAATCAATAAATTAATTTATAGAATCATCCATGTAGTATGGTGATTGAAAATGAAATATTATCTTCTATAGAGGTTGCTCTCTGTATGTACAAAGGGATGGTGTTTTCATTTTTCATAGAATAGAAAGAATGTAGAAAATGATTTAGTTTTTAGGACTTAAATCTTGTTATAAATAAAATATTTATTTTATAAATACCCATTTTTACCATCCATGTAATCATCTGAATAAAAATAGAACACATCATTCATAGAGATGGTTGTCTTTAAAAAACATGAATGTCATTTTTTATTTTTAAAATGAAAGGGGAAAGGTAGTTAATGGTAATTATATTAACATAGAATACATAAGAATATTAAAAATAACTATGTAATTATATTATATTTGGTAAAACTGATTTAATAATGGGTGAAAAAATAATTAATTTAATAATTAATACATAGGAGAAAATACATTAGTAAAAAAATTTGATTTCTTTTTGACAATATTATTAATTTAGAAGGTATTAAGGAAATGTCAAAGGAATAGTAGATCAATAACATGGGTGAGTATTATATTTGAAGTAAATGAGGTATAATATTTGGTTGAATTAATACATTTTCCATGAATAGGTTTTGGGAGGCTCCTTTTATATATAATATGGGTTTCACTTTTGTTCATATTCATAACTAAATATTAAAGGAATGTAATTTCCAAAAGAAGATGGATCCTAAAGTGGAAAATATTGGAAATGGGTTTAGAATTGGTTGATATAAACCACATAAATATAATTAATGTATATTTTTTGAGTTATTTTTCAGTTTATCATTCATTTAATTCATTAGAATAATATAATTTTACAATGGTAGCTATTCTTTTAACCATTATAACTTATTTTTTGGAACAAGTCTAAAATTAACCTTATTATAATATTTTTATACAGTGCCTCTAAATATGTAAAAAATTTCATAATGTTAAATTTCTAAAATTTATGACATTAATTTTAGAATAATAAATATATAAAGAAAAAAAAACGTTTTTAGGAAAAACATTACATAGGTTCCAGAATTCAAATCAGGGGTTTAAAAATATAAAATATTATTTTTAAATTTATAATTTTAATTATTGATTACATATTTTATAATTAAAAAAATATCATAAAATTTTAACTCACACATATATCATGATTGATACCTTAATGTTGTAGTATTTGTGAAATTAGAATTTTTCACTATTCAACTAAATATAAATATTTTTTGAAAAATCAAAAAAATTTAACTTAGTTAAATTTTATATGATGAATCCAAAATTGAAATCCATATTATTAAATTTTTTTTCTAGATATAATAATTATAACTTTTAAATAAAACCAAAATTAATATGGAAAATATATTGTTTTTATGGAAAATTGATTTTAAAAAACTACTAAGTGCTCTTAATTATATTTCTTAATAAATAATATATTTAAATGGGTGTTTATATTTTTTAAAATAATGAAACATTTTTATTAGTACTTGTAATTCTAAAAATTGTATCTGTTAAGAGAGAAATACCAAATATATAAGAATATGAAAATCAATAAAAAATACATCTCAAATAATTTAATAACTAATTCCTTAAGATTTATCAATTATTCAATTAGTATTAATTAAATTTCATTATTAAATTTCCATTAAATATTTTTTTTAGTATATTTAATTCTTTTAATTTATATTTTTAGGAAATTATAATTGTATAAAATTCAATAATTAATACAAAATCTATTACAATAACAATTAGATGTTCATATCATCCTAAATCCTATATTGGTTTCATTATATGGTTACCTCTATTTTTACTCTATAATTTAATGGCTTTTTTATAACCATCATTTTTTATATGAAATATTTGGTCATAATTAAATGTTTCATGGTTAAAACTAGTTTGGTTGTGCTTGTGAAATAAGTAATTCAAGATATTATTTAATTAATGAAAAATATATAATAAAATCTTGATGCATTACATTCCCTCATTAAATACATTATTTATAAAAAAGATAATTATAAATCAACTTGGAAAAAAAGATAAGGTATCCATTAGATATAAAATAATGATGATATAACTTCTAATGGGATTTCCATCTCACAATACTACGTGATACTATGAAACTACTAGTACGAAATATACTTCTTTGTGATTTCCTAGAGGCCTGCCTTTCAAAATATCATTTTCATGACCCTATTTCCAAACAAATACTAAAACCAAAATAGTTGTGGTAATATAAAATAATATTATAATAAATTATCATTTGAATATGAAAATTGAATAAAAATATTTATTCTCTTCTGAAACTTTCATTTTAACCTATGACACTTTCAGTTCTACTATTATATAATTAGATCAACTTATATGTCCTTCAGATTAACCTTGGTTATGAATGATAATATTCACCTTAGGTTTTATAAACTAACTAGTTATATATTACACCATCAAATTACATGACATATTATTCATAATATTTCATAAAGATCCCATGAATTACCTAAGGAATATCCCTTCAGAATGTGAAATTGGAGGTCTAGATTAGCCTCATTTTTTATGCATTAGGTGAAGATCAATTTAGTACCAAAAAATCCTTTAAAGGGATATTACGCTAAGTTAATCCATATCAGATCTTCTATCTACTTTTTTATATCCCGATACAGATTTAATTTCATTGAAACCAAATACTCTCAATTTTAACAAAATTTATAGATGTTTTCTTATCTTTAAACATCTCTATAGGTTATTTACTATTGTTCTTTCATACTAATCCCAAAAAATTTATAAATTAATTGGCAAAAATACCTGAACCATGATTTTATAATAACCGAGACTACCCATATCAATACTCTATGATTTTTTGCTAATAATTCATTTTTTACAGTACGAATTACATACCTGGTGAGATGTCCCAACCTAAAATTTCATATATTAAAAATTATTTTCAGATATTAAACATCTCATCATATAATAATCATACACTCCCAGAACCCAAAGGATTAGTATATTTGGAGATTAAATATATGAAAATTTAATTGTGAATATTTATATAAAATATCTCCAGAGAGATCCCCTTATCAAAACATTTTTGTTATACTCATATTTATAACATGGTGGAAAGTAAAACTGATGAAGGGGTGAGCTTAAACACTCATTAAGAGAACAAATTATCAACATGTCAGTAATGGTAAGATCATAATCATTATAAAACATGAAAAGGGATAAATATATGATTATAAGAACATGAACCTATAATTTTTGTCTATATAATAGAAGGGATTATAATATCCAATTGTCAAACACGTACCATGGCATTAAAGTACAGTATAAACTGAAAATAATCACAATCATAATGAATTAATAAATCATATTATATGTATGTGGATTACACCAATGCATATTAAATTTCAATATTTTGGATACATCTATTCATAATCATGAAAACACATGGTCTTTTGAACGTATCCAACTACACAGATACTCATACACTATCTTGGTGAAATTTTCTAACATTAATTACAAGCAAACCCTGTCATTTTGTGTATAAATAAACAAAATCAAACTCACACAACATCTTTCTGAGCCTATATAACTATAATTAAACTCAAACATAATCTTTTTGATAATGGATAACCACAACTACATGCACACATAGACATTGTGAGTATAACTAACCTTAATTACACTCATGAAAAAAGTCATTATCTCATGAGATACGAATCCTCAACCAATGAATTGAATGGATATATATGACCCAACCATCACATAAGGATAAATCATATATATGCACTCCTAGATAACATAAAAACATTCATATTTCAAACAAAACGTAATTAACCTATTAAAAATAAATGGCTTTCATAAAAACTTCCATAGAACATTTTATATGCCATCTAGAGAAAGAAGAGGGATAAGATCATATGCCGTATATAATTAAATTAATATCAAGGGATATTTAAATATAATAATTTCTTAGGTTTATTTTAAAAATAAATTTTATAGAATAATAATAGTCTTTTTTATTTAAAATATATTATGAATTAATATTAATTTGAAAACCATTTAAAAAAATGTCCATAGAGGTACATATATAATGTCAGTAATATTAAAATGAGTTCATGTGGAAAATATTTAAAAGATAATTTTTTACAATTATCTCAAAATGGCCTAGGAATAAAATGTAAAAATACCTCCTTTAAAAATTGTAAGTAAATTTGAAATTAAAATAATTGGGAAATCATAATAAGAGATTTAATAAATTATTTTTAAAGTCATAAAAATATGATGTTATGATTCATAATCCAAAATAAATTTAAAATGGTAACATGAAAACATTTTTAAAACACCATTTTATAATAAATCCCAATAATGGATCCCTTCTAAGGACAAATTTTTTTTCGATGAAAGGTTTAGATGAACATAAAATATTCAATCATGGAAACAAAGTCTCTTTAGTATTTTCAAATACCTTTACTAAAAACTACCTCATTTAAAGATTAATAAAGTTATTTTTTAAAAGTGGTCGATTGAATAATAAATATAACTAGAAATAATAGATATTTTGTTTTAAAATAAGAAGTAAAACATTTGAGGGAAAAATAACTTGGAAATATGAGAGGATGTGAATCATTTCGAACAATGTTATAATTTTATGAGAAATAAAATACTCAAGGGAGAATATTGTAAAAAATGATATAAGTTTCCCTAGAGGTAAATATAATGTATCATATAAGTAAATATATTGATGGAATGAGAAAAAAATAGAAGAAAAAAGTTTAAGAAGAAGTATTATAACTCAAATAAATAAGATTTTAGAAAACAAAATACCTCATGGATTTTGAAACTTTTGAGTCACAACACGTTGAAATAGAAAACATGAAATAGAACATAAATTAGCATAAATAAAATAGAATAACGAATCAATATTCAAAGTAGGATATATATAGACTATATAAAGTAACATTTGGTTCATAACAAAGATTTTGTCTCAAAGAAGGTTGTTTGATAAGAAAAATCGTTACAAATTTGTTAACAATTAAATCATAATAATTTGAAAGAGATATTAACTAAAAGACTTTTAAAACACATTAATGAATCATTAATAATAGGAATATAATCCAATGGGTGAGTAAAAACACTCTATCAAATAATAATATAAGTATAACATGAAGCATGCATCAATGAGAAGAAATTGATATGTAAACCCATAACTTTTACTCCCAACATCAACAAATGTTATTTAACCACATATATAATAAAAATAACCATTTCCAAAACTTATTTAAAAAAATTAATATTTTCTATTCTCTTAAGAAAATTCAATTCTAATATTTTATTAAAATTTTATTTGTTATTTAAAATTCATTTTCATTATCGGGTGTTAGTGAGTTTTTATTATTTCACACAAACTTTAAAATGCGGATAATGGTCCCCATTATTTTTTACCAAGTCCATTATTTCTAAATATTAAAAGGAACAAAAATAGATTCATTTTAATTATTTATAATGTTACAATTTCACTCAATGTGAATTTTAGTCACAATTCAAAAATACAGAATTGGTGATGTGTTTGTTATTGTAATTTTTAAAAAAAAGGTCATATATTAATAAAGAGTTAAATATTAACATGTCATTTATAGAAACATAATAATGTGAAAATAATAATTTTATTTAAATCAATATATTCATATCATATTATAATTAGTGTGGTGATTAAAAATTATATGCATCACTCCATGGAGGCAGTAATACATAAGTAAATAGAAATGATGTTTTCATTTTCTATAAAATGAAAAGAAGTTAGAAATTAATTAAACTTTTTTATGATTAGTAATCATGTTATAATTTTCATATTTATTCATTAAATAAACTTTTTAACCATCCATTTAATTCAATAATGAGTAATAGGACAAGTCATTTAAAGATGTGTTATTCTGCACATAACACAGATCATGTTTTTTTCTAAGGAAAGGGGAAAGGAAGATAATGGTTATTTCCAGAATATTAAAAATATTGTATTTTAAACACACTGATTTCATTATATTATAATGGAAAAAATATGATTAATAATATGTGGATAAATAATTAATGATATAATTATTATAGAGGAGGAAATAATTAAGTATTATAATTTGATTTTTTCTTAGGAACCTTCTTGATTTAAATGGATTTTGGGGAATATTTAGGGACCAGAACCATAAGAATTAAAGATAGGATTATTTGGTTAGTAAATGAGACATTTTATATAGGATAATTTTATTTTTTGTGTATTTTTTAAGGAGTTTTTGGATTATCCTTTAATAAGTAAGAGTGGTGAAAAATTTATAAATATCCATAACTTAATTTTAATGGCATGACAATTTCAATAATGGATGATCCAGAAGTGTAAAATTGTGTTTATAGAAAAGTGATAATTAAAAACCATTAATTTCTCTATATCATATTTAATATCAATTAATAAGATAAAATGAGTGTTTATATATATGTTTTTAGAGTGTAACATTTAGAATAATACATTACAAGCAATCAATTTGGTTTATTAGTACAAAAATATATAATATATAGAAAAATATAATTATTTAAAAAATAGAACTCAAATGATTCTATTTTTGATTTATTAAAATTATTCAATTATTTAATAACTTTTAATTAAACATCATCCATAAATTTTTAACAAATATTGGATTTATTATTTGTTTAAATTTATTATTTATAATTGATTTTATGGAAATAAAAAATTAATAAAAATTAATATTAATATAAACTTTACTACTGTAATATTACATGTTCTTTAAATACTTACTCACACATGGATTTTATAATAAAGGTAGTTATATTTATACCCTAAAATTTAATAAAAATACTATTATAATAATATTTAATAAATAAAATTATGTATTGATAAAAATATATTGTGGTCAATGTTGTTTGAAATCATGTGCAGAAAAATTAATTCAAAATAATATTTAATTAATGAAAAAATATATACTAGAATATTTTATAATTACACTCAATGAAGTTTCCACATCACCGCACCCAATTCCGTGAATAATGGATGGTCAGTCTTACGATGTCTAACCTCTTACAAATATTATTGGTCTCACCATCTAATGTGTTATCTCATAACCTAATAAATATCTGTAAATCCCTAGAAGCATTAAAATATAGTCAAAATACTAAAATAAAACTTTGAATTAAAAATAATTGTAATTATATGGTTGGATCCCTGACCAAAAAATATTATCATCGTACTCCACCCATAAGCCCTGATACACCCCTGATCTGACTCACTCTCATATCAATACAAGTCCATCTCAAGACCATTTCCCACACTCTAACTCATCCAATATAGCAACCAATTCCCTACTCTAGTGTTTACCAAAAAACCAAATAACATGTGATCTACTGGTATATTGTCATCTCAGTGTCACCTTGACTATCTACCCTTAAGTTTCATCACATCCTCGACCATAAAAACATGAGGTCCTTACCTCTATGACCAATTCAAATATCCACATCCTAGGTGAATCAATATCATCAATCCAATAAACCAAACACCGAACCACCATGGTCAAAATCATATCGATTACGAAATATATTTTATTGATGTGATTTTCCTACTTGAAACATCCCAGTTCTAGGTGCTGCCCTAAGGTTTCCTGAAATCAGTTGGTCACATAACCTCAAGGGAATTTCCCCAAACAAAAGAGGATACCGACTAGTATTAAGGGATAAGGTAAGACCTTGGGGAAACTATGCCCTCATTGGCAGATTATGCACTAGGGAATAATGAAAAATAAACAGTAGTGGAAGTAATAATACCATAAAACAAAAGTAAAAAACATAAGGCTAGTAGTAATGTAAAAAATAGGTAACATATATAAATGATACATATCAAATGTCTAAGAAAGCTTCAAAAAAAGTCACAATGCTGTAAATACAATACATAAAAACAAGTATAAAAAATTAGTAAACTCATACAGTATCGCAAGTCTCATCTGGGTCCAATGCTCTCGTGGTCCAACAACTGTCAAGTACCCGATGAACAAGGGAACCTTCCCTTTTCTACACCAGAATATACATAATATGTTTGGGTCTAAAAGAATGACCCAAACTGGGTGTGATATAAATCCCAGTAGGCCACAACTAAAAGATCTATGCCTAACATTCAGTGCATATATATAGTATCCAATATGAAAACTGAAGAAATAAAAAATTATGAACTCAAAAGTAATCAATCCAATAGTTTAAAGATTCAATTATTTACATTTATTAACTATTCAACCATTTAATAATGAATCCCATGATCTATCCAAAGATATGTATCCCCTTATATAATATAATCAACAAACGTCTCAAAAGACCATATAATCAAGTAAGATTGAGTCGAAGTATGTGGTTTGTCTTGGTAGGCTCAACACAATCATTCAATCATTTAAAAGAAGACCTCTAGGAATGTGTTCATTGTACGACCCCTCTGGTTCAACATATCATCCAATTAATAAATTATGACCTTCTAGAAAAGTTCACATAGTCTAGATTGCTCTCATGATCAATAACCCCATGGTCTGCATAGGAAAAATAAATTATAGTGACCCATGGCAACCCTCATAGTCAATTCCCTATGGTCCAAAATTCATTTAATAATGACCCTCAATGTAGCTCTCAAGGTCTAACCCCTTTGGTCTATGATCACCCAATATCTCTCATATTCAATACCTCTGGGCCAATATAATAACAAATATACATAATTGACCCTACCTCATGAAGGTCTCACAGTCAATTCCCCTTGGTTATTTTTTCCAATGATTTTATGTCGGGGCGCGCGCGCGTGTCCGTCACACATGGGAGGACGCGCGGCTCGTTGCCCCGCATTCCCGTTTTCCAAAGGCGGGCAACATCCATTCCTTATTTAGGAATGTCTGCTCCTTGATCAAAACCGGGATGATGGGATGTTGGTTCTTCCTTCCGTGGATTCCTCCTCAGAGCTCGTCACCTAGTCCGGGTCTCCCTTATAGATTTATGACGGGTTTGTGAAGCTCGTTCTCGGCTCCATATCTTCATGGACACTAGTTAATTACGCTGCTTCCATCAGGATGCTCCAAGGGGTCTTGTTGGGGAAGCATCCTTCGGTGAGGAGAATGGTCACGTTGGGGCGCTGTTGGCATGTCTTGACGCTGGGGATTGGCATGTCTGTCTTCTGTCCCTTATTGCAGGACTTCTCGAGGGCGCGGAAGCCCGAGGCATCCCACATCGAACACGGGGGATTGTGTACCATATGAGGTTTTCCTCAACTTCCCATGTTTAACACGGGGTATGCCGTGAGGTTAACGTCTTGTGGAGATAGATCAGACTGATCGAAACAATGAGAGTGGATCAGATTGAAGGACCCCCTAGCGGAACACCGATATTGGGGCCATCGCGTGGGTAGCTTCCCGAATACCATGGAGTGGGATAGGGTGGCATGATCTCACCGGGATGTGGTGGCCTAGGTAAGGATGAAGATGGGTGATGGAGTGAAGGGCTTGAACCTCATGGAGGATTCCTACGTATCCCCATGGCAGGGAATCAAAGTCCACGTAGTTCGTTGATACGGTGGGACACCTGAAGAGGCGACCTGTGAGAATGGACGCATGGATTGTATCCTCGAGGAAATAAGATCTCCAGGATAGGGCATGAGCTTCCCAAGGCATGTGGGCTTGAGGGGGGAAGTCAGGATGAGACGTGGGTGTTAGGAATGGGGATTATTCTCTACGATGACCCAAGAGGGGGAATACAGTTTAACGTCATGCGGGATGAGGGCATACATTTTAGCGTCATCCGGGACGAGATACAGTTTAACGTCATGCGGGACAAGGACATATAGTTTAACGTCATGCAGGACAAGTAGTATGGGGCTTACCCTATGAGGTGGACCATGGTGGATATGGGGATTACGCTCTGAGGCGGCCCAGGGTGGTCGGGGAACCGACGTGGAGAGTTCAGAATGACCGGGTGGTGGGCTTGAACCTCGTAGAGGCATCCTACATACCATGTGCTAGCACAGATCAAAGTCCATGCAGTTCGCTGGTATGGGGATTATGCTCTGAGGCGTCCCATAAGAGGATGTCATGGTCGATGTGCGCTCTATGCCCATGTGATTCATGCTTAGTGTGAGGAACAAGAGGCAGTAGGGACCAGACAATAACGTCGCAAATGGTGCGTCCATGAGAAGTGGAAAGGAGATTACGCGTTGAGCGACCCAAAGAGGAAACAGGGGATTACGCATGGTTAGCGGCCCTGGGTGTCGGGGCTTACTCTAGGATGGAGACCCATGGTGTGGCAAGGCACAGTGGGAAAGGGACTCCACTGGCCTTGGCAGGGGGGAAGTAAGGAGGTGCATGGGTGAAACCTTCTGTAAGAGAGACTAGGGGCTTACGATCTAAGGCAGCCCTTCCCCCATGGACAAACGCCACCCCGACAAGGAGGATCTCATTCCATGAGAGGAAGATTTCGTTCCCATGGATACGAGAGGCATAAAAAATTTCCGAGCTGGAGGGACCCTGCGTGCGAAGCACGAGGTCGGACCACAGTTTAACATCATGTGTTAAGGACGAGGTGCTTAGCAGTTTAACGTCCTGCAGCTTGGACGAGGTGGGTTCGCTCCACACCCCTAGGGCTTACATGCCCAATTCCCTCTACCCCTTGTGGGAGGGAAGGCATCGGCAAGGCCGTAATGAAGGGGGGCATCAGGGCGAACCATTGAGGGGTCCACGTTAGCGTGGCTATGAAAAGAAGCAATAACTGTTAGCGTGCCTATGCGGAGAAGTATAAGGAAAAACAATGCAATGGGAATCACCGCCCAAGGGACCTTGTGGTTACTTCGTACTTGTCTGGAAGGTCGTACAGAAAAACAATGCTTGGCATGCATGACTAGAAGGGGATACATCAGGTGCCAGCATGGAAAGGTAGCCAAGGGGCGTAAAGGTAAAGGGGTCCTGGGTGTTGCGCGCAAAAAAGAAGGTTTGTGCGCAAAACACCAGGATGGCGCGCAATCGGTCCAGAGGATTGCGCAGATAGGTGATTGCACGCAAAGTATTGCGCGCAGAGAAGGGGATTGCACGCAAGGGGCAACGATTGTACGAAAGGCAAATACCCCGAAGAGTTGGAAAATTCACTTATGCTAGTGTATTTGCGCACAAAGGAGAACCCTGGGGCAAGGTTACGCGAAAAGGGGAATTACCTGGAAGTCATATTGTGTGCGGGGGGAGTTGAATTGCACGCATGGGATCCGGTCAGAATTCTGAAACCCCAAACTATTTGGGGTTGCCTTCTATTTATAGGCATCAGAAGGCGCGGAATCCAGGCGGCGCATGAAATTTTCCACGACGGGAACCGTCGTTGCGCAATGCTTCACAGCGCGGAACCGGGGCGCGAAAAATTACGCTCGCCATCGGCTTGATTACGCGAATCCCTGGAATGCTTCGTGCGCACATCATTATTTCACGCAAGTCCTCCTTTATTTTGTTCACCACTTCCCTGGCCTCCGGACCGGGCCTCTGATTCCGAATATGACTTCGCTTTGCCATTTCCAAACATCCTCTAGGAGTTACAGATTTTTTCGGCATCTACAAATTGTCCCCTCGGAATTGGATCGACAAGAGGTTGAAAGGGTCGGATTCCAAGGGAAATGCAAAAATGCCGAAGCAAGGCCCCTCCTGGGTTCTTAGCATGCAAAAAAACCCACGCGGCGTGCAAAACGACGGATCGGTGAAAAATTTGCTTTTCGCGCGGTGCGGAACCCAGGCCTCGCCTATAAAAAGGGGCGCGGGGTCCCAAATCTGTACTCAATCTTTTCCACGCGATAGGCTTATCGCTCTCATGCACGGAATTGCTCCTGCGGCTGCACGTAAAAATGATCTGGCAGCGCGGAATTCCTTCTGAATTTAGGACGTCCTTGCGCGCATTCTCGGGATATTCCGTGCTTAGCGCACCGATTGCATGCCCATCTCTCAGATTTCGCGCTGCCACTTCAGATTTTGCGCAGCACTCTCCGATTCTGCGCACTAAATCCTGGTTTTGTGAAACTCCCGAGATATTCGAGATGGCCGCAAGCTGAATTGATGAGGGGGAAGCCGCCACTCGTAGGACCAAAATGGCGGCGAACGAGTAGGTTTATGGTACCAAGTTGATCATTTCAAACAACCTGACCTTGTTCAATATGCTAACTCCAGCCCATAAGATATATCCCATGTCTGACAACCTCCCACTCTGTAATTTTGGCATTCTGGAGAAGGTGCCTCTAACGGGCTTCGAGGTGGACACACCGCGGTCATGGGTGACCTGGGAGGATGAGATTCCTCGCTACAACATTACCAAAAACGGTCATCCTGCTTGGGAAACTAGACATATGGATGTATATGTCCTAAACCCGAGGACCAGGACCATTACCGGGGACGAGCCGGTCGTAGATAATTCTCTGGCCCTCTACGCGACCACGTTCCGTCAGAGCGTCACAGATGACACAAAGGGCTGGATGAAAGATTGGGACCTTTGTTCTGGGGGTAACTTCACCAGCGAGTGGGCATGGGCGTTCTGGGTTCGTCATACCTGCAACTAGTTCAGGGCTGAACTGCAGTATATAGGCCTGTTCGAGATGGTATGGACTTCGCAGTTCCACTTCCACCGTCAACCTGATCTCGGGCTGGAGTAATTCACCCAGTGGTCTCCTGATACCAACACATTCCACCTTCATCAGGGGGAAGCTGGCATCCGTCTTTGGGACGTTCACCGCATCGGAGGTATCCCACTAGAGGGATACTAATATGACGAGTTCGTTCCTCCAAAGAACACCTAGGAAGACAGGTCACGGATGCCCATGCTGATGTGGCACCTGATGGAGTTGGCCAAAGAGAGGCTGGGGGTAAAGGACTTCCTGAAGGAAATTGCCTACAAGGGCGGGTTTAGCCTGTTCCTTGAGAAGGATCCGGCCATCAAGATGCTGTGACGGGGTAAACGGTGCCCAAATACGGCTCAGAGGAGTAGGGATGGGTCATACTGGAGGACCCTGGAGGTGGGGAAATACCAATCATGGGGATATCACGTCATTGAGGCCCGAGACCCGAATGTACGGTATGTCGGGTTCCTTGCTGCCTTCCTGAGCGGGTGGCTCCTGCCGGTGAGGGACGCGATGATGGGCGTCCATCCAGCAACACTGGTGATGGCGGGCACCCTGGCCTCCAACAAACAGTTCAACTTGGGAGTCTCTGTACTGGCCAAGTTATATGCCATCCTGGGATGCATCTGACGAGGGGGTCTCCTCAGAGAGTATGTGGCCCCTTCCAGATCTTCCACGGCTGGGTGGTAGCTCAACTCGGCGGGTACACTTTCCCAAACACCATCTGTCTTCCGGGCAATGGCCTGCGACCATCCTTGCTGAACATTTCAGGGTTGGCGCTGATGACACTCAATGAGGAGGGCGTGAGAATCCACATTGGCAACCACAAAAACATCCAATTTATCCCGTTCCCCACCCCGGTCAGCTATATGGTGGACAATGGGCGAGGCTCTCTGAAAAAACAGGAGTATTTCTAGAGCATTCGAGGCGGGGTGCTCGTGGCTCGAATCAACGGGAACGTGATCTGAGAGCCTTAAGTGCCATCCCGATTCTCCAGGCAATTCGGGTGCCTCCAACGAATTCCGAAGAAGGTATTCACGGCTGTCTGGCAGGAGAAGAATCCATGCGTTTTTCACCAGATGTGGTTGATGTTTACCACTTTCGGCTTTGGAGACGTCGTTACTCTTCTTCCCACCGGGGTTGATGCTGGCCTAGCAACCGAGTATATTGGACACTGGACCATCGCGTACCCTGAGGGGCTTTTACGCCATCGATTCCGGCAACTCGAGGTTACTCGCACGGAATCTAGGCGACGGGGGAGAAGGCAAGGTGCTTCCAGATGGGGGAACCAGGGGTAAGTCAGGCAGTGAGGCCTGCGCAGGCCGGGACATTAGTAGCGAGAACATCACACAGCACCGCCGCGACCTCATTGCCCATATGGGGGTCACATGAGGCGGCCAAGGAGATTCCCAGGAAGCAGATAAGATACCTGATCGAACCTTCCCAAGATGAAATCCTCCCGGCACTGTGGTCGGCCTAGATGACCCTGTGATAATTACTGAGCATTGAATCCATCTACCAGAAGATAATTCAAAATGGGATCCACCTGCCAGAGGTCAGGTTCGTTCGAGTTACCGACCGGGTAAATTTCCATTGGCGGCATGCTTATCTGACGGCCATGGACTCATACGCACACCAAAGGGGTCAGCGTGGGGAGCCTCCTTTCCTAGTGAAAGTGATGCTCGGCCAAAAGAATGATCCTGAAGTGATGCCGCTGGGAGAAGGTGACAGTGACGAGGAGTTAGAGGGGGAGGAGACCGGAGGAGACGAAGGAAAAAGGGAAGATGAAGAAGAAGGAAAACCCAAAGGTGAGGGGTCGCAGGGGGCGACCTACCAAGGGAGTCTCTGAGAGAGCGGTGAGATTGTTGGCTCTGATCTCGACATAAACGAGATACTCGAGGTTTGTCTCTATCTTTATTCATATTCCTTCTTCATCCATTCTACTTTCTAATTTCCGAACCGTCTCTCTGCCTCACACAGGAGCGGCTGAGTGTTGGATGGGCGTCCCTACTAGAGGAGGGAGGAGAGGAACCGGTGGGAAAGGATGGGGATTCGGCACCCATCATTGAATTAACAAGCGTAGAGGGGTCTCCCATCATGGCGGCTCCTGCAGTGGCGAGAACACTGGAGACCGAAGCTCTGGACTCCTGTAACTCTCACACTTCACTACTGGTACTTGTTATCAAAAGATCCCAACTAATCAGTGTACTAATTGCGCAGTGATCTCAACATTGGAGGCTCGTTAGGCTGCGGAGCCTGGGTCATCTGTGAGCGGACCAGTGGCGGACATACCACCTCCTTCAGAACATCCTCCCTACACTGAGTCGACCCTGTAAATTGGTGAGAAGGGGGCAGCGGACACTAGCGGCGCTGTTCATGAGGTGAGGCCGAAAGCTGACGGAGGCATCGTCACTGCTGGGGTGAGAGAGGAAGGTCGCCCAGACGTCGATGATCCTATTCCTCACGAAGACATCCCTGAGGTAGATCCTATTGCCGATCTGCTGGCTGCCTTCCCTACGTACCGACCCGCTGACCCTGAGGAGGTAGATGACTCGGAATCCGAGGCAGCTGAGGAGAGCTACAGGACACGACACAAAGGGTAGAAGTGTATCCAGTGCTTTCTCAGACATCCCTAGTTGGATTGGCTGTGGCAGACTGGAACACTCCAGACCTGGCTACGCTTCCTGTGTGCCGGAGGGGCTGACGCTCAGCGCCTTCATCTGACGGTCTGTGATTACATGGCCGAGAAGATATGCGATAGAAGACGGCGCACCGATGTTACCCAATGTCGGGAAAGATCGGCGAGTGCCCTAGCGTTGCTGAGGGCAGAGCGGGAAGTCTGAAACCTCGAATGGCAGGTGGAAGATAAGGAGGCCATCATTGCAACATGCTCTGAGCTTGTGGAGCAACTGACGGCCCAGCTGGCTGACGCGCAGGAACAACTGATGGAGGCGAGTCACTAGATGACTGTACTTCGAACCGAGCGGGCGTAGGCACAAGCTAGGATTGGTGAGCTATGCTCTGCGGTGGATGATGAGGAGAGAGTCTTCGAGGAGCGAGAAGCGGTCCTGGAGGCTACCAGACAAAGGGTAGTAGTGCTGGAAAGGTCGATTCAGCACGTTGATCCTTAAGGGCTTTGTTTTGGCCATCTCATGAACTTCTTTCTTGTATTGCTTATCATCTCAATCCAATACATGAAAAAATCCATTCATCTGTACCTTTGGTTTAATATTCCCAACCATAATTCTGAAAAGAATAAAAAATCACCCCTAAGCTATTGTGGGTCGCACCGAACGCGAGAAGCAAAGGATACTCATGTTATCATTTCATCAAACAATGGGGAATTGAACAAGTCTCAGGCATCCAAAATTGGGCCTAGATTTATGAGGAGAAGTCCTCAAGCCGATTGATATATCACCTTCTCAATGTTATCTAACACACGAGCGGGGAAATGCCAGGGGGATTGAAATCCATCCAAACATAGGGAGATGGAAAGGAAAGGTGACTCACGCTACCCGAATTCGGAACACTGTGGGGCGCGACGATGGAGGACAACTGTTAACCATGACAGAAACGCAACATCCATATCGTGTTGGCCTGGAATGGGGACAATAAATGAGTGCTGACTGCTGACCATGTTTGCAACATGGGTCCTAACTCAAATATCGCCAGTCAGTTTCCCGGAACGTTGGCCTAGGACAGCAGGCTGTCTATAGTTCTATCATCCATATTGCTACAATAGGTGGACCAAAGCTCTATCTTCCATATTGTGGAAGCAGGAAGACCAAAGTATATCATCCATATTGTTAGGGGGTCCCGTCAAAGATGACCAGTCCTCCAGAACGTTGACCCAAGACAGTAGGTGGACTGTAGGTCTATCATCTATACTGTTAGGGGGTCCCGTTAGACATGAAAGGGGAATGAGGATATGAATAAAGGGGCATGAAAAGTGTGGAAGGTAGAGTGGTGGTTTGTTCGAATAGATCCCAACATTCCCGAAATTACTCCACTGTGGCGGTGGCGCATTAGGCGGATGTACCAACCTGATCACGGGTTGTCCCAATTTTCAGACAGGACCTCTCTGGTGAGAGAACTGCCGCTTCCCATTATTACTATGGTGATTCCCAAAATTATTCAGGGTAGATTTCATGATTACACCACTTCCCATGAGGTCAGTCCGAGGGGCCGACAATAAGGAGGGATGGGGTTTGGTAATCCTTGGGGATGGACCCAAGACGAAATGTCTGGGAATTCCTACGTATCTCATTAGGATGAGAATCAAGCCGCATGGAGTTCTAGAAGAATATTTTAACGTCATGTTGGAAGAAATACAGTTTAACGTCATGTGGGACCAGAGACACATCTCATCTAGGGATAGGCACGACACGACGAGTAACCTGACGTGAATGAGGACATAATACCGCACCACACTGTACAATCCCATAAGAGAGACTGAGTCATGGAAACCCATGCAAAGGATCTTAGTTTTAGGTCTTAGAACTCTGACCAAAGGGGAAGGGGAATGGGATACACATGGTAATGCGGTTGCAAAACCCAACGTGAATGGGGAAAAGCCCTGCTTACTATGTGCTCCTGGGGACGTGTTTAGGCCGAGAGACTGAACACGAAAAGATAGGCTGGGCCTGTGGGGAAGTTCCCAGGTGCTCCTACGTATCTTATAATGATTATAATTAAGCCATACATAGTTCTAAAAAGGTTTCATGGTGCGATATTGTGCATGCACAACGGACTAAAGAGTCGTGTCGGTCTAGCCCTCGCACCAAAAGAAGTGGAATTTGATATATCTTGTTTTTTGTTGAAGGTAAATGGTTTTTCTTTTGTGGGGTGACTGGCCTAGGGTAGAAATTCCTGGCGTCTCCACAATAATCAATCCATAAAAGGAATTGAAAAGCGGCATGTTAATTGACCAATACCAGGCGTGATGTCCCCCATGTGGAGGTCATCACAATGCAATGTCATTTTTCGTCATGCAGCCAGGACGATATCATCACAATTTAAGGTCGTGTGGTAGGACCAACAGAACATTTTAAGGTCATATGGTTTGGAACAACATCACATTTAAAGGTCATAAGGCTTGGACCAACAACACAGTTTAAGGTCGTATGGTTTGGACCAACAACACAGTTTAATGTCATATGGTTTAGACATGGCAACACAGTTTAAGGTCATATGGTTTGGACCTGGCAACACAGTTTAAGGTCATATGGTTTGGACCTGGAAACACAGTTTAAGGTCATATGGTTTGGACCAATAGCACAGTTTAAGGTCATATGTTTTGGACCTGGCAACACAGTTTAAGGTCATAAGTCTTCGATCAATAGCACAGTTTAAGGTCATATGGTTTGGACCAACAACACAGTTTAAGGTCATATGGTTTGGACCTGGAAACATAGTTTAAGGTCGTAAGGCTTGGACAAACATCAATGTTTAACGTCATATGGTTTGGACCTGGAATCATAGTTTAAGGTAGTAAGGCTTGGACCAAAAACACAGTTTAAGGTTGTAAGGCTTGGAACTGGCAACACAGTTTATGGTCATGAGTCTTGGACCAACAGCACAGTTTAAGGTCGTAAGGCTTAGAAAAACAACACAGTTTATGGTCATAAGGCTTGGACCAACAACACAGTTTCAGGTCATAATGCTTGGACCAACAACACAGTTTAAGGTCAGAAGGCTTGGACCAACATGAACACGCACGATGCGATAAATAATACCTGATGCGGGTGAGGGCGTAATCCCATACCATCACTACGCATGATTCCGAGAGAGTAGCCACGGACCAAAGAGGCCTATGAGGGTTCAACAATCAGGGGGCAAGAGATGCTAGCTCCCAGCTATGTTGGGCCCGAAACGCAATGTCTGGGCGACTCCTCGTTCCCCATGGAGATGAGGGTCAAGCTCCATGCAACCTTTAATGAAGAAACCCAAGCATATACTCTAGCACTCAGATCGTGGGAGCCCTGAGAGACACCGTTACACTGCTCGGTCTGTCTGACGTGTGGGGGTGTACTGAGGGTTAGTACAAAGAGTGTCGAGATTCCACCTTAACACGGTGGGGCGGAACACAATGTGAATCATGAAATCATCATTCAAGGCCCAAGGAAGAAGTCTTGAAGACTGAGGATTACAGCTGACCACCTTTGCCACACGACATCCTGTCGCATTAGCCTAGAAGTAAGGGCAAACAAATGAGCATAAACTACTGACCACATTCACAACACGGGATTTGTATCAATTTTTCACCCAAATCACTCGGGGGCGTTGGCCCGTGATGGTAGGAGAGCCCTTAGGCGTTGTATCCAAGACGTTCTTGGGGGTCCCTTCGGGTGTGAAATATGGTGGGGCCTAAATGAAGGGGAACACTAAGCATGACAAGTGGACGAAAACTTGTCTAAGTCAAATCTGACACTCCAGGTCCTAGACCAGATTACTCTGAACACATTAGCAGACCAATGGAGAGGGTCAAAGGGCTCAGTCTGAGAGTGGCCAAAAGATGGATGATTCCCGAGGGAAGGGCATGCCAAAAGACCAAGGCAACTGAGAGATCGTGGGAACTCCTAAGAGACAGGGCTGGAGATGAAATATAAGTGTTCATGCGGTCCTATGTATCCCATAAAGATGGTAATAAAGCCACACATAGTTATAGAGACTTAGTTTAACATCATTTGGGATGAAATAAGGATCTTAGTTTTAGGTCTTAGAACTCAGACCAAGGGGCAGTTTAAGGTCGTGCGGGACCGTACAGTTTAAGGTCATGCAGGACCACAGGAGGAGAGAGAACTGGGGCTAGGCCCAAGACGAAATGTCTGGGTGTTCCAATGTATCTCATTAGGATGGGAATCAAGCCACACATAGTTCTAGAAGCACAGTTTAACGTCATGTTGGACGAAATAAGGATCCTATTTTTAGGTCTTAGAACTCAGACCAAGGAGCCCAGATGTATGGAAAAGTGTAGTTTAAGGTCATGCTGGACCGGGTACAGTTTAAGGTCATGAGGGACCGTAAGAGGATCTTAGTTTTAGGTCTTAGAACTCAGACCCTGGTGCATTTTAAGGTCGTGCGGGTCCGGGTGCAATTTAAGGTCATGTGGGACCGTACAGTTTAAGTTCATGCAGGACCATACAGTTTAAGGTCATGAAGGACCACATGAGGATCTTAGTTTTAGGTCTTAGAACTCGGACCCTGGTTCAGTTTAAGGTCATGCGGGACCGAGTGCAGTTTAAGGTCATGCGGGACTGTACAGTTTAAGGTAATACAGGACCATACAGTTTAAGGTCGTGCTGGACCACAAGAGGATCTTAGTTTTAGGTCTTAGAACTCAGACCCTGGTGCAGTTTATGGTCGTGCGGGACCGGGTGCATTTTAAGGTCATGAGGGACCGTAAAGTTTAAGGTCATACAGGACCATACAGTTTAAGGTCATGCATGACCACAGGAGGTTTAGGCAAAGTACTGGTTGAGGAACCTGACGTTGGAGGGAGGAGTTATGTGCTCACCATCTATAGTCACCAGGGAATACGCGCCATTGGGATAGAGCTTATGGAAAATAAAAGGCACCTCCCATTTGGGCTTCAACATGGGTGGTTTCTTGCCGGGAATCATTGGCGCTCTGAGAGATAGCACCAGGTCACGTTGCAGGAAGGAGCGGAGGCGAACCTTCTTATTGAAAGCTCGAGCCATCCTAATCTGATGCCTTTCCAAGTTATTTAAAGTGCAAAGCCTACTTTCATCCAGCTATTCCAATTCATCTAGACGGGTTTTAGCAACTCTATCTGGTGCATGCAGGTAATAGACCTCCATGCCTAATGAGGGAAACTGGATCTCGATGGACAGGACGACCTCAGCTCCGTATACCAGGGAATACTGAGTCACCTGGGTGGAGTTACGAGTCGTCATCCTATAAGCCCAGAGGGTGTTCGGGAGCTTGTCCGGCTAACATTTCTTGTTCTGACCAACCATATTTTGCGGAATGATAGAGAGGGTTTTGTTAAATGCATCAATCTGTCCATTCGCATGCACATGGTAGTGGGGGGTGTTGTTAGAGCAAATGTTGTACTTAGAATACAATTTCTTCAGATCAGCTTCTCGGAAGTTTGTTCTGTTATCCGTGAGGATAGCGTGAGGTACTCCAAACCTATATATGATATTGGAGCTCACGAAGTCAGCGATAGAAAATGATTTGACTTCCCTAAGCGGGTTTACCTTTCCCACTTCGAGAAGAAATCTGATGCGGTTAAGATGAACCAACACTAGGGGCCGTCGCCGACGGGTAAGGCCCTATGACATCCAACCCCCAGACTGCAAAGGGCCAAGAATACTTGGTAGTATGGAGAGGCTCCATTGGATGATGCACAAAGATAGTATGAACTTGGAATTCATGACACCTCTTGGCATACTCAATGCAGTCGTAGATCATTGTGGTCCATAAGTATCCTAGCCTCCGAATCTGGTGGGACTACATTGCCCCAGCCTGGTGGGCGCCATAGGAACCAGCATGCACTTCTTGCATGACCTATGGGATCTCGACTTCTTGGGTAAATGAAAGAGAACACCATCAAATATGCGCCTGTAAAGGAGCTGATCAAGGCTGGGACCGCTTTAAAGGGTGAACTGCCGAGCGCGACGTCGGATTCGTTCTCGCTCGGCTTGGTCCGGCGGAAGATTGTCGTGATGGAGATATTCAACCAAGGGCATCCTCCTGTCAGGAACTGTCTCGATTACTAAACCTGAAGCCCCAAGGGATCCTAATGTAGGGGCACCAACGATGAGATGGTTCACTCTCGGGCCACAATCGCCCTCTGGAATAATAGGAGCAATGACTCTCCAGTGCACCACGTGGATGATTAGGTCATCCTGTTTGGGCTCCGCAAGTGATGCGGCCAGGCTGGCCAAAGCATCTACTCTATTTTTCTGTGACTGGGGAATGTGAACGACCTCTGGTCGGGAGGGGAACTTAGCCATTAGATGGTGGGTGCACTCCAGCAATGGAACAGGTTCTGGCTTTCTGATAGCATAGTCACAACTGACCTTCTTGATGACTAGCTCGGAGTCCCCTTTTACATACAGATGGGGTACGTCAATCTCAAGAGCCAAGTCGAGGCCACTAATAAGGGAATGCTACTTTTCCTCATTTTTGGTGCAACCTTCTTACAACAGGAAAAAATACGGCAGAACGGCTTGCTCTGGGGTGATGAAGACGATACCCGGGCCCACTCTGTTAAGCCTAGGATCATTGAGCCTTCTACCGGTGGGGCTCCAGGAGGCACCATCAAAGTGCATCTTCCAAAATGGGATTTTGTGATCGACTGAGAGGATTGCTTCATTAGGAAATCCTAGATCCAAGGGATGGTCCGCAGAGGTTTGGTGGGAAGCTAAGAATTCTGCCAACGCCTATCCTTTGACGGCCTTCTGACGTACGAACCTGATGTCTAACTTCTAGAGGATCACCGCCCAGCGCGCCAATCGGCCGGTCAACATAGGTCGGTTCAGGATGTATTTCATCGGGTCTACCCGAGACACCAGCTGTACCTCATGGTGCTGCAAGTAGTGCCACTATTTCTACACAGAAAATACAAGTGCCAGGAAGCTCTTCTCTATGGGATAATATTTAATTTCCGCGGCGAGGAGCTTGCGGCTAAGGTAGTAGAGGCCATTCTCTGTTCCCTCGTTGTTCTTCTAGGCGATAGGTGCACCGAGGGATCACTCCAGGGTGGTGACGTAAAGGACCAGCTTCTTTTCGGAAAAGTGTGGCATCAATACCGGAGGTCGAAGTAGATAATGCTTGATTTCCTCAAAAGATATCTGACACTCTTCGTCCAATTCATAGGCGGCGCCTTTCTTCATGAGCCGAGAAAAAGCCTTACACTTGCTGGCCAGATTCGCAATGAAACAGTGTATATAGGCTAACTGGCCTTGAAGGCCTCTCAGCTCCAGAATATTATTCGGGGGAGGCATCTGACTGATGGCCTTGACCTTATCTGGGTCAATCTCGATGACTCGATACATAAAAATGAAGCCAATAAACATTCTGGAGGCGACCCCGAAGGCACACTTCAACGGGTTCATCTTCAAGTGGTGAGAACGGAGGAAGCCGAACACTTTCTCAAGGTCTTTGAGATGGTCCTAGCACTGATGAGATTTAACCACCAGATCATCCACGTAACACTCCACCAGCATCCCAAGAATCATCTTGAATATGGGGTGCATGAGCGGTTGATAGGTGGAACCTTCATTCTTTAGGCCGAAGGGCATAACCAGGTAGCAGAAAGTACCCTGGGGGTCCTGAAGGCAGTGACCTCTTCATCCTCAGGGACCATCTGGATCTGGGTGTACCTGGAGTACCCATCCATGATGTAGAGGGCTTGGGACCCGGTCATGGGATCGATCAACAACTCTGTCATGGGAAGGGGAAAACCATCCTTCGGACAGTGGCGATTGAGAACGCGGAAGTCTACATAGACCATGATCTGCCCATTCTTCTTCTTGACTGGTACAATGTTGGCTATCCACCTAGGGTACTGGACTTCCTTGAAGAAGTTGGCCTTGATGAGCTTATCCACATTGGCCTCAACCATAGCACCGTGAGAGGGGTGCATCTTTCTGGGAGGCTGCTTGAACCCGCGATAGTTTGCTGGAAGGCCAAGGTGGTGGACGACTACCTGGGGATCTAGTCCTGGAATCTCATCATAACTCCATGCGAACACATCATGGTGTTGTCTGTGGAAGTCTACATACCGTTTTCGTTCCCCAAGGGGCATAGCGGCACAGACCAATGTGGGTCTCGGGTCCGCCTTGCTACCGAGGTTCACTTGAACTAACTCGTCGACCGTGGTAAGGACGCCCTCCTCAAAGGTAGGAGGAGAATCTTCCATGTCCTCCTCTCCGCTTGTGGAGGGATCATCCAAGGGGGGAGCCATTTCGGGGCTTCTATACCCTGATGGGAAGCTGGTGCTTGCTTGGGCGGAAGAGGTCGTCACGTCAGGGGACCCAGGCACTGTGGAGATCATGGCGACAATGGCGGTTGATCCAATCCCATCTAGCCTTCAGCCCAAGAGGCCACACTTTGTGACATCAAAGCAGTAGTGGCGCGTTGGCTTGAGCCGATCGATTCCAGCCCAGCGAAAAAGACACGTATGACGTACTGTCGTTGCCTTGAGCCCAACGCCCTGATATCGTACAGCGGTAGGAGGCTCGGGGATCACCTGAGCCTGGTTGGTGTAAGAGTACGAGGTGATTTCCCACAGTCTCTTGGACCCGGAAATATTCCTTCCTCTGGTACCTGAAACAGCAAAGCACTTCCCCATGTTTGGGGTCATGGCCTCCAATCGATGGATTGTGAAGACATATGCGTCGTCCAAACCTGCCTAGGGATCACTCGCGACAGTGGCGGGCTTGACCTCACCTGCTAGGATCTGCTTGTCCTTGCTCTTGTAACAGTCAGAGTCCTGATAAAGGGCTTCACAAGAGGAAAAAGTAGATGCCTCTCCTTGGAGCACGCCCACTCGACCCTTAAGGGAGTATTTGAGGCACTGGTGATACGATGAGGGGACTGTTGCGTGAAGGTGGAGCCACGGCCTGCCCATCAACGCGTTGTAGGTGGTGTCCTGAGAGACAACCATGAATTCGGTATTAGAAATTATGCCACTTAACTGGGTCTTCAGACAAATATTGCTGAGTGGAGTTTTCTCGGTCCTGTCATAGCCCTGGATCCTGAGGTCGGAGGGACTTAAATCATCCTCAGACAACCATTGTTTCTGCAGTGTCCGATTTGGGATTAGGTTAATCTCAGAACCCGTGTCAACAAGACAGCGGCGGACTTCCACGTCATTGAACTGACCGATGATGTATAGTGGGAGAATGTGCCATTGTTTGGGAAGGTCTTCATCTTCACCGAAAAATTAGATAACCTCCTGACATTCAGCGTCCTCAATCTCCTCGGTGTGTAAGGATTCTGCGGCCACCACCTCCGTCTCAAAATGGAGGGGGCTCCTTAGAGCCTCAGTAAGCGCCTCACACATTTTAGATGACAGGAGAAGGGTCTCAAGGATAGAAATCCTTGGCAGAATTCCGACTAGGTGCTTCAGAACATCATACTATCGAGCCAAACGTGAGCTTCTGCTTACAGGAGGCCGCTCTGCGATTGGAGGCATGACGGGCCCTGCCGGTGGGACCGGTGACTGACTGGTACTAGGCACGTCTCTCGGTTAACTAGTTGAAGCCCGGGAGGTGGCTTCCATGTTAGGACCAGAAGGTTGTAGTCAGCCGATGGCAGGGCAGGGCTGGTTGTGACACGGACGAGGTGGTCCTGCCTGATCCAGCAACACAAACGGTGGTGGAGGCGAACCTGTTGACACACGGTGAGTGGTCTTCATGCATTGATCTCTGTATCGGGCCTGCTTCCTGGTCTCAGTAGCTTGCGCGGCCTGACTGGAGGTGACAACTATCATTCCCCAGCGATTCACGTAGGCACGGCTCCGCCGACGTTGGTGACAGCTGGGGACATTGGGGAGGTCCACCAAGCGTTCCCCATCATCAGGAGTCAAAAAGGGATTTACCAACTCTACAGTGTTAACCGAAGCGTACCCGGGATTTCAATCGAGGATTCATCCAATACCGGAAAGAGTATTGGAGGGATCCCCATATCTGGGGGCATAAAATCGCCAAGCGTGTGGGAATATGACGACACTGGAAGGGCGCGTTCTTTCTTCTTGCACCGCCTCTTGCTCTTCTGGGAAGAGGTAGGCTAGGACGACGATGCCAAAGTGGCACTCGCAGATTGTGAGGGCTCTGGCTGACTCAGGCGGGCACAGATGATGCCATGGGAACGAGCGACCATCCTACGGGCCATCCTGTCGTTATACTTCCGGGACCCATGATCGGAAACCTATTCCCACTCGTCCTCGTTGTCACTACTGCCATCTGATCTCACGAAGACACCTGCCACCTAGGCCGGGGCTGGGCCCAACCTGACTTTGTTGTTGTCAATCTGGTCTTGGAGCCAGTCCTTGAACACATAGATTTTCTTGATGGTGTGCCCCAGGATCCGTTGATAAGGGCAGTAGTTAGGGTGATCAGTGAGACGCGCCTCTTCTGGATTCCGTCACTCAGGCAACCGCACAATCCTCTGCTCCAAGGCGCTACAGAAATAACCGGGGACCTGGGCCTCGTCAAACGAGTAAGTCTGATTCCTTCTGTCTAGAAAGGGGGCTCTTGGAGGCTGACCAGGACTAGGGGTCGGAGGAGCATGACGACAATGCGGAGCCTGATTATCTCGCCTGGGAGGTGGCTGTGCGTTACACGGAGGCGCCTGCCGATTTTGAGGTAGTCGCTGCTCGGCCGGAGGCTGTGCCCGTGGGGGTGGACCCCTATGGGGCTGCTGAGCTAGCCTTACTGGTAGTAACTCTAGCTATCTGGGGGCCTATATCTGGGCTACACCTGCAGGCTCGTCATTGGCGGCTCTCCTTACAGGGATTACAGGAGGCAGCAAGCATGCCCGAATGGCCTGTTTCAGGGCTTCTTCGAGGCGTTGAGCCATGTCTGAGAAATCCCGAAACCCTCCAGGGTAATTCTGAGTGATCAGAGAAGGAACCAGCTCTGCCGTGACGTTCCCTACACACATTTTCAGTAATTTCTTCTGAGTTAGTGGCATGTCAAGGGAGTACGTGAGCCCCTTCCACCGGGTGATGAAGTCCGCGACCCGCTCATCGGGCCTTTGTTTGCACCTGAAGAGGTCTGCGATGTTCGTCTTCCAGGTTGTGGAACTAAACTAGTAGAGGAATTTTCGGTGAAGGTCTTCCCAGCTAGTCACAGATCCAATAGGGAGCTGGCTGTACCAGACGAATGCGGGTCCTTCCTATGTCTGAACGAAGAAACCGAGCTTGGCAGCCTCCTACTGCGCCGAAGTCCCTAACATAGGCCCACACCTCGAGTTGAAGTGGGCCAGGTGTTGTGGAGGGTCTCCGGTCCCATTAAAGGGGGCACAAGTCGGGTTCCCAAATCCCGGCGGGGCCGACATATCATCCACCCATGCTAGGTACGGTTTGCCGTCCGGTGGGATTGCCACCTACCTAGTTTCCAGGGCCTCCAAGCAGGCGATGAGTACTTCCATCAGATCGTCCAGATATAGATTCATATCCTGAATGGGATCTATAACCACAAGCGGATTGAAGGTCTCTTAAATCCAGTAGTCAATCTTAGCAGCACGTGGGGTGGCTGGCGGATCCACTCTCGGGGCAGCGGGAGGAAACCGAACATGGTCCCCCAGGTTATCCCGCCGCTCGGGAGGGTTCGACGAGACGTATCACACCCTCTTTACATGGGCTCTGGCCTCTCCCCTGTCGGCGAACGAAACATGGTCGCAGTTACCAGGGGGAATCTCGTCAAGGGGTAGGCACTCCTGCCTCTACTGTCCTGGCACAGGATTACTGTAGTCAGGCCGCCGCTCTACAATACGTTTGTCCAAGAGCTCATCAACCAGCCTCTTTTGCTCAGAAAGCTGTTGGCGTAGCGTGGCCTTCTTGGAGTCTTCCTCAGCCTTCTGCACCGAGGCAGATGGGTCGGCGAGCTTGACATCCCCGACATGCTCTTTACCCTTGCCGATGTTTCGGCTCAGTGTTAGTTCCTCAGTGGGTGTGGGGAGACATAGGAGACTCCTCTGGTGGTGATTAATCCTCCCATAAGGGTGCAGTAGCGGCTTGTCCTCAGGGGGTGAGTCCCCATAGGGGAGCTCCACACTGTTTCCCTCATCTGAAAGGTAATCCTTGTTGACTGCCACTGCCTTTGGAGACATTCCCTCAGGGCCACCCGGTTAATCGGGCGTTCGGCGGATCGCACAGAAAAGAAGGGCAGCGTACTGGCCCCATTCTAGGACATGCTCGTGGGGGTGGCTTCTTCAATAACCTTGTGGAGTACTTGAAAACATTGGGCGAATTGTTGCCGGAGGGCCCGGTAGTGAGCAAGTGACTCGGGGTGCCTAACCGTAGGGAGCGCTGCCAGGTTGACCTGACGGCACTGCTCACCGATATCCTCGAGATGTGTTTGTCTCCCGGGATAAGGCGCTAGATGATGGAGAAGATGGGAGTGAGTCACCTGAAGAGTCTGGAGGAATCATTCAAACTCTCCCGTGGTGAGCGACTCTGGCATATCAAAATCTGATCCTGCGACCGGACGAAACTTCTCAGGGAAGTGGCTCGCTGCGAGGACGGTTCAGAAGCTCCATGATTCTGGTTCGGCATCCGGACCTTGCTTCCCCTACTCATCTACAAAGAATGGCTGGGATGCTAGAAACATCACCGAGGTAGGTCACCAGGCCAATGGGCTTGCCGGTGGGGAATACAGCGAAAAAGTTGATTGGCCGCCGATCCCTGAGTCGTCCAACAGGGGTTTCAGTACCCTGGCTGCGACGTCGCGATAGGATGGGCCATCGAATGGGCCTCCTGTCATAGCGCCGGTGCTTTTTGAGGGTTTTGCACCTTGCGACTCTTCCATCAGTCCCCAGAAAAGTTCCCCACCCTCCCTGAATGAGGTGGAAGGTGCTTCCAAGGAGGCCAGTGATAACTGTGGGTTTGACCCCTGGGGGTACGCCAAGTCCTCATCCTCTTGGATATACCTTCATAGGGAGGAGGGAATCATACTGATCTCACATTCGGGGAGTACGAGACCGACGCGCCGTGTCCCCATCCCTTCCCTCGACTCAAAGGGTTGGGGGGAGGTTCCATCGTCGAGTCGTATTCTGCCTCAGAGTCCGAGAAACAGACTGATCTAATTTCCGTCCGGTCTCCCCTGACATTACTCCTACGGTGACGATGCCCCGCCTTCCTGCCCCTGGGTGGATCCTCAGGGTAAGGATGATTTCCGTCAAGGAGTCCCCTGACCGTAATAGTGCTGGGGAAGAGGGGACTGAAGGGCGGGGTGTGGGAAGCACCGGGACAGATGTCGAAAGGGACATGGAGAGGACCTCCATGTGAGTGAGCAACTGGATATGCAACAGCTCCATACTCGCGGCCAGCGGTAGCGGGAGTGACCTCATACCAAGTGCAGTGGGTGCTGGAAAGAGTCATACCCGTAGCATAGTTGTCGCGAAGAAGCCTTCAGCTTTCCAGATCAGTGTCATGGGATGAGCCTTCATGGTTGGTGGCACTACTGTGGATTTATCCGCGGTGGCCAATGCCTGTGCCCGCAACCGGGAGAGTCGAACCAACCTGCATGTAGGGAAGTCAGGGCCGCAATCCCAGTCGGGCATGTGACTGCCCCTGCTCAACGTGTGTGGGGGTCTGGTAGCTGGAGTCAGCAGTATCTCGGGCCATAGTGGTTTCTGACGTTGGTTCCCCAGGACAGGCATTCTCTTCTGCTCGTGCCCGACACTGGCATCGGGTCAGATGGGTTGGAGCCGGTGGTGCAGGCACAATGATTTCCTAGTCCTCGGCCCCGGGAGTCAGGCGATGACATCGACGCAGCCTGGCGGGGGTTATTTCTGTTATCCCCTGGGACGGGTCTCTGATCGGGTGGACCCGGACATCCCCCACCACATTGGCGTATGGGACGGATGTGTCAAGGTGCTCTGGGTATAGGCTCCTGAAGTTGTTGAACGTCGGTGTGGGGAGCGGCGGGTCCCTACGTAGCCCTCGGGGGTGGCGACGATAGTGAGGTGCAACCGCCTCTAGATCCAATGGGCCATGCCCCTGGTGGGGATGATCCCTTCCTCGTCGTACCTATGAACCATGCTGTTGATCACCCTTCGTTGGATGATTTCTGACGGGGAGAGGGGACGAGAGTGCCCGACAGTCATGGAAATTGAAGCCGGAGTGACTGCGGAAAAGGCGAGACCGCGCAGGGTAGCTGCGTCGGTACTACCCCTAACCTTGTGCTGGTGGGAATGTGGAGATCGAGCTCCGGATGTAGTGATCCAAATCCTGGAAGCAGGAAGATGAACCCATTAGTACTAACATGAAATGAAATCGACAACCAATAGCCCATCGTAATTCCATCTTCCGTGGTCGGAGAGAGGGATCCACGCTGACAATGCTGCAGAACGGAGTGATCAACATCCTGAATGCCTCAACCTCTGGTAGGTTTCATGTCCCAGTGATAGGTACCCGGACCTGGTGACATGCTAATCTTCCGACACCCTGAACGCTACCCGTCTCCGTCTTGAGGAGAAGAGTTTCACGTCAGGTTCACCATTTTCTGTTTCCAAAGATTTTACGCATGGGCGCGCACGCGTGTCTGTCACGCATGGGAGGTCGCGCGGCTCATTTCCCCGCATTCCCTCTTTCCAAAGGCGGGTTCCATCCATTCCATATTTAGGGACGTCTGCTCCTTGATTGAAACCGGGATGATGGGATGTTGGTTCTTCTTTCCATGGATTCCTCCATGGAGCTCGTCACCTAGTCCGGGTCTCCATTATAGATTTAATACGGGTTCGTGAAGTTCATTCCCGGTGCCATATCTGTATGGACGCCAATTAATTACGCTGCTTCTATCAAGACGCTCCAAGGGGGCTTGTCGGGGGAAGAAACCTTTGGTGAGGAGAATGGTCACGTTGGGGTGTCGTTGGCATGTCTTGACACTGGGGATTGGCATGTCTATCTTTTGTCCCTTATTACAGGGCTTCTCGAGGATGTGGAAGTCCGAGGCATCCCACATCAAATGCAGGGGATTGTGTACCATCTGAGGTTTTCCTCAGCTTCCCATGTTTAACACGGGGTATGCCGCGAGTTTCACGTCTTATGGAGATGGATCAGACTGATCGAAACACTGAGAGTGGATCAGATTGAAGGACCCGGTTGGGGGAAAATCGATGTTGGGGCCAGTACGTGGGCGGCTTCCCGGATACCATGAAGTGGGATAGGGTTGCATGATATCACCGGGATGTGGCGGCCCGGGTAAGGATCAGGATGGGTGATGGAGTGATGGGCTTAAACCTCATGGAGGCTTCTTATGTATCCCCATGGCAGGGAATCAAAGTCCGCGTAGTTTGGTGATATGGTGGGACACCTGAAGAGGCGACCTGTGAGAATGGACGCATGGATTGGAGTCGAGAGGAAGTATGATCTCTGGGATATGGAATGAGCTTCCCAATGCACGTGGGCTTCAGGGGGGAAGTCAGGATGAGACGTGGGTGTGAGGCATGGGGCTTATGCTCTGAGACGGCCCAAGAGGGGGAATACGGTTTAACGTCATGAGGGACGAGGGAATACAGTTTATCGTCATGTGGGATGAGGGCATACATTTTAACGTCATGCGGGACGAGGAATCTGGGGCTTATGCTCTGAGGTGGCCCATGGTGGATATAGTGCTTATGCTCTGAGGCGGCCCAGGGTGGTCGGGGAACAGATGTGGAGAGGTCGGAACGAACGGGGTGTGGGCTTGAACCTCGTGGAGGCTTCCTACTTACCATCTGTTAGCATAGATCAAAGTCCAAGTAGTTCGCTGGTATGGGTCTTATGCTTGGAGGTGGCCCATAAGACGATTTCATGGTCGATGCATGCTCTAATCCCACATGAGTCAAGCTCGGTGTGAGATACAAGAGGCAGCAGGGACCATACGATCACATCGCAAAGGGTGCGTCCGTGAGAAGCGGAAAGGGGCTTACGCGTTGAGCGGCCCAAAGAGGATGCAGGGGCTTATGCCTCGTTAGCGGCCCTGGGTGTCGGGGCTTACTTCTAGATGGAGGCCCGTGGTGCGACAAAGCACAGTGGGAAAGGGACTCCCCTAGACTTGGCAGGGGGGAAGTACAGAGGTGCATGGGTGCAACCTTCCATAAGAGAGGCTAGCGGCTTACGCTCTGAGGCATCCCTTCCCTCGTAGACAAATGCCACTCTGACAAGGAGGATCTCATTCCATGTGAGGAATATTCTGTTCCCATGGAGACGAGAGGCATAAAAAATGTCCGAGATGGGGGGACCATGCGTGAAAAGCACAGGGTCAGACCACAGTTTAACGTCATGTGCTAAAGAAGAGGTGCTTAGCAGTTTAATGTCCTGCAGCTTGGACGAGGTGGGTTCGCTCCACACCCCTATGGATTACATGCCCAATGCCCTCTACCCCTTGTGGGAGGGAAGGCATCACCAATGCCATAATTAAGGGGGGTTGTAGGGCGAACCATTGAAGGGTCCACTTTAGCGTGGCTATTCGAAGAAGAAATAGACGTTAGCATGCCTATGTGGAGAAGCATAAGGCAAAGAAACACGATGGGAAACACCGCCCAAGGGACCTTGAGGTTAATTCGTACGTTCCTGGAAGGCCATACGGGAAAAAAATGCACGACGTGCATGCCCGGTATGGGAGACATCAGGTGACGGCGGGGAAAGGAATCCAAGGGGCATCAAGGTAAAGGGGTCCTGGGTGTTCCGCGCAAAAATATGGTTTGTGTGCAAAACACCGGGATGGCGCGCAATAGGGCCAGAGGATTGTGCGGATAGGTGATTTCGCGCAAAGTATTGCGTGCATAGAAGGGGATTGCATGCAAGGGGCAATGATTGCGCGCAAGGGAAGTTCCTGGAAGAGTGGGAAAATTCACTTATGCCTGTGGAGTTGCATGAAAAGGAGAACCCCGAGGCAAGGTTACACGAAATGGGGAATTAAATGGAAGTCATATTGCGTGCGGGGGAGTCGAATTGCACTCATGGGAGCTGGTCCGAATTCCGCAACCCCAAACTGTTTGGGGTCGCCTTCTATTTATAGGCACCAGCCGGCATGGAATCCAGGCGGCGCACGAGATTTTCCGCAACGAGAACCGTCGGCGCGCAAAGCTTCACCGCGTGGAACCAGGGCGTGCAAAATTGCGCACGCCATCGGCTCGATTACACGAATCTCAGGAATGCTTCGCGTGCACATAATTATTTCTCGCATGTCCTCCTTTATTTCGGGCACCACTTCCCGGGCCTCTGGACCGGGCCTCTGATTCCGAATATGACTTATCATTGCCATTTTGAAACTTCCTCTAGGAGTTGCAGACTTTTTTCGGCGTCTACAGTTATAAATTCATAATGCGAAACACATGAATCTCATAAAATAAAAAACAGTATCCAAAGTATGTGTGGCATGGGAGGAAAGATATCCAAAAATGAATTCAGGACCAAATAGATAAAATCAATCAAATAATGGAAACACACCCATAGTCAAGGTATAAAACCTTATGAATAAGAAATATCCCCTTTCTTAATAAAAAAAATATAGCATGTATTAAACCGGGTTATTTTCCAAAACCCACAATACCCTTAACATGGGTATATAACACTTTGAGAATATATAATCCATATAAAATAAAATTAACTGACAAACCACCAACCTTGATTTTGTACAATGAACACTCTTGTATGTTGGACCTTGAATCGTCCTAGATCAACGTAGATCTATGAAAAGGGAAAAAATGATCATCCCTTAATAACTCAAGAGAGAGGTGAAATCACAAAGAAAGGATCTAGAAAAGTGATAACTCACCGATGGGAATCCAACTCACCCAGTGGCATCTCAATCGGAGCTCAAATGGAGAACCAGGGGGAGCTCAATGTTCTTTAGCCATTCTTCAATCTCCTGTATAAACCGACGGGAGAAGAATTGATATCTGGAGATGAGACACAACCCCAATTCGACACACCAATTAAAAATAAAAGTACATAACTTGTTCATTTAATGTAAATTCCATATACTAGCCTCAACCGACCTGCATTTTAGGTGGTCTTCTAGGTCACCTACACATCCTTGTACTCATCCCTTACACGGCTACACGCAGAAACCGGGTACATGACATGTACTAAAATGTACATGGCATGTGCTTAGAAAATTTCCCATTACTTCATTTTTCCAAAAAAAATTACCTGAAATAATGATCCATACCTGAAATGAAGATCTAGGTTTTGAAAAACATCACCATTAAAGAAATTCATCCTCGATTTTCTCTTCCATGGGTGGAAATGAAGGAACTTCAAAAAACACGGGCCACTGTGATTGTATGTTGGCCTCTCTCTCCCAAGTCTTATCTTGTACTCAATCATACTTACATAGAACCCATACTATAAGAACATAGCATCCATGGAGAACCTTCGTGCTACGATCCACAATCCAAATAGGGTGTTCCTCGAAGGATGAATCCACCTCAAACTCAACCTCCTTCAGTGAAAAAATGTGATATGGGTTTGAAAAGTAAAATCATAGCTGAGAAACATGAAAGACATTGTGCATATCCCAATACCTATGTGGTAACTCCAAACGATATGCAAACATCCTAAATCTCTCCAAAACCTCAAACGGTCTGATGTTTCTCATTGAATTATTCCTCTCTCCCCTAAACCTCCGGTGTCCCAACCACAGTGTGACACATAAGAAAACACGACCCCTGACCTCAAACTCTAGAGGTCGTCTCCGTTGATCAGCATAATATTTCTTCTGAGACTGTGCAGTAGCCATCCTATTCTGAATCAATTGCACATGCTCAGTGGTCTCATGGACAAGAAGAGGTCCCACCATAGCTTCCAATACTACCCTTATCCAATAAAGGGGCGATCGGCATGGTCTAACGCCGAAATTCTCATAAGGCTCCATATGAATCATCGCCTACAAACTATTATTGTAGGAATCCTACAATTGGGGTATGTATCTCTCCCAAAACTCCCTGAAATCCAGGACACATGCTCAAATTATGTCCTCAAAAAATTGAATGGTGTGCTCAGACTGACCATCTGTCTGGGGATGGTAAGTTGTACTCAGAAGTACCTTTGTACCCAAATCCCTTTATAGTCCCGGCCAAACATGAGAAGTAAACCTGGAATCCCTGCCTAAAGTGATTGATTGCAGAACCCCATGAAAACGTAAAATCTCTCAGATGTACAACCTTCCAAGAACATCAACATAGAAGGTTTCATTAATCAGAAAGAAGTGTGAAACCGTCATTATCCTGTTGAAAATAACCAAAATTGCATCATTCCTTCAAGGAGAACTCTGTAAACCCCTCATGAAATCCATTGGTACATCATTCCACTTATGCTCGGGAATGGGTAACTACTATAAAATCCCTGCTGGTCGGTGATTATCCTCCTTCAACTACAAACAGGTGGAACATCTGATGAAAATTCAACTTCATTTCCCTTTATACTTGTCCACCAATACTGATAGTTCAGATCTCGATATATCTTGGTGACAACTGGATTAACTGCCCAAGCTGAGGAATAAAAATTTCACAAAAGATCCTCACGTATCTGCTAACACCCATACACACCCGTGAAAATGAAAAACCTCATCCTCACCTATGGCCCCCTTGGAGTACGGTCATAACATGACACTCTCTCCCTAAGGACTAGGATATCAAAATTTGATAACTCCATCATTCACACTTGATCCAGTAATGGTGAGGTAACACTTATAGAAGAATGAAACGTCTTCTCCTATCTATCATACACCTCCAAATGCATCTCCAAGAACATATCCATAAGATTCCAATCAATGATGGCATCTTTAATTTCAAGGATATTAGTCCTCCTGCTCAATGCATCAACCACTGCGTTGCCTTTTCCAAGAGTGTAGGAATGCTCAAAGTCAAAAGACTGAAGGTAATCAACCCACTTTGCTATCTCAAATTCATATCTCACTGAGTAAAGATACACTTGAGACTTTTGTGGTTAATGGAAACAAAAAAATACACCCTAAAATATAATTTCCCCAATATCATAAATAATTCACAACTGTAGCTAACTCAAGATCGTGTGTCGAGTAATTTCTCTCATGTGTTCTCAAATACAGAGAGCCATAAACAATGACTCCTTCCCCCTGTATAAGCACTAATAGCACACCAATATGTAATGTATCACAGTAAATGGAGTAAGTATTTCCCGGATCTGAAAAAAATCAGTATAAGTGCTGAAGTCAATCTCCCTTTCAACTCCAGAAAGGATAAAACATAGGAATCTATCCACATGTACTTTTCACCCTTCTTAGTTAGGCCCTCTAGTGGTGCTTCTAAGCCTAAAAAGTCCGATATAAAATTATTCTTGTAACCATCTAACCATAGAATTATCCGTACCTCAAAGACGTTCATCAGATGCTCCCAAGAAACAAGCACTCTCACTTTCTCTAGGTGCACTGATACCCTTGCCTCTAAGATAACATGACCCAATAAGTGAATCTGGTCCATCCAAAAGTGGCATTTTGAGAGCTTGGAATATTACTGATGATCATTTATTGTACTCAATATGATCTCAAGATGGGTGGCATGGTCATATCAAGTGTGATATTACACCAAGGTATCATCTAAGAAGACTACCAAAAAATAATATACGCAAGGATGGAACACTCAGTTCATCAATTCCATTAAAATAACAGGAATGTTCTTAATACCAAATGACATAGCCATATACTTTTATACACCACACCTACTCCAAAAGACTGTAACATGTATATCTAATGGCCTGACATGCAACTAATGATAACCAGATCTCAAGTTATTCTTCGAGAACACCCGGGCTCCTCAAAGCTGATAAAAAATATCATTAATCCTCAAAAAGGGATATCAGTTCTTGACCTTCAACAAGTTCAGCATCTGATAATACATTCAAAGTCTGAGGGTACCATCCAAATTCTTCGTACGAAGGCCAGGAGAACCCCAAGGAGATGTACTGGGTCAGATGAAATGGTTCACCGGAAACCACTATAACTACATCTTGATCTCCTATAACTCTTTTGTATTTATACTATAAAGAGGAATGGACACCGATATCACACCTGTCATAAGATAAATAGATAAATATAGATCTTATTTTGTACGTAAACCTAAAAAGTAGTCTAGAAAGACATCCCTGAAATGATCCACCACTAGAGGAAAGTCTATCTATGAAGTCCCATGGTCATCCAAATATAATCTAGTAATATGAGTTATAACTCCTCCCAATCCATGATGCTCAGTTCCAACTCTGCTTTCTGGGACATCCCATTCTCCCTTGTGTAGAAAAGTCCCACCCTATAGTGATGTAAAACTCACCCTGCGATAATAGCAGTCACCAAAGGCCTAGAAAGAGACTAACTAGTACATTCCACAAATGAAATTGATTCCTGTCATCTTTATTACATTGTGGTCCCATAAGAAGTGACACCCACCAACCATAAGAGGGAACTCCTTTCACTGACACGAAAAATCCATCCAAGGCCCCAACAGAGTGTATAGAATTGTAACATCCTCATAAGAAATGATGTAGAGCCCAAAACTCTCAACAACAAAAATGGATATAAAACTATGGGAATCCCCTGTATCAAAAAGAGAAGAACACAAAACTGAGGAAACTAGAATCGTACCTCCCACCGTAGAGGGTACCAAATCCTAATCCTGCTTGGTCTAATCCACTAAAAACGTTTTACGTGTATCTCGGCCCTGGGACGTTGCCAAAATACCCTGATCTAATCCACCAACTCTTGCTAAAAACATTCTCTCTGGATACCATGACTACAACCACCACCTCGTCCTGAATGGACTGATGAACTCAAGTTCCCTAATTGATGAGAAATTGGTGGTCTTGCTCACGAATGGGGAGTATAAACTGATCCCCTACCACTAGTTTCCAGTGGGAAAACAAAGAAAAAACGTGGAAGATGACCCATCTTTCCATAAGACCGTAACCCAACTGGGCCCTTCGGGAAATGTGGTCTTGTATCCCCACTCATTTTTCAATGGATGAATACCACATAACTACCTAAATAAAAATTTAGTGAATGCTCCCTAAGGTTGTTCTAGAAATCATTTGAAGGAGTACAAGCCCTAGATATTGAACCTCCATGGATCACAGCTCCCACCTCCTTCAGATTTTGCTTGGTAATCAGTCCCTCATTCACTATAGCCATCACTGAAGTTAGCCTGAAGACATTCACCTAATATTAGATGTCACACCTGAGACAATCCTCAAATCCACATACAGTGTTAACACTTCTCCTCCCTGAATAGGTGTGAAGAGGTAAAGCTCTGCAAAATGGGACGAGTAATCCATCACTGAAAGAGATCCCTACTCTAAATTTATGAACTCTTAGGCTCGATCTTCCCACAACATCTGGTGGTTAAAGTAGTAATAAAAGGTCCTATGAAACACTTCCCAAGACATATCCCTATGACATCCTTACTGTGAGATAAATCCCACCATCTTTTGATGGAATCACATAACATGTACATTGTGAGATTCAACCTCCTCTTCAGAGGAATCTCTTGATGCTCAATGATCGAAAGAATGGCTTTAAACCATGACTCTACTTCATATAGTCCTCCATCTCAAAAAAACATGGGAGGATTATACATTAGTAACACCCATGTTAGAACTCCCATATACATGGATGGATGAATATCTCCCTAAAAAGTCTACATCATCCTCAAAAGGCCTTCATAGAACTGTTAATCATCGCATGGGTCTAGTATAATAGTTGGTTCCTAAACTGGCATGAAGGGAGGATCTGCTGGTAGTCCCTAATCTACCGTTTTTGATGTTGGGTCATTGCCATGTATATTTCTTACAACTAGAGGACGTCATGGTGACATGAATATTCAAGGTCAACCACAAAATTTAGTTCAAGATTGTCAAGGAAAATAATTTAAAAGTGAAAGAATGGAATTGGAGAAGGAAATCATTCAAGTTTACAAAATAGGGTTACACGACATGTATAACTACCACACTATGTGTTCCCTTTAAACAATAACATGGGTGGGTACCTCTTCCTAACATGGTCGTGTAACACATCTAAAAATGGAATGTTCCTCTTGAGACATGTTGTGTACTTGAATTGTAACTCCTGCCCTAGGTTATTCTACAGAGATAGAACCACACGATTCTCTTCAGGGTAAAACTACAAATCATGATCACCTTAGACAGAACTTGTACTACCTAAGTTCTAACCTCCCATGTTGTTTGTCACACAGCCAGACACACAGTCTTTATGGAACAACATGCACACACAAGACATGATGTGTAATACAACCATTTATTAACCTCATGTATCTACTCACACAGTTAGTCATGTGGTCATATACTACTCAGCATGTACATGAGGTACATAGTGTGTAATTAAGAAAAGTTGTTTCCTCTAGAACAGAAGAACACTTGGAGTGTGTTCATAACCTTACACAATGTGTTGCCTGGGTTTCCAGAATTTAGGCCTATAAAACATAACTAGAACACTTAAAAGTATAAATTTTGTAAAAAGGAAAGAAAAATTATGAACCGTGAGTGCCCATACTCCCGCTAATCAAAGTCTGACATCCTTTTTCACATCATAACTTTAAAAAATTCATTTAATGTCCAAAAATGATCTACCAAATTCAGATCCAAGAGTGCCCATAAAACCTAAGGGACCAAAGATTGGAATCCATCCAAATGAAACATTACATATACTAATACCATATGAAAATATCCCATATTCTATCATGAAATATACCACAATAACATGCATATCTAGCACAATATCTATCATAACAACATGCAATTAGTAATTCAACCTTAATAGAATGACAAGAAAGCATGACATGTGATCTCTAGCATGTGCTTACTTGATTCTTGAGATGGAATACCCTTATCTCATTGGGTTGAAATAGAAATATAACTACAATTATATAAATCTTAATAGCACAAAACATCTATACCACCTAACAGTGAAATCAAATCAAGTATAACAAATTGAAAAACCAGAAAAAATGCAATATTAAAGGTTACTTGTCTTTTCCCTATACATGGGTTTGATACTCTATGGGAAAACTTATTACCAACTACCCATTCCTTCATATCCCTATTTATAGGCTCTAAATTGTAATACAAATCGTAAAATAACTCATCTGATACCACTTTGTAATGTCCTGGTTCTGGGTGCCGCCCAGAGGTGCCCCAAACCCAGTTGGTCACCTAAACGTAAGCACATTTCCCCAAATTCTATATGCTAACAACTATTAAAAAGGGATAAGGTAAGACATTGGGGAATCTATTCCATCATTAGCAGAGTATACACTATAGAATAATGAAAAATAAATAGTACTTGGGGCAGTAATACAATACAATAAACGTAAACAATGGAAGACTAATAGTAATGTTACAACTGGAGCACATATATAAATGATGCATGTCACATGTCTAGAAAAGAATCCAAACAAGTCACAATTCTAGAGATAAAATACTAAAACCAAAGTATATAAAATTAGTAAACTCCAACAGCATCTCAAGCCTTATCATGATTCCTTTCTCTCCAGCTCCAACAAGAGTCATGTACCTAATAAAGAAGGGAGGTTCCCTTATCTATACATACACCCATATAATCTGTTTGGGACCAAAATCATGACAGAAACAGCGTGTGAGATGAATCCAAGGAGGCAATGACCAAATGAACCTTGCCTAACTATCAGTGAATATATATAGTATGTAATATGAAAAATGAAGCAATAAACTAGGAAGCACTCAAAAGTAAACAATACTACATTTTTCAATTACATTAATTTACATTTATCATTATTAAACCATTGAATAATGAATCTCAAGATCTATCCAAAGCTATATATACCCTTGTATAATATGAAAAATAGACGTCTCAAAATATCATCTATGAAAATCAAGTAAGACCGAATTCCAACTTCTGCTTTGTCTTGGAAGGCCCTTCACAATCATTCAATCATTTAAACGAAACCCTATAATAATTCTCTAACATTATGACACCTCTATATCAACATATCATTAAATAAATAAATTATGACCCTCTGGGAATGCACACACAGTCTATCCCCTTTTGGTCCCACACAACACTAATCATTTACAAATGACCACCTGGGTATCTCTCATGGTCAAAACCCCCTTGTTATGAATTTGAACAATAAATTATAATGTCCCATGGAAGCTGTCATAGTCAATTACCTTTGGCCCAAAATTAATTTTATAATGACCCACTATGTAGCTCTCATGGTTTGACCCCTTTAGTCTATGACCACCTGACAGATCTCACATTCAATACCTCTTGGTCAACATAACAAAAAATATACATAAATGACCCTACCTTTGGAAGCTCTCATAGTCAATTCCCCTAGTCATACATTCATGATGCAAAAAACATACATCTCATAAAATTATCAATTCCATCCTAACAACATGAGGCATATCCTAATTGTAATTCAAGTCCAAATGGGAATAATTAATGAAATAAGTGAAACACAACCATAATCACGGTATAAAACCTTATTCATAATAAATAACCCCTTTATCAATCAAAAAACCATTAATGGAAGTAAACATGGTTAAATTCCAAAATATGAAATTCCCTAAAAAGGGTATTCAACACTTTAAATATATATCGAAATACAATCAACGAAAGGAACAAAACACCTACCTAGATTTTTTACGATGAACAATCTTGAACGATGACCCTTGAATCCTCCTAGAACGACG
Source organism: Viscum album (assembly GCA_963277665.1). Taxonomy (NCBI): domain Eukaryota; kingdom Viridiplantae; phylum Streptophyta; class Magnoliopsida; order Santalales; family Viscaceae; genus Viscum; species Viscum album. The sequence goes on along the minus strand of OY728120.1, from coordinate 280,068,487 downwards.
TAGATCTAAAAACGGGTTAAAAAGATCAACCATTGATAACTCATGAGAGTGGAAAAATCATGAGGAAATGATCTAGGGGTAGAGAGAACTCACTAGTTGGAATCCAATGCAAAAAGTGGTGTCTCAATCGATGGTCGGAAGGAGAACCAGGAGGAGCACGAAGTTCATTGGCTATTCGTCACTCTTCTATATGAAAAGACATTTGAAGGAGTGATTTCTAGAGATGAGATGCGACCCTGCTCTAACTCATCAATTAAAAATAAAATTATAGGGTGTATTCATTTAATACACACCCCGCGTACTAGCCTCAACAAGCCCCCTCTTTAGGCGGTCTTCCAGGTCACCTGCACGGCCATGTACTCGTCCTATACATGGCCAATACACGACTACCTATGGAAACTGGGTACACAGTGTGTACTACAAAGTACACTGCATGTACTTAGAAAATTTCCCATTTCATCATTTTTCCTAAAAAATTATGAATAATAAAGATCCATATAAGAAATGAAGATCAGGTTTCTTTCACTACTCTTACACATGCCCTAACATGAAACACAATTGACTACAAATTCCAGATTCAACTTGAAATTCAAACTCAACATCCACTAAAATAACTAATGAATAAGAATGACTCCCTAAATTGGATAATGGTACACTGCCCAAAAAATATCTCCTCCAAAATCAGAAATGATGTAAAATTTTGAATGTAATCCAATATTAGAAATGTGTCACTCCACTAGATCCACACCAATACATCGAAGAAAACTCGCGTCAAGACACAATCTCAGATCATACATTCCACAATTCCTTCATTCAAACATGATTTCACCATCCATTACTAATGAAACATATCCCATTCTGAACTGAAATGTAGTCCACCAATGCTTACAAGTTTTCATTAAACCCATTTGTTCTTAACCCATACCTACTTTCTCCCTGATCCATACAAAATAGGCACCACACATTCCAATCACAAAAACTCACACTAAAAAATAATAATTCTTTCCAATCTACTAGACAACACTCAATATCATCCTCTAAGGTAGAGTGAACCTCCTAAATAACACTCTCATGGGTTCTTTTAAACTATCCATCTCAAATTATTCAATCCCAATATGTGCACACTCGCATAAAACTCAACCACATAACCTAACACACACTCCCAAGAGTCATGTCTCATAAAAATATTGGTTTACTCTTTTAAACTACATATAATCCCAGGGAATCTTACCAATTCCCAGGCTAATCATATGGTCACCCACCACTCAAATTTCATTCTAAAACATAAATAATATAACCATGATCTATCAAAATTATATCCAACAAACTAGAATCAATGTTCACAATCGTTTGAATAAGAACTTATATTAAATAGGATCATACATCAAACCAATCCAACCCTCTAAACCTAACCTCAATAAGAAAAACACTTCACATGCTTTACATCATGAGAGTCTAAGGGATTCCAAAAATGGTCCCTTTATCCTTATAAATCTATCTAAATCCTTAAGGTATCTCACATTCTAATTAAAAACACTTAGTATTCTCAGATATATATATCAAGAATCACATTAAAAATCAACCGCCCCTCCCCATGAATGCATCCTCACTAGGAATTCACACACTAGACTTCACCAATTGGACTGGGAGACATATAATTGTGTATAACGACATAGTCCAATGATGATTCATATTGAGTAAAACCATTTTCACGTGGTTCCATTAATTATAATCCCACTAGGAAGTTATTTTGTAAAACAATATATGTGAGACAACCCAGGATGACACTCCCCTATACAGTGTAAAAAAAACATACTTTACATACCATAATTATTATCAAGTGACATTTTCCAAGATAAAAATTCAAATATTTGACATCATTTTATAATTTAAACATTAAATCTCATAAATAATATCTAAACCACAAAAATCCAAGGTCTAGTGTCTTTAGTGATTTGTTACGTATAAATATTATTTCACAAAATTATTTCAATATCTATGACAAAATTTCAATGTAAAACATCCTTTTAAACTTATCAAATATTTTTTTTTGTGGAAATGGGAAACATAATAAGGGGTGAGATCAAACACTCTATAAAGGAAAAATTTATCAATTTATAATAAGCGGTTATAACATAAACATATGAGAAAACATAAGCACGTGAAAAATATTTCATTAAAATAACCTAGAAAAAACATACTTCTCCATAAGTCATTTAAAAAAAAAATTCTAAAATGATTAAACATATACCATGAAATAAGATTGAGGAAATGTGAAATAATAAACATGATACTTTGAAAAAAATATAGGCATAAACAACATGCATGTTTATAGAATTGTGAAAGAATAAGAAAATATATTACCCATATAAACATTGTAAATCATCACATTATGAGAAACATTAATCATGATACCCTTTATGTTGTGATCAAACCTAATAATTCACCAGTCATGTTGCGATCAATACCCTAAATTCACACACTTCATTATCTAAAGGGATAATAAACATTAACTAATACAGTAGAAAAATATATTGGACCCCACCAAAAATATCCACACTGTTGGTAAAAGTTAGTAACATAGGGTGGGTGAATTGAGTACCCAAATTTTTTTCTCCAAAAGTTGATTAATAGGGATTCCCCAAATTTTGTTTAAAATAGACATTTTTACCAAAATAACTGATCGTTGTAAGTTATAATCTTTCAAAATATTTCATTGAAGATTGATTAGGACTCTGGTAAATAATATACATTAATAAATAAAAAATTGAAATAAATATAGTTAATTGAAATACTTTAAATAAATAACTAATTTTAATTATCAAAGTATAAATTTTGTTTATTGTTTAAAAAAAGTATTTTCTTAAATAATAGATTCAAGTTAATACAAAATTAAATACACCATAGAATTTTTAAAACAATAGGTTCTGTCTCAAGCTGACACTTAGTCCTCTCCACATGGTGATCACCTTCCACCATGCAGTTTATATGAATAAATAGGCTTATCCACAACATAGATTAGGTTTATAATAGTATATAATTTTTTAGGTCTCACAAGACCACTTTGACTATTATCTATGGGTGTACACACAGATATATGAAATAGGGACCTCTAACATTGTTATACATGTGAGTACATGTCTAAAAAAAGCAAAGAATATTTCTATGTATCTTCCAGTTTAATGCTTGAGAATGTGTGTTTATATAAAATAGAGTACATAAAACACTGATCAAAATTTGAAAAAAAATAAGAAAACAAATCAATAAGAGTATGCATGTATAGAGATTCTGGTTATTTTATTTAGCGGATCTCCTAACTCTTGATTATGATAGGAAATGTAGCTCATTTATGGTTCATGTGAACACTTTTGTAAAATAGGGTGTCATGGACACTTCTGTTCTTGACTATAGAAGTCACTGGATGTGATGAAGTTCTTTTTCTTCCTTAGTCGAATGAATAGGATTCAGTAGGTAATATATTCTTGTTCTTGCAATATGGTTTAGCCCTATCATGTACGTGTAAAGATTTTTAGTGCATCTGTCTCTTTATTATGTCCACATATCAATCATAAGGGGGTTCTTCTTCTCTTTTTATTATTAGTAACACGAATATTCATATCCTCTCTGCTTCCTCGTAAGACATGTCTGACATATACATCAATGCATTCTGTAAATAATATAATAGTAAATCATTAATAAAACAATTTTATTAATTAAACACACAACCGATTGTCGCCTATTGACTGGTCAAAGTTCCGGTGCTCTGCTAATGTGTATAGCAGCACTTGGGTCGAATCCTCGACGATGATACTTTGAAATAGTCATTTGTTTTTAGTTGATTGTATTCTGATTGGGGGGGTTTGTTTCCAGAGCTTAATTGCTATAAATAATTGATTATGATTGATTTAACAAATTGATAATGATTGGGGTGAGTTCATCATTAGGTTAGTTAAGCTTGTGATATACTTGAGCTTTGCTTTATATTGCATTTAAATTAACACCCATGTCACAAGTTGACGTTGATTTGATTTCCCAAGTGTTAAGGCTTTAATCCAAGCCTTAACTTAACTTAGGGTTCTAATCTTGATCATATCTTGTTTATGGTAGTGTATTTATGGTTCTATTAATACATGGAAACCACACGTTAAACAAAACAAGTTATTAATCCATGACATGCTAAGCCCAACATACACAATGTTAATTCAACGAATACTCATCGAGCAAAAGCCTTCAATCGCTTAACATACCTAAAATAAAACTCACCCCAATGATAGATTTACTCAGCCATTAGGATGGTTATTAATCTGGTAATATTTTTTTATGGTGATGAATTATAAAGAGAAGAAAAAGAAAGGGAAAAGATAAGAGTAGTGCGCCGAACACACACACAAACGATGAAGAAAATTAAAAATGGATTTTCGATTGAATGATGAAGAAAAAGAAGGGAAGGGGATTCAAATGAATTTAAACTATTTTAAGAACATTAATATTAAACTTCAGAAGGTGTATGAGAATAATAAATTAAAAAGATGAAAATTGCCTTAAAACAGAATTACAAAGATAAACACTTGCAAAATTACAACGAAGAAAAATGAAAAAGTAAAAAAAAAACAAAGAGAGGACAAATGGATTATCAAGTGAAAAACTGAGTTTGGAAGATCCTCACAAGCCTTTGTAAGGGTCTTGGTACTGCCAATAAATCCTCCTTTTCTCTGAAATTCCAACCCTTTTGAAGGGAGAGGAGGGGATGTATTTATAGCCCAAGGTGGTGGACTGTTTATATTCCAGAAATACCCCTCCACTTGGCTCGCCGATATGGGCATCTAGAGAGCCGAATCTTGAGAAATATCCTTCTTCAACGTTGTATATAAAAATGTCATTTGTCTACTTTGTAAATTTGGCGGCTATTGGATTTATGGAGCCAATGATATGGCGGTTTTAGTAAACAATTCTGATCTGTCCAGTTTAATACAAACTTTTTCAACGTCCATAATGTGAATGGGTTTTTTAATAGGAATATTCCCTCAAATAAAAATAATTTCTTCAACAAAGATGGACTAACAAATCTCCTCTTTCACACTGCAAACGCTCAGCTCGAATGGATGTAGACAACAACACAAACTGAAATATTAGTGTGCTATTTTTAATTCCCTACCAGAATGGTGGGCTGGACTTCAATGCATCAGTTGGGCCCCTTGTGTTTGTGATTGGGTTCTAAATTTTTTTATCATGGACCCCTTGAAATGTCATTCGAACGTGGGAGGATAATTAAGGTATTTGGACGTCTGGATTGATCCCAGCAATTCAATCTTCATATATGGTCCAGTTTCTTCACAGTTTCCTTGGTCCTTCTTCTGTGGTCCATATGACCCTTTAAATGGCCGAATTTGTCAAAGGTGACTTCTAATGAAATGTTGTAATTGGAATTGGAAAAAATAAAAAACAATAATCATGCAATTTGGATAAGTAGGGTGATATTTATTGTTAAAACATTAAACATATTTGAATCTAGATAAATTCAAATAGTGTTCAAAAATTATATTTAATATTTAAACATTAACATTTCACACAAATTATGCACATTTCATATAAAATAAGTAAACGGATTATGTAAAAAGATATGAAAATATTTATAACTTCAATAATATATCCCTTAATGAAATTTAATTTAAAAATATAAGTAAAGGAATAGTAATGGAGAATCATTCGATGGTGACTCGATATTAGCGGTGTCTTGGAGTCTTTCAAGTGTTCTCTTCTAAAAGTTTCATCAATTGTTAGTGTCTTAATCTAATGGTGTATCTTCTTGGCGGTATGACACATGTGCTGTCTTATTATGGAGGTGTCTTCTACTTATCCAAAATTTCATGCTGGAGGTATCTCATCTGATGGTGTCTCATTGACAATGGTTTCTCATGGACCGTGGTATTAGATGTGATTGTGATTTATTTACAGACATTCCATTTTTTCATTCTAATATTGAGACCTTGTTTGGCGGTGAGTGAGTCTTATTGTTGTGATAGCTTGATGGTGACTAAACCAAAATGGTGTCTCATACATTGAGAACTTTTATCACATATATCAATGTATAATATTCTTAATAAAAACAAGAAAATATTTAATATTACAATATCCATGATTCTGTGATCATTAAATTAAAGAGGTCAATAATATACCCCTTTTTGATGATAAAAAATAATAGCATCAAATGTATAAAATTACAGGAATCATATGGTACAATCAAGAAGTAAATCATGGTTACTAAGGTAACATAAATTTTGATTTCAAAACAAACCAGTACATATCATGTAGAGACCCGAAGCTTGACATACATGGAAATTACATTACTTTTTCGGAATACTTAACACATAACAAAAACAGACACACGAGGACCGTAATAGTTTAGTGCCTTTGGAAAACTGGAACGTAATCTTATAATCATGGTGAAAGATCTTCAACATCTCCATTAATGATCTTCCCCTTTTTGTTTTCTTACCTAAAACATTTCTTTAAATCCGGGGGAAAAGAAAACATATAAAGGGTGAGCTCAAATGCTTAGTAAGGGTAAGCATGGATAAGATAAAACATACCATATACATTTGAACTTAAAAACATGAAAATAATGTTTAAACATCAAAATCTTGAGAAACGATATAAAACATGTATGTACATAAGGCATAGATCATAATGGAACATAAATACTGATAAAATAGCATGGGAATAAAACATGTAATTGTTGCATCCATTAAACATATGTAATGATTTCCATAGTAGCCAAGGAATTGCTTCCAAGACCATCTTAGTGGACAACGTACCTTTCATAATTGAGTTCACTCCTCGTTCCAGTCCTGTAATACCAAACCATATTAACTTACCGTTCCAGCCATGTCTATATCATGAGATATAAATCATTACCCAATGCATTGGAGGGAGATATAGGTCCCACCCATCTCATAATGAAATCATTCTTTCGTGTGCCACAAAATCATAAATCATACATCATAGCATGACCCATTTAATAGAATGGGATTCTTAAACATCATGACATCACAACATAATCCATATAAAACAAATGGATATCATTTCATCATAGGAAAATTAAAACCATATAAATCATTGAGACATTATACATGAAACATGCACATATTAAATAATGTCATCTTAGAAGGAAAATGGTTTTGATAAAGCACTTGAAATGAATTTTTGAGGAAAATATACTTTCTTCTTGAAAATAATTTTCTTTTCACAAAATGTCATTCCATTTTAAAAGAAAATTATTTTTTTGAAAATATTCATGAAATCGTGTAGAGTAAGCTTTATGAAAATAAGGTGTTATGAAACCATAAAAATCTGTTTGTGCCGTATAAGTTAAAAAAACATTCTTCTCATACTGTTGCTGAAAAAGTCAAAAAAGTATCTTGTATGACAAAATATTCCTTACATACCATGTAGTAAAAGTAAAAAATGGGTAAAAAGGACTTTAAACATACATGAAAACATTTTTATAAAATTTAGACATGGATGATAAATACAACCCCATTAAATACTTACGTACACGCAATCTTAGGTAGAAAACAATTGATATTGCAACATTATCCCTTACCGTAGGTCCGATATGCTTCGTACGTATCCAAACCTCATGTATAATGAATTAAATAATGTCATAGACTTATTAAATAATCATATTCATTGTTATTATATCATATATGGTTCACTTATGACTTTATATTACCTGTTCTTTTGTAAATAGCGTTTTGTGTAAAATCGTTTCATTTGTCGTTCGTGTTTTAACTTGTAATTATGCATATGATTACTTAGATCATGATTACTTACATCCAGAATGTAAAACATGATTTATATATCATATATATTCATAATATACATATATATAATAGATCGATAAATGGAACGAAATACACCGTTGATGGAGATGGTAGGCCGTACGTACGCATGAACACTGTTGTTGTTTCCTTACTGAATTGAATGGAATTATGTAGATGAAATAAATAAATATATATATATATACATAAATCCAGTAGCATTATTTTGTCATATATTTCATGATTACTTATTATATATACTTTATAATCATTTTTGATTGGTTAACATGGAGAGTGAATCTCACCGCGTCGTGGAGAGGGTAGTCTGTACGTACGCACGAGCGATTATATCATTACCAAGATCATAGAATTGTATTAAAGTATATGTATAATATTACATAATCAATATCACTTTACAATAATCATATATATCCATTACTTTCACCATTATACCCATCCAAGTAAGGTGGTGGTGGAAAATAGATTACGCGACGACGTGGAGATGGTATTCCGTACGTACGCACGCCCGATGATTTCATTTTCCATAGGATGGATAGATGGTGAAATATTGTTGTTTCATACTTATAATAAAATATCAGTATATTATTGATACAGATGTTATTACCTCATAATTAAAAAACTAAAAAAGAAGAAGCGGAATAAGAAATAAAGTTGAAAGAATCGGTAACGGACATTACCTTTTCTTTGAAGCGCCTCTTTGAGACCTCCTCTTAGGGCACTAAAATTGGTCTTTGAAGAAGACCAGGATATCTAGGATGTTTCTAGGGAAGTGGAGAAGAGAATTTAGTAGGGGTTTTCCGAGCTTGAAATCTCAAAGTGGTGTGAGGAGGGGAGGGGGGAGGTGCCCTTTTATAAGGGAGGAGTGGGGCACCTTTGGAATTCTTAAAAATTTTAATTTATAATAAATCTATATTAAGTTAAAAACCTCCAAAAATGACTCATATTAGAATATTAGATGATATAGTGTTGTAATCTCATCAACCAATCAAATTTATACATTTTTTGTTATTATTTTAAAGCTTATTATTTTGATTTATCCTTATTTAATCTATTTAAGTTTATTTGTGGCAATAAAATTCTAAATTTTAAATGGTTATATATAATCACTTATGTGTTGTTAATTTTCCATAATTGTATTCATTATGATATTTTAGACTATATAAATTTCAGTTTATAATTTTTAAATATTTTTGTGATTTTTAAACAATTTAATAATATGTTATTTTTATAAAATAAAAATAGTGTCAATTTTGACACTTTTCATTTGTTTGAATTTAAATAAAATCTAAACAGAGGATAAATTCGAACTAAAATATTAAATAGATTCATAAAAGGTCATATGTATCTAGAAAATTAGTGGAGACCATTAAATAGTTGATATAATATTTATTTTTGTATTTTTAAAACCATTTATTTGGTTTATCTATTAATAAAATAATTACTACAACATTTTTTGTATAATTATTTAATATACCTATTTGTTGAATAAAAATTAAAAATAAAAAACTATGATGAATATAAATCTATTAAATTTCAAAATAATACTTTTAATAGAATTTATCATCTTAAAATAACAATATTTAAATTTTTATATATATTAAATTATGAAGGTTACAACTTTGGCATCATTTAAAATAAAATAATATAAGTGTCATAATCTCTTTTATAAGGATCTAAATGGTACAATATTATACCATTGGATGTTTATGTTTTACATTTACATTACCAATAAGTTCTGGTCAGGGTTTTGTGCATTTTATGGTCACTATTAGTTTAATGAAAACTATATACTTTGATTTTTCACTAGATAAACAATTTCTACATCACTATTGTGTCATAATTAATGATAATTATTTAATCCCTAAAAATTATAAATAAATTCATATGACGTAGATAATTTTATTAGAATTATTTATACTATTCATGTTCGAAATTTCATGAAGTTTATCACTAAATTAAAATTCTTATACTTATAAGATTTAAGAGAGTGACATGTTGTCACTTTCTTTGGTTTTAATAATAATTAAATTATTTTCATGGTCAAAAGTCCATTAAATGAATCTAATACGACCCTTATGTGATATGAGTCAACGTTTAGTCATCCAATATAATTTTGGCATGTGTTAGGGTAATTTATAATATTATATTTATCCTTAATTACCCGATTTACCTTTAACTATGGTAAATAAAATTTACCGTAGTTACTATTCATAATTCCCAAAAATAAAACGTAACCTATTAACATAATTTGGACCCACTGATTCTAAATATGGAATCCATTTTTTGAAAACCAATACAAAAAAGTTGCAGAAATTAAATTAAAATTAATCCCATTGTCGATAGAAAACGGGGTTTTGTTTAAAACATTGAAAAAGATTGAATTGATTCATCCTATGAATTCAAGGTAAAATCAATGATAATGAGATAAATTATATTAAATGGTAAAAATATATTCTATTTATACTTTAAAACAATTCATTATCATATTTAACCATATTAATTATTACGATGAAAAAGTTGTTTTTAATTAACATATTGCGTGTTTTTACTATTCATTAAAATATGAAAGTTATCAGAAAAATATCAAAACTTTATCTAATGTAAATTTTTATTTCTTGATTCAAAATAAGAAGTTTATTTTGTAAAATATAATTTATAAACATGTCAAAAACTAGATTTAAAGTGGGTGTGCCATCAAAAGGCGGTAAAACTGCATGTTTTAAAAAATACTTATTTTACCCGATAAAATTTATTTTGTTCTTATACCATGTTCTAGAAAATGTGTAAGATGAATAATAATGTTATAAAATTCAAAATTTAGTTAATAGTATTCATAACAGCTAGTTAATAATAATATTATCATAATATAACATTGTTTAGTAAAACCCGGTATTGCGTACAACACACGCTATCGAGGAAGGTCGTGATTCCGTGTAATGCAAGCCAAGTCAGGGTTGCGTGTAGTGCACGACTCCTTTGTTGTTTCATATAACAAAATCCAACCATATTTTATTAATACATTGAATATATATATATATATATACTCAATGATTCGTATAATAACTACCATCAAACAAACTTGAAATTGTGTGTAACACGATCCAAGATTACTGTTGCATATACTGGAAGCTAGTACGGTGTTGTGTATAACGCAATACAATATTGGGTTATCATAAAACACAATACATCAAATAAATTAAAAAGAATACTTCTCATAAAATCTTGGGGTGTTACATTCTACCCCCTTAAAAGGAATTTCACCCTCGAAATTTGTCGGGGTAATAAATGGTTGACTACTTGAAAGTTTCTTTAATAAAAACCAACAAACTAAAACTTAATTTTAAAAATTGATGTATGAAACATAACGGTTACCCAAATTAACTCATCAATGGGTTTTCTCATGGGAGAACATAGGTGAAAATATGGATATGGAAGAGAAATCTAAACATCAAGTTCTGATGGAGAGTGGTAGAGGACATGGCTATGAAAAAGACAACAATCACAAAGCCATATATTTGTGATGATCTAAGGTACCATCTGATTCCTCGGATATAAGGCCACTAGGATAACATTTTTGGTTTTCAAGATCATTTCCCAAATGTTGATGAAATTGGAATTAGAAGAAATACTTTCGTGATTTTGGTACAGTCTCACCGTTGGTCGTTCTTTGGACAATTTCCACTTCATCTCTTAAAGAAATGATGTTGAATTTGTCATTCATGAAGTGTTAGCAGATCATGTGGTAGAATGATGGGTCATTCCATCTGTCTCAAACAAAAGGTTATAAATGTTATAAAAAATACATAAGTCCATCTATAATGAGATTAATCATATATGGTTCCTAAAATGGACTTATACTTCATATATCATACTTCTTAATATAATAAAACTAGTTTCTACTAAACAGGGACTTCCTGTAGGCTAGTGGTAGGCGATAAAGGTCAGTCTCACTTCGGTTGTGGGTTCGATTCCCACAACCTTTTCCAATGCGATGGGCTATCACCCATCCTACAGGTTATCCTTTTTCTAAAACTATATTACCATAACATCCCATTAATACTATTGAAAAAACTTCTATCCTTAAACAATACTAACTTATGTCCAACATAATCCATTCAAATCATTAGGCTTATCCGTAATACTGCAGTCCACTCTCATATTATAGTGAAACTGATTACTAGAGATTTCATATAACAAACATGTTAATACCATCATTGATCCCCATATATCATAAGATATGTCTTGTTGGTCACATTCCAAACAATCGAAGGCCTTAATCATGTATTCTCTTGAAAAAATGAATACCTATTGAATCGTAGCGAAAACATGAATGTAGTTAAAATATATCACATTCCACATATTAAAATACTCATAATTCAATATACTCAAACCATGATATAACTTAGTCATTATATCAATCATGAGCTCATGAATACTGTCAAACATTTCATTTTCTCCTTATCCTTTCATTATGCGCATATCATCTACTTTCCAAAATATTTGAATCACTTTTCATGGTTACCGGTACCATAAAATTATTGGAAACCACAATAGATTAATACAAAAATATTCTAATACACCATAAAAGTACCTCAATATCATTATTCTTGAATACCAATACCTAAACAGTTCAATCCATCCTCTTCAATGATTTTCCTAGAATAAGTCCTTCCTTGATTTAGAAGTAACTTTTTAGGTCAGGGCATTGAGTTGGGTAATGCCCATGTTCTCCACAAATAAGACATTAAACTCCAAAATAGTCTGTCACTCTATGACCCTTTTCTCCACACAGATAACATATGTCCCTCCATTTGAGGTATTCCTCAAGGTTCTTCTTCCCTTCTTTAGAAATCTCAATCTTCCTTTCTTTATGCTCCTCAACATGCGAACATGCATAAAAGTCTATCTTCCTCTTATTTCATGAAATAGATATACCACTAAATTTCACCATCTTAATCATATATCATGATGAATAATTCAGCATAATCACAATATCTTTCTCTCTAGGCATTACACAATTTGGTTGCTCACAGTCACCAATTTGTCCATTGGATTCAATGTTAACCGAATTCCTTCTGGTTCACTCCATTGACTAAAACACAAAAATAATTCTGTGAGAGGAAAAAATCATAGAAGGAAAATAACATAATCAAGGGGGAGTACCTTCGACATCTAACATCGTAGGTTTAATTCTAATATCGTTACCGTAATTCTTGGACTATAACATATACTTATACTTAACCTTAGGGACATCCCTAGACATACCTTCGAAATATCTATAGGGATCTCACTAAAGTTATCGCATCCTAGTTTCCAAAGTTTGACTAAACCATTCCTCTAATACCAACTGTAGAGACCCTAATCTTGATGTTCATGGACATTACATTAATTTTGCGGAATACTTAATACATAATAAAAATAGACACACAAGGACCGTAATAGTTTAGTTTCTTTGGAAAAGTAGAACGTAATCTTCTAATTGTGGTGAAAGATCTTCAACATCTCCATTAGTGATCTTCCCCTTTTTGTTTTCTTACCTAAAACCTTTCTTTAAATCCTATTGAAAAGAAAACATATAAAGGGTGAGCCCAAATTCTCAGTAAGGGTAGGCATGGATAAAATAAAACATACCATATACATTTGAACATAAAAACATGAACATAATTTTTAAACATAAAAAACTTGAGCAATGAAAAAAAACATGTAAGTACATAAGGGATAGATCATAATGGAACATAAATGTTGATAAAATATCATGGGAATAAAACATGTAATTGTGACATCCATTAAGAACATGTAATGATTTCCATAGTAGCCAGGGCATTACTGCGAAGACCATCTTAGTGGACAAAGTCCCTTTCTGAATCGAGTTCACTCCTCGTTCCAGTCCTGTAATACTGAACCAGATTAACTTACCGTTCCAACCATGTCTATCTCATGAGATATAAATCATTACCCAATGCATTTGAGGGAGATATAGGTCCCACCCATCTCATAATGAAATAATTATTTCGTCTTCCACAAAATCATAAATCATACATCATAGCATAACCCATGTAATAAAATGGGATTCTTAAACATCATGCCATCATAACATAATCCATATAAAAGAAATGGATATCATTTCATCATATGAAATGTGAAATCATATAAATCATAGAGACATTATACTTGAAACATACACATATGAAATAATGTCATCTTAGAAGGAAAATGGTTTTGATAAAGCACTTGAAATGAATTTTTGAGGAAGATATACTTTCTTCTTGAAAATCATTTTCTTTTCACAAAATGCCATTCAATTTTAAAAGAAAATTATTCTGTTGAAAATATTTATGAAATATTGTAGAGTAATCATTATGAAAATAAGGTGTTATGAAACCGTAAAAATCCGTTTGTACCGTATAAGTTAAAAAAACATTCTTCTCATACTGTTACCGAAAAAGTCAAAAAAAGTATCTCGTATGACAAAATATTCCTTACATACCATGTAGTAAAAGTAAAAAATGGGTAAAAAGGACTTTAAACGTACATGAAAACATTTTTATAAAATTTAGACATGGATGATAAATACAACCCCAGTAAATACTTACGTATAAGCAATCTCAGATAGAATACAATTGAGATTGCAACATTATCCCTTACCTTAGGTCCGATATGCTTCGTACGTATCCAAAACTCCTGTATAATGATTTAAAAATGTTATTGACTTATTAAAGAGTCATATTAATTGTTATTATGTCATATATGGTTCACTTATGACTTTATATTACCCGTTCTTTTGTAAATTCATGTTAAAGTAGTGTATTGGGTAAAATTGTTTCATTTGTCGTTCGTGTTTTAACTTGTAATTATACATATGATTACTTAGATCATGATTACATACATCCAGAATGTAAAAAATGATTTATATATAATATATATTTGGAATATACATATATATAATATATCGATAAATGAAAAGAAATACACCGTTCATGGAGATGGTAGGTCGTACGTACGCATGAATGCTGTTTTCGTTTCCTTATTGAATTGAATGGAATTAAGTAGATGAAATAAATTTGTATAAATATTCATAAATCCAGTAGAATTATTATGTCATATATTTCATGATTACTTATTATATATACATTATAATCATTCTTGAATGGTTAACATGGAGAGTGAATCTCAATGCGTTGTGGAGACGGTAGTCCGTACGTACGCATGAGCGATGATATCATTCCCAAGATCGTAGAATTGTATTAAAGTGTATGTATAATATTATAGAATTAATATCACTTTACAATAATAATATATATTCATTACTTTCTCCATTATACCCATCCAAGTAAGGTGGTGGTGGAAAATAGATTACACCACGGTGTGGAGACGGTATTCCGTACGTACGCACCGTGGTGATTTCATTTTCCATAGGATGGATAGATGGTGAAATATGGTTGTTTTATAATTATAATGACATATCAGTATAATATTGATACTGATTTTATTACCTCATAATGAAACAACTAAAAAAGAATAAGTGGAAGAAGAAATAAAGTTGAATTAATCGGTAACGGACATTACCTCTTCTTTGAAGCGCCTCTTTGAGACCTCCTCTTAGGGCACTAAAATTGGTATTTGAAGAAGACCAAGATCTCTAGGATGTTTCTATTGAAGTGAAGAAGAGAATTTGGCAGGGTTTGGCCGAGCATGAAATCTCAATGTGGTGTGAGTAGGAGAGGGGGGATGTGCCCTTTTATAAGGGAGGATAGGGGCACCTTGGGAATTCTTAAAAATATTAATTTATAATAAATCTAAACCCACTTAAAAACCTCCAAAAATGACTCATATTCGAATATTAGATGTTATAGGGTTGTAATCTTATCAACCAATCAAATTTAGACATGTTTTGATCTTATTTTAAACCTTATCATTTTGATTTATCCTTATTTAATCTATTTAAGTTTATTTATGGTAATAAAATTATAAATTTTAAATGGTTATAAATAATCACTTATGTGTTGTTAATTTTCCTTAATTAGATACTTTATGACATTTTAGATTGTATAAATTTCAATTTATAATTTTTAAATATTTTTGTGATTTTTAAACAATTTAATAATATGTTATTTTTATAAAATAACAATAGTGTCAAGTTTGAAACTATTCATTTATTTGAATTTAAATAAAATCTAAACAGAGGATATATTCGAACTAAAATATTAAATAGACTCATAAAAGGTCATGTGTATCTAGAAAATCAGTGGATAACATTAAATAGTTAATATAATATCTATTTTTTTATTTTTAAAACCATTTATTTGGTTTATCTATTAATAAAATAATTACTACAACATTTTTGTAAAATTATTTAATATAATTATTTGTTGCATAAAAATTAAAAATAAAATCCTATGATGAATATAAATCTTTTAAATTTCACAATAATACTTTTACTAGAATTTATCATCTTAAAATCACAATATTTAAACTATTATATTTATTAAATTATGAAGGTGACAACTTTGGCATCATTTAAAATAAAATAATATAAGTGTCATAATCGCTTTTATAAGGCTCAAAATATTCAAATATTCGACCATTGGATTATTATGGTTTACATTTACCTGACCAATAAGTATTGGTCAGGGTTTTGTGCATGTATGGTCACTATTAGTTTAATAGAAACTATATTCTTGATTTTTCACTAGATAAACAATTTTTACATCACTATTGTGTCATAATTAATGATAATTATTTAATCCCTAAAAATTATAAATAAATTCATATGATGTAGATAATTTTATTATCATTCTTGAGACTATTCATGTTAGAAATTTCATTAAGTTTATCACTAAATTAAAATTATTATACTTATAAGATTTAAGAGAGGGACATGTTGTCACTCTCTTTGGTTTTAATAATAATTAAATTATTTTCATGGAAAAAGTACATTAAATGAATCTAATCCGACCCTTAGGTGATTTGAGTCGACTTTTAGTCATCAAATAAAATTTTGTAATGTGTTAGGGTAATTTTATAATATTATATTTACCCTTAATTACCCGATTTACCTTTAACTATGGTAAATAAAATTTACCGTAGTTACTATTCATAATTCCAAAAAATAAAAAGTAGCCTATTAACATAATTTGGACCCACTGATTCCAAATATGGAATCCATTTTTATAAATTCAATACAGAATATTTGCATAAATTAAATTAAAATTAATCCTGTTGTCGAAAGAAAATGAGTTTTTGTTTAAAACATTGTAAAAGATTGAATTGATTTAACCTACGAATTCAAGTTAAAATAAATGATAATGACATAAATTATATTAAATGGTAAAAACATATTATATTTATACTTTAGAACCATAAATATTATAATTTAACCATATAAATTATTAAGATGAAAAAATTTGTTTTTAATTAAAATATATCGTGTTTTTACTATTCATTAAAATATGATAGTTATCAGAAAAATATCAAAACTTTATCCAATGTAAATTTTTATTTCCTGATTCAAAATAAGAAGTTTATTTTGTAAAATTTAATTTATAAACATGTCAAAAACTAGATTTAATGTGGTTGCGCCATCAAAAGGTGGCAAAACTGCATTTTTTGAAAAATACTTATTTTACCCGAAAAAATTATTTTGTTCTTTTACCATGTTCTAGAAAATTAGTAAGATGAATAATAATGATATAAAATTCAAAATTTATTTAATACTATTCATAACGTCTATTTCATAATAATATTATAATAATATATCATTGTTTAGTAAAACACGGTATTGCGTACAACACACGGTATCGAGGAAGGTCGTGATTGTGTGTACTACAAGCCATGTCAGGGTTGCGTGTAGTGCACGACTCCTTTGTTGTTTCATATAACAAAATCCAACCATATTTTATTAATAAAATTAATATATATATATATATACTCAATGTTTTGTAGAATAACTACCATCAAACAAACTTGAAATTGTGTGTAACACGATCCATGATTAGTGTTGAATATACTGGAAGCTAATACGGTGTTGCGTATAATGCAAGAAAATCTTGGGGTATCATACAACAAAATAAATCAAATAAATTAAAAAGAATACTTTTCATAAAATCTCGGTGTGTTACATATCATCAAGATGGTATCAAATATAATGTCGGGTAGTATGTGTGCATAAGTACTTCAAAATAAATATTCCATAAGAATTCTCCCCATTTTCGGATTTTTGAAAAGGAAAATATGAGAAGAATAAAATAATAAATGAAGGATAAATATATTGGAAGATCTAAAGACTAAATCCCGAAAAAATATAGTCAATTGGCATCTATAAAGGGTCAATAAAAAGGTATTTCAAAAATTTCCCCATCAAAATAGAATATCAAATCCAACAAGATAGTCAAGGCTGGCCATAAGTATCCATCTATTCTTCTCTTTTTCCCTTGGATTTATCTATATATAAAATAATCGTTGGTGTAGGGTGTGAAGGAGATCTAGTAATGGTTGATATAACACCATCTAGGATTCCAACTATAGCATGAGGAGGATGTTTCTCTATAAAAAAAATTGGTCGAATTTGTCTCGTAGCTTGGGTAGGATGAAGAAAAAAGGGTGTCATTGAGCAGGAATAAGGGAAGATGGGTCTCTATAAAATCATAGTCTAAGAGATTCTTGAGGTGAAATAATAATGGCTATTATAACCACTATAGTAATATCATGCACATGAAGAAAGGGATTCATGAGATTAATTAATTCTATTATAATATACCCTCCTCTCTCCATGGAACTAAAAATTTATCCCTACTCTTCCAAAAATATTTAAAGTAATATAGTCTTATCTTTCAATCAAAAAACATTGTCCTTAAAATATTTATTAACAAGAGGAATACATAGATTATCTACAATAAATGGTTTTTGGGTACTATAGCAGTACTATTCACATAATGGGCCTTGGGCCAAAAATTTGGGCCTACGGGATATGTAATGGGAGAAATGCCCACTGGGCCTTCGGGCTATGTAATGGGTATCCATCTACCAAGTTAAAGAGGTCTTTTCTTTACTTTAATAAAAAATGAGGCTTCAGCCCCAACCTTTTAAAAAAAATCTAAAAAAACATGAAGTTAGAATACATGGAATGTTAGGTGTAAATAATTGGGAGATAATACTTGATTTTATTTATTATAGTCTCTCTATCATATTTTCTTTTCCTGAGAATAATATGTAACATGTTTGAGAACATGATAACTATTATGCCTTATTCTATTTATTGTCTCTTGAGGCTGATATGTAACCATAGTTGAAGAAATAATCAAAATATCTCAAATCTCTTTTCTTGTCATGGATTTAAGTAGCTCAACATTAAGGACAAGATGTATTGGAGAACTAGAACTATAATCCATTGAGGTAAGGCTTCAATTCTTTCCAATAAAGCATCCATACTTGCTGTAAATGAAAATTGATGTCCTTCCATAACATATCTTAAAGAATCTAGTTCCCCACAAACACTCTTAGATTAAGTATACATATTCTGGATGTGATACATCATTTTAGGTTGAATGTGTTGGATTACCAACTCAAAGTGATATCTTGCGTCATTTTCACTTAGATCAGTCATGAGAGGTTCTTGTATTTTAAACATCTTTTTAAAATCTAAAAGTAACTTCTTACTAAAAGTATATATGTCACCTTTTGTTACTCTTCCAATTGGCATAGAAGGAGGAGCTGGTGTAGTAGGTTCATTCCCATGTACTCCCATCAAACCAAAATTTTCCAACAGACCATCAAAATCAATCTGAACCACCATAGATCCCTCAAATCTCTTCGTTTTGAACCTCAGGTCCATAAACCACTGGTGTAAACTTACAGAATTTATTTCATAATTCTGTCATAGGATCAAACCAACTCTCCTAAACCATAACACCAGTTAGTAACACAAAAAGTTCTAAAACAAATACAATATGATATATCCAAAGATGTTATCATACTAGGAACAACCACAAATGTTATATAGGCAACTCAACTAATTTCTAAAAAATGACCTTGGTACATCAACAGCCTGTCCACCAACAACAGGTTCTTCCACCATCTAAAGACCACCATTCTGAACATTAAAAAAAATATTAAACTTCAATATTCCTATAAACAGAAGGTTAATCATTCTATTCATTTCCATATTCCTCCACCATAATATCCTTCCTTGACTATTCTAATACATTCTTCTCAATAGAAACTAGTATACTTATGAATTCAACAACCACTAAAATCATCCTATCTAATCACCAGCAGAAGACTTGGAATATAATCCATCAATAACTTTAGGAATAGGTAATTTCTCCCCCTCCATAAAATAATCTCATTGTTTTCTAGGATTTTTGTCATAAATATCAAGAAGACATGGAATTTCATCAGATTTAGATGAACAAGGAGAAACAACATGTCCTGAAGGCATTTCCACAACATTATTTCTGATTTTACACCAGAACCATTAGGGTATAAATTTTCATCATCACCATTTCCTCTTCCAACATCTCCATTTTCTTATTCCTCTTCTTCATAACATTTGTCTTCATCATCATTGGACATTGAAATACATTTAAATAATTTCAATGAAGAGTCTTTTGTTTTTCTTTTTCATCACTCTTCATAAACCTTTCTCATTTGGGAAGACACCTAGAAGGACTAGGATCTCCATAAGTAATGGTAGAAGATTTTCTATATAAGTATAGGTCACTTATCTCAGTAACAAGATATTACTCTTATTATTTTTCATGGAAAAAAAATTCTTCATATTCATTATAATACACTATTATATCATCTGGTTCCAAATTAGGACCAAAAATATCTTTTGGCCTTAATGGATTGTCAACTAGGATAAATTCAGCATACATCATGTCATTTTCAGCTACCCACTATTTCTTCCATGGGTTTCAACTGACTGTCATTCGTGAGGAAATTACTTTTCCAATGAAAAATCCTCCACAATCAATAAATATTTCCTCATCATCTGAAATATATTCTTTTGACGTTAACATGATAGAAATAATATTTGGATAGATCAAGGAGTTGGAACTCGAATTAGGATTTATCATCTCATATATATGTACTATAAGATACATACAGAAGTTTTTCCCGTGACCTAATTTCATGAGATAAATCAGATATACATCTTGGTATCTTATGGTGGAAAATTCACTTTTTATTAGACATAAAATGTTTTGAATAATCATGAATTTTTTTGTCTCTATATAAATCAGATGCAATTGGTCTTCTGGTTATTCCATATCTAGTTAGTTATATAGAAGTATCTTTATAAATAAAAAATCCATTATTCTCTATAATAGACCTTGGTAGTCATCAGAAACTCCTTCATGTTTTAAAACCATAAATTCAACCCATTTCTCTGAGGATAAAACAAAATTACAACCATTTATTGTCTTTCTCATCCTGTTTTCATTATCATTATTAAATAGAAACTCAACATTCTGATAAAATTGAGGCACTAAACTAGGGTAGAATGGTATCGCATTTGAGGAAAACTTGTCCATCCATCATTGGTTATGCATGGATTTCAATACTAGATACTTACTTGAAAATAACAACTATTCATCCACTTATTTGTCAGGTATGACAATCCACTTTGAAATTTCTAGGTTCACTGGTGCTATGGGAGTTGGAACACGCAGGACACCTTTTTTTCTTCTTAGCGGATAATAACTGTGATAGTGAAGACATACAAGAATTATTTAATATTTCCATACAGATTAGTTCAGTTTTCTCAGTTAATTTTGAAGGTTGAAAGGTTGAAGTTTGGAATGTTTTGGAGAAGAAGGGTTTCCCTAAGCTTGAGTGACAAAGACGTGAACGTAAAGGTTTTTTGGAATAAGGAAAAATACTATATCATATCATTTTGGATTTGGGAATTTCAAAAGTAAAAATAAAAATAATACTTGAAATCAAAATAAAGTATTGGTAATGATATGAATCAAGTTATAGAATTAAACCATAAACATAAAAAAATGAACGGTTTAAAAATATTATGAAAGAAGAGAAAATTCCAAAAGATAAGAAACCAATAGTGAGAAAGGTCTATAATGTTACATTCACAATGGAGATTCAAACATAATGTTGATATAACTTCAGTAATGTTTCCTACCGAATGTCATTCCATACCTAATAGGGTTTCATACCAAATGGTGTGTCATACCCAACAGGTTTTCATACCCACCTGTTTGTCACAACAAAAATCAAACATAACCAAAATTAATCATTCCTACTTTAGGTTTGATATATTTTATTATCTCATAATTAAAAGTATTTGTAGAAATATTAGCTAATTTATGATTTGTATGAATAAACTCAAGAGCGATATCACCTTTTTGAAAATGATCTATCAAAAAGGGATGTCTTATTTCAATGGGATTTTTCCTAGAATGAGAAACAGGATTCACAGAAATGTTAATAAAACTTGTGTTATCACAATTTATGTGGACATGCTAGAATTGATATCCATAGTCTTTTAAATTGTGTTACATCAACAAAATTTGTGCATAACAACTAGTAGTAGCTATATATTCTGCTTCAGTAGCAGACAATGACACAAATGCTGTTTATTAATATACTATGGAAATAGAGACTTTCCCAAAATGTGACCTCTTCTAGAGGTTATTTTTCTATATAACTTTTAGCCACCAATTTAAGCATCAGAAAAACTAAATAGATTAAATTATTTTCCTCTATGGTAAAAGCAATCCTAAATTGGTTGTATAATTGATGAGTTTGAAAATTATTTTTATAGAAACCATGCATAAAACTTTTGTACTAGCTTGAAAACGAGCACACATACACACACTAAACATTTTATTCGGATCGATAGTAGTGAGGTAGAGAAGATTTCAAATCATACCTTTATAACTTGTTTGATCCCCTAGTTTACAAGTTTCATCATGATTCAACTTATAGGTGGTACACATAGAGGTATCAATACTATTAGTGTTATCTAAGTCAAAACTTTTTAAAATATATTTTTATATGTAATTTTGTTTTGAATAATTCCATATTTACTTTAAAAAATCTCAAATCCATGTAAGAATTTGAGTTATCCCATTATAATCATTTCAAATTAATTTTGTATTATTTTAGAAAAATCATTACATAGAGAATTTCTTGAATATCAAAAAATAATGTCGTCAACATATATTAGTACTACTAAAAAAACATTTGAAATTTTTTTTTATAAAAATTGTAGGATCAACTGTACCTTTTGAAAATCCTTTTAAACTAATAATAATGACAATCCTCTCATACCATGATCTAGGAGCCTATTTCGAACAATATAATGCTTTATAAAATTTCAAATCATTATTTGGAAAATGGGTATTTTGAAAACTAGGGGGTTGATCGAGGCATAGGAACTTCAGGCCACCAAGGGCCTTCAGGCCGCATGGATTTTGGGAAACCAATGGATTTCTGGCCATAGGAACTTTGGTCCACAAAGTCCAACATGTGGGTTGGGAAGACCACCAATGAGTTGGCCCAGAAGAGGATTCATATCAAGTAGAAACCAGCAGAGTAGAGCTAACCAGATTGGAAGAATGCAGGGGAATGAAAATTTCCATTGGTACCAAGAACTAGGAAGCTCTACACAGGGAAATGATAGCTGATCAGAAATATGATGTTGGGAGATAATCACTTTAGATGATGTAGATACTGGGGAGGGGCAGTTATTGTCAGTTTGGTTGGGCCTTCATGTCTTGTATTGGGCTCTGTGCCTCTGGTCCATTAGTTATTGTACTGGGCCTTGTTCCCCTAGGCCTATGAGTAATGTAAGGGTTCCATATCTACCTAATTAAAAATGGTATAATCCAAAATAATTAAGAAATAAAGGCCTTTTGTATTTTCAGGTATTCATTCTCCTTGACTATAATCTTGTGCAACAAGTTTTTCTGTGATTATAAATATTGTGGCAGACTCATCAAAGATGTTTCTAAACATGCATTTAGGGTCTATAGTTAATGTTACCTTGGGTCTATCTACAGGTTCCCAAAATTTGTTTCATTCAATCTACTGTAATTCTTCTTGAATTTATATCACCATAAATTCATTATTAATGGCTTCTTTAATGTTTTAGGTTCAATATGAGATAAAAATTCTTGATTTTCAACCTGATTTCAAAGAGAATATCTTTTCTGTATACCTTTGTCTTGACCTCCTACAGCAACATCTTACCAATGGTACTTGAAAGTCATAAAAGTAATAGAAATAATCAGTCTGGTCTCATCAGTTTGTTCTTTAGGTTTTGTTTTAGGAAGGTCTGATAATTCTTTAGAAGTGGACAATCTTGCTAACTATATAATAACAAAATCAGATGGTTTGGAAATTTAGTTCAGATAATATCAATCAACATCATGGTTTTGTAAATATGTCTCGGATTCTTGTGGATATATTTCATCAAATTTGGCATTAAAGTTTTTTTCCATAGTTTTGATCTCTTTAATGAAAACACTATAGGCTTTACTGGAAATTCAATAACCCAAGAAAATTCATTAATCACTTTTTGAAGAAAAATTTTCCACATTTTCCTTAGTGTTATGAATAAAAACTTTGAAACTAAATAATCTAAAGTAATTAACATTTGGATTTCTATTTTCCCAAATATCATAAGGGGTTTTCTTCAAAATTGGTCTAATTTCCAGTGTATTTTGGATGTAAAATCTTGTATTCATATCATTTTAAAAATAAATAGATATGTATGTCATACACATTTAATATATTTCAGGCTATCTATTAAAATGATATATTTCTACTTTAAAAAACTCAATTCTGTTGTGGGGTACTCGAAGTAGAAAAGTTATGAGTGTATCCATTTTGGGAGAAAAAATATTCAAAATATCGACTTCAAACTCACAACCATGGTCACTTCTTAGGGTCTTAATTCTATGCCCTCTTATTTTTTCCACAACATTTAGCATACTTGGTGAAATAAGAACAAGGTTCACTTTTGTAAGATAAAAATAATACCAAATTATATCTAAAAAAATTATCTACCAGTATATATACATAGTGCTTCCAATTTAAACTAGATAATATTGATAGTCCAAATAAATCCATATAAACTAACTAAAGAGTTTGAGAAGTTGATACATCTTTCATTAATTTAAAGTAAACTTTTTTGTCCTTCCCTTCAAAATAGGGGTTATAGAATTTATTAGTTTGGAACTCATGTTTAGGTAGATCCTTGACTAAAACATTCTTAGTAATCTTCCTAAGTGAGTGAATATTGAAATGGACTAGAATCTTATGCCAAATAAAATATTATTTATGAAAGTCACTCAGGAAAGAAATGTTTTGAGAAATTAAGGAATTCAGATCAAAAGTCTAAACATTATCATTTCATAAAGTAGTAATAATTAAATAATTTTTAGAATAAAAACCATTACATACATTATTATCAAAGTTGAAATGAAAACTACCTTCAAATAATTGGGAAATACTAATAAGGCCACACATCAAACCCTAAAAAAATAGCTATATATAAATAAAAACAAAATTACAATTACCAATTTGTCCAATGCCGATGAAGTTCCCTTTTGCATTGTCACCAAAAATGGCATGACCACTATCAATCTTAAAAAGGCTCTTAAAGCATGAATAATATCCTTTAATATATCTGTAAAAACATTTTTCCATGTACTATAGAAAAATATAGGAGTTCTTCAAATAGTTTTTCTAAAATACAAAATTTATGATATAAATGAATTTGGTACCCAAACATGTTTGGCTCCAAAAGTGTTAGTAATTAATGATTTTGTAACCCTAAATAGTTTGATAGGTTACTTATAAATAGATTTAAGACATTAAGAAAAGAATTATTTGGCACTATATAAAAACATGTAGATGTAGAAATTTTATGTTTTGACTTAGGTAAAAAAGTACTCCTACTATTTTTCTCTACCCAGGATGGTATCCAATACCTATTACAAGTTTAGGAGTAACTTGTTTTCTTAGAATCTGCGTAAGAGTTTCTCTACCATTAGTAACATTTTCCAACTCTTAATTTAGATTATCATTTAATAGTATATGTTCATTATTTTCATTCAACACTGGAAGATTTTCTTCTTTTTCAATAGATAGATCAAATTCAATGTTTGTAGATAAAGCATGCTCTCTTTTAAGAAAATTATACTTAAACTTAAGTTCATTAAAAGTATATTATGTAATTATAAAATATTAAAATATATCCTCCTGAGACATAATATCATAATTATGTTCATTATATTAGAATTATAAGAAATATCATCATTATGGATAGATAAAACATCATAAATAGTAGGCACCTCATTTACATGTTTCATGAAGCACATATTGGATATGTTAAGTTTCTCTTCATGCGATGAATCAAAATCACTGGATCTTTCTTCTAAAGAACTCCATGTGGATTTCATGTCCTTCTTATATGTTCTACCTTTGTCATCATATCTCGTTTTTACATCAACTTTGGACAGTGATCCTTCAAACAGTGTTTCCTATTACACTCATAGAAGACAGTATCAATTTCTTATTTCATCCCGTCATTCTTTGAGGTTCCATTAGAATTATATTTTCCAATATAATTGGGATTTTTGAAAAACCATTTATTCCTATGAAATTTCATAAATCCTTTGGCTAGATGAGAGATCTCCTCATCATTGTCTTTTTGAGATTCACTATCACTCCATCTTTTAGTTGGGAATTTCTCCTTTTCCATTCGGTTAGACGAATTAGTTTTAATGGATACAAATTTTCTTTTAAGTTCTTTATCATATTCTCAGTTGAACTTTAAATCTTATTAATACATCATTAGATTACTAATCAGATATTTGATATGTTTCTCGAATATGTCATAGGATTCTCTGATGGTGACACATGTGCCCCACCATCTTTCAGGTTGATATCTTAACAACCACATGATCCCGTCCTTATTGTGTAAAAGATTCCCAACTGATCTCATTGTATTCACAAAATCATTGAACCTGAGGTACATGTTAAAAATAGGTTGATTAGGCTTCAAATTAATGTTATCATATATAATAGTATATGTGTTAAGCTATACATCCTTAACATTTTTTATTCCCCTATTTGAAATAGATAATATATCCCATATTTCATGGGTAGTTTTACATAAAAATAATCTAAAGAACTATTAATCTCCTAAATAATTGTTAAGGGAATTCATTTCATTACAGTTATTATTGTAAGATAACTTTGAAGAATCATCCCAGGTACCTCTAGTTTCCTTAGGAATTTCGTATTCATCTTCAATAGCAGTCAAAATTTCAAATCACATACTCTCTATATTCATTTTCATTTTTATTTTCCATTGAGAATAATTTCTACCAAGGAAAATGGGGTTATGTTAGCTGAAGAACCTTATTTTATAGACTCCATTTAAGGAGATAAATTTATAAATAATATAAATTTATGATATTGGATTCTTAACTAAAATCATAGTTGAAAATATTTGAAACATTTTATCCCAAATAAAATCTCTTTTGATACAAAATGTTACTCAATGTGAATAACTCAATGGGAGGGGTGGGGTGAATTGTGTACCCAATAAAATTTTCTATCAAAGTGGATTAAGAAGGATTCCCCCAATTTATTCAAAAATATCCCAATTAACTAAAACTACTGACCGTTATTAATTTTATTCTATCAAAATATTTCTATAAGATTAATTAGGTCTCGAGTAAATAAAATGAACTCTTTGTCAACACTTTGAAATCAAAATAATTAATTAAAATAATTTAAAAACACAAATATAGGTTAATAAATAATGTATTAATTTTTCTTATAGTTTAAAATAAATTTTAGTTTTAAAGAACATATTCAATATAAAACAAAGTAAAACAAATAGTGGAATTTTGAAAACAAGAGGTTTAGTATAATGTCGAGGATTTGTTCTCTCCACATGGTGATCACCGTCCACCTAGTCGATTATATAAATAAATAGATTTTCCAAAACTTATATTTGGTTTTACAATAATATATAACTTTCTAGGTCACACATGACCTCTTACACTATTATCCATGGGAGTACATATAAAGAGGCCACAGATGGACCTATTCCATAGTTATACGTGGGAGTAAAGGTGTGAAAATATTTAAGAAGATATCTATGTGTATCCAAATTTAATGAAAAAGACACTATTTGTATATAAAATCGAATTTAGAACACACTTCTCATAAGGTAAAAATAGTAGGCAAACTAAACAATTATAGTATCTAGGGATAGAGATGCTCTGTTTGTTATACATTGATCCTTGTGACTATTGATTTATATTTATATTGTATCTCAAGTATGGTTGTTGTGAAAAATTTAGTAAAAAATATTTTAAAGGACAATTATTATATTTATTGTAAGAATGCACTAGAAGTGATGAAGTGATTCTCTATCCTTAGTTGAATGAGAAAGATTCAGCAGGTAGGATCTTATAGTTCTTGCAATATGGTTCAGGTATATTATGAATATGTAAAAACATTCAATGCATCATTATCTTTATTCTATCTACATATAAATCATGAGGGATTATGCATCCCTTTTTATAAGAATTAATATGAATATATATATTCCCTATGCTTTATCCTACTACATGTCTAAAACATACATCAATTCATTATATCGATCATTTAAGACACAATCATTTAAATATCAATCACATTAACTATAATAATATATCCATTAGATTAATTTAGTTAAAAAAGATAATTAATGTAATAGTTCTAGATATTCCATGAATAGAGACTCAATACTAGCTGTGTCTCAGAGTTTGTTAGTGTTTTGATCTTGCGGTGTCTGATCTGACATTGTGTTAGGTGAACAGTATATCATCTTGGCTGTATGAATCTCATGGTTTCTTATTCTAGCTATGTATTATACTTAGCCAAACTTTCATGCATGAAGCGTCTTAGATGATGGTGTCACATGGAAGATGGTGTCTCATAGATGGTGGTGTCATATGTGATAGTGAGTTATTTCAGGACTATTCTATTTTTTATATTGGCATTGAGACCTTGTCTAGAAGTGGGTCAGTCTTGGAGGTTTTATAGATTGATGATGTCTTAACTATAATGATGTCTCATACATATAAAAATTTCATCACCTATCTCAATGTATAAGATACTGACAAAAAACATGAAACTTAGTAATATTAAAATAATCATTATTTTGTGATCATTAAAACAAGTAGGTCAACTCAAAATACATTTTTTCCATTTGAAATCAATCACATATCATATCCCGAGGAACCCATGTAATGATAATGGATTTCATAACATTTAAAAATGGTATAAAAAATAATTACATCAATAATTAGATCAATTGATACTAAAACTAAATCACTAAACATGATTATTTCATAAGATCATTTAAAAGGGAGATTCACGAAAAATCACTCCATAAAAGATAGATCGTTTAGAGTTAAATAGATAAATGTAAGTGAAATTGGATAATAGTTTTTAGGAAACATTTCATAAATTTTTCATAAATATATTTAGTTATTTTTATCTTTCTTAAGATTATATTGAGTTGTTTACATGAAGAGTATTTCAATTTTTTATGAAATAAGTCAAAATTAATACATCATTTAAAGGACATAAATGTTATCCATGGGAAATGGGGAGTATAAGATAAAATATATTATTGTGATAGGGAGTTATTTAAATTTTTTAAATTATTATTATTGAAATCAAAATCATTAAAAGGATAATTATTGTTTTTGAAATGTTTAAAGACAATATATATACGACATAAGATAATACATAATTTGAATTCAAAATTAGAAACGAAATATTTTTTCAAACAACTAACATGGATATGGAAGAGAGAGGGATTATTAGATATAATTAGAATTATTTATAACAGATGTTTTTTCATTAATAAATAAATAAGTTAAAGATGAATATATAGATGATAAAATATATATTCCATATATAGAAATGTAAGTTTCCCTAAGAATTAAATAAGAGGAAGAATCTAAGAAACATTGAATAAAATAGTAAATGGAGAACAATTATGACTTAAGGAATAGGACATTGAGTTTGAAAAACCCTTCTAAATATCGTACTCTTTCCAGTAACAATCCTTTAGGAATGATTTAATGAAATAAAATTGATAATACAATGAAAATAAATTTAAAAATAAAATTTTATATAATCATGGGATAGATTATGTAATTTTAATAATATTAGGGTTCAATAAAAAATATTACAATTAAAATAATGGAAATTGAGTTATGATAACCCTTACAACATTAATATTTTTAAAATGAATTATGATTATATATATAACTTGTGGTGGATTTATTAATCTTTTTAAATAAATACAATGTATAGTAAAAAAATCTTTAGTTTAGCATGTATTCCTCAAAAAATAAAATGGGTTGTGGGTGTGGAATATGTTTTTAAAATTTATTTGGGGACGATAATCCCTTACAACTTTGGTTAGATTTGAATTTAAACCCTTCAAAATATAAAATTTTAACAAAATGTTAAATACCATTAATAAATATTTATTTATGGTAAATTATATAATATGGGTATTATATAAACATTAAAAATTACAATATGTGCATATTACGAAACAAGTCTCAAAGATGTAAATTCTAGAGGAACAGTGCATGTATTGGATTCCAACTTGGTTAGACATGATCTGTTACTCTACATGATAAACATTACCATATTAATTAATTAATTTGTTATATTTTTAAAAATATATTATAGTTTATCAACTTTAATTTAAATCATTCATTATACATTTATTAGTAATTTTTTCTTAATTTTCATAATTGGATGTTAGTTGTTTCGATTGGTTCGCACATATTTTGTAATATCGATGTGAATACCCATACCCTGATATAATATTCAAAATTAATATATTATTCACTATACATGAATATATATTCCACGGTGATATAAAAGTCATAATTTCCTGCAATTTGTTTTTAGTAAAATTCCTAAATATTAAATGTGTGACGATCTTGTTTAAGTAAATTTAATTGAGAAAAATATGATGTATTATTAATGGATTTTATATTTTCTGAATCGATAATTTAAACTTATATTACATGATTCATATCATAAATAATTGTTTTATTCTATAAATACTGTCTAATAACCATCCATGTAAGGCGGTGATGAAAAATAATATATGTTGTTCATGGAGGTGGTAGTCGCAAATAACATAAGTGACGTTTTTATTTCCCAACGGGTGGGAGGGAGAGAGATAACGGGTTTTCCATTAACATTAAAATTTTTAAAAACATTTATGATACTGATTTAATTATATTTTAAAGTAATAATAGTTTTATATGATTGGTGGGTGAGAAATATAGAGATGAAAATTAATGGGAGTGGATAACACTCATATTGAGGACTTGAATCCTTTATTAAAAGAGCTCTTGGAAATTGAGGACATGGGACACTTTACTATAACAATGGGAAAAAGAATTGAATTTGGCACTAGGTTTGGTAAAATTGGCAGGGATTCAATTTTATTTTTAAGGAGAAGTGTGGCTTGAAGTGGGTAAAAGTGAGATCCTTTTATATGTGAAAATGAGGGAAATTTCCTTAGAAATAGAAGTTAGGAAAAGAGTAATGATTAAATCACCTGGGAGTTAGTCATGTTATGTGAGGAATTTTTTTTGATACATGTGGTATTGAATTTACTACATCAAATTTTATTTCTAGAACATATATGTGTCAATTTGATTTTTTAAAATCCAATCCATTGATGATTACTCCCTCTTGATGCTTTAGCCGTGATTAAATATTTTGGGCTGTAATTATATTTTTACTAAAAAACCTAAGATGAACTATATTAATTATTTTCATGATGAATCTAAATTTGTAATCCTTTTAATATAGTCCAATTACATAATATGTGAAAGATAATGTTTATGTTAAGATATTTAATTTATTAAAATAATGGTTTCATTGAAAATTGTCATTTTAAAATATTATGTTTCCATAATATTATCTAATATAAATTACCAATTAAATAAGTGTTAATATATTTTTTTGTGAAAATATAATATAATATATTTATTATTTAAAAGTGATCAATTGAATTTATTTATATAAAAATACAAAATACATCTAAAAATACAATTCATTAAAAAATTAGAGTTTTATTAGGGTAACTAATAAATATCTTGGTAACATCTTGTTATATAAAAAATTTAAATTTAAATATTACTACATTATGATTAAAAATTATTAAAACAATTTCATTATAATCAAATTCAAGAGGTGATAAATTAATTTTAATATTTTTGTGCATAATTCATAATAATAGTTTTTTTAAATAATGGTTTTTAGGGATGAATTGAATTTGTTCATATTAATTTCCTAGTAGTAACTATTA
This sequence comes from Viscum album, assembly GCA_963277665.1. Taxonomy (NCBI): domain Eukaryota; kingdom Viridiplantae; phylum Streptophyta; class Magnoliopsida; order Santalales; family Viscaceae; genus Viscum; species Viscum album. The sequence continues at coordinate 280,036,261 of OY728120.1, read as the reverse complement.
GAAAAATGTAATTTTTTTATTTTTTCATATATTATTATTAATTTTTTTTAAAAATAACACTATATTATTGGTCAATTTTTTTCAAATAAATATAATTAACACTTTAAAAAAATTTCTATGAAATATGTCACTTTTAAATAATTCTTACCAAATACCATTAATATTAATTATTTAAACCCTAACCGTTTACATTTATCAATCTTTGTGTATTAAAATAATTCTTTCAATTTTATAAATTAATCCAGAAATACTTTAATAATAATAATAATATGTGACACATACAAATATTTAAAGTAAATATTATATTTTTGTTTTAATTTTTATTATCTGTGCAATAAAAATTTCAATATACCTCTCAGATACATGTTTATACAATAAAAATATTTCATATGACCATATTTAACTTCTTGGAGACTATAATACCACTATTATCATTATATATTAATTCCATTCGTACAACTTAAATAAAACGTCTCATTCCCATTATTTTTATAATAGATTTGACAACCGGCGTTGCCCTTTGATATTATAATTTTTCATTACTAGTTCAGTTGTAATAATATAGAATGTCAAAGGATAAGATGATATTAATAATTTATAGTTATAAAGATATCAATATTTCAAATTTATTATCTCTTTTAATTTATGAAATTTTTATAAATATTATCGTCCATAGTGTGTAACAATCTGTTAAATGTTATACTTATTTTTGTGTAATGTTATTATAATGTTCTATTATGATTAAATAATGTTTTTTAGTTGAAATAATATCTTGTATAAATTATTTTGTACTCAGTTTTAATTTTTGTGAATGAATAGACATTTTTCTGTGAATAAAATAAAAAAAATCCAATGATGGAATATATTTCCTAAAACGTTGTGTGATATATTATCCACATTAAATAAATTGAATATTCCCAATTTTAATTTCTATTAGAGATGAAAATTAGAAGCTTTATTATTTAAATATGAATCACTTGAGGAAAATTTTCTAATGATATATCTAACTTGTGATCTTAGGAAATAACTAAAAAAATATTTTTCGATATAATCGACATATAACTAAGTTTGAGTTTCTCTTAACTAAATTTAGCTCAATATCCCAATGATTAGTTATTAAAACCCATAAAATTGAATTAATTATTCTATAGAGTTCATAGTTATCCTTGAATAAATATATGGTCATAATATTATTTGTAATACGAAATGTGATATCTATATTTTGAGAATAAATATGAATTCTATGAGGAGAATAAATGCACATTTCCAAAAATTGCCTAAAATTCATATAAAGGATGAATCATAATATTTTCAAGAATCATATTACCCAAAATATTCACTTAGAATATAATAATTATAAAAATAGAAGTTTTATCTTATAATTCAATATGAAATATCTATTTATTGATTTTATTCTCTTATAAAACTTCCTAGATGTATAGGAATGGATCGAATCCGAATCCAATAAAAAATATAAACATATATATTGGTGGGTTAATGTACCTTAATTATCAATATCCACTCAATTATTAAAAATTTCCTAAATTATTCTTTGTTCCCTTGGAATTGGAGGTTTATAGGGTCTATAATCATCATTTTCCACTAGTTTAGGGGAATTATTTTCATAATATCCAAAATAAATTCTTTTAAATTATTTACATTTTAATGTAAACTTAGGAAGAATATTATTTTTCACCATTTTTTTAACCAAACTATTCATGTTTCCTCGATAATTAGTTATTCATATAGTCACTTTACATTAAATAAAACACAAACTATTCCATTGAGATATTTCCTCGACACATTTTCCCATATTTATGATATATATGAAATGTAATTTTCATTCCTCTATGGTCAATATAACCTACACTTACATGATAATATATTTTTCTATTATTTTTTCCTTATAAATTCATTATTTTCATGTTATTAATTATAAAATAATATTTCTTGTTGGCAATAACCACAATATTTTAAAATCAAGAAACTATCACATTGTTTTGGTTACAAGGACAATGAACACAGTTTCTTTCACAACCATTTTTATCTTTTTCCCCCAGGTTCCAACCATTTCCTAATGTAATGTAATGTTGAGGTATAAGAATACATAATTAAATAAACATATAAAAGTTTTCTACAAACATAAATGAATTTTCTCGTAAATGATATTCATAACTATAGAGGCCCTGGCTTATCATATATAGATATTACATCATTTGTGATGAACATTTGTTACATTACATAAAAAAATCTTAAGTATCATAATTTTATACTTCTATTGGAAACATGGAAACATAAAAAACAAATTCATATATGAACTAAGTCATCTACCACTATGTTTATAATATTTTGAACACTCTATAGGTATATTTTAGATAACAAATTTCTTCAGAACATGGGGAAACAAAATATAAGAAAGGGTAAACTCAGATTCCCAATAAGAGTAAATAAAGGAGATAGAAAAGCATAATGTGAACATAAGGTTATGAGAAAATTAGAACAGAAATTGTAAAACATAGTCTACATATTATGGATCATAATATTGAGTATGAAATTTTAATAAGATATGGATTTTTGTAATACACATTTTCATAAAAAATAATTTCCATAATAGTCAAGGCTCACTACCAAGGCTATCATAGTGGAATGTGTCCACCCATCAAACCATCATAGTATTCATGGATTACTATATTAAAAATCATATAAGACTATGTAACTTACTAAATTTAGTCCAAAACCAATTCCAATCATGTCTATATCATGAGGTATAAATCATTACCTGATGAATTAGAAGGAGATATAAGTCCCACGTATCACAAAATGAAAATCATATATATGTGTGCCAAAAGATTATACAAAATTAATTACCTCATAAACCATTAAATGAAATAGTTTTCATAAAAAATTCAAAATACTGTAACTTGTGGAAAAGACACATGTTTCATAATAATTTCCTTACTTCATCATACTATAACACTTGAAAAAAGAAACAGGTTTCATAATAATTTTATCATGTTATAACCTATGGAAGATAAATGAGATACATAAACATCTTGTAATATAAATCAATTTATAGAAAGAATAATAATGATAAATTGTTTTCATATCCCTACTTAATCATAACATATATCAAATGTTTTCATCTTAGATGAATAATTATTTTTAAGGATCACTTGGAATGTTTGTCGAGGAAGATAACCTTTCTTTGAAAACAATTTATTAAAACTAAAATTTCAAAAGATATTTTCAAAATACTTTTCCATGAACATAAAAGTTCCAATAATATAGGAATATTAAAAAAAGGTATGTTCATAATGGTAGAAGATTTTTTTCATGATGCACACTTTATAAATATATATTCCTTTCACATTTTTTATAAAAGAAAAACATGAACTGTATGTAAAAGGACATAAAGAACCCTTTGATTTCGTTAAAAAGTTAAAAAATGGGTTAAAATGGATTTAAGAAAAAAATTTAATAATTGTAAAAAAATTAATATTTTTAGAAGAAATGTTTTTCTAAGAGAATGGGTTTTTGACCTAAGAGAGAAATATATGGTTTTTTTCTAAAAACATTATTCTGAACTCTTGAGTAAATATAGAAAGGAAAATGAAGGGAAAAATTTATTCTCATGTCATGACTTGAGGATAATGAAATTCATGAGTTTCATGAGATGTGTATTATGATAGTTTATCATTGCAATGCTAATCATAAATAATCTTGTTAAACGATGAGATTGTAACATAAAACTATTACCACTTTGGTGACATTGAATCATAATCCCCATGAAAGAGTAATAATAAAAGAAAATTATAATAAAATTATATTAAATAAATTCATGAAAATACATTGAAAAGGGGTTTTATATACATCTTATAGAAGAATATATGTGCCTAAAATAACATTTTTCTGAAATAAGGAAAATTGAGACAAAAATCCTTTAACATAAGTTTAAAATTCCTTAAAATGTATTAAATAATATAGTACAATAAATATAATATTACTATATATACATATTAGATAAAAATAAATATATTTATCACACCGTATATGATTTACTTATGCCTTTTTATAACGCATTTATTAACAATTCCATGTTAAATTCAGGTTTCAGGTAATTACTGCTCTATTTTTCATATATGTTTTCATTTATCATTTTTAGTTTTATTAAATTTATAATGTTTTTTTCATCTCCATAATTTTAAACATGACATAAATATTATATATCTTCAGTATATTTTTGTTTATAGTGAACTATTGAATGTGGAGATATAAAATGAAATACACTGTTCATGGAGACTGTAGGTCGTACATATGCATGAACGTTGGTTTTATTTTCCCAACCAAAATAAATAATGAAAGGTAAATAATATATTACCCTTAAAGAATAATTTTTAAGTCATATATATTACGTATGTTTATTAAATTCAACATTATTTAATTTCGTGTAAAACATGAATGAATCACATCGCTTCGTGAGATGGTAGTCTCTCATACAGATGATCAACATTATTATATTCCAATAAAATAGATATTAAAAAGTAAAATGTGATATTATGGTCATAGAAGCATAATATTATCATATATATCCTATATAAACATGTAATATATCATTAAAACCATCCATGATTGGTGGTAATGGAAAAACAAATGGCACTGGTTCACATGGCAGTTTTCCGCCATAAAAACAAATGATGATTTCATTGCCCGAATGATAGAAGAGGACATGATTGTAGTTTTTTAATATAACATTAAAAAATTTCAGTATATTTAGAATACTAAGGTTATAATATAATCATATTTTAATAATAAATTATAGTGGTGTCGTAATAAATAAAATAATAAATTTTGATGAAGAACGTTAACTATTCCTTAAGTGACCTCCTTATATTTTCACCAAAAGAAATCAAATGTTGAATGTATGAAAAAATAAGGCTTATAGAAATATAATAGGGAATTTGGGATGTTATATTTTATGGAATGGATGAAATATAAGGGTGTTATGGTGTGAATTTGAGAGGATATGGGGTGGCCTTATACAAGTGAGGTGGGTGGCACATTTATAATTTTTTGAAAGAGAAATGTGTACCCATGCTTTCACATAAAAAAAGGATAAAAATAAACTATTATCTATAAATATATATTATATGGTTGAAATATTTCCAAAAAACTTGTTTTATAAAATATTATTTTAAATTTTCATAGTATAAATATATATGATATATATTGTTTATGATCAAAAGAATATACATGTAATGGAAAACATATGGGGGGTGAATTGGAGTTTAAAAAATTTAGTTTCAAATAACTAAACTAAATAAACACAAAAACTCTTTATTTTTATTTATCAGACAGAGTCCCCAGTCTAAAAGATAAAGAAACTAAATCATAATGACAAAAAATGTGATTAAATCATAGTAATAATTTATACAATAACAATGTAATAGTAATAAAGAATTAAAAAGATATTAAAATAATAATATAATTTAAACTTAAGAGTAAGGTAGTCTATAATCCATACTAAATTTATCCCCAATTTTATACTCGCAAGAATGTATGTCTTCCATTACCAAGGAATCCCTCAATACGATGATCATAATGGCTCTATATTCCTGTCTCTTGTATCCCTCGATATGAATATCAGATTTTCTATATCTATCTATCCATAGTAGCATTCAAACTGGTGGATAGAAATATCTATCTTACTATAACTATATGACCTCCACAATAATCACAAATTAAACATGAGTAAAAATTACTAAAATGTTCTCAAGGAGACAACTTAACAAGGATTCCATAGAATGATTGTCTCTAGATAATTATATGATAATAGTAACAAGAAATTCATGATATTCAAGCTTTAAAAAAATGAGATTGAATGTAATTAACCTACTTAAAACTCTTGAAATGTTTGGTTATTTATTGGAGTGCCTCAAATGGTCATCTTAATCCCATAATGGTAATATTTTTCTGAGTTAGTCGCAATGAATTAGACACCTGGCACTTCAACGACTCAATTATAACTAATCTTATCACATAGTATTGTTTTAGTACATTACAGTGTAAAAACATATTCCATTACGATAGAAATTAGTTTTCCATATCTTGAATATATACTTTGTTTTTCTGATGGACTAACTTATGATTGGCTTTATGATAACATATATGATTGTGAGTATGATGTTTATCAGATCCATTTATCAGTCTGATGTTTATGACTTTGTCATTACAAAACACAAGACAAAAATTCTATCATTAATTCTGATAAAGGTGTGTTTGATGTTTATCATACACAACCTCATTCCAATAATCATAATTTATAATGTTATTTTACATTCATTAATACTTTAGAACTTAATCTCAGTATGGTAATGGATTATGTTTTCGACAAAAATATTCTAAAACACTTTGGGAAAAAATTAGTAAACATATATTTAAGAAAGGGTTTTTGATTTTTAAAAGAAAAGAATAAAAAATTTACAATTATAACATATTATTCAAAACTTTTAACCCTTACCTTTATGTTTGACCCTCCAGTGAAACCTTTTTGACCTTAAATGTGGGAAATATGTTCTACTATTGTTACGATTCGTTATGGTCAATAATTGAGTTTACCTAATTAAATAACATAAATTACACCGATTAAAATTATTGAATCCATTATTCAAATTCCATTCACATAAGCGTAAAAAATTAAATTAAAATTAATCCGGCAGACGTGATAAGAATGTGGGTTTTCAAAGATAAGAGGGTCAAAAGTTTACATGTTTTTTATATCAAAATTCAATATGAAATTGATTAACTGACCAATTTTTTGTTAATAGATATATTATTGAACTAAAATTACATTAAAATTATTTTAAAATATACTATATCATTATAAATATTTTAAATCAAAAGATAGATTTCAATTAACCATAAGTATTTTTCACTATTCATAAAAAAATGAAAATTTTCCAAAAAAATCCCAATAGTTTATCATAAGTTAATTTTTAAATTATGATTTAAAATTTAAACATTATTTTATCATATTCATTTTTTAAAAGAGTAAAATATTAATTTATTTTTTGTTCACAATAATACATAAAAAATATTTTTTTTAAGAAAGTACTATTTTTGAATCTTATAAAGTTTTATTGAAAATTTTGTATTTTATTGTCAATATGTTTTCTCTATATAAAGAAATTATAATTAATATTTAAAATTTATTTTTAACTATTAATATTTCTATGTTTAATGGATATGTACTAATGTTCATATTTAAATAATTATATTAATAATATATCATAGTGTTGATAAAACTTAGTGTTATGTGTAATGTAAGAAAAACTCACTATTGAATGTAACACAAGCTATCAAAGAAATTTAATTTATTAAAAAATAAATATTTAAAAATAAACTTATGGAGTTACATTATAAGCTCTTTAAAATTAATTCCAGAAAATAAATTCATCACTTTGATGTAAAAAAATAAAAAATATTGACCACATTTTATACTCATGTTCCGAAGAATATTCTTTATACTAGTTGTTTTACCACAAAACATTAACTAGGTGAGTGGTCTTGTTTTGTAGAAATTTAAATATATGTCCATGAATCCCCATTTTTTCTCTATATAAATGTTCTTTCCCTAGAGATATGAACTCTATGTTCAGTACATGCAACAATTCATTTATGTACTTCCTCAATGGAGATGCATAGAACACATCGTGGACATGAGATATGATTGGTGGAGGATCTAACCAATAGGATACAATCCTGATACAATAATGAATTTAAAAGGGAATTATATACCTAGGTATTAGTTTCCATTTCTTCCTCAATCTCATAAACTTATTCTATAGAGAAATTCATAGAATCACATTATCACCAACTTCGAATTCTACATCACTTCGATGATTGCCAACATAACTTTTCATCAAACTATGAGACTCTTTTATGAGTTACTATATGTATCTAACCTTCTATTGAATTTATTCATCTATATCTGGTCCTAATAGATTTCATTTTCTATCTTTATTCCTGAACATTATATCTCAACAGATCATCCCATATAGGGATTCATAAAGATCCATCTAGATTCTATAGTGAAAACTATTACTGTTGGAAAACTCAACTAGAAGTTTTATTGATCTCAAATACCTTTGAAATATTTATAACAATATCTAAACCGATATTATAGTGCTATAATTTTTCTCTCATATATGCTATAATTCTATGGATGATACAGAGTGCTGAAACTCAACTTCAAATGAAGTGTTTTCTAAAGCCTTCTCCATAAAGATGAAGTAAAACTATGATCACGATCAGACACAATGAAATGTGGTAATCCATGAAACCTTACCACATTATTAAAGTATATATTGTAATTATTATCTAGGGTAAAGTCTTCTCTGATAGTAATGAAGTGTGATGAATTAGTAATGAAATATAGTATAAACTATATAATCTTATTCCCTTTAGAAATTTTGGGGTGTCTAGTGACAAAATACATGGTGATTTTTTCCAATTTACATTATGGTATGGGTATTATATGTAAGATCAAATTATATATATTTTCCTCTTATCCTTAACTGGCTAGTATATGAAGTACCAGGATATAAAAAAATATATTTTTATGCATTCTGACAAAATGTACTCTTTCAAATCTCTTTAAATCTTTGTACTTTCAAGATGAATAGAGAATGATGAAAAATTATCTTTCACTATAAAATATTTAAAATTTGTTATGGAAGGAACACATAAATTTTTCATAAACCATATCATTCCATCACGATCAAGGTTAAATTTCGGAACAATTATTACCTTATTTTTTAGCTCTATATCTTCGTTCCATGCCTCTTTATTCATCACATGGATAGATGATAAACATGAAATTGAGTATGATAATACTTCCTCCCTTAATTCAATATTTATTGATTAATTATTTTCAAATCCAACAATATTTGATCCTTTATGAACCTCATGAAATAAAATCTTGTATGACCCTTTCAACCCAAAGTATCAATGACCATGTTTTCTTTTTTAAGGTTGTATTGTATTATAGAGTCATAATATTTTATCAGCTCTAACCATATTCTCTAGAGTATATTAAACGACTTATGTGTGAATATATACCAAAATATTTTATGACTGGTATACATATCATACTTTTATCAATAAAGACAATTTATCCATATCTTGAATGAAAAAATTACCATAGCTAACTCCAAATCACGGGTTTTTGAATTTTTATCATCAATCATTACATATAATGTCGCATAATAAATAATCATTTCATTATTAACAAGAAAATATCCCAATCCCTTCTTGGATGAAAAACTAAAGATTAAAACCCCTTATCCACTACTAGACAATGTAACAACAAGTGGGCTAACTAATTTTCTCTTTAGTTCCTTTATGTTTTCCTCACATTCATCAATCCGGAGGAACTTAGATCCCATCCGAGTTAACTAGGTGAATGTATTAGATATTCATGACTGATTATCCACAAACCATTGATAATATCTATATAAACCTTGAATCCTATAGATCTAATTCACTGTGGTTGGTCTGTTCCAACTCTCAATATCCTTTGTATTTGATGTATCTACTAGTATACCCACTATTTATAATATATGACCCAAAAATGATTCATTTTTTGACCAAAATAAAAACATTTTGAATTTTTAATATAGTTTCATCATATATATGATCATTAATACAATTGTGAAGAGATATTTATGGCCTTTCTTACTCTATGAATAAATAAAAATATCATTTAAAAACACTACCCTAAACATTTCATGGAAAATTATACATTATCTATTAATAAAATCATCGAATATAATTTGGTAATTAGTAAGACTACATGGAATAAATATATATTCAAAGCTTCCATACCTTGTCCAAATTTAGTTTTGGGTGTATCCTCCCTTTAGAACCTCAAATGACGATATCCAAAACAAATGTCAATCATGGAAAAGTATTGAGGTTGATATAGTTGATAAAACATGTCATCAATATGTGTAAGATGATACTTGGTCCTGATAATAACCTTGTTCAGCTCTCAATAATCAATATAGAATCATATAAGTCCATCTTTCTTTTTACTAAATTGAACATGTTAACCACATGTTGACACACTTGGCCGAATGAATCCATTGTTAAGGTTATCCATGATGTTCTTCTTCATTACTTTTAACTAAATTGGGGTTATTCTATAGGTAAATTTTGATATTAGTCTGTTAACATGTATGAGTTCAGTCAAAAAAACAATTCCATGATTCTTTGGAATATTAGGAAACTACTTCAGAAAGACACAAAATTATTCCCACACAATAGGATTACTATAGATATTGATTTTCTCCCCAACCATATAAGATAGAGACCCCATACGAATTAGAATTAAGACCCCCAAAATTTAGCCAAACAATATCAGAATTTTGTACTTCTTTTTACATTGATAGTTGATCATAAGTTGGTTTGAAATATCCAATGTGGCTTCCCTTAATAGACTATTGATATGGGAACTATGTATAAAGATCAAATATATTCCTAAATTGACATAAAATTAAACAAGAGTAATAATGTAAATATTTTCAGGAAGCACATTCCCACCAAAATTATCTAGATATGAATCATTTTCTTCAGATGTGATAATAATTACATTAGATGTTTTCAATTGTGATTGCACTTATAATTATTTTTTTGAATCCTAATACCCCTATAATATTATTTATATATGAAGAAATTGGTAGATCTAGAGTCAAATAAGTCATCACTGTTTCTAGAGTAGATGGTGATTGTTACTTTCACTACATCATTAATACACACCTCATCAGAATTAGTCATCACATAAGATTTCACTTTTTCACATAGCTTAAAAGGTTTCTAAAGTCAGTCATCACCATTATCCTTTATATTTTTGAACTCTTTATCATAGTTACCAAACTTTTTCCTTGAAAACACAAGAGTGTGGGTGGTGCATTCGATGCAGTTTGGTATCTGTTCACATCATTATCAAATTTCTTCCCATAACTCTATAAATCATTTTCTCAATGACCATCCTCTTCCACACATAAATAAATTATTAATCACCTTATGAAAATCAACCATACTTCTTCCCACACTTTGAGCATAAAGTAAATATCATCTTCTCCTCTCCATAGTTCATATATTTTCCTTTTAATCCCCTTTTTATTCTAATAAAATTGATGATATTGATATAAAAATCCAACCACTATTTCCATCATGTTAGAACATGAAATAATCATAGAAATTATTTATATGGTACTAAATGATAATTTCCATGACTATCATAATGTAACGATTTCACTCCCCCAATATATCATAGTTATCAAGGTTCACTTCTATTACCATTTTAACCGATAAAGACCCTCACCAAATCGATTTTTTGTCCCCACCCCTACCTTTTACATATCATGAGATGTAAATCGTTACCCAATTAATTGGATGGAGATATAGGTTCCAACAATAAAATAATTAAAATCTTACATATGTTTTCCAAAATATTATAAAACATTTACCATATCATAACCCATGAAATGAAATGGGTTTCCAAATTTTTTTAATATCAAAACCTATAGAAAAGATACATGCTTCATAGTCATTTTATCTTTTCATCAATGTGTAATCAATTGAAAATTTAATGGGTTTCATGTTTCATTACAAGTATTTAAAAGAGAAAACTTTTTTCGATAGTGTATGTTATCTACAACCCCAAACCCAAACAAATAATGATGATTTAAATATGACAGTTTTGATCTTTGCATTAAATTTTTGTATTTGAGTAGTATTAATAAATTTATGAAATATATATATATATATATATTTAAAAACTAGCATAAATTTATTGATAAACATTTATAAAATTATCAATCATTTTTTTGGAAATGATCTATTGTTCTTCAAAATATTTTTTCATCAAAAAATGTTATTTATTAATTTTTGAGAAAAAAATATTATAATTATTTTCTAGAATATTTATAAAATATTCCTATAACATTTTTTCGTATTATAATATCAAAATTAAGTGAGTATTATATATTTTTATTTTTTAGAAAAAAATGATTTTTCATCGAATAATGAAAAATACAGTTTTCATGTAAAATTGTTATTTCTATTTCTAAATTAAGTAACATAAAAGTCACAATAATCTTTTAATTTTATTTCAAGGTTAAATAAATATATTTTTATATTAAATTCATTTAATTAATTTTAAATCATCTTTACGCCGGATTATGTAATATGTTTATTTTTATTCTTAAAAAAATTTATGAAAATTGTTTTAAAATGAATAATGTTTCTCCATTATAATTAATTAAAACAACCCCAATTGATAAATATTTTAAAGGAAAATTTTAGATTATATATCTAAATTTACAAATTAAAATTCATATAAAAAATATTACTAGTTATAATGATAATGTAAAATGATATTTTCCATGAATTGTTTTTAGAAAACCGATTTCTGTCACACTTATGGATTTTATATTAAGCAAAATTATTCCACTACTATGATTTTATTCTTATTAAATGGATTTAATATTTATAATCAACATAATTAATATTAGATAAAAAATTCATCAAATATTTTATACTATATGAACAGTAACATAAATAAATATTTATTGCAATGGTTAAAGGATAATAGGTTATTTATGGGTAAAAATAATAAAAAAGGGACAAGAAACATAGTAAGGCAAATAGTATGCATATTTATATTTTAATATAATTATAATAAATATTATATTTTATTGTTACTTTATAAATTACCAGGAAATTATTTTGATAAAAAGTATATTATTATATGATAAAACACAAATTGAATTTTTGTGTAGTTAACGATTTCAATTAAGATATTACTTTTTTATGAATTTAGAAATTGTTAAAATAAATTATATTTTAATAAGATTATAATATAAGGTAATTATTATTAATTAAAAATGATAATATAAATGTTTATGAAGTCAAATTTAATTGTTATAAGTGTTCAAATACTATTATTATAAAAAAACATGCATATTTCTCAATAAATGTCGATTATTTTGAAAAGTAAGAATTCACATATTTAGAAAATTATTTGGATAAAACAAATATTTTTATTGTATAAATAAAATTTCAATTATCCAATAGTGATTTTTTTATAATTTTAATTGACATAGAACTTTTCAGGTAAAAAGTTAATACCATATAAATACATGGGGTGTATTATGACATTATAATAACACAAAAGTTGTGTAATAAATGATATAAATGGTATCAATGGACAAAATTGTTTTCTCCTATAATTTTTTTTTATTTTAGGAAATTTTATTAGTTTTATTAATCCTTTATGAATCCTCAAAATCCTGTAATATATTCTAAGGTTTTTAAATTATTTATATACGAACATGACTCAATTCCACATCACCAGGGGTAATATTTTAATATGTTATTCAATTAGTCTTATAAAATAATGAAAGAAACTTATCATTGATTTAAATTTTTGGGGAAACCATTAGATAGGTTGTGTTTTTGAATACATTGTTATATAGAGTCTAAAACTTATATTTGTAAAATAATTACGAACTCACCTTTTTTTTCTATATAAACCAGCCCCAGATCCCACTAATCATTAATAAAAAATATTGGTGAACATATATAATACATAATCCAATATATATATTCCTACCATGATTCTCCCAATCTCTCAAGAAGCCCCTCTCATGCTTTTAGAATCACCCTCTCAAGGTTAGTGATTTCCTTCTCTACTTTTTTTCATTCAAGAACCTTATTTGTAATTATACTTTTGAATCTCAATTGTATATGTTTTCCGGACTTCATAAAAGGCTCTTTAAATTAAAATTGAATTCCTAACATTGATATAAAACTTATCTCCTATCATCTAAGCATTTACATAAGCCGTTACTAGGTTTTGATTTAGTAAGGGATTTCCCTCTATTCTTTTCACTTCGTGCAACTTATTTGTAATTACCGTTTCGATTATATATTGGTTATGTTATCAAGAATTTAAAAATTTTCCATTAATTTAAAAAATTTTACCTTAAAATGATATATCACTTATCCCTGATCATTATAGAATTTACCTATGTCGTTATTATGTCTCAATTTAGTAAGGGGTGTTTCTCTCCTCTTTTCAATTCAAGAACCTTCTATATAATTACCCTTTTAAATCTCAATTTGTTATGCTTTCATGAGTTTTTAAATATCCCTTAATTGTACACATTGTGTCCTTTTAATTATATATCCATTATACCCACACATTCTGATGTTTAACAAAGTTGTTACCATGATGAATGTTTTTATGTGATTTCCCTCTATTCTTATTCCATTATTGAACCTTATTTATAGTTATCCTTTTTAGTCCAAATCAGTTATGTTTTTAGGATTGTTTAATTTCCCTTTAATAACCAATTTGATTCCTAAAATTTTGATATCAAATATTAACTCTAATTATATAATTTATATAAGCAGTTACTATGATGAAATTTTCTAAGGGACCTTTCTCTCATCATTTCAATTTGAGAACCTTATTTGTAATTATCCTTTTTGTTCTCAATTGGATATATTTTAATTATTTCTTAATAATACATTAAATTAAAACTGGTTTTATTTTAATAATATATCATTTATTACCTCTCAATTTTATATTTACCTAATCTGTTACCATATTGAAATTTTTTAAGGTATCATCTCTTTCTCTTCGTTATTTAAACACCATATCTATATAGTAATTTTTGTTTTCTGATTAATAATATTGGGATAAAGTTTTACCATATATTAATAAAATAACTTTTTATATAAAAATGATTATATACCCCCATTAAATATCATTAAACCATTCTATAAATCCTTATGTACTACCGTTACACCGATGAAATTGTCATGTGATTTTCCAAGATAAATCTTTATTCAAGAACTCACCTTATCTTATGCCTATTAATTTAAATATTATCATATTGGATTATGTTATTATTTATCCTTCAAATTTATTTTTTTAATTCCATGTTATTTGAGATAAATTTCTCTCCCATTTATAATTTTTAAGAATGTTAATATAATATCATTAAATTTCTGAAATTTCACTACGATTTTTCAATGACGTACATTTGTGTGGTTTATGCCCATACCAATTTCCACTAAAATGTATTAAAAATATTTTCCCGATACTTAAATTATTGTGTAATTCCTTGTATTTAACCCAAATTCTGTAATCATGGAATTAAATGTGATGAAATTTTTTATTATGTTTTATGATCCATGTGGCATACTTATTCATGTACATTATATGATTCTTATGGGTACACCCAGATAACACATCAATGCATTAGGTAAAAGTTTAGTCACATGATACATAATTAAAGGGATTAGGGATAGAACCCAATCTATAATGAAACCTTTTTCCACCATGTAATTACATCTTGGTGGTTATCCTTGACCTATGTTTTTTGATTCCATGTTTAATGTTGTTGCCAAATTTCCCATGTTGTTTTTAGGTTACCATGATTTATCTAGCCTCATTACTCATAATTATGATTCTCACCCCTTTAATGTTCTATTAATGTGACAATTTTCTAAATTTTAATACTTTCATCATGTTATTCCTCTTTTATATTCCCTTATTGGGATTTACAGCTCAACCATTTTTTATCTTGGTTCCAAGGTTATCCCATACAGTTTAAGGAATCATATGATTTATAAGAGCATGTTAAGGATGTCTTCAATAATGATATTGCATCCCTTGTCCAAGATGTAATTATATGTACCTAATTCCCAAATAAAATAGACTTTTCAATCTTATGGTTTGTGTTATGTGTAATAAATCACGAATTAATATGTAATAAAGAGAAAAGTTGTTATTGTTGGTAACAAAGGTTTAGTTATTTTTGGAATTAGGATAAGAAAACTCTAGAGAAATGTTTTGTGATATTTCTAAACATAATAAATAATACCTAAATTTTGGTAATATATAGCGTAAGTGGTTTCAAAAAATAATACATCCCTATCTAGATACTACAGGTGCATGTGGCTCTAGAATAAATGTACCGAGGGGTAACAATTGAAAACACATTATTGATCTTGGATCTATTGGGAACTAGTTTACAATAATGGGCCTTACTGCGCACCTAGATTAAAACTTACTAGGTATATGATTTTGTAAATTCACATGCTCATTTTGTACAATTATTATTTTATTAAATTCCTATAGTAGTATATTTTATTTAACAGATAATTGATCATATATATTAATGCCTAGAAATTCATATTTTATATAGATACATTTAATTTATAATTTATACCTTTATTGTTATTTTATTACAAGTTTTGGGGCTTCTAGTTAAAAATTACTCTTCTAAAATTTTCCCTTTATTCTAGTAAATGGATGGAATTTGAGGAACTGAGTAAACAAAGAATGTGATGGGAAATGTGAAAAATTCTAAAATGTGATATAGAACATGATGGGAGCACAAAAAATTAATATTGTGATTATTGTAAACTTGCTATCAAAAATCATAATTTAAAATTGGAAAATAGTTGAATTTCAAAATACATTAATGAATTTGAGGAGGAATTCTATAGGTAGTTAAACTAATAATGATGTTAAAGGAAAGAAGATACAATTTTATGGGCGTCAACAATGCGGAAAGAGGAACCAATGGAAATGTCAGAAAAGAACATGATACTGTCTTTCATGTGAAGAAATAGTACATACATTTGAGAGTTTCCAAAAAAAAATTGAATGCTAATTGAAGCATTTGATAGAAGGGAATAAATTACATAATTTGATGCAAAATTTATTATTCTGTGTCTTATGTGTGGATATTATGGGCTTTATCCAAGTCAATGCCCTAATCCATGGGCTAAATCCAAGACTAAGGAAGGGACATTGCTATAGAAATCATTACAGTGTAAGGATTAATGTGTTTATGTGTTTTAATTTGAGAGTTATGTTGTTGAAGTATTATATTAATCATGAAACATATAATGATTTTTTGAAGTATTTTTTGTTTAATGAGTTAAAATATATGTTGAATGGTACTACTCACCTATAAAATTGATTTAGTGATAAGGTTATAGATAAACATTAATATTTGTTTAATATAGGGATATAACAAATGAGTCTTAGAATGATTTATCTAAGGGAAATGGAATATTTAATAGAATTTATACAAATTTTTATGATTATGGAAGTTTAGTATGATTAAGGATATTTTGGGAAACATATTACATGATCAAATATTTTTGATTTTAAGGTTATTAATGATATTTGGGAAGTTTTTTATGGGGTTATGGTATAAAAATCCATTATAACTGTTTGATAATAATAAATATTATGTATCTTGAGGTGTAATATAAAGGGTAAGAGATAACATTTGAGATTAAAACATTATCTAATGTTTACGTTACTGGTATTATTTGTGATATATGGGTACTTATTAAATGAATTTTCTATTTTTATCATTTGGGATTTTTACGGATTTTTAGAGATTAATATATCATGGTTATTTAATTTTTTATATTATTTTACTTTATACAAATTATTTTGGATATATTTAAGTTCCGAGGCATATATTGGTATTCATTAACAGATTATGTGATTTGTCAAAATCTTATTTTCCTTGATTCGGTCAAAATAATATATATAGCCTCGTAATGATTTTGCGAAAAAAGATATTGTAGTGAAAATTGATTATTCGATGAAATTATTCTATTAAAGAAGTATATTTATTTATATCCCATGTATAGTTGATAATGGAATTCCTTTAATCTTGTAAAATAATCTTAAAAATAAAATATTGTCATTTTTCAACCATTATTGATGAATTAATGGTTGTTTTACCCTTAGTTGAATTATAGTTTTGTAGTCATTGATATTCACCCAAACATATTCTCTAACCTAATATATTATTACTTTCGTGTTATTTTTATATTATATGTATTTATTTTTCACTTACCACTAATGTCATCCTATATGAAAACCAATATAAGTGATGACTATCACACTTCAATTTCTCTCTTTCCAAGTGGATGTTTTTAACACCTTTTATGATGTGGGTTTTAAATAAAGATATTTTCAAGTGTCAAAAACATTTCTTAAAGAGTAAATTTTTAAATTTTTTGGAATAAATTTATTAATGTGTATAATAATGTAACACCCAGAGTTTTTAAAATATAAAACAATGTCTGATAGCATATGCAATGCACAACCCCCAACCCAAACAAACAATGATTATTTAAATATGACAGTTTTTACCATTCACTTAAATTTATATTTATGAGAATGATTAACTACTTTATATCACATGTATATATATATATGTATATCCTAATCATAATAAATGTATTCACAAATTTACTGAAAATAACCACATAATTGTTTTTGGTAATGTAATTTTTTACTGCAAAATATATTTTGTTTCAAATTTTTATTTATTTATTTTTATGGAAATATATTATAATTATTTTCTGAAAAAATCTATAATATGTATTGGATAAAATGAGTCCCATTTTTTAGATCATCGTATCAAATTATATAAGAGTTAAAGTTTTGTATTTTTCATAAATAATTGATTTTTCAGTGATTAGTGTAAAATATTGTTTTTATGTTAAATTATAATATTTTTTTTAAATTAATTAATATAAAATTAATATTAATTTTTCAATTTTATGTAAATGTTACATAATTATAATTTGATTATATTTAATTTAATTGATTTTTTTTAAATCATCTCTATAACATATTTTAGAATAAGTTTATTTTTAGGCATAAAAACACATTTGTTTACAACAGTTTTAAAATGAATAATGTTTCTCCATTATAGATAATTAAAATAACCCCTAATGAGAAATAATTGGAATGGAAATTTTATTTTATATAACTATATGTAATAATTAAAATTCTGATAATAAATATTACTAGTTATAAAGTTAATATGAAACCATTTTTTCTGTGAAACATTTATTTTTTCTGAAAACATGATTCCATCAAACTTATGATTTTTATGTTTAATTAAATTATTCCACTTATGTGATTTTATTTGATAAAATGGATTCCATATTTAGAATAATCAAAAATAATATTAGGTAACAAGTTTAACTTATTGTTTTTGGATAATATGAATTGTAACTATAGCACATATTTATTACAACGGTAAAAGTAAAACATGTCATTTAAGGGGAAAAATAAATTAAAAAGGACTAGAAAAAAATATAATAGTTTGAATATTTATATTTTATTTTTAATAAAATAATAATTATAATTTTTAGTTACTTCAGATAAATAAGAAATTATTTTTATAAAACAAGATTTTTCTACGGCTAAACAGAAATTGTAATTTTGTATAATAATCAATTTTAATTAAGTTTTTCTTTTTTGATTAATTCATGAATTTTAAAAATAAATGAAATTATAATAAAATAATATTATAATGTAATTTTTTTATTGAAAAATTATAAAATAATTATTTACGAAATCATATGTAATTATTATAAGGTTTGAAAATTCGTATTGTCAAAAAAAGAATTTATCAATAAATATTGTTTTATATTTTAAAAGTTATAAATTCACATATTTAGAGAAATATTTTGATAAAATAAATATTAATTTTGGAATTTCTATGTTGAAATTATCGAATATTCATTTTTAATTATTTTCTGAGATAGTCAAATTTTTTGGTAAAAAATAAATATGGTATAAATATAAAGGGCCTATTATGACCTAATAATGAAGATAAGTGATGTAATAAATTATATAAAGGGTATAAAATACCCAATATATGATTATATTTTTTATAACTTGGTATTCAGGTTATTTTATTAATTTTATGAAGCCTTTAGAAAACCTCAAAGACCTATTATATATTTTAATATTTTCAATTGTTTTCTTTGTGAACACGACTCACTTCTACAAAACTGGGGGTAATATTCTAATATGGTTGAAAAATAGACCTATAAAAGAATGAAAAAACTACCATTTGGTTTAAAATATTATAAAAACCCATGGGATGGTTTTTGGTTTTGATTACTTTATTATATAGAGTCTAAATCCATTGTTTGGGAAATAAAAAAGAACTCCCCTCTCTTTTCCTATATAAACCGATAAAATTTCCCATTAAAATACACTTAATACCATGTATCATGTCTCCAATCAGCCATATCCTCTCCATGTCCCCCATGATCTTAACACGCTTTTCCCATGCATCTAGAATTACCCTCTCAAAGTAAGGGACATCACACTATTCTTTTCCATCCATTCACCTCATTTGTAATTAGCCTTTTGAATCTCAAATGGTTATGATTTCAAGAATTTTAAAAATATTCTTTAATTTAAAATTTATTTCCAAAAATTGATATATCATTTTTCCCCTACTACTATAGTTGTTAAGTAAGTCCTTAATATGCAGTAATTTAGTATGTGATTTCCCTCTCTAATTTTCAATTCATTCACATTCTTTATAACCAGCCTTCTGTATCTCAATTGGTTATGTTGTATTGAATTTATAAATATACCATTAATTTAAACTTATTTTTCCCCTATTATTATATAATTTATCCAATCCAGTATAATTATGGAATTTAGTGAGGGTCTATTCTCTCCTATTTTCAATTCAATCACCTTCTTTGTAATTAGCCTTTTTTATCGTAGTTGGTTATATTGTAATTAATTTATAAACATCCACTAACTTCCCAATTTGTTTTATTTAAATGATATATTATTTATATACCCTCATTTTTACCTTTACCTTAGCCATTATCATGCCGAAATTTAGTGAGGGATTTTTCTCTCTTCATTTCCATTCAAAAAACTTCTTTGTAATTAGCCTTTTGAATATTAATTCATTATGTTGTATTGAATTTGTAATCCCCCTTTACAATGAATTTTTTTCCTAATATTGTGAAATATTTTATACACTCTCATTATATAATTTATCTAATTTTTTATGTTGAAAAAATTTAGTGAGGGACATTTCTCTTCTATAATCAATTCTAGCACCTTCTTAATAATTAGCTGTTTAAATAAAAATTGTTTATGTTTTCATGTTTTTATAAACATAACATAACAGAAAAATGGTATAATATAATGATATTTCATTTATACCATCTCATTTTTACTTTTAATTAATTCGTTACCATGTCAAAATTTAGTAAGGGATCCTCTCTTTCTCCTCTTTATCAGCGAACCTTACCAATGTAGTGGGAATTGATTTCTAATTCCTAATGTTGGGACATGATTTTTCCATATCCTTATTAATTAACCTTTTATATAAAAAATTTTAGATACCCATTTAACTCGCATTGATCCATTTTACGAATAGTCATATACTACAATTACACAATTGAAATTACCCTTCAAATTTTCCATGTCATGTTTTTATTCAAAAACCCTCTATGTCTTATTCAAATCAAATAAAAAAATTTCATGTTGGATTATTTTATTAAATATGCCTTATATAGTTATTTTTACATAAAATTTATTATATTACCCTTTACCTCTAATTGAATATTTTTATGCATCTTCATGTATTATCGTTAGACAGTCAAAATGTCATTACAATTTTCCATGATGAACATTTTAAGGTGTATACTCATACCCATTTCCACTCATGGGTATTCACCAAATTATACAATTAATTAATTTATTTTGGGAATTAAATGTTGGTAGCACATAATCCTTAATCATGGGATTAAATGTTATGAATTATGTTCTTATTTTATATGATCCTTGTAGAACACTTATGCATGTATACCATATAATTCTAATGGGTGTGCCCAGATAGAGATTCCATGAATTATGTAATGTTTTAGTCTCTGTAGACATCAGGAAATGGATATGGGAGTAAACATAATCTATCATGGAACTTTTTCAACAATGTTATGATGTTCTTAGAGGTTAGCATTGACCTATGTTTATAATTCCATGTATAAACATGGTAGACACATTTCATAAGTTTCCTTTATGTTACCATGATATATCATTCCTCATTATTCATAATTATTATTATAGAAACTTTTTTAATTTATGTTTCTATTTCTAACATGTAATAAAATACTCATGTTATTATTCTTTTATATTCAATTATATGTCTATATATATATCACCCCTTTCTTATGTATGTCCCCAGGTTATCTCATATAGTTTTAGATGGCATATTAGTAATCAGTGAATGCTATATTTTTAATAGTTTTCATGTATCCCTTGTTAAATATTTTATAATATTTTAATAATTACTAAAGAAACTATAATTAATTATATTCTGGATAGTATTGTGTGTGAAAAATCATGAATTAATGAGTTATAAAGAGTAGGGTGGTAATATTTAATAATAATTTTATCATCCTAAAACTAGTGGAAGAGTAATGGGTTTCATAAAAATATTTTCATCATAAAAAATTTAGATAAATAATAAGAATAGAATCCTTTTTTCATATTCTTAATAAATCAAATGTTACATAAATGTACTCCATCTTATATAGATAATGTTATTAAAAGATCACTTAGAATTTTTCCTGAAGAAGATATATTTTCTTTGAAAAAAGTTATTAAATATAGAAAATCATAAAATATTTTGGAAATATTTTTCATTAAAAATAAACTCAAGATCATATTAATTATTATTAAAATAAGATAATTGTCATGAAATAAGAAAATTACATTCATGTCATATATGTTAAAAACAAATATTCCTTCCACACTTTCTCTAAAATTCAAATGAGCATTGGTTTGAACACAAAATGTAGTTTAATTTCATATTTTTTTTGTAAAAATTTAAACATGGGTAAAAATGTGTTTTTAAATAATTTAAGGAATGTTAAAATAATTTGGGAAAACAATTTTAGAAAACATGGTTCAGTAAGATAAATAGTTTTCGACCGAAGAGAGAAATAACAAAAATTTTTATTAAAATTATTCTTTTAAAATATTGTGTAAATAATGAGATTAAAATGAAGTGGAAAATTTTATTATAATGAAATAAAAATAGGATAATAAAATTCATGAGTTTATTGAGTGATAGATCACATGAATTCATAATTGGAAGCATAATCATAAACAATTCCGATAAACGATGCGATTGTAACATAAAACTCTTACATCTTTAGAAATAATTAATCAAAATCATAATTAAAGAATAATAAAAAAATAATATCATGGGAATAAATAAATTCATGATAATAAATTGAAAATTTTCTCTATATATGCATCATAAAATAATATAGGTGCATAACATATCATATGTCTCAAAGAAGGAAAATTGAGACAAACCCATAAACCTATGTATCTTGTTCCTTCAAACACGTTAAAAACACATATATAATAAATATAATATTATTTTAAGTATATTAAAAAACCATAATTATATATATCATAACATATGTGATTTACTTATGACCTTTTAGTACCCATTTAATGTCAATTCCATGGCAAATTCATCTTTTTTCTAATAAAAGCTTCCCATTTGGTATATGTTTATTTTTTTTATTTTTCATTTTCTTACTTTTATCAAGGTTATGAAATCTCTAAAATGTTAACAATGATATTAAAATCATATATTTTTAGTATATATTTATTTAAAGTGATCAATAAAAGTTATTTATTGAAAATAAAATAGACTATTCAGGGATATGGTTGGACATATGTACACATGAATGTTCTTTCCATTTTCTAAAAATAATGAAAAAATAATGTAAATATTATATTAAAATTTCAAAATAATTTTCTTTTCATTTATATCCAATATGTTTATTAAAACAATCCTTAATACATTATATGTAATGTGTGAACGAATCACATCGCTTTATGAGGTGGTAGTCTGCAATGCTCATGAATAAATTTTTCATATTCCAATAGAGGGGAAAGTAAAAATAATGATATAATGATTAAAATAAAAATAAAACTATAATAAATATAATATAAAAAACAATAATCCATCATTATAACCACTTGTGAGATGTGGTAATGGAAAAATTAATGACATCATTTGGTGAGGCGGTAGTTCATTGTACAAATGAATGAAGATTTAATAGCCCATTTTGATGGAAGAATATATTGATTATAAATGATCACCATTAAATAATAAAATATCAATTTTAGGAATAAATTTTATAATTTATTTTATCATGGTTTAATAATAATTGAAGCAGGTGGGTTAAGAAATAAAATAAAAATGCTCGATGAAGAACGTTACCTCTTCCTTGGGTAACCTCCTTTGTTTGGAACCAAAAGCCCACCTATATTGAATTTATTCCAAAAATAAGGCATCTGGGAATATGTATGTGAAGTTGGCAAGTTATCTGGGAAGGTATTTTCTGATACAAAGGGATTCAAGTTGTTAATAAGAGAGGAGAGGGGGTGGCCTTTTATAAGTATGGTGAGTGACACACTTGTAATTATTTTTAAAGATAAAGGTATACCCGCTTTTTTCACAGAAACGAAGGCTCTACAATGGAAAATTATCTATACTTATACATTATATGGTATACATATTTCTATTAAAAATATTTTATAGAAGTTTTTATATCATTTTAACACTTATATTTTTTTGTTTAACCCCGCTTTAACACTATTTTTATCCAAATGGTGGTAAATAATTTTTATAGGTTTTACTATTAATTATTATTATAACTTCTTTTGATCATAATATAAAACATAAATGATTTTGGTTCAAAATATGTAATCATTTTTTTCAAATTCAATTATAAAAATTAGAAAATTTTATTTTGAAATAAATCCTGCAGACTCGATAATATTACAGGTTTTCAAAGAGGAAGTGTTCAAAAGATTTCAAGGTTTTTATATCAAAATTCATTATGAAATTGATTAAATTTACATTAATAGGAATAATAGATATATAATTGAACAAATTTTACTTTTAAAAAAATAAAAATAAAATCTTTCATTATAAATAAATTAAACAAATACTACAGTTTTCAATTAAAATTCGTTATTTTCATCTTACATCAAAAAATGAATATTTTCAGAAAAATTAAAAAAATTAAAAATAAGATAATTTTGAGAAAATTATTTAAAAAATTATGGTGACTTTAACAAATTAATTTCCTAAAAGAGTGAAATTTTTGTTTTTTATTTTTCATAAAATGGCATAAAACTCCATTTTTTAGGAAGTAGTATTTTTGAAATGTATAAATACTTTGATAAATATTATATATTTTATTATCAATATGTTTTATTTTAATAAAATCATTATAATTAATATGTAAAAATTATTTTTTAATATTAATACATCAATGTTTTACATATACATAATAATAACCACATTTAAGTAATTATATGAATAATTTATCTTGGTCTTGTTAAAACTCAATGTTGTGTGTAATTTTAGCTAAACATGGAATTATGTATAACACATTCTATTTGGGAAATATATTTTTTTTTGAAAAAAATAAATAAAAAAATCGCAGTGTCATAAAAACATAAATTATGAGTCTCTGGGTTTGTATATAGGTTTTCCATGGTTATATTTCTATAAGTTTCCATATCCTAATTTGTAATATATTACATCATAATCCTTTTTTTAAATCCATTATAATAGTTTATAATGATCATGGGAATCAAACAACGAATATCACCTGGGGTGTATCAAACATGGTGTAGAGTTATGCTTATTAATTTCTCCCCATGTTAATATCATGTTAATACTAAAACAATCTTTTTTAGGGTTATCAACCATATGTTCATATGATCTAGGGATTTAATCTAATTTTTTATATCATGATAGGGATATCATCGTGAAGAAATTATCCACTCTCTACTTTATTAATTTTTTTTCTAAATATGTATTACCCTTATAGTATTACTAATTTTATCCATTTATACTCATAAAAATTACTAATCCTTATTCTGGTACTAACTATGATGCCCCATAACCACACTCTCGAGTCCAGTGCTAACCACACAAACTCTACATGCCAACATTGAGACCAAGTAATATGGCATAAACTCAACATGGATATATTTCACATAATTTTAAAAATTTAAACCATTCACATCATGAATAATCATATATTCATTAGAATAAAATGTAACATCCTCACTCAACTCATTACGTTGGTCTAGGTTGTATGTGATACTAACCGTAGTTGACATTCCAAAGATAACAAAGGCTCAAAACACATGTAGAGGGTTTAAATATAAGATTACATGTGGGAATAGATTATCATTTTTATGTACATTCAAAACCATAACATGAATAAAAGAAAATTAATAAAAAACGGATTTTCATATAACTTAAGCATGAAATCAAATCTATCTATAATAAATCTGTCAAAGACCATCATTAGTGTAATAAAGGAACAATGAAAATATGAAAATTAAGACTCAAAAGAAATAAAAAAATCTAGAATCATGGTAGTGCCATTATATAGTAATTAATTATTCAATTCTATGATATATCTATACCTATTATAGAAGATACATTTAGAATACCCTCCAGATAAACAAGAAATATTATATTTTCCTATATCATGAAAAACAATATCTGTATACACACACAAGTGTATATACGGTGGGTGAGTAATCATAACCAATAGGAAAATCCCAATATAATTTTCCCATATGAAACAAAATATAAAGTAGGCTATATAAAATGACTATAAAATATATTAAAAGAATATAAAAGAAATATAAGAAAATTTCAAAAAAAATTAAATAATGTAGATGAATTAATATTAAAAACGAATTACCACTAATGATGTGTTTTCCGTTCTAGCAGCAGGTCTAATTTATTTAATATAATTTGGAATATTCCACCCCCATTTTCACGCACACACACACATGTATATTCCTTACCCAGACCAACCTATACTCACAATAGGTGATACATCCCTTCAATAAGCCATCATTTGGTGATGCAATATTACAGAGGTACTTTTGACCATGATCTATCCCATGTTTCCCTATTTAGATGTGGAACTATTTACCATGGTATTTTTCAAATGAACATTAACACTGATAACCTATAAATTCTATGAAAAAATGTTTAAAAATTATATTCTTTGAGAATCCCATTTAATTAATTTATCAAACAAATTATGGGTAGCACCAATAACCTAGATATCAAGAACCAAATGGTAAAATAAAATATAGCATAGTATATATAGAATAAAATAATTAAATATAATAGAGAAGTTATTTTGAGAAACCAAAAACCCTCAAATTATATTAAATGTGTAAATGGGGATAATATTAATATCTAAGACACGTTCAGTGCAAAAAAAAACATTCATAAAAATACATATTAAGGATAAGTCTTCAATTCCTGTGATAAATCACATAATGATCAAATTAAACTTGTTTGTTCCCATTGATTCATCCATGTCCTCCATAGTTTATGGTTTATTTCAAGAAAAAATAAGTAGATATAGAACATACGGAAAGATAAGAGACCTCACCTTTGATTCCCATCATCCAACACTAGGATAATCTATGAAATTAGATTCCATAGTTCAATGATCATCCAAGATCACCTTTATGGACATTAGGGTTTTATATCCTAATATTAGAAAAGATATTTGATAGATTTATATAATGTTTTAAGTTAAAATAAATCATTTACATTAATATACCCGTTGTATGGTTCAACCATATGGTTTGAAAAACCATTTGAAAACCACATGAATGTATCTATATAGGTTTTCATTATTAGACTGCATGGTTTAGAAAATAGTGTGCCCACTGTGCACTAAATGAAAATTCTTCCCTCCAAACAACACAATTTCTTTGAGAACATTCATGGTTTCCACGAACCATGCTCAAACCATGCACCCTATAAAACATTTCCATAAAAACCAAAAATCATCCCAATGCTTCTCAAAACAAATTCGAATAATTACATAATATAATATATAAAATATATTAGATAAATAACTTAAAATTTGGGTGTTAAATAATCCCCAAAATTTAGATTTCTATCCTAATAAATATAGTTATCTGTTATTCCCTTGAAGAGTGTAGGAAATTTAACCCACATAAATGTCTCTAATTCCCATGTTTCCTTTTGAATAATATCATCATTCCATAGTATATATTATAATTCATACTTTTTTTACCTGAGATATTACATTTCCAATCTATAATCTAAACTTTTACATGGGTAATATCCATATCTAAATTAAGAGTAAAATGATCTTAATTGATCACATGACTAGAATCTAGCCGATACTTCTTCATTGTAGAGATATGGAAGACATTATAAAAAACACAGAATCTATATGGTATGTCCAATCAATATGAAACATATCCCATCCATTGGGTAATATCAAATGGTCCAACATATCATGGGGTTAAATTTATTTTCTTTTCCAATCATTGAATAACTTGTCTCGTTGTCACTTTGGAGAATAAATTGTCCCTCATATTGAATGATATAGGTTAGTGATGATGATATACATAAGATTTATTTTGGATTTAATCAATTTCCATATTCTTCAGGATCATTTGGAACTTCTTCAGAGTCTCATAGACAAGACTAGGTCCAATAAGTGAATTTTATCATATTTACACCCAATATAGTAGAGTATGAAAATGATGACCATATAATTCCAATAATATATAAATATATATCATCTAATAGTAGATATAATTAGAAGATAATTCCAAAACATGAATATGATATTCCCAAGAATAACCATAGTCTATGACACATGCTCTGAGAATATCTTCTAATATATGATTTTTTATTCTCACTGACCATCCATATGAGGATGATATGCCATGATCATAGTCAATTGAATTCAAAGATAATATTTTAGTGATATATATAATAAAGTAGATATTTTGGGATATTTATCAGAGATTTTCAAAAATAGAACTCTATGAAACTTGACAACTTCTCAAATATATATAGTTCTAAAATACTTTAATGTGTTAGAATATCTTATTGGGAGGAATTATGCTGACTTGGTGTGTTGATCCTCAATAACATGAATTTCACTACACTAATATGCTGTCATTGGCTGTCCAATGACAAATTTCACAGAAATAATCATCAAATTATACATATTTATATGGATATATTAAATAAAACCAACTAGTTATTAATGTTATGTATTTACATAGTGATAAGTTAGATTTTTCATAATTTAATCTTCAATTTTTTATTTTATGCCTAACCAACAAAAATAAGCTTCCATCACCTTGTAAATTTTATGAATACTAAGTTGAATAACCCATTTCAAATGTTGATACACTGAAAAAAGATTTTCCTAGAAAGGAAATGGACCAAATACAATTATAATGGCATAACAATGACTTTTTATACTCTATCCACCCACCATAAGTATCGCTACAATTTAGTTTTTACCTTAAGGTAGTTCATTTAGGATCTTATAATTGATATAATTTGAAAATATCCACTATGTTAGGAATAGTATTAACTAGGAAGAAAATTACAATCTTATTTTTTTCAACTCTATCACGATTCATGTTAATTATAATGTTCAATAGTTATGCCTGTCCATGAGGATCCATGGATTTTTTTTACATTAATTCATACTAAACCATCTTCTATGGAAATCAATTTCATAACTGTTTACACGAAGTAAACGACAATCCACTGAAGATACCCCATTCATTATTTTTTCCTCATGTTCAAGCCTCCATAAGTGAACATAAGTTCAAAAATATAATGATTTTTGAATACTATGAACTTTTCTCCAATGTTATTATATAGGAATGTATTTGATGCATAGACCAACAAATATAATTCTAGGTCATGTGTTTATAGTTATTCTCTTGTGGAAAAAATTTCCTTGAACTATAAGATGTACCATGATCTCCCTATATGAGAACACATCCCAAACAAGATCCACACATATTATAGTATGACACATATCCAAACCATTGATTTTGTAAATATTAGGATTGGTACTAGAGTGAAATAAGATTTATGCTCTAGAAATAATTTCATAAAATAATAATTCATTATATTAGAATAAAATTTCTCAACAAAATATTTATTGGATAATAAATCCTTGAAAAATACAAAAGAAACAAAAAATAGTAGCTTACTAATCCATGAAAGGTTAATTTCTCAGAGACACTATTTAGTGTCTTCCAGGAGATAAAAAATATAATCTTACCGAGGTTAATTGATATTAACTACTTAAAAATTTCCTATATGAGGACATATACTTCTTATATCTAGAAGTTGAACATATAATACATTACATTGACCTAGGGATCATAAATATTTATTTGAATAATTTCTTGTGTGCTCCTCTTTATTAATACTACTTTGAAAATAAATCAAAATGTCATCAGAATCTACCACAAAAAAATAATCTTTGAAACGGTGGAATATATGATCAGTAATGGCCATAATGATTATTGGTGTATTCATTATACCAAATTGAATGAAAACATATTCATAATGACCATATTAACACCAGAATGTTATCTCCAGAATATCATATTTTCATACTTTTATATTATGATATCATGATCATTGATTAATCCTGATGAAAAGCATTGAGCCATTTAATTTATCAAATAGATTATAAATTCAAGGAAGGGGGTTCCAATTTTTCATTATAACATGAATAAATTTTCATTATTCAATACATAATTTGAGGGAATATTCCACCTTCATTCTGAATACAATTGGTACATCCCAAGGTGATGTTCTAGGTCTGATGAATACTTTAAACTCCAATTTTTTCATATTCCAATTTTAATCATTTAGCAATTTCAATTATATAACATATGATAATATTGAAAAATATATTTTTCCTATGAGTATATGGATATAAATTTCATTATTTATATTAGGCATTATATAGTGAAATCATTTGGAAACGCATATGGGTATCGATACACTATGGTAGGAAGAATAATATTTCTATTTTCATCTACAATGACCTGGATAATTCCTACTAACTATCCAGAGATAGTTTCATCCACTGATAATAAAGGTACCTTTTAAATGTATTTATATCCCAATCCCCTTCAATAAATGAATAGATTCATATTGGGATGTGAATGACCCATGTCAAGATTAGTACCCAATATGAGCATTAAATTCCACAATATAATCCATTCCAAAACAAGTTATAAAATATCATAGTCTAGGACCATAAAATCAATGTGAAATTTAACACTATTAATGTAAATGGACCATGCTAGAAACATAATTATTCCAAAATTCCGTTGTATGATGGGTGCCTCTATACTCATGGTTGGAGTTATCATTTCTATATATAACCCCAATCTTGTAATCACCTGAGAAAATTGAAAATAATTTGATTCACAAGTGTCAAGAAAGTTAGGCATAGGAGTCGAGTTCAGAAGGATGGTTCCTCACACAATTGATGGACGTAATTACTATATCATGATAGCCTAATCTACTCTATATAACAACTGATTTTCAATAATCAGATAGTTCTTTATTCCTTAATAAGGTATCAATTGAAAAAGCAAAGCATTTTTATTAGTATCCTGGTTCACCTGGTTCTATGGAAGAGAACTGTTTTGATGGGATTGTCTCATTTGAGAATATTAATCTTGTTAATGATTTGAGCCATCTCTACTACTGATTTAAATATATCATTAAAATAATTTATGATATTCCCACTCTTGTTGTATTGGAGAAAGTTCCTCAGTGGTATACTACATAGCTTCTTTTTGTGTGTAAGATACACACACTAGTGATATCATAGTTCATTTATAAGAATTGCTGGATCAGAGGAAGATATAGTGGATTGATTATACGAGTCCTTGTTTCGATGGTATGAACCCTCCTTATTGGGTTTATTTTCTGTACTAATTTTCCCACCAGTTTCCAGATAGACAATGGTGTCTCCTCCACCAAGATTTATTGGGATAACTCTCTCAATATTTCTATCACTCTCTCTAACTAGTTCCTTACTCCCCATTTTTTATATTTAATAGTAAAAAGCATTACCATCTTTGAGTGACCTCTGGTTGGAAACTCGACTAAAAGATATAATATTTCATCCTCTTACTTGAAGCTACCCTTGGGGAGAAGCAAACAAGTGATTAAATTTATCCTTATATTTAGTCATTATAATACTTCCTTGTTAGAGATAAAAGAATTATATTTTATTCTTTATTTGGAAGGATTTTGAAAATAATTTATTTATGAATAGTTTCAAGTATCCTTCCAAAGTGAGATATCAATGAAACATAGCTTGAACTACAATGTCCCACCATGATTTCTCTGGGTCTTCACGAATATAAATTTCTAGATTAATAGTCACATTAGATCGATTCCTCATGATATCAAATATTCTAATCAGTCGGATCTTCCCGAACTCTTCTCAGTATGGTCTAGAATAACTATGTTAAAAATTTTAGGTTCTTCTTTAGAAGTTGAACCAAGTGATTCCATTGATGATATTATTTAGTCTTAGGCCCCTTATCGACAAACTAAATGTTTTTCATTATATATTTAAATTACTGTTTGGTCATCGATGGTTTAGGTGTATCCTAATTCTCAAATACTTCCTCTTAGTGGGTCCTCATTCTCCCTAGTAGTGGAATTTCGATTCTTGAAATGATTTTAAAATATAACAATTATTCACTATCACTATTCATATATTTAGGGATAAATTATATATATATATATATATAAATTATCATAATACCATATTACCAAAATCAAGTAATTTTATGTATAATGAAATACTAGAGGGAAGTATCTTTACAATAAATATTACCTAGAACCCACCAGCTAAACCCATGATGATGAGTTGGAAATGCACCAGAAGTTCTTGAAAACACTTATTATATCGATACTACACTAGTAACATGAATTCCAGTATAATAGGTTAGATACATATTTATATGTTACAAATTTCAATTTCTGATGTATCCTATCTCATTTCGGGAATCCTAATTGACTGACCAACCAACCAAATACCCTATGTAACACCCCTGCCCAACCCATTGGCCTTGTCTATTTCATAGCTTCTACTAATCTTATGTTACAATCACTGGACACAAAATGATTAAAAAAATTAAAAGTGTTTAAGCACAATATTATTAGGGGAATGATGTTCCCTTTTTAGACACACAAAAAACCTTCACATGAGAAAACAAAAATAACTAAAACTAATGATGTCTGTATAAATAATTCATTCAAAAAAATAAAAAAATATTAAATATATCAATGATCAATATTATAGTAACAATATAAAAGCTTATATGAGAACAATATGATTATAAAGTATCAAATGACTCTAAGAACAAGGTGGAACCACTTTAGAACAAGTCACAATCCACTATAAATCTCCATTTCCACCATCTATGAAAATATTATTTAGAGTCCCTACTAGAGAATTATTAGACCTTTCATTTTTTCAGTATCATGAGAAAACATCTACATATACAAAAAATTTCATATATTGGGGTGAGAAATCATTAACAGTATAGAAAACCTAATATATTTCCCCATATACCACTAGGATCAGAAACTAGTTAGCTCACTAGATTATAAAATAGGTAAAATGAATATAAAAAACAAATAAAGTTGTTTCCAAAAACTTAAATAATTTAGATGAATATATTCTCTATAACCAGTATAAAAAAATATGAGTTTTCCATTTAAGAAGAAGATAAAATCCATTTATTTCAATTTTCCATAACCCCCAAATGTTTTCAAACACACACACACACACACATGTATATGCTTGACCTAGACCACCCTCTATATGTGAGTGATGGGTCATCCTTTCACCAAGCCTTTCCTTAGTGATCCAATTTGATGGTGGTAATTTTTTTCATGATGTATCCCTTGTTTTCCAATTTTATGATAGTACTTCCAACCATGATCTATTATAAATGAAAATTAATAAAATTAAAAGTCAACTATTCTGGGAACACATATTAAAAAAATCCATTAGAAAACCATATAATACATTTGTTAAAACCATTATAGTGGATTCCCACAATAATGATTTCAAGAACAATCATATAGTAGAAAATCCAGTAGAGTTTCAATAGGGTAAAATTGTTAGAAATCATAAGAGAGTTATTTAAATAAACCCATAAGCATGATAATTCAAAAAAAAATTGGAATGATGAAACAATATATGACTTAAATAATTTTTGCATAGCAAAACTCTCATGAATCCATATATATTGGATCATAATTTTTTCCCATGAGGAATCATAATTAGATCCCATTAGAATTGTTTATTCCAATATATCTATGCATGGACACCCAAGTATTGTCTTCGGTTTAAGAGAAAATGATTCAATTTAGGATAGATGGGAAGCACATGTTCTTTACCTATGATTCCAAATGTCCAACACTCAATGAATTGATAAAATAATAACCCATATCCCGAAGCACATCAAAAATTGACTATA
The DNA here is from genome assembly GCA_963277665.1 of Viscum album. Lineage (NCBI taxonomy): Eukaryota > Viridiplantae > Streptophyta > Magnoliopsida > Santalales > Viscaceae > Viscum > Viscum album. The sequence goes on along the minus strand of OY728120.1, from coordinate 280,001,913 downwards.
TGATTATTAGGGTTTGGAATCATTAAAGTAGTGGAAATCTATGATAGTATTTATATGTTTCAGACTAAAAAAACTATACAAAAATATTCATTTTTTAATTTGTCATCAAAATTCTGAAAACCTTATGCACGAATATTTCTAGAGTCAAATGGTCTTGCTACGCAATTTGGGATCCATGCTCCATCTATATGCCTACCCAAAAAGTACCCTCTCCATTAGACATAGTTTCCTATGGAACAAGTATGGGTTCCTTTATACATTCTCAAACCATGTTCCCATAAAAACCTTTCTAAAATACCCCCAAAACATCTAGATACTTACAAAAACATCACCCAATAATTACATAACATAAAATACCAATGAAGTAGAGAGAAACATCAAACTAGGTGTGTTTCACTGAAGTTTAATTGTAAATGGGTATTAACTATATAAAGAATTATTTCATATAATTACATCAACACTCCTTACAAAAAACCTATAGAATACATCACTGTAAACATAATGCTCTAAATAATTTCTTGTGTAAATGGGAAACATAATAATGGGTGATCTCAAATGTTCAGTAAGGGAAATATTATCAATAATTAATAATGTGTTAGAACATAATAATATGAAAAAACATGATCATGATAGAAAATTCTTAAAAAAAAGCATTGAACTATATGAGTTTTCTATAGGTCATGATTTAATGAAATGTATTCTTAAATGATTAAATCTATAAAAAGGAAAATTATTATGGAAATATAAGACAATAAACATTAGCCTTGGGAATAATATAGGGATAAAAAATGATCATTTCTTGGAAATTGGGAATTAAAGGGAAATGTGACACAAACATAAGACCATTAAATCTTCTCATTGTGTGAAAATTCATTCATTCCTACCCTTTATATTGTGAGATACCCTAATCCTATCCACCCTTTATGTTGTGAGAATCCATAATCATGCTTTCGGTTCATTATCTAATCATTAACCAATGTATTATAAGGATAAATAGGAACCCACCCATCACATCCATATATATATATATATATATTATTTATGAAAATAATCATTTATCATATCCTATATAACCCATGGAAGGAAATGGATTTCATAAAATTTCGAAACCATATATCATAAAATGAACCAAAGAATTAGATCAATTTGTTCCAAAACTAAATTACCTATAATGGTTATTTCATTAGAAAATTTATATGCTGATTTATTAATAATAACTCTAAAATAGATATACCCATGGGGTGTAAATAAAATATGGATGTGAAATGTAAAAAAGGATTTTTATGAAACTTTTCATAACATTATCATAAACATATGATGTTATAATTCTTTTTCAAAAGAATTTTTTTTGGAAGTTGATATGAAGTATTTTTTAAACAATTTAAGAATTAAATCCCTATTAATGATGCCTTTAAAAATATATTAGGCTTATATAATGGAAATTTAGAGTGAATGATAAAATATACAACCGTGAAAGTTATTTTGTTAATATTTTGAAATACCTTTATTGAAACCCAAATCATAAAAAGTATAATAAAACATAATAATGAAAAGAATTAATTATAAAAATAAAATTACATGAGATAATACATAATTTTGTTTCAAAATAAAAATGGAAAACATGTTTCAGAAGAACAAATATGGGCATGGAAGAGAAAGAGCTTATTATAGAGGATGTGAATTATTCTTAAAAACCCAAATAGAGTTATTAAAGAAAAAATATATCAATTATGACTAATTTTATGAGGAACAAATATTACATAGATATAAATAGAAGTTACTATATAGATTAATGAAAAATAATAATATAAGAAACTCGTAAGATCATTATCATGGGTGGAAAACAATTACCCAATGAAAATTGGTTGAGTTGGAAAAACCATTACAAATATCATGAAATTTGACATAAAAATACATTATGATATGTTTTATAACAATCAATTATAAATTATCAAAAAAAAAGTTGAATTAAAATTTTATATACTAATCATTTAAGATATATCATGCTTAGATGAATAGTGTTTGAGAAAAAACATTATACCTTAATTAACGGAAATTATGTTTTTAAAAACCCTTAGAACTTTTTTTATTATGATTATAAATCAAATGAAAATATAAAACATGAGATTTGTGTTCAAATAAAATAAATTTAATGAATAAAATTATAGAAATATCCATAGGTTAGTATATACACTACACAAAATAAAACAAGTGGTGAATATGACATATGTCTAAAAGAAATAAAATTGAGGCGAGAAACCATACCGATATTGTTAAACATTCAATCAAATCAATTGTAATATAAAAACACAACTTTAAATAACATAATTATAAATTTATTTACGGATAAATATAGATATTGGTATTTATATAAAAAATATAAACATATATTAGGTGCATATTATAAAAATTTCCCAAATATGGGTATTTGAGAGGAAAAGGCTTTATGTTTGATTCCTATTATGTTTTGATGCCCTATAAACACATATATGATACAAATTACTATATTAAATAATTATTTAAGAACCATATTAAAATCTATAATATATTATACTCGTTAATTATTATAATTTATTATAAAATAATTATTTAGTTGTTGTTTATTTTCAACTTCAGAAGCTTTTTATTTCGATTGGATCACACAAATTTTGTGATTTCAATGTTGATACATGTATTTTGATACAAAGTTTATAATTCCTATATTTTTAAGGTAAATTTATATATGTTCTATAATTTTTTATAATGTTCTATTTCCTTCTGTTAGAGTTTTCGTTTTCATTAATGAATATAAAATTAGCGATGATCTTGTTTCAGTAATTTATAGAGGAAAAATAATGAAATATTAATAATAGGATATATATTAATAGAATAGATAATATATATTTTGAAAATAATAATTAGGTCATAAATAAAATTTTTCTTCATTACATACATAATTAGAACAATCTATGTGAGGCTTTGAGGGAAATTGAAATATGTTGGTCATGATGGTTGTAGTCTTCACATAACACTAAAAATGTTTTTATTTATCAATGGGTGGGGGGAGACATATAATAGTTTTTATATCATCATTATGACAACCCTGATCTTTTATTACACATTTAAACATAATTTATTTCATAAAAATAATTTGATAAAACAAAGAAGATCGAGAGGTCTAGTATATTTAGAGCTTAGGATCATTAGATAACAACATAAAAAATGAAAAAGACATCATTATTGAAAACTTCCTTTTATATGACCACTACGCTCCCTCATACTTATCATTGCATGGGGTACCCTGAGGACATGCATAAGAAAAGGGGATCTTTAAAGCTCAGTAAGTGAATAATCATGGAATAACATGAGGAATACAATACATGTTATACAACAGGAATATCAATGGGATCAAGAGAAGCATAAACGTAAAGGCATGATAAATCATGACAATAATAACATGGAAATGTGGCAACAACACCTTACATTGAATTAGCATCAGTAAATCCTCATTTCACATGAAGCACTAGTAAAACCTCGTTGAACTTGAATTAACCTGATTAAACACCCATTTCACATAATGTATCATGATACTATTCTTAACCCAATGCATTGGAGTTCTATAAGGGAAAAACCTTCTTAAAAAATTCATTTCATGCATAAGTGTGCTGCATGGATCATATAACATGGATTCATAAAACATAATAATTTATTCTAGGATAAAGGAATATGGAATTCATAAATGAAACTTTATAATCAATAAGTAAATTTTCATAAAGGTGAATATCCTTGATTGTGAAATGGGCATGGTATTCACTACACATTGACATTGTCTTTGAAAATCAGGTCAATTTCAGCAGCGTAACAGCGTGACGTAAGAATTCATAAAAATGGTTGACGAGAGAGAAAGGGGTGTGTGATAATATGTAAATAAAATGGACAGTATTGGGGTCATATGTATACTTTTCCCAAAAATTGTAATGGAATTTAGAGTCATGATACAAAATAATTTCTTGAATGTAAAAGAGGAGAGAGAAATTCCTTTCAGAATTCCGGCATAGTAACGAGTGTACATGGGAGAAATTTAATGAAAATGAAAGGGGTATCCCTTCATTCAAACATAAATAGGGAAGTATGAGGGAGGTTCAAATCCAAACCCCAAAATTTATAATTGAAATTAAATGGTCATAACAATTTAATGAATATTGGACAAAAATGAGAAAGGAAGAAAAACCCTTACTTGGAAGTGTGCTTCCAAAGGCTTGAGAGAGGCTTGAGAGAGGCTTTGTGGGAGCTTGGGGCACATTGGGAAGATTATATATAGAGTAAGGAATAGTTTTGGACAAAATCTAAAGGCGTTGAGTGAGGAGAAAGTGGGATCTTGGGAAGGTTTAAATAGGAAAGGTGAGGGAATTCTTTAATATTTAGGTTTGGGACACCTCACACTAAACTAATCCATACCACAAAGTATCCCATGCTTTGAGCCTATGTTTTTTGTCAAAGGGAAGTGGAAATAAATATTTTATAATTCCAAAGTCAAATCTTCTTAAAATAATGAGGTTACATATGTGGAGGTGAGTCACACTCCCAAGAAAACAATTTAAAAAGACAAGATGTTTAATAAGCCTTGAAGGGTACATTAATGCTTTGTAAAATAAGTCAAAAAACCCCAAAATCAAATTATTTTAATGGTAAAACATATATTGGCCGAACATAAGGCTTATAGTATTTTATTACACCACTATTAGGTCATTATGATGTCATAAAACACATAATATATTTAAACGGTATATAATTTTTACCCAAATACTTGACAGTCTCAGAAAATTCTGAAAAAATCACCTTTGGACAATTTTGAAATCCTGATTCCAGAAATAATATTAATATAATCTAAATAATATTCTAAATATGATAATTCTAAATATTAAAATATAAACCGACATTTATCGAAAATTCATGGGTTCTGACAAAAACGGATTTCAAACCTTAATAAAAATTACAATCACATTCAAAAAATTATAAAATAATTTATATTTAATAAAAAATAATTTATTATTAATAATAATAATAATATTTTATTAAAATATTATTTAATTCAAAAATCCATTTATTCATGAAAATAGACTTCATAGTATAATATTAACTAAAAATATTATTTGTGATTAAAAAACCATCGATAAGGTAACAATAATAAAATCAAGGTATATTCATTATTATAAACAAAAATAATGTACATGAACGTAGTGATAATGTCTTGTTACATAACCCTTATAACACCCACATAAGACTAAAGAGTAATGTGTGCAATGGTGAAAGACACTTAGGGTGGCTCGTATAACATTGCTTGGGTGGTAATCTCTATCAACTTCCACTTCTCTCATAGGCGGTTCTGCTCGAGCTTAACATATTAAAGCTCGGCTTGGGATTGGTTAAGATAAAATCCCAAAGCTGCATCCTATTTTCCAGTCAGTATCAAATGTGTCTCGCAAGGGGCACGTCTACTTGATGAGGTCATCGCTTCATTTGTCTAAGTAAATAAGATTTGTTAAAGCCCTATTTTTATACTAATCATGTGATCACTGTTAAATGGCTATATTAGCAACAATCACGATTCTTAATAATAATTTAAAATCCAAAAACATAAAACAAAAAAAGATGACATTTTATATAATAATTTTACATAAAGAGACATTTAATTAGATCCAGAAGGAGTTCCATTAATGAAATTTTGGGTCGTTAGAATCTTCCCCCCTTAAAACATTTCACCCTCGAAATTTTCTTTTCCATCTCTAAAATAGATATGGCTAACTCTGCTTCCTCACTTCCTGTGATTCCCACATCGCTTCTTCAAACTTTTGGTTTCACCACAACACCTTGACGAGGGGCATTGTCTTATTTCGTAGAACATTTTCTCTACGGTCTAAGATCTTCACCGGTTTATCCTCATAAGAAAGATCATCCTCTAACTGTACCACCTATAAAGAGAGTAAATTTTATGTTTATGTTATGTAATTTCTTAGGATTGATACATGAAATACATCATGTACTTTGGACATGGTAGGTGGAAGTTGTAGTCGATAGGCCACAACCCCGACACGATCAAGAATATCGAATGGGCCGATGTACCTTGGAATAAACTTACCTTTCTTTACAAACCTCATAACCTTATTATATGGAGATATGCGTAGAAAAACCATTTCAAAGTCATTAAACTCACGATCTCATCGATGGTTATCTGCATAACTCTTCCATCGACTCTGGGATTCCTAGATATGTTGCTGAATGGTTTTCACATTTTCCACCATTTCATCCACCATTTCTAGTCCAACCAGATTATTCTCATTGAACTCATCCCAACACGCCTGTGTTCAGCACCTTTTCTCATAAAGGGATTCATATGGTGCCATTTGGAATCTTGAGTGGAAATAGTTATTATAAGAGAACTCAACCAGAGGAAGATGTTGATCCCATCCTCCTTTAAAGTACATTAAGAACGCTCTCAACATTTCCCCAAGTGTTTGAATATTCCACTTGGATTGGCCAACATTTTGAGGATGATAGGCCATATTGAAGTTCAGTTCAGTATTAAGAGCATGTTGAAGAATCTTCCAAAACATAGAGATGAATCTTTTATCTCGATCGGACACAATAGATAGTGGAACTCCGCACAACCTTACCAATTCCCTGATATATATCCATGTCAGTTGATCAAATGAGAAATTTTCCTAAATAGCAATGAGGTGTGTAGACTTTGTAAAATGATTCACAATAACCTAGATTTCATTGTTTCCTTTTTATGTCTTTGGAAGTCCCATGAAAAAGTACATGGTGATGTTATCCCATTTCTATTCTGGTATGGGCAATGGTTGCATCATCCCCTTAGACTTATGCCTCTCTTCCTTCACTTGATGACACACCAGGAACTTTGATGTATATTCAGAGATCACCTTCTTCATATTATCCCACCAATAATGCTCTTGGAGATCTCGATACATATTTGTGTTTCATAGGTGAATATATAAATTAGAACTATGTGCATCATCCAAAAGTTCCTTCTTCAGCTCTGAACTTGATGGAACACATAGTATTTTCCCAAATCTCATAATTTCTTTTTCATTTACATTAAACACTGATGATTTCCCTTTTCTGATAGCTTCCAATTTTTCTTGAATTACCAATTCATCTTTTTGGTCATATTTTAACCTTTACAAAAGTGACGGTTGAGAAATCATTTATGAAAGGATTGATGATGTTCCCTTCATTTTGATTCCCATGTCCATCTTTATAAAATCTAAGAAGATTGGATCCTTTTCAATTCTCATCAATAAATGAATCATTGGGACCTTTATACTTAGGGAATCTGCTCCCTTTTTCTCTTTCCAAGGGTGGTAATGGATTGATCAGTCCTTGTCTTTGATCATCTCTAACAATCTTTGATGGCGCATGTTCAACGATTTTTGTGTGAATATAAACTTGAGGCTTTTGTGGTCCGTTTATATTTCACACTTCTCCCCAAAGAGATAATGCCGCCAAATTATCACAGTGAAGATCACTCCATCCAACTCGAGATAATGTGTTGGATAGTTCTATTCATAAATTTTCAATTGCCTTGAAGCATAGGCAATGTCTTTTTCATTTTTCGTCAACACACATCCCAAACCCCTCTTCAAAGTATCACTGAATGCCACAAAAGATCTCCACTTATGGGTAAAGTGAGCATTGATGCATTGATAATCCTCCTTTTCAACACCTTGAATATTTCTTCACATTCCTCACTTTTACTCCATTCCATGTTAGCTTTTTAAGAGGGTTGGAAAATCATGAGAAATTTCTCAGAAATCGTCAATAATATCTAGCTATCCCCAAGAAACTATGGATATCCATTACTAATGTTGGCCTCAGCCATCCCTCAATTGCATAATTTTTGGAGGGATCTATAGACATCCCATTGCTTGTGATGATATTGCCCAAGAATGTGACATCCTTCATCCAGAACTCACACTTTCTGTACTTTTCATAGAGCTTCTCCTCCGGCATGGTCTCTAGTACAGTTCATAGAAGCTCCTCATGATCCTACTTGGTTTGGGAGTATATAAAAATATCATCTATAAAGACTACCAAAAACTTGTCTAGATAATATCTAACGTCTCTATTCATCAATTCCATGAATATTGTTGGAAAATTAGTGAGTCCCAAAGGCATTAATATGAATTCATAGTTCCCGTATCCTGTATGAAAAGCAGTCTTGGGGATATCTTTCTTCTTCACCCTTCCATGATAATATCCCAACCGCAAATCCACCTTGGAGAAGTATTGTGCACCATGTTGCTGATCTAGTATTTCATCTGTTCAAGGGAGAGGGTACTTGTTCTTTATCGTCATTTTTTTAGCTCACGATAATTGATTCAACGACACATTGACCCATCTTTCTTATTGACGAAGTGGACATGTGCACCCCATGGTGAAGCAGTTGGGCATATAGTCCCTTTATCCATATTCTCCTGTAGTTGTTTCTTCATCTCCTTAAGCTCCATAATAGCCAATCTATATGGAGTTTTGGATATTGGAAACACCCGAGGTATAAGATCAATTTAGAATTCTACATCACTTCTAGGAGGAAGACTAGACAATTCCTCGAGAAACACTTCAACAAATTCCATCACAATATACATGTCTTCTAGGATGGTAGATGCCTTAGAATCAATCATCTAAGTCAGATATGCATGCTCATAGGGCAGTAATATCAACACTTGAGATGATGGATCAATGGAAGATTCATCTTCCTCCTTGCACTTGTAATGAATTGGGGGTCGATTCTGCACATGGAGAGTGATTTAATTCTTACGAAAATTTATGTTGCCTCTATATAAGGAAAGCCAATCCATGTCAATAATTTCATCAAATTTCCCCATAGGGAGTATGACAAGGTTCTATACGAAGTGTAATCCATAGATTATGATAGGGGATGATTTATATTCATGGGATGAAATGATTTCCCTATTTTCCGTACTCACTATTATCTTCAATTCAATGATTTGTGGTTGCAGTGGGATTGTTCTACTAAAATTTTGAGATATAAAATAATGCGTATAACCTGAATCATAAAGTATGTTCACTATTCTTGAATGAATAACTAGCGTATCTGTCACCACATCGTTTTCGGGGTTCACTTTGGCAGTAGTGATGGAAAAAGCTCTCCCTTGTTGCCTTGGAGGTTTTTGGATGCCTTCTAAAACCATTGGATTAGGGAAATGATTTTCAAGGTCCCCTGGTTGTTTGAAATTGTAGCAATGAAAAATGCGTTGAGAGTCAAACGAAGCATTCCTATCCTCTTTCATAGCTGTTTTTTTTCTTTCCGATAATTAACAGCCAGGTGACCTTATATTACACACCTAAAGAATTTTATCACACCCTTCAGGCAATTTCTAGGGTGCTTATTTCCGTACCTTTGGCAAGTGGGGTGAAGAATCTTCTTAGTACTGTTGGATTTATCCATCGGACCACCAGCATTGAATTCCACCTTACACTTCTTATCCCCATGATACCTCTGAGATTCTTCAATATCCATTTCTACCTTGAGGGAATATCAGACAATTTCCTCATAGCTGTCAAAGTCATAGATTTCCAGTGCTTTACAGAGGCCAGGTTTCAGCCCACCAAAGAAGTGTCCAACCTTGAATTCGAGGGTAAAGAACAATCCAGAGGCATATCGTGAAAGCCTTGTGAATATTTCCTCGTATGATACAACCGAATTGTCGTCTTTTTTTCTTGAGGTAAAGGATGTCCCTTTCCATCTTAAGCCGGAGGGTGCACGGAAATTATTTATCGAAAAACATCTTTCGGAAATCCTTTCATTCCAATGCCTTGATCTCCTCCTCAAGATTCGTATTTTTGATCAACATACTCCATTGATCAGCTTCACCCTCTATACGATAAGAAGCCAAGAGAACCTTCTCCTATTCAGAAAATTAAAGGATGGAGAAGATCTCTTCAATGGAGTTGATCCATTATTTAGAGATTGATGGATAAGATGATCCATTAAAATTAGGAGGCCTTTGTCTCATAAAGCTCTCAATAGTGACTTGTTCGTTCTTCAGGGTGGGGGGGGGGTGAACGTTCCTCTTGACCCATGTTTCTATTCAATGCTTGAGTTAACTGAGAGAGAATTCTAACCAATTTCACGATTACCACTCTCAATGGATTGGGAATCTCATTAGTACAGTCATCACATTGATCTTCACATTGGTTGTTAGCCCAATTCCTCTTATTACCGACTATTGCAAGGAAAAAAAGAAAAGTTAGGTGTAACACATAAAGGGTAATCCAAGGAACAAACTAATGACTTATAAATAAATTTTATTTTCCTAAAATATGAATATATTGTATTTTCTCTATGTTATCCATGATCTAATTTTTAACATATATTCTTAGGGCATTTTATTTGTCCCTTAATAATAATTTATACTGAGCATGTGAATTTACCAAAGCATATCCCCAAAGAGTATCATAACAAAAAGTGCATCATGGCCTGTTGTCGTGCACCAGTTCCCATTCGAGTCTAGCTCAAAGAGGTGTTTTCGGGTATTACCCCTGGGATACATCTATGCCAAAGACGCCTCTACCAGCTCATATTCAGATAGAGATGTATTTTCTTGATAAAATATTTACTCAATAATCCCCAAAACATATGGATGTTTTTATTATACATAATATTGTCTCTATGGATCCTCTAGGGTTTTTTAATCCTAATCCCAAAAATAACTAAACCTATCATCTGATACCAACTATGACAACCCTGATCTTTTATTACACAATTAAACATAATTTATTATGTAAATATCATTTGATAAAAAATAGTTTCTAGAGAGGTCTAGTGTCTTTGTGGAAGAGGATCATTACATAACAACTTGAAACATTAAAAACAACATCTTTATTGAAAACTTCCTTTATATGACCACTACGTTCACTCGTACTTGGCATTGCATGGGGTATCCTAAGGACTTGCATAAGAAAAGGGTAAGATATAAAGCCTAGTAAGGGAATAATCATGGAATAACACGAAGAATACAATACATGTTAGACATTAGGTATATAAATAGGGAACAAGTTAAACATAAAAATAAATCCATGATAAATCATGATAATCACAACATGGAAATGTGGAAAAAACACTTAACCTGGAATTATCATGATCCACGGCTCATTGCACCTGGAGCATGAGTAAATCCTCATTTCACATGAAGCACGAGTAAAACCTCATTGCACATGAGTAATCATGATTAAACACCCATTTCACATGACGTATCATGATATTATTTTTAACCCAATGCAATAGAGCGCAATAAGGTAGCACCCTTGTTAAACATTTCATTTCATGCATAAGTGTGCCACATGGATCATATAAAATGGATTCATAAAACATAATAATTTATTCCAAGATAAAGTAATATGGAATTAGTACATGAAACTATATAATGAATAAGTAAATGATCATAAATGTGAATACCCTAGATAGGGAAATGGTCATGGTATTCACTACACAATGACATTGGCATGGAAAAATGTGAAATTTCGGCAGCGTAACGACCTGAAGTAAAAATTCATAAAAATGGATTCATAAAAAATAATAATGTATTCAAAAATAAAGGAATATGAAATTCATACTAATCAATAAGTAAAGGTTTATAAAGTTGAATACCCTTGATAGAGAAATGGGCATGGTATTTACTACACAATGACATTGGCGTGGAAAATCGGTGCAATTTCGGCAGTGTAACGGTGTGACATAAGAATTCATAAAAATGGTTGATGAGGGATAAATGGGTGTCTCATCATTTTTACATGAAATGGAATTTAATGGGGTAAAATAGATATAGGTCCCAAAAATTTTAATGTAATTTAGAGTCATGATACAAAATAGTTTCTTGAATGTAAAAGAGGAGAGAGAAATTCCTTTTGGAATTTCGGCATAGTAACAGGTGTACAAGGGAGGCATTTAGTGAGAGAGAAAGGGGTATAAAATCATTAAAACATAAATATGGAAGTATGGGGAGGTTAAAAACATACCCTAACATGTATAATTGAAATTAAAAGGGCATAAAAATTTAATGAAAATTGGAAAAAAATTGAGAAACGATGAAAAACCCCTAGTTGGAAGTGTGCTTACAAAGGCTTCAGAGAGGCTTGATAGAGGATTATTGGGAGATTGGGGCACCTTAGTAGGATTATATAGATAATAGTGAATAGGTTGGATGAATTAAAATGGCTTTGAGTGAGGAAAAAGTGGGAGATTGGGTGGATTTATATAAGACAAGTGAGGGAATTCATTATTATTTAGGTTTTGGACACCTCACATTAAACTAATCCAAACCAAAAACCATCCCATGGTTTTGCCTCTATTTTTTGGAAAACAGAAGTGGAAAACAATATTTTATAATCCCCAAGTCCTAAATTCTTAAAATAATGGGATTTCTTATGTGGATGTGAGTCACACTTTTAAGGAAAGAAATTTAAAAAGACAAGTTGTTTAATAAACCTTGAGGGGTCCATTAATACTTTGTAAAATAATTAAAAAAACACAAAAATATCATTAATGTTAAAACATATATTGTCCTAACATAAGGCGTATAGTATTTTATTACATCAATATTGGGTCATTATGATGTCATAAAACACATAATATATTTAAACAGTATTTAATTTTTTCCTAAAAATTTGAGTGTCTTAGAAAATTAAGAAAATTCACCATTGGATAATTTTGATGTCTTGATTCCATAAATAATATTAATTTAATCTAAATAATTTTCTAAATATGTTATTTTTCACTTTTAAAATAAAAATAATACATTTATCAAAAATTCAAGGGTTTTGACAAAAACGACATTCAAACCTTAATAAAAATTATAATTGCATTCATAAAAGTATATAATCATTTATATTTAAAAAAAATAATATGATAATAATAAAATTATTTTTTTAAAATATTATTTAAATTAAAAATATTTTTATTCATCAATGTAGATTTCGTAGATAAATATTAACTAAAAATACTAGTTGTCCTTTAAAACCCATCTACAAGGTAAAAATAATAAAATGAAGGTATATTCAATATTATATACAAAAAAAATGTACATGAATATATTGCTAATGTCTTGATACATAAACCCGTATAAAATCCACATAAGACTGAAGAGTAAGGTGTGTGATGGTGACAGACTCTTGGGGTGGCTCGGATAACATTGCTCCGTTGGAAATTTCAATAAACTTCCACTACACACATAGGCGGTTCTGCTCAAGCTTAACATATTCAAGCTCGGCTTGGGCTTGGTCAAGATAAAATCCCAAAGACATAACCTACTTTCTGAGCTCTAAAAAATGGGCTACGTATGGGGCACGCCACTAGATGAGGCCATCACTTCCATTGTCTGAGTAAATTTGATTGGTTAAAGCCCTATATTTATACTAATAATGTGATCACTATTCGACGGATATATTAATAATGGTCGGAATTCTTAACAGTATTTTAAAATCCAAAAACAAAATCAAAAAATGATGACATTTTATATAAAAATTTTACATAAAGAGACATTTAATTAAATCAAGAGGGAATTCCATTAATGAAATTTTGGGTCGTTACAATCATAATAACATTTTAGTATACTATTTATAACAATTCTGTTATATTAGTATATTTATAATCATTTTTTACGATAGTTCGATGAGAATGACAGAGAAGAAATGGTTTCTAGTGGACGAAACACACATTGAAGACACAAATATTCTCTTGCACGACCTTTCAGAAATGGAATATTGAGGATACATTGTTATAACTTGAGTCTTCAAAATATGATTGGCGGAACTAGATGTTGTAAAATTTTCATTGTTTTTTTGGAAATTTGAAGGATAATTGTGGATTTATGTGGTTTGAAGTGATATCCTTTTTTGGTGAAAATGAGTGAAATTTCCTTAGAAACTAATTTTATGTAATGGGTAAAGATGAAAGAACATGAGAGTTAGGTGAGAAAATATTTGAGAGACATATATGAATGACTCTACAACCTATGAAATTTCTCCTAAAAGGTTCATGTTTTAATTTGATCTTGTAAAAATCGAGCTATGATAGATTACATCCTTTTTACCCTTTAACCGTATTTTAATATTTAGCATGGTAATTATATTTTATATAAAAAATAGAAGATGAACCCTATTAAAAAATTTAAACATTTTATATTTTGATTGAAAACTATGTTAATCAATATAAATTTCTAATTATGAGAAAATTAACTTTTATGTGAAAACATATAATATATAAGAAAATGTTTTTTAGAAAAAATCAATTTAAAATATTGATTATTATTTATATTATTTAATGTCAATTACAAATTGAATAAAATATATTTTATTTTATTATTCATGTAAATTTTAGAGTATATTCATATTTTTAAGATAAAAAATTTAATTTTTATGAAAAAAATATATAATTATTTAAAAAATAAAATTATTTTTAAAAATAGTCATTTTTAAAATGTATCTATTTTTTATAAGGTATCTAATTTTTATGTTAAAAAATGAACATGGAAAAATTAAAAAAAATTATTAAAAATTATCAAAAGTATTTTATTAGACTCGATTTCTATAGGTGGTAAATTAATTTTTCTTATGGCATGGATAATCCTTAATATTTATAGGCAATATATTTTTTAAAGAATTATTTAAATTTAGTTTTATTACATTCCTAACAATTACAATTGGATGAATGGTAATTTATTTTCTTGAATATATTATCAATACAATTCATTTAAAATCATTTTTAGTAGTAATTAAATTTTTTCTCATAAAGATACTCAAGAATTAAAACAATAAGATCTATGAATAATTTCAAATTTATATAATCTTATGAAAAATCATTAAAATAATTTATTTATTTCTTTACCAATTAATGTGTTCAATCAATTGATATTATAATATTTCATTATATGTTATAAATAAGTCACATCATAGTTCAATAATAATAATATGTAACCCATATAAATATTTATATAAATAAATATGTTATTTATGTAATATATTTTGGTTTCATTCTTTTTTTAGTGAAAAATAAAATTTCAGAATACCTATTAGATATATGTATATTAAATGAACATATTTCAAATTAATATATTTTCAAATACCACATTTCTATTTATAATATATTTATTACCACCATTCCTTCCTAAAAATTCATTTCACTCTTACCACTTAAAACACATTTCTCATTCCATTAATTTTGATTTTGGATTTCACAACATGATTTATCATTTTATGTTTTTCTTTATAATTGTAGGTCTTTTTCTAATAATGGTGAATCTCTATGGTGAATATGATCCATGGGATTAACTACAACTAATGATATTATACTTTTCTAATTATTTTCCAATTTGAATTTATGCAATTTCAATGGATGCAATCATCCATGGTATATCGATGGATTTTTAAACATATTTTTATATTATCTTATTTTGATATAATATTATGATTTAATAATATTTTTATTTGAAATCATATATTTTATAAGTTAATTTATAGTCATGTTAAATTTTAATAAAGGAATATGAGTTTTTTTACGAATTAATGACATGTGGTTTTATGATTGAAAATATATCTTAAAACCTATGGTTATATAATTTATTTTATTATTGAAACTTTAAGAAACTAATCTAGAATCACTATCAACCAAAATTTGTCCATTAATAATATGTCCCATACTTATTATAAACCACTAGGTTCCAGTATTAATACCTTTCACATTAGGAGTTTATAATCATCATCAACCCACCAGGGAGTGAAATACCCAACCTATGACTGTTATATGGTCATCATTTCTATGGGGGTGTATCCAACCCCTTTAGATGATAACATATATAACAAATACATATGGGGGAATGTCCATTCTCAGAACCTCATATGTCATATATACATATCACATATACCCTAATGAATATCATCCCATTCAAGGACCTAAAACACATACATAGGGCCTACCTCCCCCCTAAGCCTCACATACCACACATATGGGTAGTCCATATGACCAAACCCAACACACATACCCAAGGTTGACACCTCATGTTCCAAATATACTCTCATTATAATATCTAAACTATGTTATCATTATCAATATTCTATTCAAAAGGAGTCACCCTAGATGAAATACACCTAATCCAATATATTACCCTTCACTATGGTTAAAATGAAAAGGGTGAATCAGTGAAGGTCCTCTAAGTCATAATATTATAAAGTAACCTTGTATGGGATCCTCTCTCATATTCTCAAATAATAGGTCCAAGTATATCACTCATAAGGTGTAACATCACCCAACATATCTATGACCACATAGTTTCCTAATCAAACTAATAAGAGACAACATATTGGTGGCACACTAGAGGGATTACATAGGGAATATCTCCCTTCCCAAGTCATCATAGGTCGATCCTCTCATACAAAAAAATCTCTATAATTCTAACTAGGGTATACCCATATTAGAAGTCACACAATAGTTGGAGTATGACACTTTCTCTACTAAAAGGAGATCACAAAATCAAACTTCTTTAAACATTTTAGCAATAACACCCACCTTAATGGGGGATCTTATAGGAGGATTATAGTGGGAGGATATTTCCAAATAGACCTACCTTGAGTCATTGGAAAACTTCAATTTGAATTAGGGTCCGTCACTGAGTTTTCTTTCCAACCCTATTAATAAAATTAGATATATTCCCTTTTTTTCATGGACATAAGGTCCCTGGAGAAAAGTGCTAGAATTAGTTTTTCTTACAATGAAACCCTTGGGGTCATAGTGAAAATACTCACCCTTAGTCTCCATATTCGGTGTAGCTTGATATCCATGATGAAAACAAACTATGGGTTAGATCCTGATTGTCTTTCCTTTTACACACCCTCCAGGGAATATCCAACTCCCTATGATGCAGAATATCCTCATTGAGAACCCTTGTGAGGTATTCCAAGATCCACAATATATTATTAAGAGTCCCAAGTTACGAAAACATAAATAATACATTAATACCATGTTGTAATTATTTTTTATCACAAATATTCACACAACTTGAGGATCAAAACGTTTAGTTTCTTTGAGAATTTCTATATAAAAATATTTCATTACTAAAGTATTGAAAATTTCTATATACTTATGATCATCAAAACCAATTTCTGGATATCACATTTGAAATATTCATCTTCATAATGTGGGAATTAGACACATGAAGAATTGGTGATCTTAAACACTCTTTAAGGGAACAATTTATCGAAGAATAATTGATTGTAAATTTATAGGAGGGAATGAGGATGAAAGAAATGTTATAATAAAATATTAAAAGCCATTATATGATAGTCATAAAACATATTAATGGAACAAAAGATCATAAAACCATCAATACGGAAGAATAAAAGATAACACATGGATAAAACACATCTCAATAATCATATAACATATGAGGATCACATAAAAGTGTCAAATACTTTAAAAAAATCATTATCATAAAAATGTGGAATTTGAGGTAAATGAAACGAATCTTGAAAATTTAATATAATTTGAAGAGTAACATGGAAATTTTACATAACCATATGCATTAAATAAATAAAAAAAAATTAGGATACATTCTTAGGCATGGGGTAATTATCTTATATACCCTTGGTCTTGAGTTATAACCTACCACATACCCCCTTTCTTTATGGGTAAATCCCAACATGATACCTTTTTATTTGGATGAATCCTACCATGTACCTAATTATTTTGGGGAAAATCCTCCCATTTACCATTCTCTTTGGGATAAATTCTCCCATGTACATCATTGGCATGGGATAAATTCTCTAGTGAACGTTCTGGAATGGGATAAATCATCATGTGTTCCCTTTTATGCTTTTGAGGCGTAAACATAAAAAATTTCATAGGAGTTCGATATATGGCCCTAACCATACACATATGAGCTATAAAAAATAAATCATACAGATATCTTAATAAACTGATGAAAAAATAATCTATTTCATAAACATCCAAACATATATATATATATATATATATTTCAATCACTTTTCACAAGGAACAAAAAAAATAAAATGTGTTTCATGAAAAATCTAAATGTTATAAATTAATATTATTAAATAAATCATTTGTAAAGTAAAAAACTATCACCCAAAAGAATCACATAATATGAGCTAAAGAAATCATCAGATAAAAAAACTATCAATTAAAAAAATCATATCATAAAAACATATATAAGTTGACTAAAAGATAACCCTATAAAAGATAAACCTTATATGTTAAATAGAAGTAAAAAATATAGATTTTTTAGAAAATTCAATCATTGAAGTACAAATCACTTTCATAAAACATTTTTTTGAATGGAAAGACCAGAATTTTGAAAACCTTAATATACTGAGTTCTAAATGAATGATAATTTAAAACACAAATAGATTTAAAAAAATATATGTAAAAATATTATGATAAAATGTTTACTTTTAAAACAATCTAAATAAATGGAAACATGAAAAGTTAATAAAAAATTTCAATAAAAAGATTTGAAAATATATTAAAGATTATTGCTTTTAAGAAGAATTTTTAATAATGAAAACATAAAAAACATAATAATTTCAATATAAAAAGTTAAAATACTTTGAATAAAATTATTTTTTCAAAATAATCCTTAATAATGGAAGATATAAAAATTCGTAAATTTTATCAAAATAAAATTTGGAAAGGATGATAAATATTTTCATTTGGAACGCATGGAAACAAATTTTGATCATTTTAAAATTACCTTGTAGAAAACCAATATTATAAAATGGATGGTGGAACCAATATTTTAGAATTATAAAATGGAAAAAAATAAATTATTCGAAATAAAAATAATATTAGTGTCCACTAGGGAAATGCAAACATTTTTCAAAACTAAGAACAATGACATTGATGGAAAATTCAATAAAATTAATGTGAATTATTATGAGAAGAAATACATTTTCATGACACCAAAGAATCATTAATGAAGAATAAATATTTATTGAACATTACTTCCCCAAAATATATTGTGAAAATAAAGAATAATAGCATAATTTTTTATAATAGATACATCATCATATATAATAGTCATAGAATAGTGATTCTGTACCAAAGATGATATTTGAGTTACGAAAACCTCTTAAAACAACAAAAGAATTTAATAAAATCCTTGAGAAATGAAGTGATTAAAACTAAACAAATATCTAATGAATAAATGGTAATTCAAAACATAATTTCTCATATCAGGAGTATATATAACACAAAAATGGAATTGGGTGCATAAAATTAAATATTTATCAAATAAAAAAATTAGATGAAGACCTTACAACATGGGGGATAATTCAATTAAAAAACCAATATAAGTGAATTCATGTATGTAATATTTATATACAATTAATAAAATATAATTCATGAAATTATATATCAATTAGGTTGTATAAAAACAAATTAAATAAAATTTTCATCCTAAATATGAACATTGTCTCAATGAAGGGGACATGAGATGAAATCCCTTACCTTATTCCATATTCGTTCTGAAAATGTGGCTAAAATATTGAAAAAAACTATAACTATTATAAACATTTTTAGGGAAATTATCCTCCTATATTTAATTTAATATAACTATTATTATCGTATTATATATATTTATTATGTATTTACTGCTTAGGTTTGTGTGAAAATTGAATCGGTATGGGATTATTTTGTTTATATAAGTGAACAAAATGTTTCATAATTATAATTTTAATATTTAATGTAATATTTCTAAAATAATAATAATTATGATTTCATTAATATATTTTAATAAAAAAAATATATGTTACTATTTTTATCCATAATAGTATTTTAAAATAATTTTCATGTAGGTGGCTTAATCAACACAAACTTGAACATATATTAACTCAATTGGAAAGTATTATTAATGAGGGGTTTCTTTTAACATAATATAATTGAAGTAGAAGTATAAATTTTTTTTTATTTACCAAGGTGAACCATATTTGAATATGTTTATATAATTTATGATAGTATATATGAAAAACATAAAATATTTCATCATTAAGGTGGAAGTCCTCACATATGCACATTTAATATTCTTGTTTCTCAATGCTTGAGAGGGGGTAATGGTGGATAATAAATTGAAATTTAAAATTTATAATTATAATATATTTCCCATATTTATTCATTATTATCACCATTAAAACTATCTATAATTGGTGTTAGTGAAGAAAAAACCTATGTTGCTTTAGGAAGGTGGTTTTCAACGCAACGCACAGACAATGTTGTTTTGATTTTCTAAGTGGTTAAAAATGTGTCACTAAGGTTCATAACAATAATAAAAATACAATTATGTATTATAAGGATATTCAATTATTCATATTATTATGGTTTTATTATAATTTTAAGAGTAATATAATGTAGAAAAATATAAGAGTGAAATAATAGTTACATTGGAGACTTGACATTTCCTTTGAAGTTCCCTTGAAATTGAATGGATTAAGATGATTACGAGTGAACATGGGTTTATGGTTATGGTAGTGGGTTATAGGGAGAGTAAAATATCTTATATTAAATAAATAAAATAGGAATACTACTCCACCTTCCCTCACAAAGAACAACATCACCAGCAAACAGCTAGCTCCCACCAGCTAGATGGTGGGGAAATATAGAATTCCAGTCGGCTTGAGAATTTCATTGGCTGGATGATGGTGCTAAGAAGATTTACTGAAGTCCTAGGAACCTGATTGGGTGGTTGGTGCATCTCACGGTCCTACGAATAGGCCTAATAGATCTATTTTGGCTAAAAGATCAAGTCCACTTCCATAATATAAATCCCAAACCACTCCAACACCTAAAAAACACTCTCCCTCCCATCGAAGAAATATGAAAATAAGTAAAAACAATGAATTATTTTAAAAAGAATTGATCAACTTGTAAAATGTGGTGCTAAAAAATAATTTACTATTCCCAAATCAATTTTAGGGATGTTCCAATTGTTCACAAAATAAATTCTTTCTACCCTTATAAAACTGATCTTGTTGATATGTCCATAAAGATATGAGGCCACTACTCTCTCATAAATGCCTCATTATTTCACATCTAGTGTGAATCAGAACCATGATTCTAGAGCTCTCAAAATAGAGTTATATACTTTCAATGGAGAACCTTCATATGGGGATTAAAATCCAGAACTGACTTCTTCATCACTCATATATTAGATTCCTCATCATATTTATCACAATTGTAAATGTGAGTTGGGTTTTATGAGATGTGACACATGAAATACATCATGGAATGATTTATTATGAGGTGGATAATCCAACAATTATTCCACCATTAGAATTTTATCAGAAACCTCAGATAGTATAACATATCTCATTACCAAGTTCAACTTTTTACAAGATGTTGATGAACTGAATGTGGTGAGACTCTCAAAAACACCTTACATCCTGTTGATAATTCCCACGAGCATAGAAAAAGATCCAAATAATATTTAAATGGACTTTTTTATGTTACCAATATATATCAAATAATCTAGATGTAGGATATCATCTAATAAAGAAAACTAGGTCTCAATAGAGAATATTCTCTAAGCTCTAACAAATAGAGTAGATATTTGTAAGGAAAAAATACAAGGCCACAAATGGTTCCATTTTAATCGATAAATGGTAGCTTTAACTATATTAAAACTCAAAAAACCCCGAATTGGAATCTTAAACTTCAATAATGCCAATGAAACAATAATAGAGCATGTCCTTTGTAACCAAGATTTCTTATTTAGTCTTACTATCTCTCTGAGGATGATACACCATGCTCAAACAAACGTGTGATCCCATTTCCTATTGGAGGTCTCTCTAAAATTGGGATGTAAAATGGGTATCCCTATAAAAATAATGGTATATTAAATACCATATAAAATGACTATCTCGTACATATATATATTTCAAAAGTCCTCAACTTTTTTTGTATAACGAATAGGAATAAGGTGATCTAATTTGGTAAATAATTCAATTTCAATCCATGTTGCCTTCTTTCCTTGTGGAGTATATGGAAACCCCAAAAAACCATTGATAAATCCTCCCACGTCGACAAAATAGAAAAAGGGGATTGAGAAAATCCTTAGGATTCTAATGCTTTTACTTGACCATTTGATAGCTATAATAATGAGAAACTAAATTAGGGATGTCTCATTTTATACATGCCCTCCAAAAGTGGCATCTCTTCTCATAAAACATCTTCTTAATGTCTGGGGTTTCCTCCCACTAGTAATGATTAAAATCACACACAATGAACTTTATCATAAGAGTCATAATTCTATAGCATTTTCTAATGTAAAGGATCCCCTCTACAGATAGATATCATTCCTTGATATACTCCAGACCATACAATGAATCCCTAATTCATCATAAGTAATTATAAAGCTACATTTCATGTAGGACCATCTGAGATAGCATATAGAGAAACTAAATATTATCAAATCTATCCTCAGTTCAATCCTTCTAGACTCCAAATTGTATGTGACAAAATATATCCAGGATATTCTAGTCACATGATGATTCTCTCATTGCTAGGGATGGTATTTTCCAACTATGAGCAGTAGAAACAATGTCCCCCTTCCCATGGGTGAATGAAATATTAAAATAAAAAACTATAATTACTCCACCCATCACATCTATCAAATATTGAATGTTATTATTATATAATAAAACACAAAATTTTGTGATCAGAGTAAACATTAAACCATTTTTCAAAAATATAGTTTCACAAACTATTTATAGAGTTCTACAGAGTTCTGAATTCGGGACTATGTGTGGGGTAGTTCTCGTAACATCCTAGAACCTATACTCCTTGATCCGATGCCAAAAATTTTAAAATTACATTTCTAGTTTTGATACTAATAAATGTGAACCAATTATTCCTATCCAAAACATACAACATCAAGAGGATATGTAAGATCACATACATACCCAAGGAAATTTTAGGTTTATAGATATAGATAAAAAAGAAAAAATGTTAACAACATGGGTTCATAAACAACTGGTTTATAAAGATTATCATAATCTCCCACTATACCCATATTTTTAAATTCCATGTTATATATTCAATATCCCTGATATAATTACTCACATATGGAACCTTTCGAAATAAAAAACATGTTTAACATTCTTTATAACCAAATAAAAGGAAACAAGAGAAAGGGTGAGATTATATTCTACGTAAGGGAATACTTAAAATAAAATCTATCACAAATAAAAAATCCCAAATTCTATGGAAAATTAAATAAATTAAACACCTTCCATTTAATCTATAAAATCTACATAACATGGATGGAAAAAAGGATGATCAAATAATCCATATAAAAAATCACATAAGTAGGAAAATAACCATGGAAACCATAACTAGGTGAATAATCACATAAAAATTAGTAAGTTCTTTTATAATAGAGTAATGCATAATTTTGGACATCAAAAACATAGTGTTGATGTAATGACCAAGACATCTAAAAATGATGTCAAGGAATTTTTATAATCCATCTCAACAAATGGGTAAGTCCTCATACAAAAATACAACCTACTTTATCTCATAATACCTAACGATGCATTGAGAAGTTATAGCAAAGTCAATTTTTCACTTAATAAGTCCAATTAATTCCTCACTTGAATAAATAATATTACTGAATCAACATACTTATAAAAAATCAATAATTATCCATATTGGAAGAATTAGTCATACCAAATTTCAATAAAGTCCATAGAAAAAATTATCATAATCCAACTAAATAAATATGATGAATAATATCATTAGATTACATCCTAAATATATTATTCAATTATGTATCTTTATAATGATAAAAATATTTCAAAGATATTAATCGAATAATTCTTGTGGAACATACCTTTTTTTAAAAAAATATTTTTTAAAATCTACAAAACATTCATGCGATAAAGAATTCACTTTAATTAAAAATTAAATTATAAAATTATAAAAGATGATTTAAATAATTCTAGTATCATGATGGGGTTGATTTATCTTCATTACAAAAAAGTTAAAAAATATTCAATTAGCACTTTTGTATTAAAAAAATTATTTTATTTTCAAAAACAAACGAGGTTCATTTTAATTTGTTTGTAATAAGTAATAAATAGTAAAATTTAATTTATGAAATCATTCTATAATAGTAAAAAGAAGTATAAACATTTTTTGAAAAGATGTTCATGGAAGGGATATATTTCTCAAACAAGACTAAAAAAATAAATAATCTCGAATAAGGATGGTATTGTGAAATAAACCCATAATACTTATGTTTATTTTGAATCATATTCCCCATGAAGGAAATAAATTCAATTGAAAATTAAATACCATGAACAAAATTAATTGATTATATAATATAAAAAAGCGTATGTATGCACATAAAAAATGTTGTGAATATGGATTATATCTCTAATAGTAAAAGTGAGATGAGAAACCATTCACCTGAGTTTGACTAATCAAATACATTATTTAACATCCAAAATAATAAAAACAGGTGAAATTATACTTTCTTAATTAAATTTTTCTATGTTTATAATTTATGTTATCACACTTATTAAAATGGTATGACAATTACTTAAAACAATTTGTTCATGTCAAACATTTTATCAATATTTTCTACATACGTCCAAAAGGACTTATTTTTTTTGAATGTGGTCATATTGGTCATTTTTCAACCATATCCAGAATAATAATAATGACATAATTTAAAATTTTTATTTAACATTTTTTAGTTTAAATCAATCTATTAAATATGGTTAGGAAAAATGAATTATGTTACAATCATAGAGACGGTAATCTGCATGAATGCTTGAGTAAGGATTCCATTTTCCAACGATTATTATAGAATGAAGGTAAGCATCATTTAATAATTAAATATTTTAAATAATATCATAAATATAATTTTTTTTAAATATACTTATAAATATCATTCATATGACGTGGTGATGAAAAATGAATCATATCTGCTCATTGATCTAGAAGTCCAAACATCTGCACAAATGAAGTTATTATTTTCCATGAATGAGAGGGAAATAAGGTAAATGATAAATTATAATTTTATAATGATATATATTTGTTTAATATAATTTATAAATATTAATTCTATAATTATAATCCATCCATGGGAGATGATGATGGAAAACGAATTACATCGGTTTGTGAGGGGGTTGTCGCCATACATATGAATGATGAATTCTTCCCAAATGTGATGGATATTAGAGATTATTACATGTTATTTCTTTAAGATAATAAAATATAAGTTTATGGATTATAATACTTTATTTATTTTATATTTTGTGAATAATATTTCTGATGAAAAAACAAAACTAAAATAGGCGGATAAAAAATATACCTCATCTTTGGAAAACCTCATTTAAATAACCCCTGAAGCCTTCTATGGTTGATGTAATGACTAAAATAAGTCCACTAGAATTATATTAGGTGTTTTAGGAAGGTATTTGGTAAGGTATTGGTTGAGATAAAGTGGGTTTAAGTGTTATTTATTGAGAAGAATATGTTCTATTTTATAATAGAGCGGTGGGGCACTCTTGGAATCTCTAAAAATATTTAATTATTTTTAATTATTTTTTATTTCGAAATGCACGAAAACTGATTTATTTATAATATATAATTAATATTAGTCAAAATAATCTCTTAAAATAATTATTGTATATGTTTAGGTCACATCTGTACCCATATAAATCTATTTTAACCACTCATTAACCCTATTAAAAGTTACCATGACAATAAATATTTTTACCATTTGCGGGACAATATAGTTACTATTAATTGAAAAAATTGGTCAGAAATGGAATATTGTTGATATTATAGACCATATCCCAATAAAATATATTAATATAATATATTTATTTATTTTATATCATTTTTAAAAATAATATTTATTATAAAAAATCAATAATGTTAATTTTTAGAACCATTAAATACTTTGAAATGAATAATATGAACATAACACCTAGAATTAGAAAATGTAAAATTTTATTTTATCCATAATATGTTGTGGTCATATTTAATATTTTTATATAAATTTATATTTATCAGACTATATTACTTTTAAATTTTTTAAAATAATTTATTTGTTTTTTCCATTAATTAAATAGTTAATACATTATCAGTGTATATGAATTTAAGTTAATTATTTATTTAAAAACAACTTGAAATAAATAACCATGAAAAATATAAATCTTTTATATTTCAATTTTTGTAATATTTAAAAATTTCTTCCAGATAACCTCACATTAAAAATATTAGAGTTATTAGAAATAATATTGTTCTATTTCAGACTTTTGTTGAAATTAAATACTATAAATGTCAAAGACACATCAAAATGACCATTAAATGCCATATAACCAAATATGGTATGGTTATGGATGAAATTAACATCAAATTAATATTTAGATATGTTTTGGTGAAATTTTATAGTGCTTATAATACTATTATTAAACCTTAATTACTTGAGTTACCCTTTAAAAAGGTAACAAAAAATATTGAGGTTACTATTCATATTGAAAAAAATTAAATGGAAATTTTTAATAAAATTTTTAATTATTGAGATCTAATTTGGAATGTATTTTAAAAAATTGAAAATATATAATTTTGAGAAATTAATTTATTATTAAACCAACAAAATTAAAAAAAGAATGTTTTAATAAAAATGCCCATTTTAAATATAAAATAAATTCATACAAAATTTATGTATAGAATAATTTCAGAGACAAAAAAATAAATCATAATGAATTTAATAAAATTTAAAACTAATAATAATATAATATTGGTTTTTAAATACTTTAAAGTAAAATAATGTTTCAATTAACATCAGTATTTTTCACTATTCGTTGAAAAATAATTCTTTTTAGAACATTCTAAAAAATTTATCTTTTGATAATTTTTGAAAGATTATTAAAAAAATAATTTTAATTAAATAAAATATATTTTATAAAATTTATATTAATTAATTATATTATTTTCTGACAAAAAATCATTTCTAAAGATAATTTAATTTTTTAGAATAAAATTACTTCACTAAAATTGAGTTCTTATTTATGAATAATTAATTAATACATTATAAATGAGTAGAACCATTATATATTTAATAAATAATTTATTTATACTCATACTCACCAACTAATCTGCTATGATATGACATGAAAAATTAAATAACAATATTTTACTGTTTTTTAAGCTTGGTGTTGCATATCTTGTACCCTGTAAAATTTATTTCTAAAATATCGAGATATTAAATTCTACCTTATTTAATAAATTTCATACTAATAATTTTAACATGTGATCAGAAATAAATGGTTTGAAATTTTAAAATTACTATTTGGGAACCCATATCATAAAAATGGTTAATAAATCATTATCATGAATAAAGAGTGAGAAATACGAAGTTAATTTTGGATAACACACTACAGTTTTAATAATAATAGAACATTCGTGATAATTGAAGATATGGATGTGGAAGAAAACTATTTCCCGGATATCATTGATCATAAGAAAGTAATTGATATTGTGAAAATTAATAATCATAAAACCGTAAACCAAAGATATGGAAAAGACCATCAATTCATCAGAATTGATGGTTAGAGAAAAAAAGTTTTGTTTTAAGATACTTTTCATATATTTGAGTCATTAATTATCCATATATAAAAGGAACATTAGGAAATATACATACCTTTAATAAATTATCACCACAATCTCTTCTTTTTATGCAAAGGATGACTATTCAGGATAAATTTTTCATGAAAACAGATGAATAATTTACTTCTAATGGATCACATAATTCCACCAAGTATAAAAGTTATTCTTGATATCTTTAAACCTGAACCAAAACAAAAAGGCTAGCACATGATAATATTTTCCCAAAATGAATAAACAATTAAACTGAGAAAAATTTCATTAATATCTAAAATTCAATAGTAATACCCAAAGTTCAACTTAGATCATTACATAAATAACCTTGCATAAAATTTCTCAAAAACATTCCAAAATAATATTGAAACTTAACAATAATATGGATTTTATCACATAGTCTTCCAAAATAAATTTTAAAACATATATCTAAATAACATCAATTTCTCTTGATTTCATATACAAAAATGTGTTGGAACTAAACATGTAATCTCCGAGATATTCTCACCATTTCAATAAATAATTAAATTTCTATAAATCCACAATAATATAACATGTGACTCAAAAATATAAGTCATACTTTATTCCTCAAATAATATCACATAATATCATATAAGGTTTCTAAAATATTCATCTTCCTCTGAAATTACATTAATCTCAAAACCACTAAATAAATTTCCAATCCCATATATATGATGAAACAACTGTTCTAAAATTAACTTAATTTATATATTAATAGTCATTTAAATAAATTAATATAATGTAATACTCACCAAAAAATCATGTTGGCCAGTGGTAGGTGTTGCACCCTTGTCAACCTTCTATTATAGATTCAAGCCTCATGGCCTATCCAGGTACTATAGATTGTATCTCAACCTGTGGGTTTTCCTTTTTCTAAAACGATATTAATATAATCCGGATAATATTCCCAGAAATTTTGTATACATCCTCAATAATAATCTTAATATATTAAATATATAATAATGTTTCTAACCTGAAATTTTATCCCATAAATTTCATTTTCCAAAAAAAATAATGTAATAACCCATAATTACCTCATAATTAGAGATCATATAAAGCCTTAAGTTTATAAATAATATTATAACTTACATAACAAAATTTAAATAAAATCTTCCTCAAATAATAGATTATATTAAATCTATGTGTTACATATACCAATTCTAAAATATTAGTAGCCACCTTAAAATCCCATCACATAAATCCTAAAAATGGATTTCTAAGAATATGAACTGAGGGTCAAACACAATATTATATACCCAGGATGTTATCTATAACTATTAAGACAACTCATCATGAATATATCATATTGTCCAAAGCTTTCTAAAATTTTCTTCGATACCAATTGTAATAGATTGGAACTTGCACTCTTATATCTAGTGCTAAATCATAAACATTGCATTTCTGGTTTAATAACGATAAATTTAAACTGATTCATCCCATTAAATACATTTGACTTCAAAAGTAAATCTTAGGTCATTAAATATAAAAAGGACTTTTTGTCTATATATTTATGTAATTATGGAAAACTATTAACAATATGTGTTTATTAATCACTGGTTGATAATGATCAACATCATCTCCCAAAGTACCCATATTTTCATTTTCCATGGTATGTCTTCAACATATACCTTCAAAACCCTCACTTTTTAAGCCTTTCTAGATAAAAACCATTTTGCATCATTATTCACAAAATTCAAAATGGAAACATGAAAATGGGTTAGATTTTTTTTCTTATAAATCATATGTTTATGATGGAATCAATCATGAATAAATAATCACAAATAATATGAAAAAATAAATAACTAAAACACATTTTATTTAAGCAATAAATTTGGAACAATATTCCAGGAATAGAGGATGATAAAATATTCCATATAAAAAAACATGATCTCAAAACACGTCCACTGATATTCTAAATAATTTAATAATCACATGGAAATAAAATACTGAGTTCATAATTATATAATAACTAATTATGAGCATATAAAACATACCTTTGAGGCCTTATCCAGAAAATCTAAAGATACGATAAAAGCCTCATTCCATGAAATGTACATAAATGGTAAACCCCATTATCAAAAATCCAATATAGTTTCCACATGAGACCTAATGATGAAATGGGGGGATATAGTGTAACCCAACCATCCCTTAAAAAGTCTAATGCTTTCCTCATACGAGTAAATAATACAACTAAATCAAAACCCCATAAAAAATCAAAAACATTTCTTATAGGAAGAACATGTCATAACAAATATCAACACATTACCCTATCAATATAATCATAAACCAACCAAAGAAACTGGATGATTGTTATCAAAAGAGTATACCATTAGAATAATTTTCAACAGGGTATAATAACATATAATAAATTACATTATAGAGATTCTTGTAATATTTTCTCAGGAAAATGAACTTTTTCACATTGATTGTATTAAATATTTAAAAATTTGCATACAATGACCATATAATTTTATTTGGAAATAAGATTGTAAACATGTATTGGTTGCTTAAAGTTATTGAGGTATCCTTAATGTGGTAAATTTTATTTATTATGTACAAGTTAAAAAATCAGTTGTAAGAAAAATAAAAGAAGTATCTTTTTTGTAAAATAAAAGGAAGTGTAATTTTAAAATATTTTAATGAAGTAAAAAATAGTGTAAAATGAATTTAAAAAATCATTATAAAATAGTAAAAATAAGAATTCAATTTTTTTTGTAAAACATGTACATGGAAGAAATATATTCCTTAGTTTTGATTTATACAACAATCTTGAATAATAATGAGATTGTGGAATAAACTCTTACTACGTGGGTTCATTTTGAATCATAATCCCCATGAAAGAAATAAAATCAAATAAACCATTAAATTTCCTTAATTAAAAATAATTCTTGATATAATACATCAAATTGGTAGTATATAAACTATATAAAATAAATATCCTGTGAATATGGGCTTTGTCTCACAGAAGTATAAATGAGACATGAAACCCTTACCACAAGTCTGAATCATCATGTACCCTATTTAGCATCAACAATAATAAAATTGGGATAATTTAAATTTTCTTGAGAACACTTTTTCAAATTTATTGTTCTTTTTGTCTCCCTTATTACCATGTTTTAAAAATTACGTAACCATTTAAGCTAACATCAGACATTTTAGTGATATTTTTTATATAATTAAAAATTGTATAGTGAAGTCAAATATTGTTATAGTATTCGATAATGAACTATCTATAAGATAAGAATCATAAACTAATTTTCAGTTTTATAAATTAATTAACCTTTTAAATCCTTCCATTAAATACAGTTATGAAAAATGAACTATTTTATAAAAATGGAGATGGTAGGGTGTACGTATGCAAGAGTTACATTTCGATTTATCAACAAACAACATTGAAAGAAGTAAAGTGTCATTTTATCCTTATATAATGATAATAATGTCATGAATATCATATTATGTCTTTAAATATACATATATATATATATATATATATATATATTATCCATGTATTATGGTGATGAAGAATTATTCACCTGACATTGCGGAGGCGGTAGTCCACACAAATGCACGAACGATGTTATCAATTTTCAGTTAATGGAAATGTAAGAAGTAAAATGATATATTAACCTTTTATAATGATACAGAGGTAATCAATATCATATTTAAATATTAATTCTATCATTATAATATATCTGGGGGATATCGTAATGGAAAATGAAATACATTGGTTCGTAAGATGACATTCCACACAAAAATGATGAATTATTATCCAATTTGATTGATGTTGGTGATGGATATAGGTTACTATTTTTACATAATAACACCTTATTATCTGTTTTATAATGGTATTATTATTTTTTAATTGTTGAAAAACATTTGACGGTGGTGGAAGAACAAAAAAATGAAAACAAGAAAATAAAAACTATACATATTCTTTTGAAACAACTCCTTTTATTAACACCATAAAACATCAAAGGATGGGTTTATAAATAAAATAAGGACAGTAGAATGTTTTGAGGATTATTAGAAAGAATTTTGGGCATGTAATGTCCTAGTAAATTTGGTTTCTAAGTGTGAATGATTGAGAAAAATATGTGACCTTTTTTAAGAGAGGGGAGGGTTACTATTAGAATGTAACACCTGATACTTTTATGAGAAATATTTTGTTTTTATGTTATATAAATCATCAAAGGAATCTTTCACTACACACAATCGCGACCTTCCTCGATAGCGTGTGTAGTACGCAATACCGAGTTCCACTAAACAACGATATATTAGCATAATATTATAAACAAGCCGTTATGAATAGTATTAAATGAATTTTAAATTTTAAAAAATTATTATTCATCTTACACATTTTCTAGAACATGGTAAGAGAACAAAATAAATTTTTTTGGGTAAAATAAGTATTTATCAAAAAATGCAGTTTTGCCGCCTTTTGATGGCGCACCCACATTAAATCAAGTTTTTGACACGTTTATAAGTTTAATTTGACAAAATAAAATTCTTATATTGAATCTAGATATAAAAATTTACTTCGGATAAATTTTTGATATTTTTCTGATAACTTTCATATTTTGATGAATAGTAAAAATACGCTAAATTTTAATTAAAAACAATTTTTTTCATTGAGATAATTTATATGGTTAAATTATAATATTTAATGGTTTTAAAGTATAGATAGAATATATTTTTACCATTTAATATAATTTATGTCATTAGCATTAATTTTACATTGAATTCATAGATAAAAACATTTCAATCTTTGGCAATGTTTTAACTTCTAAAACCTGTTTTCTTAACAACGAGATTTATTTTAAATAAATTTCTGTAACTTATATGTTTTGAATGTTAAAAAATGGATTCCATATTAATAATCAGTGGGTCCAAATTATGTTAATAGGCTATTTTTATTTTTGGGCATTATGAATAGTAACTATGGTAAATTTTATTTACCATAGTTAAAGATAAATCGGGTAATTAAGGGTAAATATAAGATTATAAAATTACCCTAAAACCTGAAAAAATCCTATTGGATGACTAAAAGTCGACCCATATCACCTAAGGGTCGTATTATATTCATTTAATAGACTTTTTTCCATGAAAATAATTTAATTATTATTAAAACCAAAGAATGTGACAACATGTCACTTTCTTAAATCGTATAAGTATAATAATTTTAATTTGGTGATACAGTTAATGAATCTTCAAAAATGAGTAGTATCCAGAAATATAATACAATTATCTACATCATAGAAATTTATTTATATTTTTTAGGGATTAAATAATTATCATTAATTATGACACAATAGTGATGTCGAAATTATTTTATTAATTAAATTATCAAATAAATGGTTTTAAAAATATTAAAATAATTAATATATGCACTATTTAATGTTCTCCAATAATTTTATATATACATATGTTATTTTATTAATCTATTATAGCTTTTAGTTTGAACATATCCTCTGTATATATTTTATTTAAATTCAAATAAATGAATAGTGTCAAAATTCACACTATTGTTATTTTATAAAAATAACATATTATAAAATTGTTTAAAAATCACAAAAATATTTAAAAATTATAAATTAAAACTTACATGGTCCAAAATGTCATAATGTGTCAAATTATGGAAAATTCACAACACATATGTAATTATTAATAATAATTTAAAATTTAGAATATTATTACCACAAATAAAAGTAAATTGATAAATAAGGATAAATCAAGTTGATAATGTTTAAAATAAATTCCTAACATGTCTAAATTTTATTGGATGATGTTTTTACAACCCTATCTTATCTAAGCTTCGGATATGAGTCATTTTGAAAGTTTTTATGTGGGGTTGGGATTTAATATAAACTAATATTTCTTATATTTCCAAAGGTGCCCCTCTCCTACCTTATAAAAGGGCACCTCCTCCATCTCCTCCTCACACCACTTTGATCCTTCAATCTCGGCCAAACCCTGCCCATTTCACTTCCACACTTTCCTATAATCATCCTAGAGGTTCTTTTCTTCTTCAAAGACCAACCCTAGTGCCCTAAGAGGAGGTTAAGAAGAGGCGCGTCAAAAAGAGGTAATATCCATTACTGATCCTTTCCAAATTCTTTCTTCTTAAACTTCTTCTTATTTAGTTGTTTCATTATGAATTAATAACATAAGTATCACTCATATACTGATATGTTATTATAAGTATCAAACAACCCTATTTCAACATCTATCCATCCTTCCGAAAATGAAATCACCGCGCGTGCGTACATATGGAATACCGTCTCCACGTCGTGGTGTAATCTATTTTTCCCCACCAACTTACATGGATGGGTATAATGGTGTAAATAATTAATATATATGATTATTGTAAAGTTATATTGATTCTGAAATAGTATACATACACTCTAATACAATTCCACGATCATGGGAATGATATCATTGCTAGTGCGTACGTATGGAATACCGTCTCCATGATGTGATGCAATTCGTTCTACATGATCTTCATTGCATAATGATTATATAAATTAATTGAATGAATAAATATGATATATAGTACATTATTAACATTTTTGAAATTATGTATCTAAAACCTAAAGAGAAGAATAAGAATTTATTCGACAAAAGACGCATAAGAACAAAAAGTTATAAACACCCGAATAACAAGTAGAAATGAAATATTACTACTAAGAAGCTAAGAATATGACCATAATTGATATCATAACAATAATTAAGATTCTGTAATAAGTCAATAACATTATTTAAATCATTATACAAGTGGTTCGGACTCTTACGAGGCAAATCGGACCTAAGGTAAGGGAAATATCACAATCTCATTTTTATCCGAGATTGTTTATACTTTGGTATTTACTGGGGTGTATTTTATCATCCACATCCATGTTTCCTAAATATGTAATATTATCTCCATCCACCTACAATTTTTTAAATCCATTTTTACCCATTGGTGAGTTTATAGTAAAAGATATGAAAGGAATACTTTGTCGTTTTTCGTACGAGGTACTTTTTGAATTTTCCGACAAAAGTACGAGAAGAATGTTTTTTTTGACTTATACGGAATGAATGGATTTTTAAAAAATTATTTCCAAGAATCTTCCTTTACACGTTTTCAAGTTTATTTTTAATCAACTTCTTTTAGTTTAAAATTGTATGACATTTTAAGAAAGGAAAATGTTTTTGCAGTAGAAAGGATATTTTCCTCAAGAATGGAGTTCAAGTGTTTTATCAAAATTATATTCCATATAAGATAATATAGGGTTCTGTTTCTATCCCTATTATTACATTGATTTGATTATTTTGTGATGGAATTATTTTTATGAATTCCTTTATCTTATATGAATTTTTTTTATGATGTCACGATGTTTAAAGATTCCCATTTTTATTACATGGGTTTTGCTATGATGTATGGTTTATGATTTTGTGGAAAACATAAGAATGATATAATTATGAGATAGGTGGGACCTATATCTACCTCCAATTAATTGGGTAAAGATTTTATATCTCATGAGATAGACATGGCTGGAATGGCAGGTTATACCGGTTCAGTGAAATAGGACTGAAACGAGGAGTGAACTCCGTTCAGAAATGGACTTTGTCCACTAAGATAGTCTTAGCAATGAGTATTGACTAATAAGAAATGATTCTCTATGATTATTTGTGTATGCCACAAAGTTTCATGTTTTAAGTTATGATTATTGGGATTTCATTTCACTACTATGATTTATCCCATGTTATGAAATTATGCTCTCTTTTGCAGGTTAAGATTTCCAAAAAGTTATGTTCTTATGAATATGATGTGATTGATATTTCTTTTACCCTTACTGAGCATTTGAGATCACCCTTTTGTATGTTTTCTTTCCCCAGGTCAGGAAGAAACTTATTAAGTAAGATATTCCAAAAGGGACTATAGATATGATGAAATAAATTGGGGACATTGTAGACGCTTTATGAACCAGTTGTTTATGTTTCCCAGTTTCTAAAGACACTGTACCTATACGGTCCTTTCATGGTTTCGTTATATGTTGTAATAAGTATGCTTCAATTTTGAAGTAATAACAATGTATGTAATGTATGGGTCGTTATAGTTGGTAATAGAGGAAAGGTATAGTCAACCTTTGGAAACTAGGATGTGGAAGACTTAGTAAGAATCCTAAGGATAAGTCTAAGCATAGAACACAATCTTAGTGTTTTAGAAATGGCCATGAACAACCTATGATAAGACCTTAAGTGTGAAATTTTATTCTTGATTATGTGGTTTTCCTATTATAATTAGTGTTGCTCACACTATTCTTCTTGGTTTTAGTCAATGGCTGGAACCCGAAGGAACCGTGTTAATGTGGAATGTGACAGGAAATGCAATGATTGTCCCCCTGAGAAACCAAATGTTATGGGAGATGGAATGCAAAATATTGTAGCCATGCTCACACAAATTTCTCAAGCTATGAATCATGCAGGACTTCCAAACGAGCAAAGGAAGGAGCAACATTCTGTTGACTCCTTCATGAGGCAGCGTCTACCTTATTTCAGTGGGTCTACTGATCCATTAGTTGCTGAACAATGGATTGGTACTACTGAAAATATATTTTCAGTTCTTTAATGTTTTGAATATGATAAAGTCATCCTAGTAGTGTATTGTTTGGAAGGAGATGCTGATCAATGGTGGAATCTTATTAGGAATATGAGGCAAAGGGATGAAATTGAGTCCATGGAATGGGACGAGTTCAAGAACTTATTTTTCAATAAGTACTTCCCTCGTATTCTCCGAACAAATATGGAGAAAGAGTTTCCTGAACTAAAGCAAAAGGATGATGAATCTGTTTGTACCTATGAAGAAAATTTTACAAGACTTTCAAGGTACGCTTCTGGTATTATTATCCAACCTGAGAGTAAGATCGATCGATTCTTTAGTGGCTTAAAACCAAGTCTTCGATGGGCGTTATCTATAAGGGACTTCAATAGCTACGAGGAAATCGTTCAATGTGATCTCAAAGTCGAGATGGAGATTGGAGTAACCCATCAGTCATATGAGTTTGATAAGAAGAGGAAAATGGAATTCAAAGGAAAATCTAAAGAGCACACTGAAAAGAGGATGAGCTTTCCCTTATGCTCAAAGTTTAGAAAGAAACATGGAGGGAGTTGTCTTAAAGGGACAAGTAAATTTTTCAAATGTGGAAAGGAAGGTCATCGGGCATTTGAATGCCACAATGATGGGAAGAAGATGTCTAATGATTCAAACAAATGAAGGGACACACAGAATGAACCTAATACACTTCAATGTTTCAAGTGCAAGGAGATGGGGCATTATTCCAATCAATGCCCAAATCCAAGGGTTGATGATGATGGTCGACATCAAAAAACTCTTAAGGCTAAAGACAAAGGAAAGTCACATGAAATTTCTATCAGCGATGTGGAGTACGATAACGATGTGGTGAAAGGTACACTTACCATCCACTCTAAAGTAGAAAATGTTTTATTTGATTCTGGATCCACCCACTCATTTATTTTTAAAGAATTTTCTAAGGATATCACCATATTACCTCAACAATTAGATGTTGAGTTAGCTGTGACAACCCCTAATGGCACAATAGTGGCATCAAAAGTTTATAATTATTCTCCGATTGAATTTTGTGGGAAAGTGCTTCTTGCAAATCTTGTGATCCTTCGTATAGTGGAATTTCATGTGATTCTTGGCATGGATTTTCTTTCTTTATATGGAGCTCATATAAATTTCCAATGAAGGGAAGTCAGATTTCATATTCTAGATCAATCTATGAACGTCTATCGATGCAAGGATGAACATAACCTTCCAGTGGAAATTTCTTCCATCTTATGGGTCTTGATTCCACTTAATTAAGGTTTTTTTATCTCAAATGGTTGGTGAGAATCTCAAAATTAAGAATATCCCCATTGTATGGGAGTTTGATGATGCCTTTCCGGAGGAATTGTCGGGACTTCCACCAAATTGTGAAGTTGAGTTTTCAATAGAATTCGTATCAGGTGCTTTAACTATTTCAAAGACACATTATAGAATGGCCCCAATTGAGTTTCAAGAATTGAAGAAGAAACTCCAAGAGAATCTTGATAAAGGATTCATATTCCCTAGTGCGTCACCTTGGGAAGCACCTATTCTGTTTGTTAAGAAGAAAGATGGATCAATGAGACTCTACATTGATTATCGAGAACTGAACAAGATCACTATCAAGAAAAAAAATCCTCCCCCACGCATTGATGACTTATTTGACCAACTACGAGGAGCTCAATACTTTTCCAAGATTGATCTTCATTCAGGGTATCACCAATTAAGGGTCAAAAGGGTGGATATACCAAAGATGGCTTTCCATACAAGGTATGGACACTATGAATTTATAGTGATGCAATTTGGTCTTACTAATGCCCCTTCTATCTTCATAGATCTGATGAATAGAGTCTTTAGAGACTATCTTGATCAGTTTGTGGTAGTCTTTATAGACGATATTCTAGTATATTCAAAGATCAAGGAAGAACATGAAGATCACTTGAGAATTATATTGAAGACCCTGAGAAAGGAGAAGATTTATGAAAAATTTACCAAATGTGAATTTTGGCTTAAAAGAGTTTCATTTTTGGGTTACATAATCTCAAAAGAGGGGATATTTTTGGATCCAGCAAAAACAGAGGTTATCGAAAGATGGTCGAGACCAACAATAGTAACTGAGATCCGAAGTTTTCTTGGTTTGGCTGGATATTATCGACGTTTTGTGAAATAATTTTTCAAGTTTATCTAATCCACTCACCATGTTGACTCGGAAAGGAGTTAAGTTTGTCTGGACGGAGGAATGTGAATAGAATTTCAAGGAGTTGAAAAGAAGGTTATCCAGTGCACCAGTGCTCACACTACCTTGTAGTGTAGAAAGGTTTATCATCTACAGTAATGCATCCAAGAAGGTACTGGGATGTGTTCTCATGCAAAATGATATGGTGATAGCTTATGCCTCATGGCAGTTGACAATCCATGAGCAAAATTACCAAACTCATGATTCGGAGTTAGCTGCGGTAATCTTTGCATTAAAGATTTGGAGGCATTACCTTTATGGTGAAAGGTGTGATATTTATACTGATCATAAAAGTTTAAAGTATATTTTCACACAAAAGGAGCTAAATATGCGCCATAGAAGATGGTTGGAGCTGATTAAGGATTACGACTTCTCAATTCATTACCACCCTGGGAAAGCAAACAAGGTGGCAGATGCATTAAGTCGACAAGACCATGCCAGTTTATCCATGATGAGGATCACAAAAGATCCAATATTTATGTATTTACAAAGGATGGATCATGGAATTATAATAGAAGGGTGAAAATCGTATCTTTCTCAAATGAATGTTCAACCATCTATATATGTGAAGATTAAAGAGGCACATAAAGAAGATGTCAAGTTACAAAAGAAGGTGAGAAATGTTCCTAAATTCAACCTTGATTGTGATGGGATAATAAAGTTTAGGAATCGGGTTTGTGTTCCTCCCATCCTCGAATTAAAGAAGGATCTGCTGGATGAGGCTCATAGTTCTTCATTCTCTATTCATCCTTGATGCACGAAGATGTATAGGGACCTGAAAGAGTACTTCTGGTGGGATGGCATGAAAAGAGACGTTTTTGAATATGTCTCTCAATGCTTGGTTTTTCAGCAAGTTAAAGCTGAGAGATAGAAGTCTAAGGGTATGTTACAACCATTACCCATACCCGAATGGAAATAGGAAAACATCACTATGGACTTTGTCACAGGACATCCTAAAACATCCAAAGGCAATAATACTATCTGGGTCATAGTTGATCATCTTACAAAGTCTGCACACTTCATCGCTATTAGAGAGGATTTCTCTCTGGATCAGCTTTCCAGGATATATGTAAAGGAAGTGGTAAGATTGCATGGAGTACCACTTTTTATTATATCTGAGCAGGATCCAAGGTTTACCTCAATGTTTTGGAGAAGTCTTCAGCATACTCTGGATACAGAGTTGAGTTTCAGCACTACTTATCATCCTCAGACAGATGTTCAGTCTGAGAGAACAATTCAAACTCTAGAAGATATGTTGAGGGCTTGCTATATGGACTTCAACGGTGGTTGGGATCAACACCAATCTTTGGTGGAATTTTCTTATAATAATAGCTTTCACTCCAGTATTCAGATGGATCCTTATGAATCTCTCTATGGAAAGAAATGTAGGACTCCAACTTGCTGGGATGATGTTGGGGAAAGAAAGCTATTAGGACCAGATATTGTTGATGAGATTGTAGAAAAGGTCCGATCTATTCAACAACACATAAGAGCAGCTCAGAGTCTACAGAAAAGTTATGCTGACAACCGAAGAAAAGACCTAGAGTTTGAAGTGGGTGATAAAGTTTTCTTACGAATATCTCCCTGGAAGAGGGTCATGACACTTGGAAAGAAGGGGAAGTTGAGCCCTAGATATATCGGTCCTTTCAAAATACTTGATCGTGTTGGGAAGGTACCTTACCGATTGGCGCTTCCACTGAATCTCTCTCAAGTTCACGATGTGTTCTATGTATCTCTCCTGAGAGAGTACATACCTGATCCTTAACATTTCCTCAGCTCAGAAGTTGTACCGCTGAAGCAAGATTTTTCTTATGAAGAACAACCGATAGAAATTCTGGATCATAGTGAAAAATTCCTACGAAACAAGACCACTCGCTTGGTGAAAGTTTTATGGAGGAACCACCAATTAGAAGAAGCTACATGGGAGCTTGAGGATATGATGAGGGAGAGGTATCCTTATCTGTTTGTTACAAAGTGACGAATTTCGAGGGAGAAATTCTTTTTAAGGGGGGTAGAATGTAACAACCGGTAATTTTATGAGAAATATTTTGTTTTTATGTTATATAAATCATCAAAGGAATCTTTCGCTACACGCAATCACGACCTTCCTCAATAGCGTGTGTAGTACACAATACCGTGTTCCAATAAACAACGATATACTATTATAATATTATAAACTAGCCATTATGAATAGTATTAACTAAATTTTAAATTTTACAACATTATTATTCATCTTACACATTTTCAAGAACATGGTAAGAGAACAAAATAATTTTTTTGGGTAAAACATGTATTTAAAAAAAATGCAGTTTTGCCGCCTTTTGATGGCGCACCCACATTAAATATAGTTTTTGAAACGTTTATAAGTTCACTTTGACAAAAGAAAATTCTTCTTTTGAATCAGTATATAAAAATTTACTTTGGATAAATTTTTGATATTTTTCTGATAACTTTAATATTTTGATGAATAGTAAAAATACGCTAATTTTTAATTAAAAACAACTTTTTTCATTGAGATAATTTATATGGTTAAATTATAATATTTAATGATTTTAAAGTATAGATAGAATATATATTTTTACCATTTAATATAATTTATGTCATTAGCATTAATTTCACATTGAATTCATAGGTAAAAACATTTCAATCGTTGGAAATGTTTTAACTTCTAAAACCTGTTTTCGTAACAACGCGATTTATTTTAAATTAATTACTGCAAATTATATGTTTTTAATTTTTAAAAATGGATTCCATATTCAGAATCAGTTGGTCCAAATTATGTTAATAGGCTACTTTTTATTTTTGGGCATTATGAATAGTAACTACGGTAAATTTTATTTATCATAGTTAAAGGTAAATCGGGTAATTAAGTGTAAATATAAGATTATAAAATTACCCTAACACCTTCAAAAATCCAATTGGATGACTAAAAGACGACCCATATCACCTAAGGGTCGGATTAGATTCATTTAATATACATTTTTCCATGAAAATAATTTAATTATTATTAAAACCAAAGATTGTGACAACATGTCACTTTCTTAAATCTTATAAGTATAATAATTTTAATTTGGTGATAAACTTAATGAAACTTCTAACATGAGTAGTCTCCAGAAAGATAATACAATTATAGACATCATAGGAATTTATTTAGAATTTTTAGGGATTAAATAATTTTCATTAATTATGACACAATAGTGACGTTGAAATAATTTTATTAATTAAAATATCAAATAAATGGTATTAAAAATATTAAAATAATTATTATATTCACTATTTAATGTACTCCACTAATTTTCTAGAGACATATGACATTTTATTAATCTATTAAAGCTTTTAGTTTGAACATATCCTATGTATATATTTTATTTAAATTCAAATAAATGAATTGTGTCAAAATTGACACTATTGTTATTTTATAAAAATAACATATTATAAAATTGTTTAAAAATCAAAAAAATATTTATAAATTATAAATTAACATTTATATGGTCTAAAATGTCATAAAGTGTCAAATTATGGAAAATTCACAACACATATGTAATTATTGATAATAATTTAAAATTTAGAATATTATTACCACAAATAAAATTAAATTGAAAAATAAGTATAAATCAAGTTGATAATGTTTAAAATAAATTCCTAACATGTCTAAATTTTATTGGATGATGTTATTACAACCCTAACTCATATAATATTCGTATATGAGTCATTTTGGAAGTTTTTAAGTGGGTTTGGGATTTAATATAAACTAATATTTCTTATATTTCCAAAGGTGCCCCTCTGTTCCCTTATAAAAGGGAACCTCCTCCCTCTCCTCCTCACACCAATTTGAGCCTTAAAGCTCGGCCAAAACCTTCCCATTTCACTTCCCCACTTCCCTAGAATAATCCTAGAGGTTCTGGTCTTCTTTAAATACGAACACTAGTGCCCTAAGAGGATGATAAGAGGAGGCGCGTCAAAAAGAGGTAATATCGATTACCGATCCTTTCCAAATGCTTTCTTCTTAAACTTATTCTTCTTTAGTTATTTCATTATGAAGTAATAACATCAGTATCACTCATATAATGACATGTTATTATAAGTATGAAACAACCCTATTTCAACATCTATCCATCCTACGGAAAACGAAATCACCGCGCGTGCGTACGTACGGAATACCGTCTCCACGCCGTGATGTAATCTATTTTCCCCCACAAACTAACTTGGATGGGTATAATGGTGTAAATAATTACTATATATGATTATTGTAAAGTGATATTGATTCTGAAATAGTATACATACACTCCAATACAATTCCACGATCATGGGAACGATATCATCACTCGTGCGTACGAACGGAATATCGTCTCCACGATGTGATGCGATTCGTTCTACATGATCTTCATTGCATAATGATTATATAAATGAATTGAATGAATATATATGATATATTGTACAT
Organism: Viscum album; assembly: GCA_963277665.1. Lineage (NCBI taxonomy): Eukaryota > Viridiplantae > Streptophyta > Magnoliopsida > Santalales > Viscaceae > Viscum > Viscum album. The sequence continues at coordinate 279,958,928 of OY728120.1, read as the reverse complement.
TAATACCATTCTATAAATGATGTATCTACAACCTAAAGAGAAGAATAAGAATTTATTCGACAAAACACGCATAAGAACAAAAAGTTATAAACACCCGAATAACAAGTAGCAATGAAATATTACTGCTAAGAAGCTAAGAATATGACCATATATGATATAATAACAATAATTATGATTCTAGAATAAGTAAATAAAATTATTTAAATCATTATACAGGATTTTCAGAAACTTACGAGGCAAATCGGACATAAGGTAAGGGAAATATCACAATCTCATTTTTATCCGAGATTGTTTATACTTTGGTATTTACTCGGGTGTATTTTATCATACACATCCATGTTTCCTCAATATGTAATATTATTTCCATGCACCTACAACTTTTTAAATCCATTTTTACCCTTTGGTGATTTTATAGTAAAAGATATGAAAGGAATCTTTTTTCGTTTTTCGTACGAGGTACTTTTTGACTTTTCCGACAAAAGTACAAGAACAATGTTTTTTTTAACTTATACGGCATGAATGGATTTTTAAAACATTATTTCCAAGAAGCTTCCTTTAAAAGTTTTCAAGTTTATTTTTAATCAACTTCTTTTAGTTTAAAATTGTATGGAATGTTAAGAAAGGAAAATTTTTTTGAAGTAGAAAGGATATTTTCCTCAAGAATGAAGTTCAAGTGTTTTATCAAAATTATTTTCCATCTAAGATAATATAGGGTTCTGTATCTATCCCTATTATTAAATTGATTTGATTATGTTGTGATGGAATTATTTTCATGAATTACATTATCTTATATGATTTTTTTATGATGTCACGATGTTTAAAGATTCCCCTTTTTATTACATGAGTTATGCTATGATGTATGGTCTATGACTTTGTGGAACACATAAGAATGGTATCATTATGAGATGGGTGGGACCTATATCTCCCTCTAATGCATTGGGTAATGATTTTATATCTAATGAGATAGACATGGCTAGAACGACAGGTTATACCGGTTCAGTGAAACAGGACTGAAACAAGGAGTGAACTCGGTTCAGAAATGGACTTTGTCCACTAAGATAGTCTTCGCAATGAGTCTTTACTAATAAGAAATGATTATCTATGATTATGTGTGTATGCCACAACGTTTCATGTTTTAAGTTATGATTATTGGGATTTCATTTCACTACTATGATTTATCCCATGTTATGAAATTATGCTCTCTTTTGTAGGTTATGATTTCCAAAATTTTATGTTCTTATGAATATGATGTGATTGATATTTATTTTACCCTTACTGAGCATTTGAGATCACCCTTTTGTATGTTTTCTTTCCCCAGGTTAGGAAGAAGCTTATTAAGTAAGATATTCCAAAAGGGACTGTAGATATGATGAAATAAATAGGGGATAATGTAGATGCTTTATGAACCAGTTGTTTATGTTTCCCAGTTTCTAAAGACACTATACCTATATGGTCCTTTCATGGTTTTGTTATATGTTGTAATAGATATTCTTCAATTTTGAAGTAATAACAATGTATGTAAAGTATGGGTCGTTATATAGAATATATCAAAATATGAAACTAATATAAATTAAAATTTTAAATTAAAAATTAAAAAAATCATTAATTTATAATATAGGTTGATAATGAGTACAAACAATTAAATAAAATATTTTTTTGGACAAGTTTGGTCATAATTTTTACCTTATAAATTTGTTTTAACTGCTCATTAACTATTTAAAAACCTACCATGACAGTAAATATTTTTACCCATTAATGGTATATATAGTTACAATAAATGAAAAAATTGATCAAAATGGAATATGATTGATATTATCAACCATATAATAATACGTTTTTTGATGAAAAGTTTTTTATGAATATTATATCATTTAATAAAAAATTATTTATTATAAAATATCAATAATGTCAATTTTAAGATCTATTCATTACATTGAATTTAATAATATCAAGATAAAACAAATAATTTGAAAAAAATAGTATATCCATAACATGTCGTGGTAATATTTAAAATTCATGAATGGCATTATATATCTCATGTTCTAATACTTTTAATAATTTTAATACTATTTATTTGAATTTTCCAATAATTGAATAACTACTCTATCAGGGATGTGTTATAATTTAATGTAATTAAGTTGATAAATAGTTTTTTCCTTGTATGGAATTTTACATATTTCTATATATATTCCAAGTTTTATAAACTGATATTGAGTGTGATTCTGAGGCTCTTTGTGCCCAAAATTAATTTTATAAAAATATTTTTTTTATTTTATATTTCACAGACACGTTACCTCAAGGAAAATTGGATAACTATTTAAAGATAGCTTGGATAAGAAATCTAAGACAATGACCAAGTCCAGAAATTTTCATATCCTATGAGAGACATAAAATGGGTTACCATGGGACATTCAGATCCCTCGGTTATTGTACGTGCATTTAGTGAGTTAATTAATTATTATATTAATTAAATAGGTTATTAAAGAACAATATAAAACTCTAGTAGATAACTCCCAAACATATTTCAACAGGTTTATCCACATAAAACATGGGAGAAATCAAATTCTCTACTTACCTCCTCTATTGGTGATTCACCTCGAATGATGATGGGTATCCAGATCAAAGGAGATTAGAGTGTATTGGTTGAAACAATTCATCTCAAATCATTAGAAGAAAAATTCTTCAAAAATAATTGATCTATAATATAAGGACTCATCCTTAAAGCATTACATAATCTTGAATTAAGTTAATAATTCACATTGAGGATATTTTCAGGTCTATAGTTTTAGAGAATTAATCCATAACTATTACATTACATCTCTAAAATTAAAAAGTAGGCACTTCAACTCAGTTTCCATTTTGACATAAAATAAATATTCATGAAAAAGTGAGTCATGTCTAGTTACATGTTTAAGAAAACTTGACTTATCCTTGATCCCATACTCGAACCGATTTATCTTTAAGTCCTGTGAAAAACATTTCAAAAACATGGGATGAGCATAAAAATCTCTGTAAGAGTTATAAAATATAGAAAAAAAATCATTAGTCCACATAACATAAAAAACATAAACACTTTTACAAACCTCATGAAATCATTATATTTATGAATAACATATAGTAATCATAAATCATAATGTTAACTTGTGGCATCCAAAACAAACATACATTATAGATTTCATAGCCATGTAGGGAGTTACATTTGGAATACCCATCATTGTATCTTCTCTAAATATCATTGGAGAAACATTCACCTTTACCTAGGTCACATTACCCAATGCATTAAAGATCTATCTTGGTCTCACCCTCCATAGGTTTATCATATAACCACCTCTATGTGTAAACAATGCACAAAAAACCATAATATAATCATAACACATAAAACATACATAATGGAAATATAACATTTCCACATTTCAGTCACAATATATAGTTTATATATATTTACTTAACAAATCCATTGTCAAAACCATTTTTAATACCAATATATGTAAAAGAGTATATGGTATTTATTTTCCTTTTAAAAACATTACATCTTATTAAGGAAGCCAAAGATCAAATAATACTCACGGAGGTGGAAAGGTCGTTGTCACTGCTTACGCTAAAAATAAACAATCCTTTTTTGTCGTTTAGTAAAATAATTTATAGAAAAAGATTAACTTTTAATGAAATGAAAAGTAAAATGTGTTTATACATTATATAAAAAAAGTTGTGTATAAAAAAATGCCTCTATGAAAGGAGATTGAGATGAAGTCCTTTACCTCATGTCCGACTAGACTCGATCGTTTTTTAATATCCTAAATAATAAAATAATGTAAATTTCTACTTTATTAAGAACATTTTTCAAGTTTATTATTCCGTTTATATCAATTATTACATTTCTACAAAAAAATTTAATTATTTGAGTTCATATCGGACATTTTGTTAATGTTCAGATGTTGAGTTAAAAATGAACTTCTAATAATTAAAAGTCGTTCATGTGGTAAAATTTACATTATCTAAAAAATGATATTCATGATTTATATACCATACATATCATATATATCCAGTATATATATGTATTTATAATAGTACATAACATTTGAAGATAAGAAATGAAATGTACTGTTCAAGGAAACTGTAAGTTGTACATACGTATTAATGCTACTTTCATTTCTATTTCATAATTAGATCGAATGAAAACATAATCATACATAGGTATAATATAATTCTAGTATAATATCATATATAATTTCATTAACTCAATCCTTTATACATCCCACGTATGACTTGAACAAGTCATATAACATTGAGGGGGCGGTAGTCCACACATCCCCAAATCAAATTATCGCGTTTAACCATTATGGAAACCATAAAGGTATGATATAAATGAAATATGAAGACTCATATAAACATAATTAACATAATATATATAACATATAAATACAGTTACATTATATGGACCACCATAAGAGGATGTGGGAGAATATTGAACAATCATCCTTTCATGAGGGAGTAGTTCGCCGTCCACAGAAACAGTATGTTATTTACACATTAGATAGAGGTGTGTGTACATTTAGATCGAATCCATATCATACCAAAAACCTATTATTTTAAGTATATAGGTTTTTTATAATTTAAAGGAATAAAAAGAGTTTAGGGGGTTGGATAAGTAAAATAAATGAAAAGAACTTAAGAGAAGATGTTACCATTAAATCAGGTATCTCTGTCTGGTTTAATCCAAAAAGATTACATGAATTTCCTTCATCATTGGATAAGGATTATAAAAGGAAGATAAGTATTTATGAAGATTAATTGGGCAGCGTTTTATCAGTCCAAGTGGCTTGAGAGGTGTGAGTAATGTGTTAGAGTTGAGGGATTTTTATAAGGGGGATGGGCACTTTAGGAAATTTTAAAAATATTATTTTATTATATAATGATTCTCAGTTTCTAAAGGTCCAAAAATAATTAATGTCAAATAAATATGACTCATGTTTGAAATAAAATCATCTAGTAAGAATTGGATAGGTTTTTGATATTTTTTACATTTTATAGTCTTATTTATTTTAATCATTTATTTATGAGGTAATCATTGTATCATTAGTGTTTCATAAATTTTGTATTTATATGATGTATAAAAATTATAAAAAAACTATCATAATGCCTGAAATATTTTTAGCTTTCAAATTAATTTTAATAGTTGAAGAGAGAACATATATAACCTCATATAAAAATTGATTTACTAAAAGATATATGTTTATGTCATTTTTATCTTTACTTTAAATTAATTAATATAAAGTGTTATTATCCCTCCCATGTGGCTCCATGGGGTCCCAAAATCGACCTAAGGATGCCCATGGTCAGACATGTATGAATCAATAGGATTTAGACACATGTTAGGATTATTTAATATTATTATAATATTATTTTTTTACCCTTATTTACATGATTTACACTTTAACCAAGGTAAATAAAATATTTACTAATGTAAATATTCCTAATGTCTAAAAATAAAAGATACCTACTTACAGAATTTGTACCTCCTAATTCCAAAGAATGAATCTATTTTTTTCAAATTCAAAACATTGAAGCAGAAGAAGTTAATTTAAAATAAATACCCGCTATAAAAACAAAAACTGTGTTTTTATGAAATAATAACTATAAAAAGATTGACATATGTTAATGTCGAATTTCAAATTGAAATTACATCCAATGACAAAAATTGGATTAAATGGTAAAATTATAATGTAATAAAACTTTAAAACCAGTTAAAAATATAATCTATCCTTATAAATAAAATATATTTCACGACAGTTTTGAATTAATATAAAATTTTTTAACTATTCATTAAAAAAAGAACATTATCATAAAAATACCAAAATTTCATCCAAATTAAATTTTAATGTCCCAATCTTAATGAAGAATTTTATTTTTTTTCAAATATAACATATAAAATTTATTAAAACTAGATTTAAAAATTGTTCGCCATTAAATGACGGTAAATCGACCTTTTAAAGAATATTAGAGTATTTATGCTGAAGATTAGATTCGTTCTTATTTTAAGACTCTAACATTTATTAGATATATGTAAAAACATTTAACAAACATTTGTAATAATTTTGTAGTTAGTCATCTTCAATCCCACCAATACAATGACTATTCATTAATAAACCATTTAAAATAATATTTTATTATTAATTTTCAGTATAACATAACATTGTTTGCAATGTAATATTTCAAAGAAACCCATTCAGGCATATCCGGTATGCCATTGAACATAGAATCTCCATTAAAGTGAAATTAATATTTAATTCAAAAATCATAAGAAATATTAAAATTTATTACTCTATATTTACCTAGGATGTTATATGCTTCCCCCCTTTTTGGAAATTGTATCCTCATAATTTTTATTCACTTATCAAATGAGTGGGGGTATTTATCCCTCATATCATTTCATGATTCACATGTTACCACTTCAACCCAATGGTTTTTTACAGATCCTTTACCTGATTAATTACCTTATTCCATAACACTTTCTTTCTTCAGTCAATATTCTAGACTGGTTGTTCCTCATAAGAGAGATTCTCTTCCAACTGAACTACCTCTGGGCTTAGAACATGAGATGGATCCAGCATATACTTTGACAACATTAGAACATGAAAAACCATGTGTACCTGGGAAAAACATGGAGGTAAATCCACTCTATTGGAATCTGATCCAATATTATCCAGGATTTCATAAGGTCCAATGAACCTCGTACTCAACATTCCCTTCTTACCAAAATGCATCACACTTTTCAGTGGAGAAACATTGAAAAAGACATGATCACCTACCTCAAAAGAGAGACCCTTTCTCTGGTAATCCACATAACTTTTATGCCTTCTTTGAGCTATTCTCATATTCTCTTGAATCAACTAAACTTTTTATGTCATCTCTTCTACCAATTGTGGTCCTATTGGTTTTCTTTCTCTTACTTCGTCCCAAAAAGCTGGAGTTTCGACATCGCTTCCCATATGATGCCACAAATGGAATGCTCTTTATACTAGAATGGAAACTGTTATTATATGAAAATTCAACCAAAGAATGTTGTTGGTCCCAACTTCCTGGGTAATCCATTGAGCAAGCACATAACATATCCTCCATGTTCTAAATTCATTATTTTGACAGCCCATATGATTGCAGATGAAAGGTAGTACTAAAATTTAATCAGGTACCTAACAACTTCTGAAGTCCTTCCCAAAAGTTAGAAGTAAACCTGAGATCCAGAACAGATAGAATGGAGAGGGTAAGTCCATGAAACCTGAATATCTCATTAACATACAACTGATAAAGTTGATCTCGACAAAAATTATGTTCAATAGGAAGGAAATGAGAAGATTTAGTCAATCGATCCCCAATAAACCAGATTTCATTATTTCATAGAGATGTCTTTGTTAATAATAAAATGAAGTAAATTGATATATTTTCATATTTCTGCTCTAGAACAGGTAGAGACTGAAGCATCCCTCTATGTAACTTCTTACTCTGCTTTAACCTACTGACAAGTCAAACACTTCACAATAAATTCAGCAATATCTCTTTTCATTCCCTCCCACTAGTAATACTCCCAAAGATCATTGTACATCATATTAGTGCTAGGATGAACTGAAAACGATGAACTATGAGATTCACATAAAAACTCATTATTCAACTATGAATCACAAGGTACACATAATCTCTTCCCAAATCTCAATACACAATCATTGTCAATGTTAAAATCAGGCAACTTACCCTTCTGAACCAACCCTACCTTTTTCTAGAACTCACTGTCATCCTTCCGCACTTGCTAAATTCTGTCTGATAAGGATGATTTCACTCACACCTGAAACAAAACATAGGAATTTATTGCACCGACAACTTCTATTCCAAATTTCATCAAATAAAAAACAAAAGGATCTCATTCCAAATGTATCATGGTTAATGAAGCATTAATATTTTGATTCAAAGAATCATCCACTTTATTTACTTTTCTCGGATGGTAATGGTTCGTGGAATCATAATCCTTGATTAATTCCATCCATCTCCTTTGTCTCATGTTTAAATATTTATGAGTGAATATATACTTTAAACTTTTGTGGTCAGCATATATTTCACATTTTTCACAATAAAAATGATGCCTCCAATTTTTTAAAGAAAAAAAAAACAACAATGAATTCCAATTCACATGTAGGGTAATTTAACTCCTTAAGGTTCAACTTATGTGAAGCATAAGCAATTACTTAATCATTATACCTTTGGTCACAACCAATTCGTTTCAAAGAAGCATCAATATAGATAACAGAATCACCATTTCTGGAAGGAAGTGCCAAAATTGGAGCATTCACAAATCTTCTTTTCAATTCCTGAAAACAATCATCAAATTATTTTTTCGAGATGAACATAACACATTTTCGAGTTAAATTATTCATTGGACTAGATAACCATGAAAAATTCGCAACAAACCTCTTGTATTAACCTGCTACACCATGAAAACAACGAATATCAGTTATATTTGTTGGTATTGTCCATTCTTTAACAACATTTGATTTAGAAGGATCCATAATTATGCAATTTTTTTAAACAATGTGACCAAGGAAAGAATTTGTTTTAACCAAAAATCACACTTAATGAATTTACCCTAAAATTTCTTTTCTTTTATAGTTTTCAAGATAACCCTTAAATTACATTCATTCTCCTATATAATTTTTGAATAAACAAAAATATCATCAATGAAAACAACCACAAACATATCCAAGAACTCAAGAAAAATAATATTCATAAGATACATGAATAAAACATGTGAATTGGTTAACCCGAAACGCATAAATACCAATTCATAAGGGCCATATCTATTATGAAACACAATCTTTAGAAGGTCTACTTCCCGTAATTTCAAATGATGGTACCCCGACCACAAATCAATCTTTGAAAATTACTGATATCCCTAAAACCGATCAAAAAAATCATCGTTATGAGGCAAAGGATACTTGTTAATAACAGTGATGTTATTCAATGCTCTAAAATCACTGTGAAGTCTCATTGAACAATCTTTATTATTGACAAAAAAGATAAGAGCACCCCATCGTGATGTTCTAGGTCGAATGGAACCATTGTCTAATAAATCCTATAATTGCTTCATTAACTCTAAAAGTTTAATTTGAGAAATTCGATAAGGGGTTATTCAAGTTATTTTAGCATCAGGAAGTATGTCAATAGTAAATTAAACTTCCTGAGTAGGTATAATACTAGGAAAATCATCAGTAAAAACATCAAGGTACACATTTAACACTGGGAAATCATTAATATGAAGAGTTAATTTATATTCAACAATATGTTCAAGGTGAAATTCATTACCATATTTTACTAGTTTCTCAGCTTCCTAATATGTTATAAAAAATAAGGTTTCATTCTTGTACACAAACTAAAAAACTTTCTAAAAAGAACCTTCTTTAGCTATATAGTCTATCTTAGCAGGATAAACAGAAAGCCAATCAATACCCAAAATAACATCAAACTCTACTAAAGGAAAAAAATAAGGTTTTCAGTTAGATTATTTCTGCACACAAGGGCATTAAGGTTATTATAATTTATTATTATCTCAAAATTTCCCACTGGTATTTTTACAATAAGTTCAGGATTCATATCTTTAGATGGAATTCCAAATTTACTAGAAAACTTCTCTGAAATGAAAGAGTTTGTAGACCCTGAATCAAAAAACACATTGAAAAAATCTAAAAAACAAACAGTGTACCGGATAATACTTCATTTGATGTTGCAACAATTGATGAAGATGTTGCAAAAGATTTCACCAGCACTTTCTGTTTATAGTCTGGCTACTTTCGATAAGTTGGGTTCTTTGTTGGACACTCATTTGCATGATGACCAATTTCATTGCACTTAAAACATTTTACTGACTATAAATCAGATTTTTTCTTACCATTACCTAGATATTTTTTAGTGTGATTACGAGCCTTATGTCCCATTTTACAACATCGGTAGCACTTACCAAAATTCAAAAGACATTCCCCCCGTATGAATTTTACCATGATTTTCACAAACTATAAATTTAATTTTCTTACCATCATACTTTTTTGGAGAGTTCTTCCATTTCTTCTACCGCCTAAACCTCTTATTCTGTTGTTTTTAAATGAACCCATGATCATCAAAAAACTCCATTTCCCCATTCTCTGGATTCGAACAAGTGTTTCATAACTTTAGAACTCATGAAAATTTAAAGCCCCTTGATACTTTAGCTTTTAATCCTGAGTAAAAATTATGGATTTTACAATCAATATCACATATGAAATTTTTAGTGTACCATGATAGTCAAATGAATTTTTCCACGTATGTATCCACGGACTCATCCTCATGCCTCAATTCCAGTAATTGTTTTTCCATCATAAAAATAACCACCTTAGGAAAATATTTCTCCAGGAAAATACCTTTGAATTTATACCAATCAAGAGAATCAATATACTGAATATCACTGATATTTTTCACAATCGACCAACACTGATCAAATTCACCTTCAAAATGGTAAAAAACAAGACTAACATTTTTATGTTCTAGACACCCCATGCCATAAAAAATATTTTCTAGTGCTTTAATAAACTATTTATCTAGGAAATGGTTAGATGATCCTATGAATGATGGGAAATGATGCCTCATCAAATTCTCTAGTAGTGAAATGTTCCCTTATGGTTGATCAACTTGATCTCATGCATGGATACCACTACCATTTTGAGCCTGAGTCAACTGTTCCAACACTACAACAAACTGCTCAGTTCCGATTCTGACTATCTTAGGATGCTGATTTGGAATGTTGCCTTCCACTTGATGTTGTCCCATCATAGTTTCCATGTTTCCTCTGTAGAAAACTATTATGATCACTAAAATATCATAGGTGAAGAAACATGGTAATCTATAAATACTATATCATTTCAATATTACCATAAATTTATTTATGGACATTAATTTAACAATATTATAACTCGTAATGTTTCCAAAACTGACCTCTGATGTCAAATATTAGGACCCAACCTTAAAACATTACATAATCTGGAGTTCTGTTAATAATTCACAAATAGGATCTTTCCAGGTTTAGAGTTTTAGAGAATTAGTCCATAAGTATTACATTACATCTCATAAAATTTCAATGTAGACACTTCTATTCAGTTTGCATTTTTTTCATAAAATAAAAACTCTTGAAAAAAAGAGTCATGTATAGTTCCATGTTTTAGACAACATGACTCTTCTTTGATCCCATCCTTTATCCGATTCATCATTATGTCCTATGAAAAAAAATTAAAATATTGGAATGAGCATAAACATCTCAGTAAGTGTTATAAAATAAAGAACAAAATCATTAGTCTATAAATGCCTACAAAAAATTAAATATTTTAATTACCTCATGAAATCATAAGATTGATGAAAAACATATAGTAATCAAAAATCATAAAGGTAACTTGTGTATTCCATAACATACATACGTTGTAGCTTTCACAGCGACATAGAGAGTTACATTTTGAATACCCATCATTGTAGATACAATAAATATATTAGGGGAAAAATTCATTTTTACCTCCATCACATTACCCAATGCACAAGAGATATCTCTCAGGCTCACCCACCCTAGGTTTATCATGGAACCACCCATATGCGTGAACAATGCCCAAGAATTGTAACATAGTCCTAACACATAAAACAATCATAAATTAATGATAAAATTTTCACATTACAATCACAATATGTCATTTAAATATATAAACATAACAAATAAATTATCAAAACCATTTTCAATTCCAAAATACTTAAAAGTTTTTATCAAATTTAATTTCATTTAAAAACATTATGCCCTGTTAAAGAATCCAAAGATCAAATAATACAGGAGGTGACAGAAAGTTCATTGTCACCACTTATGTTTAAAAGGAACATTCCTCTTTTTCATTTAGTAAAACTCTTTATAGAAAAATATTCCATTTTTATAAAATTATTATTCAATTATGTTTATCCAGTGTATAAAATAATTTCATGTATAAAATAAAATATTCCTCAATGAAAGGAGATTGAGACGAAATCCATTACCTCATGTCCGATATGAATCTATCATTCTTGAATATCCTGAATAATAAAAAAAGTTAATTTCTACTTTCTTAAGTGCATATATAAAATTTATTATACCTTTTATATCAATTATTACCTTTCTATAATAGTTATTTAATTATTTGAGATTATATCGAACATTTTTTTAATGTTAAGAACTTTTGTTAAAAATGAACTTCTTATATTTACAAGTTGTTCATGTGGTAAAAGGTCCATTATCTCTAGAATGATATTAATGATTTATATATATCATATATTTCATATATATCTAGTATATATTTGTTTTTATATTAGTAGATAACATTTGGTGATAAGAAATGAAATGCACCATTCATGGAGATGGTAAGTTGTACGTACACATGAACGCTACATTCATTTATTTTTAGTATTTTGATGGAATGAAAACTTAATGATACATAGGTATATAATAATTATAGTATGATATCATATATTATTTCATTTAATCCGCCCTTTATGCATTTCACATATGGAATGAACGATTCATATCACATTGTGGGGGCGGTAGTCCGCACTTCCTCAAAAGAAATTATCGTGTTTACCCGTTATGGAATACCTAGGGGAATGATATAAATGAAATATACCAAAGCATAGAAACAATATTAATATAATCTATATTACATATTAATATAGTTCCATAATAATTTCCACCATAATAAGTGGTAGTAGAAGATTTAATAATCATCATTTCATGAGACAGTAGTTCCTCATCTAGAGAAACAATATGTTCATTACCCATTAGATGGAGGTGTGTGTGAGTGTAGTTAAAATATTTCCCATAAAAAAACCTAGTAAATTGAGGATAATGTTTTTTTATAAACGAAATGAATTATAAGAGTTTAGGGGGATGGAGAAGTAAAATAAAAGAAAAGAACATATGAGAAGACGTTTCCTTTAAATCAGGTATCTCCCTTTGGATTGAACCAAAAGGATTACATGAATTTCCTTCTGCCTAATAGAAGGATTATAAGCGGAAGATATGGATGTATGGAGATTAGTTGTGAAGAGTTTGTATGATCAATTGGGCATTAGAGGTGTGAGTAATGGGTTATAGGTGAGAGATTTTTATAAGGGGGAGGGGCTCTTTAAGACATTTTAAAAATATTATTTTATTATATAATGATTATCAGTTTTTAAAGGTCTGAAACTCATTAAAGTCGAAGATAAGATGATTAATGTTGGAAATAAAATCATAAAATAAGAATTGGATAGGTTTTGGATATTGTTTTAATTTTTATAATCTTATTTATTTAAATCATTCATTAATGATGTAGTCAATGTATCATTGATGTGTCATATATAATATTATTTATTTGACATCTAAAAATTATAAAACAAATCATGATTGAGGAAATCATTTAATCATTAAAAATAATTTATATAGTCTAAGTGGTAACTTAAATAACCCTATGTAAAATTTTATTTACTATATGATATATGTTTATGTCGTTTTTGTCTTTAGTTTAAATTAATTATTATAAAGTGTCATTATCACTCCCATGTGGCTCCATGGGGTCCCAAAATCGACCCAAGGATTCCCATTTTATGAAAGGTATCATCCAACAGGACTTGGACACATGATATGGTAATTTAATATTATTATAATATTATTTTTTACCCATATTTACAAGATTTACCTTTTAACCATGGCAAATAAAATATTTACTGAAGTAAATGTTCATAATATCTAAAAATACAAATGTCTTATTTACACAATTGGTACATCCTGATTCCAAATCTGGAATCCATTTTTTTAAATTAAAAACATTGAAGCGGAATAAATTAATTTAAAATTAATTCCCTTTGTCAAAACAAAAAAGCATGTTTTTAATAAATAATAACTATGAAAATATTTACACATGTTTATGTACAATTTGAAAGTGAAATTACTTGTTATGACCAACATTGAATTAAATGGTAAAAAAACAATATAATTACAATTTAAAACCAATTAAAAAGGTTATATAGCCTTATAAATAAATTAGATTAAAAGGCAGTTTTGAATTAAAATACAACATTTTCACTATTCATTAAAAAGTGAACATTATCATAAAAATACACGAATTTCATCCAAATTAATTTTTGATATCCCTATCTTAATGAAAAATTTTATTTTGTAAAATAGAACATATAAAATTGATAAAAACAAGATTTAAAAATGGTTCACCATCAAAATGTGGTAAATCGACCTTTTAAATTATATTACAGTATTTATGCATAAAATTAGATTCGTTCTTATTTTAAGCCTCTAAAATTTATTGGAAAAATGTAAAAACATTTTAAAAAAAATGTGAAAATGTATTATAGTTATTCATGTTCCTTTCTTATTATATGACTACTATGCATTAACTGCCATTAAAAATAATATTATATTATTATTTTTCAGTATAAAATAACGTTGTGTGCAACATAATATTTCAAAGAAACCCGTTGTTGCATACTGGGTACATCATCGAACATAGCATTCCATTTAAAGTAAAATTAAAATTTAATTCAAAAATATTAATAAATATGAAAATTTTTTATTCTGTATTTACCTGTGATGTTACACATAATCGAGGTAGGACTAGTAAATTAGTGATTTCATGACCTTTAATTTAATGATTGAGAATAGCCACCCATCTTATTGGGAACGTGGAAATTGTGGATTTTGTATTAGCTAATGTGACATTTTTTATTTTATAGTTGATTTGTTTATCTAACCCCAATTTCCCAATTCTTGATTAATTGGTCAAGAATTATTCGAATTGATCCTTAATCCATTGGTTTTGTTCTTTTTTCACTCATTGCTTCATGATCTTCCCTGATTGGACCCCGAGGTTCTAATTCGACAATTGATGGGTTGTACCGAGCCCGATCAGACCCCTAGATTCATAGCAGTTTCATGAATATGTATTAGCGTGAAAATTTGAGGATAAATATGTTATTTTAGAGTGGAATTGGTGATCCTTTGATTGTTTATGATCCAGAAACCAAACCTAGAAGTCATGGTGTCATGAAGAATGAATGGTGAACCCCCATGGGAAAACGGTGGCCATTTTCCATTTAGACGCATCCTAGATCCTTAATTTCCAGGTATATCCATCATTTTTGGCTGTAGATAGTGCTAGATTTGATGTGAGTTGGATAGATTCAAGGCATTGCGAGTGGATTTGGAAATATTATGAAAAACCCATCTATACGCCATGTAGTGGGATGGAAAGATTACAAGTAGCTCCTTCAGTAGTGGTGGCTAGGATAGTATAAATTTTATAAATATCAGTTTGTGTATTCATCCCTCAAACATCATGTATAACATCCATGGTTCAATAACCTTTATTATGGGTAACATGTTTCAGGGACTCCATGTTGGATTACATGAACTTGACTTGTCCTCGAGGATCTAGATTTCCACCCTCCAAGAGGGCAAGGCATGGGTCCTCGAACATTGTGTGGAACCCTCCTATGGTATTTCGGTAGAGTCCTTGATGATCTAGAGAGGCACCCTCTATACAATATGGTAATGTGTCCTCCACCTTTTCTAGTGTCACCCACATGTGGTATCAAGGAATGGGTCATCGATGATCTAGAGTGGAACCCTCTAACAGGGTGGGGGATGAGTCCATGACTATCTGAGCGAAACCCTCCTCTTGTACTTGGCCATTGTCCCTCTATATAGGGATTGTTAACCTCAACTATGAAGCATAGTGATAAGGCATGGTTTGACTTGGATGGATACTTTTGGGTAGGTGCGTGGGATGCTGGGCATCATTGACAGAATTTCGGAATTGTTGGTGACCCTTATTCCTTAGCTAATCTGTAAGGTGGAGATCCCCTTACACTCTCCTTTCGACTTCTTTTACTTTGAATATATATATATATATATATATATATATTCTTCTATAACCATATCCTACATTTAGTTACTCTCCTTCCTGTAGAGGCGAAGACATGCGGGGTATGCCATGTTATATCAATATATACCATCTCATGGTTGGATAATACTACTCTCCAGCTAAATGTGGTAAATACTTGATGGGTATTTCATCTAATCTCATTGTTTATCCCCTAATGTTTGTTTGAGCATCCTTTTACTCTCTTTTTGGGAAGAGATATTCTCTTTGACTATACCTTGTGCTAACTACAATCTTTTTATTCCTATTATATCCATTACTACCCTAACTTTTTATTTCAGACAATCCTACTAGTTATGTATGAAATCTCCCCAATGTGGGTTTTTTCCTTCATGTATAATTTCTTATGATGATGAACGATATTTTGATCATTATTACAGAAGGCTTTAGGGACACTTGGTTCTTAGACCACATATGTTGGTCATACCTTATGATTCCGAAGGTGAGCTCTCTTTAAGCTATTTAATTGTCATGTTTTTTATCAGGTTGGACATATTTTTGGTTGGGTGTGTATTTCCCCTCTAATTTAAATAAAACACTGTCATACATTAGTACTTGCTAGAGGTTCATGCTTGTTTAGTTAATTTTATAGTAGTGCTTCATCTTTTATTGTTTCCCTATGCACCTTTTAATCGAGATGTCTATGTGTGAGTGTACATGTACTTGTGTAAAGGAATCCCAAGTTATTGTTTCTTAGGGGCTTGTTGATAGCCCCATGGCCTATGTAAGCGGGCATGGGGTATTTGAAAATAGATCCCATGCGTGGGTAGGGTCGTTAAGGATTGGTATCAAATGTGGTTTTATACTTGGTAAATTGTTTGGATATGTCCCCTTTCAATGATTTTTATGGGTTTAGGGAAATGGTGTAAAAGTTTATTATGTTTGGATCATAGGCTTGGGAGTCCAGTGATGGTCAATAAACTAAAATATCATTTCTCAAGGACCTTGAATACCTATATATTGAATCCCTTTGCTGAGACATTTAGTGTAGGGATCAATGGTAAAAGAATCATATAGTATTGAGCATTTGAATGTCATACTTGATTCAGATTTCAATTGATTTCAATATATATATTCTCATCTGAAAATGGTACATCTCGATAAATCCTTGGATTCCTCCACAATGAAAGTGATTTAGGATTCAATCTCTAGTTCAAGATGAGGACACGATTAGTGATGATACCTCAGTTCAGGGCCAATCCCACAATACCTTCCTCAAGGTGGGTCTCTTGAGGCACCTCCACCTTTTGATAAGAAGATCATTCTAGTTGATAAATATGAGGATGTGAATTTTCTTATAACACTCTACGATTTCCAGTTCTCGAGGCCATTGAGGTTTCACAGCGAGCTAGATCCTTAGGCAGTAGAGGATTCGCTAGAGTCGGTGGGAGTATCATTCGGCTTGTTCGGTCTGTGATAGATTAGGTGGTTGCAATTGAATTTTCCTACACCATAGAATGTGTTTAATGCTATTTTACATAGAATTCATGGTTTTATTTCCATTTTTTACAAAGTTTTTCTCCCTAATAAGGGATAATAGGAATGGAACCCCCTCTCTTAGAGCATGCCTTGTATTTCCAAGATCAATGGTAAAAAGGTTTTAAAGCATCAAAATTAAGTTTATGAGTTTCTTTAGAAAATACTTTTATAGAGACCCGATCATTTTACACATAAAATTACACGATTTTAGGAATAATTATACACAATAATACAAGACAAGGATCCTAACGTATAATGTCTTTGATGAGTAAGTATATAAAACTAAAAAAATTAAACATTTCATTATTTGATCTTTATATTGATCTCATAATATACATTTTCCTGATATATTTGAATAGGATAACATGAGGAGAATATAAATAATGGGGTGAGCTAACAATAACATTATGGTTAAAATAATAAGAATATATCTTTAGCACGTGGGTTAGAAAGCATGACATAATCAAGATAAAAGGCATGGAACATTTGGAATCATAACATTTAAACATGGGATCATATAAAAATGGAGTCATAATAAATTTTAAGCAATATAAAACATGAATTGAGCATGATTGAAGGATCATTTTACATAGAGGATCACGTGTCAAGGTTAACCACCATGACCATTGCACGTGGTAGCATGAGTCAAGGCTAACCGTAGATACCGTTGAACATAACATCTCATGAGACGCAACATTACTCAATGTATTAGAGAAATACCTAGGCACATCTCTCTTAAAATGTTATTGAATATACTTTCCACATAATGAATCTAACATAATAAATCATACATAAACATAATGGTACCCATGGAAAGAAATGCGTATCATAATCATGTCATTAAGTATAATGAATGGGTGTATCATACAAGTTTCCATGAAAGAAAAGAATAAATAAATAAATGGAAATTCACAATAGAAAATATGAATATATCATGGTAAGTGATTTCAAATTTAATTGAAAACATTTAAGAAGATTATTTAAGAAATTTTAGCAATAAAACATTTCATTTTGGTTTTAAGGAAAATACTTAAGAACGTTAAAATTTTGAAAAGGGAATAATATTTTATATAAAACCAAAAGTGAACCAATAATTTTATAATATTAATAAAGATATGTTTTATAAAAATAATGGTGGATTAAAATATATTATATAGTGATCTTTAAATTGAGTAAGAATTTGAAAAGTTCCCTTAAAATGGATTTTCTTATCTAGAAGAATTGAGAAGGGAATCATTTAAAAACTTCTATATCCTCTAAATTGATGGTTAAGTGGATATTGAAACATTATTATGAACATGGAATCAACATTAAGAATATGTACATAAATATAAATGATAACTTCATTTGTGTAATGAGAGAGTAAGAATAACCCAATGAAATAACGGAGGTTCGGGTAGAATCCCTTAATATAAGTCTGATGGTGTTCTCTACTTAATATTAATGAACTGAATAATCAAATTTGGTTCATTAATTAATAATTAAAGAACATATTTTACATTTAATTGATTTATTTTAAATCTTTTGACTTTATTCAAAACATTTTTGATTTGTTATGCGGTTCAATTTTAGGGTTTGAGTGTGTTTGTTTCATGATCTGTTTACTTATATACATGACCAAAAATCATGTAATATGAGAACATTTTTCCATAATTACAGTTATATTTTATTATTGAACATCTATTAGGTTAAATGGTAGTAAATTTAATTTTCTTACTTGGATTGAATATGAATTATTATATATTACTTTAGTGATAACCTTTTGGGTAAATTGATTATTTTTAGATCACAAAGGACACATTCTATTTTATAAATCAAAACAATATGTAAAAAAAGATCCTAGAACCATAGATGAAGCATAATAAATTTATTATATTCTAGTTCAACTATAATAATGGTATCATGACTAGTATTGAACATATTAATGGAAATTGAAAACCCATCATCCTAGAATTTGGTAAATTGATAAATCTCATATGGTGACTTTACTACTAGTATAAAAGAAGGGTAAAAGAGAGATTGTAACAAATTATTCCATTATAATTTAAAAAATCCATTACATATAAGTTACTTGAGTTTTAATAACATTTGGTTGATGAGAGGTATGGATTGAAAATAAAACAATGGAACTTGAATGGAAGGTAAAATATTTGAAAAGAATAATTTAAATCTTGAATTAATAATCCTTGAGATCCTATTAAGTGGAGAGGATTTGGTATTTTGAGGAGAACAAGGGATTATGGACACGGGGAAAGATCTTTCAGAGATTTTTTTGCATAATTTAGATAAGGAACAATGATATATATGAGTGAAGAGAAGAGAAGATTGTGAGTGTTTTTTATAGTGGAGGGGAGGAAGGTTTTCTCAATAGTTTAATAATTAGTTTATTAATTTTCCATAAGAAAATAAATTGTGATGAATCCGTGAACAAAAATAGTAATATGTGCATGTGATTTCAAACCAAGGGTGCTTACCTCAGTGATGATGCAAGGAATAGTGTGGTTATCTTATAATGTATATATACTATAAATTACTGTATTTTACTATTCATAAAAATATTCAAGAATTTGAAAAAAAATCCCAATCATTCACCATAAACATTTTCAATGCATTGAATAAAAAAATAAAATACATTGTTCAAAAATAGATTTCTATATATGATTAATTTAATTAATAATTTAAATCATAATTTTGATTAAAAAAATAAATTTTAGAACTATAACTAATTTTATAATGTTTTCATAAATTAATTAAGGTCTTATAAAATTATCATAAAAGTATAAGAAATAAAATTTTAATTTATGAACACTTTTAGGAAAATAAATTTTCTTTTAAATTAATTAAATATTTATAATTAATTATTTATGACTTACAAAAAATACCAATACTCTTACTATGGTCATATTATCTCTTATATGATGTCAAAAAAATTTATACATTCAAGGGTAAGGATACTATACTTTTGGAAAATTTAAAATCATAACCGGTAATATTACTATTCATACGGATAAGTTACTATTCATAAGGGTTGGTTACCGTGCACTAAAAATTAACATTGTTCCATTAGAGACCGAAAAAAACTTGAAAGAATCTGTGTATGTCAGATTATAGAAATTCAATACACATAAGTGACAAAACTATGTTTTACAATCACATTGTATTTAGTACCATGATAGGTAATTTTCCTTCCAAATGTGATTATAATGTAATGAATAATTATAAAAAAGGAATTCAATTTATAAAAAATTGGATCGTTACATCATGGGGTATTCCCCATTCCAAGAAGTGTGGGTCTCTTCAATAGCTTCAATTTGAATGGTCGTGGAGACGAAACGGACTTACAAATAAAATGTTATGGCACTCGGAAGACTAATAAGTTTTAAAAAAAATTTGTATCACCTACATGAAGGAATTTCACATAGGACCTACAGAGATAACATGTATAGGGGACCTACACCGATGTCCAACGCTGAGGACCTACGCGACAGTGTAATTATTGTACCCATTCTTGGAAGAGCTATGTTGTGTGGCTATAATAAGGACATACACAGACAATCTCCCTTCGACCAGGTCCCCTGCATGACAGGTTGCAAATTCGCAAGAAGCCCCAGGACTCTCATTGTGTATCCCACCTTCACCCAGGTCATCAAAAACTCTCATCTAACTATTCAAAACACGAGATATGATATAATTAAAGGGGAAAAGTTGGATTATTGTCCAATCAGAGTCTAGAACATGACACATGAGTCAATGTCTTCATCCAAGGACATGCACAGAGGACCTTTGCTACAGACCTACTCTGTGGACCTATAATGAGGTCCTATGTTGCGTACCTATGATAGGGACCTGTTCTAAGGACCTACACTATGGACCTGTGTTGAGTACCTATGCATTGTACATACACAGAGGGTGTAAGTAAAGGCCCTATTTGGAGGACCTGGACTAAGGACCTACCCTAAGATACTCAACTAAGACCTCCTGAGCTATGTACTAGACCTAAATGGGCATCCCCCTTAGTAGTAAGCCCCAACCAAACCTCAAATGAGCATCCTCCTGCAAATTAAGCACCAACCAAACTTCAATGGGGCATCATTTTTATGATAAATCCACAACCAAAGATCTATGGGTATCCTCTTAATGAGTAATCCCCAAATAGTGCTCAATGGAAATCCACTTTAGGAGTAAGCCCCAACCAAATCCCAATGTGCATCGTCCAGAAGAGTAACCCCCAACCAAATCTCCAAAGGAATCCTCCATTAGAGTAATCACCAACCAAAGCTCAATTGGCATCCTCCTTTGGATTAAGCCCATACGAGAGATCAATGGGCATCATACTTTGGAGTAATCCCCATCCAAAGAATAATGGGAATTCACCTTATGTGTATGCCCCAAGAAATTATCAATGGGAATCCTTATTAGGAGTAAGCCCCAACCAATGATCAATGGTAATCCTCTTTAGGTGTAATATGAAACTAGAGATCAATGGGAATCCTCCTTAGGAGTAATCCCCAACCAAACGTCAATGGCCATAATCTTTATGGGTAAGCCCCATCCCAAGCTCAATGGGAATCCTCATTAGTAGTAATCCCCAACTAGAGCTCAATGGGCATCCTACTTAGGAATAATCCCCAACAAAACCATAATAGGAATCCTCCTTCAGTGTAAGCCCCAACAATTACTTAACTGGGAATCCACCATAGGATTAATCCCTAATGAGTATAAGGAAATACCTCCTAGAGTAATGCCTAGAATTTTGGGCTAGATCCAATGACTTTAGTGTGATTTTCCATTGAAGGGGTCATTTGTCTACATCCTCATTCTCCATTTCCCTAGCTTCTTTCAGCATAGGATAGACCACAGTCATTATTGGATGAGAATGTTTATCATTTTTTGAATCTTTCAAATTCTCTTATTTCTCACACTGAGATTGAATCATGTGGGATTAGAGATTTGTGATGATCAAAAAATCTTCACAGTCCACCCGAATCTTCTTGAACTATAAGAAATATGATTTAAACTATAATTGGTATATCTGGGAATCATTTAGAGCCCAAACTCAATGGAAATCCTCCTCGAGAGTCCAACCCTACCTCCCTTAGTTCGGACATCCTCCTTAGTAAAAGGCCTTGAATTATACCCCACATAAATCTCCATGATTTATAATATCTATCATAGACCTTGTTACAAGGGTATCATCTTTAGGAGTAATACCCAGAATATTTATCTCAAAGGGAAATACTCCATTGTGAGACTTATCGATCTACATGGGATTCGATTCCCTTCTAAGTGGGTTGCATAGGAAGCATACCACAGTTTCAAATCCAACACTCGAAATCAAACATGTTCTATCTAGGAAACATTTCCATCTTGGTCTATTCCAACATGGAATCTCATATGCATTATAGTATCCATGGATTGATTCTATATAAGTCCATAACATAGCATTAAATATGGGAATTTCCCTCTATTTCCATTCCATAATACGTCAGTCTTTACGGTTGGATCCTTATCACACAACAATAAAAGGTATGATATGTCCCAATAAGTGGAACCATACTATGTGGGGTTTTATTCCTTTCACAAGGATACATAGGATGATTGTTTGTTGGTTTGATGCCAACATCAACCATACTTTGGTCTCCCGAGATGACAATAAATTCCAGAGTGCCCCACTGAGTTTCTTGAAAACAATCATTTTCATAATAACGACTAAATAATCTCTAAAAAGTATATGTGAGGATACCGTTGAGGTAGAATCGTAAATAAATACATATATCTCCA
Source organism: Viscum album (assembly GCA_963277665.1). NCBI lineage: Eukaryota > Viridiplantae > Streptophyta > Magnoliopsida > Santalales > Viscaceae > Viscum > Viscum album. The sequence goes on along the minus strand of OY728120.1, from coordinate 279,935,661 downwards.
TTGATGAATAACCTTGAATACATAAAGAAGATTCTAATTTCCATTCATGCTAATATTTTATTGTAAATTTCCAGGGAAACCAACATTATTCTTGATAAATTAATAAGGATTCATGAATATATCTTAAAACTATAAGAGAGTTCGAGGGTAGGTAATAATTTCCCCTAAAAGGGATTGATGAAGTCGACCTCCCATGTTCTCAACCAATGCAATTTATTAAGTATCATAGGTCAACAAACCTAACAAATGCCTACCTTTGGATAGTATGACCCATTATATACAAAGCTATTGGGTGTTTTCAGAACCATAAATAAATATAATGGAAACCATCTTGAAGTAATGATTCCGAAAAATAACACACATTTCAGGGGGATACAAAAAATGGTGTTCTTGAAGTGAATCATTAACCATGATTTTTTTGTTACCCTTCTGATAGGCCCATATCAATTGATAGAAGAGGGTCGAACAAGGGAATCATTCACACATGTGTCTATCTAAAATATGATTCTTTACAAGAGTTCATTGTTTTCATTTTTCATTTATACATAGACATTATTTCTAGAAACTCTATTCATTTGAAATGAATCTGTTCATGTTTTATCCAGTGAATTCACCAGATGCTGCTTAAGTTGGATCCTAATCTTCTCAAAGTATGTCATCACCGACTTAACATCTTAAACATGAGTCTCCCATGCATTAGTTTGAGAGTACAGTCACCACAATACTATCCTGACCATGGAGACCGCCTGACTGGGTTTCCAAATCAAGAATAACCCCCTGTCTTCTGGACAATGATTGTATTTGGTCCATAAGTAGACAATGCCAACCACCTTATTCAACAGTTTTGGGAGTTTATCCCCAAAATTCAATCGCCAATCCCTCCCCTATTACAGGTATGTCGACCAATAATTCACCCATGGACTCATCCCAAAGTCACATGGGTCCTTCCCACGGGATCCTGTGAACAATCATTGCATCTAATGTTGTGTGACATCAAACTCTCAACATGATGAGGGTGTTATCTTCAATTGTCTGACCCCTATCCCTCATACCAAGGCCAAAAGATGAACATCCAGGGAAAAAAACATACCAATAGGGAGAAGGTTACTAACTCATCCCCCTCTATAGAAGTACATAAACCCATCAAGGTGATGAACAATGAACATGCACATGCACCCATCCGCCTTAACTTTTCCAGCCAGTAGACTCATCTGGAAGGGCCCAATTAATGCCACTATTCAAATCTGCTAGATTACTCTGAGCAGATAGATATACCGACATACAATCTATTATATAGTCAAGAGACTCATCTTTCTTCATTCAGGGAAGCCCTCCATTAAAATTTGATGAAAATTTGAAAGCATGGATATACACCTATTTATATCCATCAAGCCTGCCAATAGTCTCATTTGGGAGCACATTGAGATGATAGTCATAACTCCCTAATGAAACACATTGGTCAGACTCAACTCTATTCCGCCATACACGTTTATTATTAGTATCCTCTAATAGGAAAGGGAGGACATGAATAGGTACATACACCCACTCCAAATATGGAATGAACATATATTCATGTATTGGTAGATTAATCCACCATAATACTTTTGGAAATAGCGAAAGGGAAGACACAAATTCCTGAACATATCCAGGAATACTTCTACAATATCATAATGACAACTTCAGTAGTACCATATGGACAAACACATAATTCTATCCCCATACCCTGGATGACTAATCATCATTCCATCATGGAGCAGATACACATCCCTATTCTAGTCTTGGAGGGTTATGTGGAACATTCCACAATATCATACAAACAACCAAAATAGGCACTTATAATAGTTCCAATTGAAGATAAATGGTATGTTCTGATAGCCACTCCAAAGCGTGAACATACACCTTCTCATAATAACAAATTTTCCCAGAAGGTGGTCCCAATGATGTGTAAGAAGTTTTCTATGATGAAATCTCACTAGGTACAGTTAGAAAATAAAGATTCAATATGTGATCTGACTCTTCATAATGATGGAGTTCTTGAATCCCTCAAACATTTATCTATTACAGATCAAGATCCTACCTTCCAATTACCAAATTATTGGAGGAGTAGTAGTAATTCTTATATTCCTCACCAGACACTTCATCATGAAGGATTACTTCATGACAATTCAGTCAATCTCGAGAACCTATAGCTGGATGAGAGCCATGGAAACCCTCTTTGTGTCCATAAGAACAAGTATAAATAGAATTTATCCCATACGATAATCCACCATAGTGGTACTCCCCATTATGTCATTCATTGAAAATTTTCTCTCTATATTAGTGTTTCATATTGTCAAGTAAATTATGCAACTAGAAATGTAGTGATGGGAAATCCCACTTATCATGAGTCACATGCAAAGATAAGGCCAGTCATGTCTGTTTATTTTATATTGGTAGTGGTATACATTCTCATCCAGAAGACATACCAAGGTGATGGTCATTTTCCAAACCTACCCTTTGTCATTTTCATTCTAATAAAGTAGAGGAAACACCAAATGATATCATTAATTGCAATAAATCAATGGGGAAGCATCCTCTCTGGTCAGACCATGTTGAGAAACCTCTACCAAACAATTAATAGGATATGTTGAATATGTGAAAACAACTGGCTATGGGTGAAATAAAATTCATGTTATGGCCTTTGGTAACCTCTCAATAAAACATTGTGGAGATGCTGGGGAAAGATTGTTTTCATGATATCTACCTCAACATATGGAATAATATTTGTCATCTAAAATCCAATGTATTACCATATGATGAATATCAAAGTCTTGTCAAGGTAATATAAGGTTGGAGAGAAAAATTGACTTGGCATCTCTCAAGGTTTCCTGACATCCGAAGTTTGATAAGAAACAAGAGGACCTTATACATGCATGCTGCAATTCATTATAGAGGTTGTGACAATTGATTGTGGAAACCCTGTATGGTGATCATATCAGAGGATGAGTTGCACATGTGGCATTTTACTTTACTATTCTCCAAAATCAGAAAATCCTATCAAATGTGGTGTCATGCAATGTTATTTCCACTAGAAAATTTCAACAAACATAATCTATTCACGACCGAAGAGAAGCTCAGTACAACTTTCCTTGATTGGTTTTCACCTATTCTTGGACCAAATAGAAAGGCCGATTAAGATTATTATGAATCAGGTGTCTAAAAACATCATGCAAGTTTCCCTCTTAGAGGATGTTAACCCTGATATCAGAAAAATGAATTAAATAGCCCCAAAGTCTTCCTAAATAGGCAATTTATGTGGTATTGATATAATTCTCCCAACCAATGATTGGTCCAAAATTTATAATATCTGAAGAGCAGCTATGTTGATATCAACCATAATAGTTCAGGAACCACACCAGCCTACAGGGCTGGGGGATTTTTTAACGCGACCTTTGGAGTCAAAAAACATAGCCCGAAGGTTTGTGAAAGAAGAATAGGTATAACCATAGACTATATGGATAGGGAATTTAAAATATTAACAATCCTCTCCCCAACACGAATCTATCTTCTCCGAGTTAGAAAAAATGATGCATAGTGGATCCTCCTAGTTTTTTCTGCCCTATCCACACTAATCAAGACTGCCACTAGACTCACCTGGAGGCATCCAAAGAAGTACACCATTCAAATCTGCTTTAAAAAATGATCATAAATATACAAATACCTGCAGTAATGTATCTTTCAAGTAGAATCATCTGGAAAAATACAAAGAGACCCACCACGTAAATCTGGTAACAAATAGTGGGCCGAAACCTACACCTACCATTATTAATCCATCATACCATCAATCTCATCTAACATGATACAAAACATCCTACCATTTTATGTTGACTACACAAATGGAGAAGGAATATACACATCACCTCATTAATCAATCCTTCCAATAGTCTCATTTGGAAGAATTCAAAGAATCCCAAAAGATTCATTTGGAGGAAAATGGTGAACATGAGAACCCCCATCTCACAGGGCCATGTGATTTTTCATCTTTTTTATCAATGTCCTAGTTATATGATGTAAAAAAACATAACAAACATAATATTAGGCACATGAAAATAGTCTAAATAGAAACAAAATCTTAGTTGTATGATGATAAACTATATAACAATTATATCCTAGTTACATGAGATTAAACTACATAGAAACCATATGCATCCATCTTGCATGAAGTTAAAATATGTAACATATTTGTCCTTATTGCATGATGTTAAACTACACAACAACATTTGTCTTATCTACAAGGTGTTAAACTGAATAGTTAACACCTTCTTCCATTGAAGATAAGAAATCCCCCAAGATAGCACAAATTATCATTCTGTTTGGTCATTTAAGAAATAGTAGCATCCATGTACGTACATTACTCTCATCATTGCTACTCCCAAGTGGCACATGAGTACTATTTCTCCCTATTTTTGAATAAAATATTCATAATGACCCCTTGTCAAGAACTATGTGTGGATTGATTCTTTCCCCTAGAAAGATATGTAGTTACACCTGAGACTAATCCCTTGGTCCTACCACATTCTTTCTTTAACATCCGATGATATACATCCATACCACAAGACATTAAACTACACAATCCTTCCATAACAACGTATTTATTGATTCTCATTCCAATGGTGTTTGTAGAGATGACAAGATCTCCAATTTTTGGTCATTTGATGAAAAAATAAAATTCCACTTCAATCTTATGCATATTTACAGAGAAGGCATCGGGAAATTTTTGATGAACTACGTAAGCCTTGATTCATTCCCCAAAAAGACACATAATGATGAAAATGTTTCAAACTAGATCTAGCCGCGATATCTCAAACTTATCATGTCAGTTCATCATCATCCTATCGCAATATGTTAAACATCATTGGAATTCATGAACTATGTATGGTTTTATTCTCATCCGTATGAAGAAACTTTTTGAGACCCAAATCTAGAATCTTATGTGTAGCCACAATTTCATAATAGAAAACCCTCATTCTTCTCACAAGAATAAACAAAAGTTTCATAGGGACCTCTTCTAGGACATGTCAGTTGATTCTAATTTCAATTAGATAAATGGGGATGACTTAGCGTTCTGCTTTAGTCCCAACCATCTGTATGAAAATTATAAAAGACCTCTTCCCCATGTCAAAACATGATGATATAGTGAAACATTTCAAGAACTATGTGTGGATTTATTCTTTCCCCTTGAGGTATAGGTAGAGATGCCCAGACCTTATATCCTGGCTTTTCCACCACTCAATCATTATACCATTATCCTCTATTTGTTTCACCTTTTGACAAAGTATATTTTTACCAACCCTTAATTCTCACACTGAGCAGAGCTCACATGGCATTTGGAATTGGGTAAATAGATTCTATATAGAAATAAGGTATCTCAATTCCTATATGGGGTTATCAAGGGTCATGGATATAAGAACATAAATACACAATTAATGTCTTCATCTCATTAAGATACACTTCATGATCTCCTAAAAAATACAGGTGTTTCAATTCTAGTGTTCATAATATTTGTAGCCATTTCATTTCAGTTCAAATTCATCCTAACCACATGATGTTAACCTGCAAGGAAATATAAGAAATTAACATGGATTTATTCTCATTTTATTGAGATATGTAGTGACACCCAATTCATCTATCTCTGGTTCAACTGTAATGTTAAAATTGACCAAATCTTTGTGTATGGTTCAAGCCTTCATGGGAAGCTCTATCAATAACTACATGTGGCTTGATTATTTCTTTATAAAGACATGTAGTGACACCTGGGTTCAACCCCTAGTCTAGCTACAACATTCGATTTCTTGTCAGAATCACTTAATGTCTTCATAACATGACTTTAAGCTATATAGCATAATACCCTTGCTACGTGACTCTAAACTGCATATCATATTGTCCTTTCCTCATGAAATTAAATTAGACGGTACCTATTAAACTACATATGGACAGATTATCATCATATTGAGATACTTAGTGAAATACTAGGACATAAATCCTATCCTAACTATGGTTTAATATAAAATTTCCCCTCTCCGGCATACAATTTAAAATCTATGTAGGATCCCTTATTTTGGGTCTTCTCTACAGAAATACCATCAAGAAAACAAAATATATCCCCATCATACATTTGAGTTAGATCTATCTATGGGGGACTCCAATCTCATGTCCAATATGAATCCAAATATTTATCTTATGCATTTTACATTGCCCCTTTAACATTTCATACTACTCATATTGACTAATTTGAGATCTTTATAATATTTATTTGGTTTATAGGGACAAAATATATGATATATGAGAGATATTTTTCCTGACCATGTAGTGCATTCCCTTAGGTGGACTTGCATAAGTCTCGCACATAATGGGCATCTCAGCCAAAAGATGCCACTATTTGGCTATGCAGTATATGGCTTAGTTGGCCCTTCATAATACATCCCCCATAATGGGGTTTTCAAATAGTGTTAATATCATTATTGGGAGAATTCACTTTTTTCCCTTTAATAATTGATGACAGTATGCATGAACCCATATCTTAAAGCGGCCATACATGGCATATTTGTCCCATATCATTTCTCCCGACATGAAGGTATGAAGGACAGTGGTTTACACTTTTCCCCATCACTTGTTCAATGAATACAAAAATATCCTTGTATATTTTGACCACCTATCATCCACTACTTCAATAATGTTATGTTCCTAGTCATATGACCTAAAAATAGAGAAATCAAACTACTTAGGTTTGGATCAGGCCTTTGTAGAAATAATATTCCTAATATTATTTGGAAATCATTACTGGAAATAATCTTTCTTTTTTAATTACTTTTCTTTATAAACTAAACTCTATGCTTGGGAAAATATATATCTCCATAAACATTCATCAGCATTTAGTAATATAATTTTTGATAACTAAGAGCTATTTTTCATGACAATATAGTACATTCTCATAGGCGACCTTTCATGAGCCGCCTACATAATATGTCTGCCAGCCAAAATATGACACTATTTGGCTATGTAGAATATGCCATAATTATCCCTACATAATACATACCCAATAACAGGTTCATAAAATTGAGGTAAATTCATTATTGGAAAAGAAATAATCTAATGACTTCATCCTGTTTCCTATGTCATTCTCCAGATCTAGAAATTCCTAAATCCCATTTTACAATTTTTTATTCACAAACCAGGATATTGGAGAACATTTCCGAAAACATTACATTGAAATATGATAGTCATAAACCATTATACAATGAAAATGAACATAAATTGAACCCCTTAATTCCCTTGATTCATGAATTTAAACTTCATATATGAATTTACTTGTTGCAGTACTTTAAACATTACAGCCCCAAAATTTCCATGCTGCATGACTTTAAACAACATAACCCACAAATGTTATTGTTTTGTGACATTAAATTGCACATCATATTATAAAAAATCCCTTAATGTCTTCAATACATGACTTAAAATTGTAGAACATAATGTCTTTTTGGCATGACTTGAAACTACACAGCATAATGTCCATCCTGCAAGACATTAAACTAAACAGTATAAATTCCTCTCTACACGACCTTAAATTGCACAATCCCATAATTTCCATTCTATATGAACTAAAACACCACAACCATCCTAATGTCCATTTTGCATGATTTGAAACTTTTCAAAAACCCTAATTAACATTATGTATGATTTTAAACTACACAACATAATATTAGAAAATCCATTTCTGAAAATTGTACCCTCCATTACACAAAAAAATCATTTACAAGTGGTTTATCATTCATGGCCTATTTCAACATAGATATCCTCATTTTATTCTTAGTCATATTTCCGTGGAAAATACACCCACTATTGTCTTAATATATTTAAATATTAAACCCATTTCATCTATCATCTATAAAATGGCATAATTCATGAGAGATCCTTTACCTGACTATGCAGTATTTTCCCTTGTTGGCCTTGCATACATAATGTGTATATCAGCCTAAGGATGCCACTATTTGGTCATGTAGAATATGCCCTAGATATCCCTACATAATATAGCCACCGTAATTATTTTGTCAAATAGTGGTAACTTTTTTCGTAGAAGAGACACCCTCTATTCCTTTACTTAATGTTTCAGATTTCATGACCATAAAAATCATTACTCATGATTACCCTTGGAGGTATCTATAAAATATTTGGACATTCTTAGACATGAAAGCCTTATTTTTTTATAACATCAAAATTCATGTTCGATGCAATATGACCTAAAAAACACTACTCATTAATCTGACATGAATTACATTAAACTGCCAAAAACGATACATAATACTGACCAGGGTGAAAACCTGCAACAGGAACTGAAGATAAAATTCAGGTCACTGCTCGCTAGACTAACACTCTATATTTTCTAGTCAAATCAGGCAATAAAAATTCAAAAGACACAAAGTTTTTAGGGATTTATATATGAACCTTTCCACAACTAAACTATGCTTTCTAGGCCCCACAGCAGAGAAAAAAATTATAGTATCCCTCCAAACATGAATTAGATCCATATAAAAAAATAATATTTGAATGTGTCAATGTTCCTTCAAGTTACAATAGAACAATATATTTTTTGAATGATTTTAATTATAGAGGGTGTCTTTTTTTGACACCATAGAACATGTTTCTTGCACTTTTCTAAGGAATTATTTTTTGGATTTCCATTTTATACTAGACTTCTCCATAATGAGGGATATGGAGAAATAAACCCCTCTCCAGATGTAGGCCTTGTAATTCCATGATCGATGGTAAAAATTTGTCTTATCATCAAAATGAAATTTATATGTTTTTTCAGAGAAGACTTTGGGTATTCACCATCTCAGGAAGTGTATATATTTTTGATATATTCAATTTAACTAGTCGTGGAGCCTAGGTGGACCTATCAATCAAAATTATGGCCTATGGAAGATGAATAAATTTTATAAAGTAATTTTCCTCACCTATGAAGTGGACCCACGCAGATGACCTACAGGGAGGACCTATGTGGAAGACCTCTGATGAAGACCTACAAATAGGACCTATGTAGAAGTGTAAAATTTTCATACCTACGTGGAAGAGAAACATTGTCGATCTAATCCATGGGTCTATGTGGAGAACCACCTTTCAAAAATGTCAAATCCTTTCTTATAAATAGGACCCTTGGACTCCCCATTTAAAATATTGAAAAATCAGAAGAAGCCCCATAACTCTCATTGTGTAGGCGCCCTTCCCCCGGGTCCCCAAAAACTCTCAAGTAACTCTCTAAAACATGAGATACGAGAGTATTAAGTTAGAGAAGATGGATCATAGTCCGATGAAGCTCTTGAACATGACACCAGATCCAAGGACCTAGGCATAGGACCTACATTGCAGACCTACGTTGGGGACCAGCACTAAGGACCTGTGCTATGGACCTACGTGGAGTACCAATTCCTATGGACTTTGTGGAGAACCTTCATAGATGACTGATAAAGAGGAATTGACCTAAGGAACTACTATAAGCACCTGATAATAAGTCCTCCCGAGTTAAGAACCAAACCTCAAATATGAATCCTCCTTTGGATTAAGCCCCAACCAAACCTCAAATGGGCATCACCATTAGGAGTAAACAGCAAAAAATCCTCAATTGGAATCCTTTTTATGAGTAATCCCCAACCAAAGATCAATTGTCATCCACATTAGGAGTAAGTCCTAACTATAGATCAGTGTGAATCCTCCTTGGGAGTATGGTCCATACAAAGCTCAATGGGCATCCTCCATAAGAGTAATTCCCAAACATAGATCAATGGGAATCCATCTTAGGGGTATGCCCCAACCAAATCTCAATGGGCATCCTCCTTATGAGTAATCCCCAACCAGAGGTCAATGGGAATCCCCATTAGGATTAAGCTTCCCCCCAAATCGCAATGGTATTACTCATTAGGAGTAGGCACCAACCAAATATCAATGGGAATCTTCTTTTGGAGTAATCACCAGCTAGACCCTAATGGGTATCCTCTGTAGAAGTAAGCTCCAACAAGATCTCAATGATAATCCTCCTTACGAGTAAGACACCACAAAACCACAATGGGAATCATCTATGGAGTAATCCTCAACTGGAGCTCAATGGGAATCCCTTTTAGGAGTAAGCCCCAAGAAAACCTCAATTGGAATCCTCCTTAAATGAAAGACCAAACCAAAACTCAATGGGAATTGTCCTTTGGACTAAGCCCCAACATTTCATTAAATGGGGATCCTCTATAAGAGTAAGCCACAAACAATACAAGGGCATTCCTCCTGCATTAATCCTCTAGACTTTTGGGATTAAACCAATGAATTTCACCTTCATTTCACATTTTAGGGTTCATTGATTGTTCCCCAATTTACCATTGCCCTTGCTTCATTCATCGTAGGCTTATCCTCTTCCATTAGTTGAGGAGAATGTGTGTGGTTTTTTGATTCATTCATATCCTCTTGTTTCTTAAACCCATAATGAAACATGTGGTCTTAGATATTTTTGATTATAAAATCATCCCAAATATCAACCAAACTCTTCTTGAACTATGAGAACACTGATTCACATCATAATTGGTATTTGTAGGAACCCTTGAGTGCCTTATATCAATGGACATCCTCCTATGGTGTCTAACCCTAACTACATTATTTTGGGAATCCTCTTTAGGAATAAGCCCCAAATTATGTCCCCCTTAAGTATCCATGGGGTAATACATCTCTCATATACCCTATTACAGGGGAATCCTCTTTAGGAGTAAGCACCATCCTCTGTCTATGAAAGGTTTATACTCCCATGTGAGACTTATTTAACTACATGGGCATTGATTCCCATCCAATTGTGATACATAGGAATCCTAATTGAGGTTCAAACCCAAAACTCCAAGCCAACCCTATTATATCTAGGAAACTTTCCTAGAATGGTCTAATCCATCTTGGAAACTCATATTCTTTCCAGCTTCCTTGGGCTGCTTTGGTATAAGTCCTTCACCAAGCGTTAACAAGGCACCTTTCACCTAGATGACCTTTCCACCTGACATTTTTCTATATGGATGGATCCTTATCAAATGCACCTAAAATGTATGATGTGTCCTATTAAGTGTCTTTGTACTATGCTGGTTATGATTCCATTCATAAGGATACATAAGAATCTCTTTTATGGGTTTGATCTCAACATCAAAACAACTGTCATCTCCCCAGATGACAATAAATTTTAGACTGCCCTTCTGAGTGGCCTGAAAACTATCATTGTCATAATTACAACCAATGAATCTATAAATAGTATATAAGAGGATACTATTTTTGGAGAATCTCAAATAAATAGAGAAATATTTATTAATGAAGATCCACAAATACATACAGATGATTATAATTTAAATACATGTTAATCATTGATTGAAATTTTTTGAGGAAGATGTTATGAGATCCTTCCACCACAACCACCTACCAGCTCTCATGAGGTTAAGGGAGATTCTAGTCAAGGTAATAGAAAACTATCGGTTCTGGAGGCTTATGATCCCACAATATATGTGATGAAAAGAGGTAAGATCTATGTGTTTTCTACACTTTTTTGAGTGTTAGTAGACACATGTTCTAGTTATTCCGTTATCATTATACTCTTTTTGTGAGTGTTGGAGCTCCTAGTTGAGGTGCTTTCCAATCAAATTTATATTTAGGGAGCTATGAGTATCTATTCTCTTGTATTATTCATGTTTCACCAGTGTAAGATATAACATGATGGAGAGAGGTTCATGTGGGACCTTTTGGTCATCATAATTGGACCCTTTCATGTCATCTTGGGTAGGGATTGGTTGTCCTTAGTGTGAGTCTAGATTGATTATCACCATAGAGAAGTCAGATACCTACCCGCTGATGGGATGAGATTCTCCTTTTCTAGTGAGAGAAATCTCATGGAAAGGTAAGTGGGTTTTGAGAGTAAAAGGCTGCAACCCATCACCCATCAGTTGGTGAGTATAGCCATTAATGTATCATGTTATTTAGGTATAAATCTTCACTCATTTGTTCATGAATATATGTGCATCCTACACAAGAATGTTCTAGGACAACCTCTATGAAGGAAGATTGAGTATTTCATTTTCTTGAATATCAGAACCAATCTGATATCTTTTGAGGCATATTGGATGAACCCTACCATGCTCTGGGAGCTACAATTTCAATTATAGGACCTTCAAGAGAATGACTTCGTAAGACCTTGTGTGTCCCCTCGGGTAACCCATGTCTCGTTCGTGAAAAAATTGAACATGAGTTTGTGGATTTTCATGGATTATCATTTCCTAAACTAGGCCATGATATATAAAATGTACCCCTTGTCAAGGATTGACGACCTCTTTGACATGTTGCGAGGTGTGAGATGGTTCTCGAAGATCGATCTCAGGTTCGGATACCACCATTTGAGGTTTTTCAAGGCTGATATTCCAATGATTGAATTAAGATGTTTTTATGGAAACTATGAGTTCCATGTGATTTTCATTGGTGTTATGAATTCCTCCACCGTGTTTTGGGATTTGAAGAAGTAGGTTTTCCATCCATACATCGAGAAGTTTTTTTTATTCATCGATAACATACTCATATACTCTATATATGAGGAGGATCATGTAGATAACCTAAGGATGTGTAGTACCTACCATCTGGAAGAGTGCATTATGGTTTACTCAGACCATTAATGTATCAGTTATATATTTAGGCGGAGAGACCTAAACGTAATATATTGTCACTAATTGTTGTTTCTGTAGGACTACAACTTTGAAACAGTCTATACTACAATAAAGTGAAATATTTTACCTGAAGACAGTAATAATAAGTCCTAGATTTTGTTATTGAAGGAGGATTCAGATTAGTTGGCCTCATTGTAGCTAACCCAGCTAGAGTTGGTGGGTACATCTTTTTTGAAGTCAATGGTGTCGAATCATTCAATTTATGAATGTGTAAGTGAGTCCGAGCAGGGAGACATCAACTGAAATGTATTACATGGTCATACATCCACATGAAACCCACCTGATGTATATTCTGATGGATCTAATCTCACCATCTTGATCTTGGGGTGACCAATGTTTCCAACAATGTTTCACAAGGATGTGATGTGATAGCTCTACAAATATCCCTTAGCATTACATCCTGGTGTGGGTAAGATGTAAAGAGACATTCAATGGTAGTTTTGGTGGTCAATAATGAGATGAGGAATAGAAGATTTCGTCTCTTGGTGCCTCACTTTTTGATAGGTGAATGACATGCACCAAGTTCTAGTAGTCTAGATATAGCCCCTTGAGATATCGAAGTGGAAGTCATATGACCAATCGAGGGAATTTTTCAATGAGATATAATGCATAGAAAAGACCCAATACGCCATCTGGGTGATGGTTGACTAACTCACTATGTCGTCACACATCCTTTCTATCAGGGAGAAGAGTTCGGTGGAGATCTTATGGAAGTTGTACATAAATGAGATCATTCACCTTCATGGGGTTCCCTCAATGATTATATCCAATCAGGAGAAGTTGTTTATGTCATGATTTTGGGTTGTCTTATAGGAGGAATTCTGGAATAAAATGAGGATATGTATAGCCTTTCACCCCCAGACTGATGGGTAGACCGATTGCACTATTTAGGTATTGGAAGGCATGTTGATGACTTGTACGTTTGAATTCAACCAATGTTGGGAGGATCACCTTCACTTGGTGGAGTTTTCATACAAAAACAACCACCGCTATACCATCTTTATGATAACTTCTGAGGTCATTTATGGGAAAAATTTAGGTCACACTTGTTTTGTACATAGATTGGTGTGTCATATTCTATGGTCCCTAGGATGGTGCTGCTAAAGATGGAAAAAGTCCAAGTCATTCATGAGTAGATGAGGAAAGCCAAGAGCAGACACAAATATTACAAAGGTCGCCATAATAGGTATTTGGAGTTTGAATAGGGTGACCAAATTTTCATGGGAGTCTACCATTGATAAGGATTATGGAGGTTCTGTATGAGAGGAATCTATCCCCAAGGCTCGTCGGGCTGTTAGATATTCTGCGGAGGGTTGGTGAGGTTTCTTAATGAATCACCCTACCCCATAGCTAGAGAGGGTGTATGAATTCGTTAATTTGCTACATCTATTTTGGTATGTAAATGAACTCAAGAATGTCATTGGCAATGGTGATCAGGAAATCGAGGATTGATCCACTTTTTTAGAGCACCCTATGGTGATCAAGGAGTAGCATGATAGGAAAATGTGTGGATGGAGCATCCCCTTGGTCAATTTCTTCTGGTAGTATGAGAATGTGCGTGATAGTACATGGGAGTAAAAGATCCATCTGCAGGCTCAGTATCAAGAGTTTTTTTCATAGATTTTTCTTTTCACTAATGATATGTTTGAAAGAGGTAATGTGGTAGAGACTTTGTTTTTTATTTTTATGACTTTGAAAAATTTCTATATATATTTTCAAATCTAGGAATGGAGACAACGTTTGATTATGAAACCCAAGGTTCTAGGAATTAATTTCATAAAAATATTAAAAATATTTTATATTCTTCATTCAATATTCCTCATGAAAAATGGAATAACACTAAAAAGGTACCTCAAATTTGAAATCTGATACAACGATTGAGCGTGGAACGTAGTGTTTACCCACAATGTGACATAAAATGGGTCAGTGTGGGAGGTTTGGACCCCTCCCTCATTGGCAGTGCATTTAATGAGTTAATCAATTATTAAATGAATTAATTAGTTTTTTAAACATAGAATAAAACTCTATAGGAGTATATCAAATCATATTTATCCATGGCTACATGCATAAGCAATCAAAAAACTATAGAGACCAATAGGTCCCCCAAATTCATAATGGTTTTGTGATTTTCAACTTCATTAGTTCTTCTTCATCACCTACTAGACCCCAAAGTCCTAGTTCAACAATTTCTATGTGGAACCGAGCCCAATAGGTCCCCCAAATTCATATTGGTCTCATGAATAATGAATTATTCGACAAACTGAAGACAAATATAAAATTGTTGCAGGCCACAAATGATCCTTTTGATGCATAAATATCAATAAATCAATCATGAATACCACGGTGGCATATAAAATAACAAACCCTAATGGGATATCATAGGCTGTTTTCCTGTGATCAGTGGCTCAGATCCATGATTTCCATGCAGATCGACCCTTTTTTCCATAGAAAGCACTGAATCAGAAGTGGCTCGGACATATTCAAGGTTCTAGTGGCAGAGATGGAAATATGGTGAAAACACAATGATGCGACATGTATTGGGATAAACCCATGACATGTATCCTCCACAGTGATAGCAGATATGGTTTTTAGAAAAGTAGAGGATTACATGGTGTGTATTCCTCCATCACATGCCATGTTTCCCTTGCCATGTTGGACAACCCATGTTATGGGTCACACGGTTTGGGGAATCCGTGTAAGATTAGACATACATGAAATTACAAAAAGGGTGACTCACATGTGAATCCACACACTGTGTGATAAATTACATAGACATGGGATGAAAGTACATGGACACATGGTCTAGTAAACAGAAACATTTTTCGGTACATCAAAATGGCCAGCAAGACATGGCCCGAGCCCTAGTTAGCTTGGAAATTCCATGTATTCCACATACTCGATGTGTACTGCTACATGTATAGTGATCCATGCAATGGAAAAGGACACGAAAAGGTGCTAGAGTGGGACCAAAACCATGTGGGTCCTCTCACATGCCATGTACCCCATGTTTCCTTTTTAAGAACCTTTCATGGGTTTTATCTCCATTGTTTGAACATTGATTTTGTCCAATGAGTAGCCTATATTTGGTGATTTTCTATATATAATTAAATGGTTCCCTTGGTTGTGGATTTGAAGATATGCTTCGAAATGTTACAAGAATGAAACCATTTTGAGTAGATTCTTGATAGTAGTTGTGATAACATGATATCACTAGAGGTTTCTTTCTATGGGGAACCCTCTTAAAGAATTAAGTCACGAGTCCTAGATGATCTTTAGTGGAGCCCTCCATTCGGATTTGACATGGGTCCTCAACCATTTGTGTCAAACCCTCGTATGATATCAGAGAATGGTTACTCAATGATCAATAGTGGCACCCTCCAGTTGGGCTGGGCATGGGTCCTAGAAATTATAAGTGGAACCCTCTCGTGTTATTTGGGTATGGGTCCTCAATGATATTTAGTGGCACCCTCCAGATATACTGCGAATGGGATATCTTCCATTCCTAGTGGAATCCTCCGGAAATATCAAGGAATGGGTCCTCAATGACCTATATTGGTATCCTCTAGATGAGCTAGGCATGGGTATTCAACTTTATGAGTGGAACCCATCGGTTTTAAAATGGAACATTACATAGATATTATGACCCACAACTGGAAGAAACAACGGAAAGGTGTGGGTTTACATGGGTGTAAACTTCCGCGTGGTTCAGTGGGATTCGTGGAATCATTGATTACCTTTTGGAATCATTGCACATTCTTCTTCCTAGGATCATCTGTGATAATGTTATCCCCTTACTCTCTCGTTTTATCTTCTTTGAGTAAGAATATATTTATTTAATTCTATATTAACCCCTTATATTTGGTTACTCTCCTTTCAGGTGATATGAACAAGTGTGATGTATGCCATGTGATTTTTGTGTTCAGCTTCTCATGGTTGAAATGAGACTACTCCCCTTCTATATGTGAAAAATAATCGACAGCTAGTTCATCTACTCACCCTGTTTAGCCTCTTGTGTTTAGAAAATCATACATTCACTCTCTTTATAGGTTGAGATATTCTCATTGTCTATATCATGCTCTATATACTATAATTCTCTTCCTATTGTATATCTTACAGATCGACCTTCATCTTTCATGGTGTCTTAATTGGTTCGTATATAGACACCACTACATTATTTTTCCCACATGTATTGTGTATTATAAAGATGACATATATTTCATTCATGACTAAAGTGGAGCATTAGGATTATTGGTGCTTTGACAATATACGATGGTCATAAAAATGGATTCATGAGATGGGCTCTCTTTCATCCTGTTAATTTTTTAGTTTTCTATTAGTATTGGAAATATTTCAAGTTGGGTGTGTTTTTTCCTCATTACTTTTTAGTTTACACTGTCGTAGTTTAGAACAGTCTAGAGGTTCAGGCATTCTAACTTTATTTTACAGTATCATTGTGTCTTATACTATTTACTTAATATTTGTTTCTTCAAGATGGGTTTGTTTGTTTATATAGGTACTTTGGAGAAGGCCTCCTCAAGTTAGTTTTTTTTCGGTGCTTGTCACCTCCCCTGGCCTACGGAGGAAGGCATGGAGTAGTTATGGCTCAAGCCCCTGCTTGGTTTGGGTCTTGAAAAATTATTTATTTTCTAAATAATAAAAATAAATTAAAATGTTGAAGGAAAAATTTTTATATTTAACAATACAATTTATATTCTTACATATCATCAAGATTACCACTTATTAAAAAATTTATGTATATTAAAAATAATATTGTGACATGTTTAACTCTTCTTGAAATAAAATAATTTAAATGTCATAATTTTTTAAAAACCACTATAAAATTCCATATAACTGAATCATGTATTATTATATATTGAATTAATATATCCAATTAAATTTAGGTATGTTTTTGGGCCATTTTATAGTGCTTATCATTTTGTTTTTAATTTTGAAATACCCGACTGACCCTTTTCTGTGGGAAACAAATTACTAAGGTAAAAAATTATATTGAATAAAAATAATAGAAAAATACTTCCTAAATTTTGATCTTCGGATTTAAAATATTGAATCTATTTTTAAAATTTCTGTACATAATTTTTTTGGAAATTAATTTAAAACTAAACTAAAAAAATTCAACAAAAAACAATATTTCAGAAAAATAACATTTTAAATATAAAAATTATTTAGGCTAAGTTCAACAATAAGAACCTTTAAAAAACAATATTTAAATACAAATTAACTAATGAAATTTTAAATCTAATAAAAACATAATTTTAGATTTTAAATAAAATAAAATAAAATTTATTTTTTAATAAAAATCACTATTTTTTCTATTCGTTATGAAATAATTATTTTCAGAAAATACCAAAAAATTCCTCCCAATAATTTTTTTTGATATGATTTAACAATTAAGTTCATTTTTTCGAATAAATTTTTTAAAATTTGAATAAATTCTTTATATTGTTTTATCATAAAAATCATTTTTAGAGGAATTTAATTTTTGAATAAAAAATTACTTTACAAAAAATAGATTACTTATTTATAATGAATTAATTAATACATTAGAAATGATTAGATCCATGATATTCTTAACTTTATAGTTCTTCTCATGAGGTTACATGGGATGAGATCCATAAGCAAGCATATGATCTCCAGACGTGATTACTCAACCCAAACCTGAACTTGATGCATCATAAAAATTCCACATATACATATCCATAAACTGTAAGAGTCAATAATAGATATAAAGTTAAAATATGGTTTCAATTGTCAAAGTAATTTTGGATTTTCAAATCCCACTTGACCTTGACACCCTGCTGACTGAGAGAATTCAAAATAGAGGCCATATTTGAGAAATCATTAATGAACCTGGTATAATACCCCACTATGTCTAAGAATATATGAATATCAAGGTTATTCTGCGGTTCTTCCTAAGACATGAAATCTTTCACCGTATTTGGATGAACTAAGATACTATTTTCTAAGACCATGTTCAATAAGAACATCACCTATAAAATTTAGAATTGTCATGCACAACTAGAAAATTCAACAATTGCTATGGTAAAAAACCATAACTATAGATTTAAAAACTAAGGTTATAGATAATTTTCAAGGTCTAGCTCCTCATGGCTTCTATTTTCATGTCAATAGGGCCAAAGTTACAGCCATAATTTTAAAGTATTTGATCATGGGTTTCCATCATGTCAATATTGATATTATAATGATTTTCCACCATGGAAATAGACATATAACCATGGTTTTCCAACATGGAAATATACATATTTCCAATGTTTTCAACTATTTAAATATGCATATATCCAGGGATTCAATTACAAGGAAATATCCATATTGGTTTTCGACATTGGAAATAAGTCTATTTTTATAGTGGGAAACAATGGTTATATTCATATAAAATGTCACTAGAAGAACCTGAACCCTAGACCACATCTATCGAAAACTAAGAGCTTAACCTCTTCTTTGAATGAAATTATTGGTATATATATATATATATTAAAATTTTCTTCTATCCATGGAAATAGGGGGAAAACTATGGAAATTGGTTTTACCATAGCATTCTTATGGGAAGGTTTTTTCCCACACTAATGCGGGAAACCTATAGTTTGGGTTTAGACGAACTGGGCCTATAGGTATGATAAATAGACACTATATTAGAGAATAATGGATATAAATCTGAATAAATACCTATATCTATGGTTTTTGTATATTTTTTAAATTAGTTTAATTTTACTTGGTGACTTTTATAGCTTGGAATAAAGTCAATTATTTGTTAAGATGTCCAAAACTGCATTTAAATGAACCAAATGATCCCTCCTTTGTTTCATTACAAAAAAATATTCATTCCATGAAAACCAAAATTATTATATTGATATAAAGAGGGAATATCACATTCATCAATTCCATAAAAACAATGTGGGAAATTTTTAGACCAAATGACATAACAAGATAAACATAGTTTCCATGACTTATCGTAAAATTGTTATTATGGATATCCAGAACCTTGATTTTTAGATACTAATAACTAGAACTAATATTAATCATATTGAAACACTTCCCCCATTCATAATATCAAATAAATAATAAACTTTGGGGGAAAAATATTTTCCCACATTGATACCCAGATAAACCATTTAGTAATGAACTGAAAAGTGAAGGGTTCCATTATACTTCTTGGTGAAAAGAATTGGTGCTTTATAAGATGACAAATTGGTTCAAATCAAGCCTTTTGGCACCATGTCGTCCAAATAATCATTTAACTAATTCAATTTATCTTGTTCCATATGTTAAGAGGGAATATATGTGGCGAATTACCCAATACTAAGTTAGTAGTGATCTATAATTCCCTCACAAGTAGAAAACTAGAAATATATAATGGATAACTACTAGAAATTAAAAAAATTACAAGAGGAATATCACTATAAAAATATTCTTAGTCTAGTTAAAAAGATTACTTCGATATAATTCAATGCAAATTTTTAAGAGTAGGACCATCTTAACTAGGCCTCAAGTCTCATTCTCTATGAAAAAACATGGCATTCCTCATCAGGTCCAGTAAAGGAGACCCATAGAAGATAACAGAAAATACTAGATTTTTTAAGAATCAACCAATACATCATATGAATGAAGTCGATAGGTTTCATATAAATAACCTAAAATTACCAACCAATCTTGAATTACTATAATGATAAAGTAAAATAAGGGAATCAAAGACCCTTTTATCTATTAATATTGAATGGAATTTCAATTTTCCTTACTTAAGGCATATCTTCCGCAGGATTATTCAAAACGTTAGCATTGTGGGTTTAAATGATGTTAAGAGATTATCCGATAATTTTTATCCCCCATTATTATTTTTCTGATAAGATCCATAAAGAGGTGAATTATCCCAATCAAATGGTTGGAGAAACTGATAGAGGACCATAGTATCTCCCAAAATAATAGGCTTTTAGTCATTTTTAATGCTCCCAAGGGGGTATATGAAGCCAATATCTCTCATATTCCCTAACTTTGTTTTCTAAATCATCAACCATGTAGTTACCTTTTCTCTAGGTGTTCCTGAAATGAATCCCCTTATTGATGAAATTCTTGAATCTCAAAATGAATTTGGACAACTGCCATGGAATGTTTTACTTATTTATAAAAATTTCAACCAACACTGTATTGTCCAATACCACATCATCATTTTTGATATTATGACTATCACATGGTATAAGAACGATGTCCATGGAACGTGCTTCCACCCTGATATAATATCCTTAAACATAATAGGAACTAACAACCAATAACACTGATCCCATATTATCTCTAACTAGACTGCCTCCTCTCATCTTTCCAACCATACAAATCCTTCAATATTCAACATATACCCCATGTCTGGTGGCTTCCAACATACCCACTTTCCCTGAACAATCATCCGGGTATCTCCCAAATTGATACAAGATCCATGAAGTATCCACTGGAGTAATTAATAATTTGTAAACCCCTTTATTAGGTACTCCATCTCTATGAATTAACATCTTTACACATACCTGTAAAAAAATGAATGATTCCTCCCTTCTCTTGACGATTTCAATGACTCCCACAGAGTCCAACATGCTGATGAAAATTCCATGTACTAAACCCTAGCCTTTTCACCTTTCTATCTACTACCATGAATATAATTTTCAAGAATCCCTTAAACCAAAAACTCACCATCCTATACATTTATGTCTTTCCTCAAGAAATTCTAAACAGTTGCCTCCCAATCTCCCTTGAAGAAGATGTTCCAGGTCATTTCCTCATTTGGTTTTCTCAAACAGTTAAACCTATATACCAATTACACCCCTATTTCAATACATGTTTATTTATCGGTATGTAATTATTATTTACTCTCTATTCTAGAAAATTATGCTTACCAGAATTTCATTGCACCACAATTTGGTTTCATATTATCTAACTACCCAGTTTCATGTAGAAGCTTTCTATACTCCCTACCACTGAAATAACCCGAGGTTGATCCTCAAAAATTACACCTATATAGATTATCATTCATCACAATACTATCTTAAAATTTTCTCTATTAGTTATTTAGTTTGATGAATTTTGGAAATATGCTCACTTACATGAATGTTATATTTGGAACTGTGCACCCCGGGAAAAGGAGAATATAACCTACCCAATTTTGTTCCCAAATTTTAATATATCCAAATCATAGAATCAATCTAGTCACACTCTTACTAACAAGAAATTGTTCTATCATACACCAAAAGAGTCTTGTATTCCTCAAAGTACAATCATACCATACTCTACAGAGCTTGGACCACATGCACTACCACATCTACAAGGTTGTTGTAATCAAACGTTCTCACATGGTATGGTTTATCAATAAATCCCTCTTGAAGTATTTTGGGAAATATTTATAGGGGAATGGCATAGAAAAACATCGGTAGATAAAAAGGAAAAACCAAACAAGAGTCTAATGAAAATCAACTCTATCAAACAAATTTTAGCATGGGAACATAAATATTATATCAATGATTGGGAAAATTCTATAATTGGGTAAATTAATTTCCCTAAGTACATATTTTTTCAACCACCCATGGTAATATATGGCTTTTAATGATGAGAAATGAATATGAAATCACTCATAATCAACACCTTAAGTCTTGAAAATATCATCTTCTGTCTACCAGGATATCCCAAACTCTACACTGAATCTCAAGAAGAGACTCTGCATCCCACTCATAGAAACGTTTCATGTCCCATGTAACACCCCAAGCTTCCACGGTACGTTTCCCTTTAAATAATGCAATAGCTTGCATTGTACACAACATTGAGATTCTAATACATCACAACCAATCAAAGTAGCAATTATGAATAGTAATACCCACATTTTGAAATTTTATAAATTTTATCATTCAAAATGGACTTCATTTTTGGATTCGGAATATCGAAATTAGCAGAGGGTGAATTTTTGGTATTTTTATGAAAACTTTCAATTTTTGATTAATAGTGGAAAACACTTTGTTATTGTTTAAAACCTAATTTTTATTTAAATAATTATTTATGTTATTTAAATTTATTTTAGGTCAAAATAGATACATAATACCTATATATTTTCAATTTAATTCATTAGATTCAGTTTATAATAATTTTAGATATATACCAATTTTATTGAACTTTTCACCGTCTTTTACCCATCTCCTAGGAGAATTTGTAAATTCACATAAAACATAATTTTAACACTTTTGTGAGTGGAATTTTGAAAACACGAGAGATAATGTTAAAACCAATGAGTAAAAAAATTATCAATATGAAAAAAATATTTTTGTGGTAAATAGTAACTTCTTACATTTATTTACCACGGTTAAATGTAAATAGGGTAATTAAGGGTAAAAATTATATTATTATTACCCTAAAACATGTCCTAATTCTATTGGGAAAGTATAACTCTACCAAAAAAAACCTTAGGAATCCAATATGAACCAATTTGTTCCACACGGATTAGATTAGGACCTTTATTATTATTTAAGTCAAAGAAGAGTTAAAAGAGTAAAATTCATTGTTTAATAAATAAAACATTTTTAATATTGGGTTATACATAAGATAAATTAGATTAAAAATATTCAATATATAGATAAAAAGATTTAATATATAATTGTATTTTATTTATAAAATTTAGACATAAAATAATTTAATTTATTTATGACACAATGGTGATGTAGTAATTACCTAATTAATTAAATATTAAAATAATTGATATTATAAATATCCAAATAAATGTATTATGAGACTTTTTTTTATTCCACTACTTTTATAGGTTAATATGACATTTTAGGATTGATTAAATGAATTTATTTATAATTAATAGAGTTGTTATAACTTTAACAAAAATCAATTGTTAAATAGTGTCAAAATTGACATAAAAGAGTATTTAAAACAAATATTATATTAGTAATTGATATTATATTCGTAAAAATATATGTTTCTAAAAAATTACATAGATAAGGTTATATATATTAATAATGAACCACTTGGGGTTCGCTTTGATTGTTATAGTATGTTTATTAACCATATAATATTAAAATACAAAGAGACATGGAAAATGATAAACTATTTAACTAAGAGTTAAATATAAATGATGAGGTTAATATAGTGACCCAAACATATCTAAAATATATTGGGTGAAAGTATTTCAACCAATACCCACCTCATCCTATAAATAAGTCACTTTGGAGCCATTATAAACTGGATATTAAATTATTATAAAATAATATTTTATGTTTTCCTAAGGTGCCCCTCACCCCTCTTATAAAAGGGCACTCCCCCTTATCTCAAATTCATACCTTCAAAGCCTTTTGGATCGGCCAAAACCTACCCAAATATCCTATAAACTTTCTTAAATTCATCCTAGAGGCACTCCTTTGTTTATAAAGACATCTTATGGAACCCTTTTGATCAAATCAAAAGGAAGAACCCGAAGAAGAGTTAACAATTTCACCACCCTCTTTCAAGTTCTTTTTTTCATCCACTTCTTCTTTCATTGTTATTTACATTATAAAATAATAAATCCAGTATATTCTACATAATTTTATGTTATTATAAATACGGTACATCCATCTTCATTATTATATCCATCCTTTCAATGGCATGCCACCATACGTGTGTACGTACGGATTACCGTCTCCACGTCGTGGTGTAATTGTAATTCAATATATTATTATTTGGATGGGTATAATAACGAGGTGTCATTCATGAAAAAATAAATATAACATGATAATGATTCTGTATATATGATCTACCATCCAATTATATATTATTTTAATATCAATGGAATGATATTGTAGCTCGTGCATACGTACGGATTATCGTCTCCATGAACGCGATGAGATTCATTCCCCATCATATCCATTCAAGAATAAATTTCATTTTATGATTAAAAATAATGTTTAGAGACATGATATAATTATGGAAATGATTAAGATACATCCCATCCATAAAAAATATGGATCACAAAACAAAGCATATAATTGAAAACGAATCCGTTAACACTCGAAACGGCGATAATACTAAGATATTATTAACAAATCAATGTTAAAAGATCATATATGATATCATATTAATGTATATGATTATTTTATAATTAAATAAAAATTATTTAACCATTATAAATAAGTTTATCCTACCCTCATCCAAGGAAAAAGTATAAAGTAAGTGGTTTCTTATCTCACTTTTAATTCCATGGGATTTCCATTGTTCACCACTAATTTATTGCATGTGGTGTGTGTACTGCCCATGATTGTATTCATTGTGTAATATAATATAATTCATTTATATTTAAATAATCATTTATTGATCCTTCTTTCATGTGTGTATGTTTTATAAGTTTCCAAATCAATAAGGGAATTTGAAATTTCAATTTTTACTCATTCATATTTACGCATACATCGTTGATTATTTTTCTTCAAGATTATGTGTGGAATCAATATTAATTTTCTTATTTCATAATTTACACTCCACATTATATGGATATACTTTTTGTACACATAATCACTCCATTTATAAATTCTCAAGTCATCGATTTGAAATTGATAAGAGTAATTTTAACTCAATCTCATTTTGTTGAGTTAAATATGAAATTCATTGGCGTTGTTTTTACAAGAATATGTGTGAATGACCTCTGATTTATTTACACTGAATATCCAATCATATTAAGTGTATTTATATTTTTCACACATAATTATGTTTTTGGTTTACCCTTAACCTAAGGATACAGTCTTTATAAGAGATTTATTCTCAATTTACATTCTGTTGACACTTCTTTGTTGTTATACACCAAATCACTTTTATATGGTGTATATAAGGTAGTTTGACATATTATATCATGAATCCCTTTATTCTCAATATATTAAATTTTTTTTATAACCTCAATTATTTGCATTTAAGTGTCTCTCTTTTGGTTAGGAACTCTAACTAAAATAGTATTTTAAATGTTTTAAAGATTTATTATTCAAAATCATTCTCATTAATGTCCATGTTTTAAAACGGGTTTTAAGAATTTATTTATATAGACCTTAAAGTTTTAAAATTAAAATTCCTTTTAAATGTTTAAAGGTGGTATGGGACACTTTGATTCAAAAATAAATTTTAAAATGGCTTCTTGACAAATAGTATGACTTTTAAATGATTTCATGAAAAAGGGGGATATTTCTCTCTAATAGTTTTGATGATTATTTTCATCTATGTCAACATCATTCATTATTCTCGATTGAGGTTAATTAGATACAATACAGTAATCCATATTGTATCTAATGAGTTATGTTTTACTGTGGATGTGATATTTTTATACCATTAATGGTTTGTGGTTAATGTATTGACATTTCATATGATAGTTTTAATACAAATGTTTATGTTATGTTTCAAACATTTAAGATGAGGAATGCATTGCACTTAGTATGTGATGTGTGGAGCCTACTATAGATCCTCGATGCATTGGTAGGTATCATGAGAAAAAATAGTGTCATGGAACAAGGCCTTGACAAAATCTTATTGGTAGTCTTGGCATAAGGCCTTGACTATGTGGTTATGATAGTATGGAATTATTCCTTTCATCACTATGAAAGTGGTTATTGATATTTCATGTGATTATTCTACTAGAATAATATCCATGTGAATAAGTAAATGGCATTATTTAATTTTATCATTGCCATATTATGCTGATTTTCAAGTTTAAAAGGCTTTTGTTCTAGTCTTATACACTGCATTATATGTTTAGGCTTATTTATGAAATTTTACGCTATAATGTTATCCTTACTGAGCATCTGAGCTCACCCCTTTCTATGGTTTATTTTTCCCAAGATTCAAAGAAGTATATTATGAATGACCTCCAGGGATAGTTTATAGGATCTCAGTGTTGTCTATGGAGGCAATGTTGTTGTAGTTTTCCATTTTATGATTTAATGTAAACCTTATGAATTTATCTAGTACTTCCAAGTATACTAAATTAATCATTCTTTCGAGACATGATATTTTATTATCATGCCAATGATACATAATAATGCATCGACTCTAGGCTTCTGGGGTCGGGGAGTTACATTTGGTATCAGATGAAGTTTTGTACAAACCTTGGAAAATAGATTTTGATAAACTCTGATTAGAGAACATAATCCGAAGATAGAATTTGAGAATTAGTATAGAGAAACATCCAAAAAAATTTATATTTTAGTGATATTGTGATTTTTCAAAGAAATACATCCCTGTCTGGATACGAGCAGGTAGAGGCGGATCTGGCACAGATGTACCTAGGGGTAAAACCCGAAAACACCGCTTTGATCTAGACTCGAATGAGAAATGGGGCACGACAACTGGATTTGCTGCACTCTAGGTTACGACACTCCTGGGGGATATTCTTATGATAACATACATTTTCTTTAAAAACTCATTTGATGTAGTATAATATAAGAAGAGAATAAATGACCTTGGTTAATTTTAAGTTGTTTCCAATTGAAAATATGGTGTCCTGATATTCTCTAAATGATTTTATGACTACTGTTACTCACACAATTCTTTCTGGTTTTAGTCAATGGCTAGATTCCAAGGAAGTCATAATAACATTGAGAATGATGTACAAGGTGTGAATAGTGGTGGAAATGAGAAACGAAATGGAATGTGAATAGGTGTAAAAGATATTGTCTTCATGCTGAATTAGTTTTTCAAAAATATGATAAAAAACATATATATTAACCAACTCACATACTCAAAAAAGAATAAAAAGTCTGTCAAAAAATTTCTTTTGGTATAACAATAGGTCCCCCAAATTCATATTGGTTTCATGAATAAGGAATTATTCGACAAACTGAGCACAAATCTAAAATCTTTACAGGTCACAAATGATCCTTTTGATGGATAAAGATCAATAAATCAATCATGGAAGCCATGGTGGAATAAGAATTACAAACCCTAATAGGAGAATAGAGGCCATTTTCTAGTGATCTGTGGCTCATATCCATGATTTCCATGCAGATCGACCATTTTTTTCATTGATAGCACTGAATCTGAAGTGGCTTGGATAGATTCATGGGTTTAGGGGCAGAGAAGGAAATATGGAGAAAACCCAATGACACAACATGTATTTGGATGATCCCATGCCATGTATCCTCCTCAGTGGTAGAAGATATGGTTATAGAAAAGTGAATGATGGCATGGGGTGTATTCCACCCTCACATGTCATGTTTCCCTTTCCAGGTTGGAAAACCCATGTTATGGGTCACACGGTTTGGGAAATCCATGTAAGATTACACATACATGAAATTACAACATGGGTTACTCACATGTCAAGCCACACACTTTTTGATAAATTACATAGACATGGGATGATTGTACATTGACACATGGTCTAGTACAATGACACATTGTTCGGTACATTGAAATGGCCAGCAAGACATGACTCGAGCCTCGGTTAGCTTGGAAATTTCAAGTATTCCACGTACCTGATGTAGACTGCTACATGTATAGGGATCTATATAATGGAAAAGGACACGAAAAGGTTGTGGAGAGGGACCACACACCCTGTGGTTCCCCTCACATGCCATGTACCCTATGTTTCCTTTTTAAGAACCTTTGACCTTTTTTATCCCTATTGTTTGAACATGGATTCTTGCCAATGAGTAGCCTATATTTGGTGATTTTACATATAGAATTAAATGGTTCACTTGGTTGTGGATTTCAAGATATGCTGTGAAATGTTACAAGAATGAAATAATTTTGACTTGACACTTGATAGCAGTTGGGATCAGATGAGATTAATATAGGTTTCCTTCTAAGGGGCACCCTCTTGCGGTTTTATGTCATGAGTCCTAGATGATCTTTAGTGGCACCCTCCATTCGGATTTTCATGGGTCCTCAACCATTTGATTCAAACCCTCATATAGTATCAGAGCATGGTTCCTCAATGATCTATATTGGCACCCTCCAGTTGGGATGGGAATGGGTACTAGAAATTATAAGTGGATCCCTCTCGTTTTATTTAGGTATGGGTCCTAAATGATATTTAGTGGCACCCTCCAGATAGACTAGGAATGGGATATCATCCATTCCTAGTGGAAGCCTCCGGAAATATCAATGCATGGGTCCTTAATGAACTATATTGGTATACTCAAGCCGAGCTAGGCATGGGAGTTTGACTTTCTGAGTGGAACCCACCTGTTTTAACATGTTACATTATCAAAATATTATGCCCCACAATATAGCGGAATAATGGAGAGGTGTGGGTTCACTTGGGTGTATACTTATGCGTGGGTGGGTGGGATTCTTGGAATCATTGATTGCCTTTTGGAATCATTGCTCATTCTTCTTCCGAGGATGATATGTGAAAATGTTATCTCCTTACTCTCTCGTTTTATCTTCTTTGAGTAAGAATATATTTAATTAATTCTATATGAACCCCTTAGATTTGGTTACTCTCCTTTTAAGAGATATGACTATGTTTGAGGTATGCCATGTGATTTTTTTGTTTAACTTCTCATGTTTGAATGAGACTACTCACCTTCTATAGGTGAAAAATAATCAACAGTTAGTTCATCTACTAACCCTGTTTAGCCTCTTGTGTTTAGAAAAGCATACTTTCACTCTCTTTATAGGTTGAGATGTTCTCAATGTCTGTATCATGCTCTATATACTATCATTCTCTTCCTATTGTATATCTTACTGATCTACCTTCATCTTTCATGGTGTCCTACTTGGTTTGTATATACACACCCATACATTATTTTTCCTACATGAGTTGTTTCTGATAAAGATGACATATAGGTTATTCATGACTAAAGAAGAGCATTAGGATATATGGTGCTTTGACCATATACAATGTTAATAATATGGGATTCCAAAGCTTGGATCTCTCTCATCCTTTTAATTTTTTAGTTTTCTATTAGTCTTGGATATATTTCTAGTTGGGTTTCTTTTTTCCTCTTTACATTTCAGTTTAAACTGTCATACTTTAATACAGTCTAGAGGTTCATGCATTCTAGCTTTATTTAACAGTAGTGTTGTATCTTATACTATGTACTTATTATTTCTTTCATAAAGATGGTTTTGTTTGTTTATATAGGTACATAGGAGAAGGCCTCCTCAAGTTAGTTGTTCTGTCGGTGCTTGTCGCCTCCCCTGGCCGATGGAGGCATGCATGGAGTAGTTGCGGCTCGTGCCCCAACTTGGTTTGGGTCTTGAATAATTATTTATTTACGAAATACTAAAAATAAATTACAATATTTAATGAAAATATTTTATATTTAAAAATACAATTTATATTCTTACATATCATCAAGATTACAACTTATTAAAAAATTTATGTATATTAAAAATAATATTGTGACATGATTAACTATTCTTGAAATAAGATACTTTAAATGTCATAATTTCATAAAGACAACGATAAAATTCCACATAACTGAATCATGGATTAATATATATCAAATTAATATATCTAATTACATTTAGGTATGTTTTGGGGCCAATTTATAGTGCTTATCATTTTGTTTTTAATCATTATTTACCCAATTTACCCATTTCTGTGGGAAAAAAATTAATAAGGTAACAATTCATATTGAATAAAAATAATAGAAAATTTCTTCGTAAATTTTGAACTATAGATTTAAAATATTGAATCTATTTTTAAAATTTTAGTACATAATTTTCTTGGAAATTAATTTATTATTAAACTTAAAAAATGTAACAAAAAAGTTTTTTTCAGAAAAAATACATTTTAAATATAAACTTTATTTAGGATAAGTTTAACTATAAAAACCTATAAAAAACAAATTAAAATTTAAAATTAACTAGGGAAATTTTAAATCTAATTCAAAACATAATTTTACACCTAAAATAAAATAAAATAAAATTCATTTTTTAAGAAAAATCACTAATTTTTATATTTATTAATATATTAATCTTTTAATAAAAAACTAAAAAATTCATCTCAATAAAATTTTGACGGTATGATTTAACAATTAAGTTCATTTTTTTGAATAAAATTTTTAATATTTGAATAAATTATTTATATTTCATTAACAAAAAAAGAATTTTTAGAGGAATTTAATTTTTTAATAAAAAATTACTTTATAAAAAATATATTACTTATTTGTAAAGAATTAATTAATACATTAGAACTGAGTAGAACCATTATATGCTTCATAAATCAATCATTCATATTTATACCAGAAAATTTAAAGTCTAGTATATAATGATAACAATGAAATAATAATATTTCTCTATTATTTTAAGCTCAGTATTTCATATCTTATATGCTATAGAATTTATTTTTAAAATATATGTATATTATAGTTTTTCTCATGAGGTTACATGGGATGAGATCCATAAGAAACCATATGATCACCCTGTGTGATTACTCAACCAAAACCTGAATTTGATACATCATAAAAATTTCACATCTCCATATCCATAATCTATAATAGTCAACACTAGATATAAAGTTAAAATATGGTACAAATTATCAAAGGAATCTTGGAATTTCAAATCCCACTTGAACTTGACACCCTTGTAACTGAATGAATTCAAAAGAGATGCCATATTTGAGATATATTTAATGAACCTAAAATAATACCCCACTATGTCTAAGAGTATATGAATATCAAGGTTATTCTGTGGTTCTTCATAAGAAATGAAAACTTTCATCTTATTTGGATGAACTAAGATACTATGTTCTTAGACCATGTTCAATAAGAACATCACCTATGAAATTTATAATTGGCATGTACAACTAGAAAATTCAACTACTTGTATGGTAAAAATCATAACTATAGAGTTAAAAACAACGATTATAGATTATTGTCAAGGCCTAGCTGCTCATGGCTTCTCTTTTCATGTCAATATGGACGAAGTTACAACCGTAATTTTAAAGGATATGATCATGGTTTTACATCTTTTCAATAGTGATATTATCATAATTTTCCACCATGGAAATGGACATATAACCATGCTTGTCCAGCATGGAAATATACCTATAGCCAATATTTTATAGAATTTAAATATGCCTATATACAGGGCTTTAATTACATGGAAATACCCATATTGGTTTTCTACCTTGAAAATAGGTCTATTTACATAGTGGGAAACAATGGATATATTCTTAGAAAATGTCACCAGAAGAACCTGAACCCTAGACCACATCTATTGAAAACTAAGAGCTTAACCTCTAAATTGCATAAAATTATTGGTTTATATATATATATATATTAAAATTTTCTTTTATCAATAGAAATAGGAGGAATACTATGGAAATTGGTTTTACCATATCATTCTTATTGGAATGTTTTTTCCCATACTCATGCGGGAAACATAAATCTAGGGTTTAGACGAACCGTTCCCATAGGTACACTCAACATGAACTATATTAGAGAATCACTGATGTAGAATCTTAAAAAATACATATATCTATGGTTTTTGTATATTTTTTTAAAATTCGGATATTTTTACAAAGTGACTTTTATAGCTTTGAATAATGTCAATGATTTGTTAAGATGCCCAAAGATGCATTTAAATGAATCAAATGATCCCTCCTTAGTTTCGTTACAAAAAATATACATTCCATGAAAACCAAAATGATTGTTTTGAGATAACGAGGGAATATCATATTTATCAAAGAAATAAAAATAATGTGGGAAATTTTTAGACCAAACGACATAATATGTTACACATAGTTTCCATGACTTATCCTGAAATTGTTATTATGGATATCAAAATCCTTGATTTTTAGCTACTGATAACTAAACCCAATACTAATCATATTAAACCACTTTCCCCTTTCAGAATATCAAATAAATCATAAATTTAGGGAAAAAATATTTTTCAACATTGCTACCCCAATTGACCATTTAGTTATTAACAGACAAGTGAAGGGTTCCATTATACTTTAGGGTGAAAATAATTGGTTCTTCATAAGAAGACACATTGGTTCAAATGAAGCCTTTTGACACTATGTCATCCAAATCATTATTTAACAAATTCTATTTATCTTGTTCCACATTTTAAGAGGTAATATATGTTTCCAATTACCCAATATTAAGTTAATAGAGATCTATATTTTCCTCAACAGTAGAAAACTAGAAATATATGATGGATAACTCCTAGAAATTAAAAAATTACAAGAGGAAGATCACTATAAAAACATTCTTAGTCTAGTTCAATAGAGTACTTCGATATAATCCCATCCAAATTTTTAAGAGTAGGACCAGAATAACTAGGCCTCAGGTCTCATTCTCTAAGAAAAAACAAGGCATTCATCATCAGGTCTAGTAAAGGAGACTCATAGAAGATTAAAGAAAATACTAGATTTTTGTGGAATCAACCAATCCATCCTATAAAAGAAGTCAATGGGTTTCATATAAATAACCTAAAATTCCCAACCAATCTTCAATTCCTATAATGATAAAGTAAAATAATGGAATCAAAGACCCTTCTATCTATTATTCTAGAATGGAATTTAAATTTTCCTTACATAAGGCATATCATCCGTAGGATTATTCAAAACGTTTGAAGTGTGGGTTTAAATGAAGTTAGGACACACTACTACAAATCTGGGCTATAGCCACGAACCTATAACCATAGTTTTATAGGTCTGTGGCAATATCTTTTATACTGCCACGGTTAATTATTTCATCCGTGGCTATATCAAGCAGCCCCGTTTTTTTCCCAAACTCATCGGGCTCCTTCTCCTCCCCCTCGCGATTCCTCCTCCTCACCGCGCCCTCCCCCTCCCCGACGCCTCCATGCCGATGCCTCCTCTATGCCGCACCCTCCTCGCCGCACCCTCCTCGCCGCGCCCTCCTCACCGCGCCCTCCTCCTCGCCGCGCCCTCCTCCCCGACGCCTCCTCACCGCGCCCTCCTCCCCGACGCCTCCTCGCCGATGCCTCCTCCGCAGCACGCCCTCCTCGCCGCGCCCTCCGCGCCGCGCCCTCCTCTCCATGGTGTCAGTGAGCATTACTCGGTTATGGAACTGAAGAATATGGATGAGGGTGGTCCCAAGAATCCCTCCTTTTTCTCATTTTCGACA
This sequence comes from Viscum album, assembly GCA_963277665.1. Taxonomy (NCBI): domain Eukaryota; kingdom Viridiplantae; phylum Streptophyta; class Magnoliopsida; order Santalales; family Viscaceae; genus Viscum; species Viscum album. The sequence continues at coordinate 279,901,841 of OY728120.1, read as the reverse complement.
AGCGTCAATGTATCAGAATAGGTTTATGGGAGTGAGGCCACATTCATGAAGAGTTCTACAGAAGTGGGAGGTATTGTGATGGATAACCATTTTGATCTTTTGTCATATGATGAAATAGTCCAGAATTTTGAACAATACCTGGTCAGAACAGTTGGAGAGGAGCAGGTCCCTGAAGATTGGTCATGTGATGAATGTTCTTTCCACTTTTTAGGTGATCTAGAGGACGAGGTTCAGGATTAAATGTATCCATGTATGAGAAGAGTAAGATAGGGAGGGTCAACTAGAAAGATAAAAGGGATTACTCATATTTTTCTCTAGCAATGGGGACTAGGTCTATGAATATGTAAAAGGACAAATAGAAGGAATGTAACCCACCTCTCCAAGGTGGTCTTTTAGTAGTGGGATATTCCTGATAATCCTTTCAAAATTCTTAAGAAATCATAAAATGATGAACCAATTAATGATACTATTTCCTTTACATCGAAAAATTATAAAATTGAGGATTTTTGTTTTGATAAGAGGTTGGAGGAGGTTGAATAAATCACTTATAACTTAGAAACACTCCCAAGATCATCGTTTTATCTTTAAAAAGAGCAAGATAACCAAATTAATGAAGTTTTTTATTTAATTGAACAAGCTTTTCTTTTATATTATTGTTATTTTTTTGTGTGTGATTTTAATTTCTCTTTTCCCTATATATGTTGTGTATATTCAAGTGAACATCATGATTTACTAGAGGTACATGATAATGTTATTAATACACCTGATGAGAAACTTTTGAAACTCAAAAAATATAATTTTAATTCAATGTTTGGGAGTGGTCGAAGAGAAAGAGGATATTTTGAAGTTGCGCACTAATGAAAAGGTGGATATTGATACATATGTGGTTTTAAATAATGATTTTATATAAGATATTGAATCGGATGAAAAATCACATCCAAGAATTGAATTTTTACTATTTATGCACATCACACCTAACGTTGAAGAAGAGGGAATATATCCCCTTTTCCCCCCTTTCCACTACTCCTAGGAAGTTATAATTTCAAAGTGATGAAATTAAAATTATATGAAAATGGGGAGTTAAAAAACTATTTGAGTTGATTACTATCGCTAGAAAGATGATTTTATGCTAGTTCTTAAGTAAGAAGACACATCCTACATCTAATTGGGGTTGAATCAATGAATTTACAACTGTGAGCAATCTAAATATAGAACCCCATGGGGGATAAACCCAAGATTATCTTGTTACTTTTTTTAGTTTTTTTATTTGACCGTCTTTAATAAAGTTTTTTTGATTGAGGTCTTTTTTGTAGGAAGTTAGGTGGGTCACTTCACATGGCAGCCCATTTTGAGTAACATTTTTCACTCTAAGAAAATTTTTAGGTTGTTTCCTTCCACCCTTAAATTTTTATGAGTTTAAATTATTATTATATACTTCAAATTAAGTGTGAGGTAAGGGTACACAATTTTTTTCTAATCCTAAATTTTATAATTCCAAATCATTGTTTAAACATTCCTTTTTATTGATTTTTATTAAAAAAATTATATTATTCACATAGAATAAGTGAATGTACATTATAATTTCTATTTTTTTAGTACTTTGGTGAGCATAATTTCACAACCTATTGAAGAATAGATTCAACGATTTTTATAGATCTAGAGAAGTTATATTTCATAGTAACTTTGAACCAATCTACCTTAGTTTTTACTCTAGTTTTGTTCTGTTTTGAACTTTAAATTTTATAAATTAATGTATATGTTTACACTTATAGGAGATGCAATTTTGGAAACCAAAGGTATTTATTCAACAAGAAAATAAGGGAATTGTTTTACCAATTATCTCAAATGAATAGAAAATCTACACCATGGGAGTAATAGTTTAAATTCTGTGATTTTACTACATAAACTTGAAAATTCACTTCTTTTTTTAGTTGAAATAAATGGTTGGAAGTTGCCTTTTAATAAATTCTGTATGCTGAAATCATCTTGTTAAATCTATTGGTTGTTGCTTCCTTTTTTACTACCTTTTTGTATTGAAATTATGGTGTGTATGCTTATTTTAAAGGTTTACTAAAAATCATTTTTGAACTTCAAATGTTAACATGCATCTACATTAAAATCCATGATTATGTGTTGAAGTTGTTAATATAGTAACTAGTGGGTATCATTCATGCATTTTGTGTGATTGTTTGAACTCTATGTTCTTCATTTTTTTTTAATATATTACTTATATGCTTTGTTTGTAATTAGATAAAAAAAATTCTTTATTGTCACAAATTGATGCATATATCTAATTAATTATTTCTACCATAGGACGAGGTGGTTGGTGTTGGTTCAAATGCGGGCACGTTGGCATGCAACTGAAAAGCAAGGGGGAACATACATTCTTGGTAATGGGCATCTATGCGAACTTCACCTCTCAGTTATTGGTTTTTATTAGAGTGATATTAACATATTATTTTGTTCCCATGTAGTTTTACAAACAGAAAATAAAAATTTAATCATAGTTTTATGGTTCCATTTCTAAAATCTTTTTTATGAGCTGAATTCTAAGGTACTCAATTGTTGTGCTCGATATGATTGTATCACCTTCATTCTTCCATAAACACTTTATAGTTTGATGAATATATGTTGCAACTGGTGATGAAATTTTTGAAGCTCTAATTTCTAATAGTTGAACTTTTCAAAACAAAACATTTTCCTCTAAAGTAAGCTTTGATTTGTGGTTCTTGCATCTACTATTTTTGCAGGATACATGTTTGTATTCAGGAACATAAACACAAACATATTTATTATCAATTATTTATTCTCTACATAATTACTTCTGATTTATTTTGATCTTTTTTTCTTTAGTTCTTGTAGGTAAAATATAGGCTTAGGGTGAAAAAGAAATGTGCACTCGAAGTACTCTTAAGGCACCATTTTGTAGGATGGTAACATTTTGGTAAGTTCATTTATTTCTTTTTACCATACTACATCATGTATGTTGAGAGGGGTCTTTGATTTGTGGTTCTTGCATCATATATTTTGGTCTTTTGTTATATTTGTTGAAAATAGTCATTTTATGTCTTGAAGTGTTTTTAATAATATCTTCGGGATGTATTGAAGTATGATAGGGGGGTGGGTGGAGGGGGGCAGGGGGCAGGGTGGACGGGTGCAAGGGGGGCATGGGGGGGTAGGGTGGAGGGGGGTAGGGGTAGGGGGCAGGGGCAGGGAGGAGGGTGGAGGGGGGCAGGGGGCAGGGAGGGTGCAGGGGGGGTGCAGGGGGTGTTGTTCAGGCTAAGGGGCTGGGTGGAGGGGGCAGGGGGCAGGGGGGTATGGGGCAGGGGGTAGGGTGCAGGATGGAGGGGGGCAGGGGGCAGGGGGGAGGGTGCAGGGGAAGGGGGCAGTTTCTCCATACCATTACTCCAATTATTTTTCTTGTTCTTTAATTTGGGGTCACTACCCATGCCTTTATCATACATGTATTTAGCTTTTGGATATTCATCTTCATTTACCATATTGGAGGTGATGATAACCTTCTAACTGATTGAAATTTCCTCATCATCATCATACCATAATACACGACTTAAGTGTGTAAATTTATCCATATACTATCTAGGATAATATTGTGACTCTATGGAGGCCTTATTCTTAGTAATCATTGCAGCAGGTACTTTCATGAAACCCCGTACTGATCATTATTTTTAGTAGGTAAGGTATTCTACTGCAACTTATTTTGATGATCCTTGGGTGTACTCATATTCAGCGATCCTGTTGAGGATTAATTCCTGGATTGTTCCTAGATAGCTATGTATGAAACATGTATGAGGGGTCCCTCAGAATGTGTCATCATCAATTAATGATAGGTAGGAACCTGCAAGAATTTTTTCCCATTTTTCACCACTTGAGAACCATGAGATGCAATAAGGTTAGGTAAAGCATCCTAAAAGCAACACCTCTATGTAGGCATGCCATCAAATGTTGCCTCATTTGAAGTACTCTCTTCAAGACCAGCTACATTTGTATAGAGGTCCACATTGAATTTCTGCCCATTTTTCCCATTCGTGAGTATTTACATTAGGCTTTCCTACAATGTTGCAAATACCTACAGTCCCTTGGATCTGTACCAAACATCATGGAAAGGTTCCCCCAAAATACATTCCCCTCGAAATGGATGTTCTATCCAATGTTTATCTCTCTATCAGGAAGGGGTACATTGTCCTCATTCAAGGATTTTCCCAGGGGTGGGCCATCTAGAGTAAATACAACACACTGAGAATAATACATTTTTTTCATTAGAAGGACCATCCTAAGGTGATGTTTAAGTGATTAAGTCTGTAGTTTTCCCAGTATCCTTCTACACTGATATAACCCCAATCTTATCCACATTATAAGGGACAATAGTGTATTTTCTCTCCAAGTCATAGATTTGAATATTCATCTTACCATTCAAACTTTCATATTTAGAGACATCATTCCCCTTCATATTGTAAAAATAACACTCATTGTCCCTATTACATTCTGGAGAATGATGGAAAAAACATATCATTCATGTAGAACTGTGGTTTCCTTTCGTACTGGATCAGAAAGTCTATACATTCATCTAGTTAGTTAAGAATACTTCTTCTAGAATCATTATATACATGTCCACATTCACATGGGTTATCACATAGTGTCCAAACATTGGGTTATCGGTATGTATATCCAACCAAATTGAGTTCCCTACGACCGAGAAAATTTCCCAAAAATTGTGTGAGTACTAATAGAGCTATCTAGGCAGGGGGAGGGGTGTCCGGCAGGGGGAGGGGTGTCCGGAAGGGGGGAGGGGTGTCCGGAAGGGGGGATGGGCTGTCCAGGCTGGGTGAGGGGTGTCCAGCAGGGGGAGGGGTGTCCAGCAGGGGGGAGGGGTGTCCAGGTAGGGAGAGGGGCTGTCCAGCAAGGGGGGAGGGCTGTCCAACAAGGGGGAGGGCTATCCAGAAGGGGGGGAGGGGTGTCCGACAGGGGGGAGGGGTGTCCGGCAGGGGGGATGTGATGTCTAGGCAGGGGGAGGTGTGTCCAGCAGGGGGAGGGGTGTCCAGTAGGGGGAGTGGTGTCCAGCTGGGGGGAGGGGTGTCCAGGAAGGGGGAGGGGCTGTCCAGCAGGGGGAGGGGTGTCCTGCAGGGGGAGGGGCAGTCCAGTAGGGGGGAGGGTTGTCCAGTAGGGGGGAGGGGTGTCCTGCAGGGGGAGGGGTGTCCAGCAGGGGGGAGGGGTGTCCGGTAGGGGGCGGGCTGTCCAGCAGGGGGTGGGTCTGTCCAGCATGGGGGCGGGCTGTCCAGCAGGGGGGAGGGCTGTACAGCTAGGGGAGGGATGTCCAGCAGGGGGAGGGCTGTCCAGTAGGGGGGAGGGGTGTCCAACAGGGGGGAGGGGTGTCCAGGCAGGGAGCGGGGTTGTCCAGTAGGGGGGGGGGGGGTTGTCCGAAAGGGGGCGGGCTGTCAGGAAGGGGGGCGGGCTATCCGACATGGGGGAGGGGTGTCCGGCAGGGGGAGGGGTGTCCAGCAGGGGGGAGGGGCTGTCCAGCAGGGGGAGGGGCTTTCCGGCAGGGGGGAGGGCTGTCCAACAGGGAGGATGGCTTTCCAGCAGTGGGGAGGGCTGTCCAGCAAGGGGGGGAGGGTTGTCTCGCAGGGGAGGGATGTCCAGCAGGGGGGAGGGGTGTCCAGCAAGGGGGAGGGTTGTCCAGCTGGGGGAGGGGCTGTCTAGGTAGGGGGAGGGGCTGTCCAAGTAGGGGGTGGGGCTTTCTAGCAGGTGGGAGGGGCTGTCCAGGCAGGGGGAGGGGCTGTCCAGGCAGGGGGCGGGGCTGTTCAGTAGGGGGAGGGGCTGTCCCTCAGGGGGGAGGGGTGTCCAGCAGGGGGGAGGTCTGTCCAGTAGTGGGAGGGTGTCCATCAGGGGGGAGGGGTGTCCAGGCAGGGGGAGGGGTTGTCCAGAAGGGGGGGAGGGGCTGTCCTTGAGGAATGTCTAGCTGAGAAGGAGCATGAATAGGTGTAACAGCAGGTAGAGTAAAATGTGGCAGCCCTATTAGTATATGTCATGTGTAACCTATAGGGTGAGGTCTGTAATGATGGTACTAGACATGTTCTAGTTGTGTAAAAATTTTTGGGAACAATCTATTTTCTATTTCTTGATTCATGTATGTTGGTTGTTGGTACCCCAGGTGTCCTCTTTTTAACCTTCTTTGTATTTTTTTCTAACATAGTTTTTGGTATTAATATTTTTCCCTTTCAGAGAATCTTTCAATGAAGTATTAATAGAGGATGGCTTGCAGAATTTCTGTACAATTCTACACTTATCAGTGGCATGGGGGGTGTCCAGCATGGGGAGGGGTGTCCGGCAGGGGGGGTGTCCAGCAGGGGAGAGGGGTGTCCTGGGGGTGTCCAGTGGGGCTGTCCAGTTTGGGCATGGGGGCTGTCCAGTGGGGTTCAGGGGGCAGGGGCAGGGGGCAGGGGGCAGGGGGCAGGGGGCATGTGGCAGGGGGCAGGGGGCCGGGGCAGGGGGCAGGGGGCAGGGGGCAGGGGGCAGGGGGCAGGGGGCAGGGGGCAGGGGGCAGGGGGCAGGGGGCAGGGGGCAGGGGGCAGGGGGCAGGGGGCAGGGGGTAGGGGGAAGGGGGTAGGGGGCAGGGGACAGGGGCCAAGGGTGTCCAGCAGGGGGAGGGGTGTCCAACAGGGGGAGGGGCTGTCCAGCCAGGGGGGAGGGGTGTCTATGGTCTGGGGGGGACTAGCAGGGGTGTCCAACAGGGGGAGGGGCTGTCCAGCCAGGGGGGAGGGGTGTCTATGGTCTGGGGGGGACTAGCAGGGGTGTCCAGGGTCTGGGGGGGACTGGCAGGGGTGTCCAGGGCTTGGGTTCTTTATATTTTTGTTGTGTGTTTTGGATTTCATTGAGGTGGATTCGATTAGCCGTTGACGAAGGCTTACATGTGTATGCATAGGTAGGCATATGCATATATAAGTTCACACTTTATATATATTCACTCATGGCAGTATGAATATATATATTGTGGCTAGGTGTGATTATATATAGATATGAAAAATGTATACGCGTGTAAGTATAAAGGGGTACATTCAAGTGTAAACATATATCTAAGGCCCCACTTGTGCATATTTTTCCATGAAAATATGTACATAGGGGCTAGGTGTCCTTACATATATGTTAAGTTGCATATGCGTGCAAGCGGAAAAAAGGAAGATTCGAGTTGTCGTCGTCAAAAGAAAACACGCCTTGAGGTTGAGGTAGGGTCCCTCTCATATCCCATTTAATTCGAGAATGTTTTAAATTGCATTTAGTTTCCTTCTTAATTTTTCATGTTTATATTAAATTGCAATTCTTGAATAAGTGTTAGTTCAGATAATAGTTTTGTTTGATAAATAAGTCTTGGTTTTGGAATAAAACCCCTCCAACGGAGGTGTGTTGTCTGCCAAAACTCACAGTGGTATACTTTTCATAACATTATTGAATTGATGTTTTCCTTATACATGATGTCATTTTTAGTCATAAATCACACATCGTACTTGACCCTTTTTATATCCCTGTAGGGGGTGTCCCTCTTTTTATTAAAACATTTGTTTGAACCAAGACAATCATTAAGTGCCGTTAGACTTTTAAGATGGGTCCCATGTTGTGTGACCTTGTCACATGGAATGTGATATTTAAATCCAACCAAAAGCCCAGTTCCACATCCCAGGGGTCCCACAGTACCATTAATGTCAGATTACATGTTATGTAACCTGTGATTTTCCTGATCCCATGGGGTATTCTTCTAGGTATTCCTACACATTTCTAGATCTACAAACCTCACCAAATTAGGTATATCAGGGGTCATCCAATCCTCTAGTCATCACAGATTAGCATTCATTTCTTTAAATCTTCTGAGAAAACATCCTCTCATGCCATCCATATCATCCTATTTGAAACTAAGTGGAAGATGTTGCCCCGCGGATGTCGCTGGACCAGGCCAACACGTTGTGGTCACGCTGCGGTCACCCGCAGTCACGCCGCGGTCACGCCGTGGTCCCGCCGTGGTCACGTCGTGGTCACTCCGCGGTCACGTCGCGGTCACGTCGCGGTCACGCCGAGGTCACGCCGCGGTCACGCCGTAGTCACACCGTGGTCACGCTGTGCTTTGGCCCTGCTCCAGGACGACACCCTACGACGGTTACACCTCTAGGATGACACCTTGTGGCGGTCACACCGCGGTCACGCCACGATCACGACGCGGTCACGCCGCAGTCACGCCGTGGTCACGCCGCGGTCACGCCGCGGTCACGCCATGATTTGGCCCTGCTTCAGGACGACACCATGCAGCGTTTACTCCTCCAGGATGACACCCTGCGGCGGTCACGCCGCGGTCACACTGTGGTCACGCCGCTGTCACGCCGCGGTCACGCCGCGGTCATGCCGCGGTCACACCGTGATTTGGCCCTACTCCAGGACGACACCCTACGGCGGTTACTCCTCCAGGACAACACCCTGCGGCAGTCACGCCGCGATCATGCCGTGATTTGGCCCTGCTCCAGGACGACACCCTGCGGCGGTTACTCCTCCAGGACGACACCCTGCGGCGGTCACGCTGCGGTCACACCTCGGTCACGCAGCGGTCACGACGTGATTTGGCCCTGCTCCAAGACGACACCCTGCGGAGGTTACTCCTCAAGGACGACACCCTGTGGCAGTCACACCGTGGTCATGCCGCGGTCACACTGTGATTTGGCCCTGCTCCAGGACGACAACCTGGGGCGGTTACTCCTCCTTAGATAAAAACTCAATGGTTAGATCTATAATTTTTCGTATTTACTCATTCCTAAACTATATCTCCTCTCAGCGATGCCTCTCATCCATCATTCCACAAAACGTGCATAGCAGGTGGTAAAAAGGCTCAATTCAACTGAAAACATTGGTTTGGAATTGTCTGGCATATTTTATTGTACATGTATCACATAATATTTGTTCAGTAATTCTTCTTTTTCCTCATCCTCTTCACATGTTGTCCGAACCAGATCATCCTCATCCTCTGCAAATGTCGTCTGAACCGGATCAGACTGTTGTGATGGAAATTCAATGTCTGCTTTTGGCTGTTTTAGATGAAATTCCTTCCATAATTCCCTCATCTCATGTAGCACTCATTGGAGGAGGATGATCACTGCCAAGTTGAGTTTTAAAGGCTGCAGACAATCTGTTTGATGCAATTCCAAAGAGGCTGTTCTATTCTGAGGGCCTATTTCATATAGGAGTTCCCACATTTCCCCCACAAGCTGGAAAAGGGAGGTCTATTTGGGCCTATGAAAACAGGGCTTGTTTGTTATGGACAAAGATGCAACTAGAGACCTGGTTTTCTTGAAGAGTTTCCATGAAGGGTCTTCACTATAGAGGAGACTAGCTCTGGTGTGTATTTGGTAGTTGCATCCATGACGGTTCCCACAACCATTTGACTGAATTTCACACCAAACCAAGCCCCGCTAGTGACTATTTTTTGATGCACTATAAAAATCCCATGGCCAACCCACCAAAATCAAACCAGCTATTCCAGGGCCATTTCAACTCTCACTAAAAAATCCAAACTCAAGCCCTACTACAATTCCAAGCTCCCACTTCAATTTAGCCACTATGAAATCCTTCCCAATCCCCCACCATTTTTCAATCCACCTAGGAAACCCATCCACAACTTGACCACCAATCAGGCCTACCCACCTCTCAACTTCTAAGCCACCAACCCCACATTTTCCACCAGGCATCCCACTTTAAAACCATTCCAAACCTCACCCAATTCTAACCAATTAAACCAGAACCCTTAACATTTGAAGCCCTCATCTAAATTCCTGTTCCGACTCACTTATTTTAGACCCAATCATCTCTACCACTTCAGAAAAACAAGAGCATCCTACTTACAATCCAGTCCAACTTAGTTTCTTTCATGCTTTCCCCCATGAGTCCATAACCTCACCTCAAACAAATTATTAAACACCTGGACACATAGAAGCCACAAGAGGAGAGAGAAGGTTTATAGATTTTTTTAATATTTTATTCCATTGGAAGAGAATTTTTTAGATGTTGCCACTTGTAATGAGGTACTTAATTTACTCTCCCTCTTTCTTCCATTAAATATAAGACAGATCCTATGTAAAAAAATCATTCTCCAGGGTCCGGGGGCAGGGGGTAGGGGGCATGGGGTAGGGGGCAGGGGTGTCCAGTAGGGGGAGGGGTGTCAAGCAGGGGGAGGGGCTGTCCAGGCAGGGGGTAGGGGTGACCAGCATGGGGGGGGGGGTCCAGGGGGTGGTCCAGGGGTCTCCAATGGTGGTGGTCCAGGGGAGGGGTGTCCAGCAGTGGTGTCTATTGCTGGTATTCTTTTTTGGACTTCAAAAGATTATGCAAGGACTCGGCGAATGGCCCTTAAACAGATTATGCAAGGACTCGGCGAATGGTTCTTCCACTTCTTCCTCTTCTCCCCCAAACTGTAACTCTCTCTCTTAGTACTGCTTGCTCTCAATATAGAAATTTACCATTGTACCTTCTTGTTTTTATCCAATCTCAATTTTATTCCTAACAAAATGTGTGTCCTCTGTTTCTATAAACCTTCAGCACACCTTCTATACATCTTCATCTTTTATTTCTTACACCTATTTTGCAAATAATATGTGCCAAGAAATGTATGTTTTGTGTTGTTTTCAGTGGTCTGAAAACTTAGGTTCTGTGAACTGAAATGTATGATATAACATATGGGGGGGAGGGGGACCTAGGTGCAAGGGGGTAGTGAGGGGGATGGGTGTAGGGGGTGGGGGCTGGATATAGAGCCGGGTGCAGGGGGGGCTGGGGGCCTGGGTGTAGGGGGCAGGGGGGTTCGGGTGGGGGTGGATAGTGGGGGTGCAGTGGGGGGGGGGGAGGGGGACCTGGGTGCAAGGGGTAGTGAGGGGGATGGGTGTAGGGGGTGGGGGCTGGATATAGGGCTGGGTGCAGGGGGGCTGGGGGGGGGGGGCTGGGGGCAGGTGGTACTTGGGGTGCAGGGGGGTGTCTAGGGGGTGTTCAGGGGTGTCAAGGGGTGGTTCTAAGGGGTTATATCCAGAGGGGAGAGTGGTGGTGTATAAAGGGTGGGGGATGTGATAGGGGGTCTATCCAAGCGGGAAGGGATGAGTTATAACGGGTCTGTCCCGTGAGGGGGTGTGCAGGTGGAGGGGCAGGTTCTGGGGGGGGGGGTCTGTGTTTGGGGGGGCAGGTTCTGGGTGGGGGGGGGGGGGCAGGTTCTAGGGGGGGCAGGGTCTGGGGGGGGGGGCAGACTGGCAGGGGTGTCCAGGGTCAGGGGGGGGGGTCTGTCCTGGGGTGGGTTCCATGGGGGTGTCTAGGGGTGTCCCGGGGTTTAGGGGGTGTCCAAGGGGTGTGTGCAGGTGGGGGGTGTCCCAGGGTTTAGACTAACTTACATAAATATCATTCTTATATTTCAGTTCTATATCATGTAGTATAATTATGAGTTCATATTTCCTCATGAGCTGAATATTTAGAAGTTAGAAACAATATGTATATTTTAGTTGGATTACTATAAAAATAATGATTTATTGTAATCATGAATTGAGCATAAGAAAAATTTATTAATTAAACTACTTTTACAGTTAATTTAGTAGGTTTCATTTGTATTGCAAGCATGCTAAATGAATTAAATTTTGTGGGGGCAGGGAGGGGGTGTGCAGGTGGGGGGGGGGGGGGGGGTAGGTGGTGTGATGGGGCAGGGGGGATGGGGGGGGGTCTTCATGGCAGTTGGGAGGAGGGCAGGGGGGGGGGGTCTGCAGGAAGTGTGTAGGGGGTGTCTGGGGGGTGTCTAGGGGGTGTCCAGGAGGTGTCTCAGGGGTGTCCAGGGTCTGTCCAGGGTCTATCCAGGGGGTGTCCCGGGTGTGTCCAGGGGGTGTCCATGGGGTGTCCAGGGGGTGTCCAGGGGGGTGTCCAGGGGGGTGTCCAGGGGGTGTCCAGGGGGTGTCCAGGGGTTATTTTTTTTATGGATTTGGACACCCTATAGCCACGGTTCTAAACCGTGGCTATTGGTTTATTGCCACAGTCTTTAACCGTGGCTATAGATATAATGCCATGGTTTTAAACCGTGGAAATATATTCTGTCCGGCCTTTAGTAAAGCCACGGTTTGAACCGAGGCTGTATACCTAAAGCCACGGTTGAAACCGTGGCTATAGATTTAAATCCACGGTTTGGAACTGTGGCTATAGGTCTAGGCCTATAGCCACGCCAAACTTATCCATGGTTCGAGGAACCGTGGCTATTACCTATAGCCACGGTTTGAGGGCTTATAGCCACTGTTTAGAACCGTGGCTATAGCCTGAATTTCCAATAGTGACACGATCCAATAATTTTTTCCCCAATATTATTTTTCTGATAAGATCCATAAAGAGGTGATTTATCCTAATCAAATGGTTAGATAAAGTGATAGAGGCCCTTATTTACTCCTAAAAAAATATTCTTGTAGTCAGTTTTTAAAGCTCCCAACGGGGTATATGAATCCAATCTCTCTAATATACCCTTAATTTGTTTTCTAAATCATCAACAGTGTTGTTCCCTTCTCTTTAGATGTTCCTAAAACGAATCCCTTTGTTGATGAAATTCTTGAATCTAAAAAGGAAATAGGACAACTGCCATGGAACACTGTCCTTATTTATAAGAATGTCAAACAACAATATAGCGTCCAATTCCACTTCACCATTTTGGATATTATGACTATCACACCACATAAGACCTATGTACATGGCACGTGCTTCCACCCCGATATAATTTCCATAAAACATAATTGGAACTAACAACTGATAATACTGATCCCCTATTATCTCTAACCAGATTTCCTCCTCTCATCTTTCCATCCATACAGGATCCTTCAACATTCAAAATATACCCCATGTTCGGTGGCTTCCAACTTACCCACTTGCCCCGAAAAATCCTCCCAGTATCTCCAAAATTGAAACAGGATCCAGGAAGTATCCACTATATTAATTAATAATTTTTACACCCCTTTATTAGGTACCCCATCTCTATGAATTAACATCATTACACATACCTATAAAAAATTGAATGTTTCCTCCGTTCTCTTGACGATTTCCATTACCCCCACAGAGTCCATCATGCTGAAGAAAATTCCATGCATTAAACCCTAGCCTTTTCACCTCGCTATCTACTTCCATGAATATAATTTTCAAGAATCCCTTAAACCAATAACTCACCATCCTATAAATTTATGTCTTTCCTCAATAAATTCCAAAACGTTGTCTCCCAATTGCCCTTGAAGAAGATGTTCCAGGTAATTTTCTCGTTTGGTTTTCTGAAACACTTAAACCTATATACCTATTACACCCCTATTTACTATACATGTTTATTTATCAGTAAGTAATTATTATTTACTCTCCATTCTTGAAAATTATTCCTACCCAGAATTTATTTGCACCACAATTTGGTTTCAAATCATCCAACTCCTAGTTTCATGTAGTAGCTTTCTATACTCCCAACCATTGAAATTACTCGAGGATGATCTTCAAAAATCACACCTATATAGATTATCATTCATCCTAATACTATAATAAAAACTCCTCTATTTTTAATTTAGTTTGATGAATTTGGGAAATATGCTCACATACTTGAATGTTATATTTGGAACTGTGCGCCCAGTGAATAAGAGAATATAACCTACCCAATTTTGTTCCCAATGATTAATATATCCAAATCCTAGAATAAATCTATTCACACTCTGAAGCACCTGAAAGTGTTATATCATACACCATAAGAGTCTTGAATTCCTCCAGGTACAATCTTACCATCCCATATAGAGCTTAGACCAAATGCACTACCACATTTACAAGGTTCATGTAATCTAACGTATGGTATATCAATAAATACCTCTTGAAGTATATTGGGAACTATTATTAGGGGAATGGAACTAGAAAACATCAATAAATAAAAATGAAAAACCAAACAAGAGTCTAAATAAAATCAACTCTATTAAAAAAAATCAGCAAGGGAACACAAATATTATATCAATGATTGGGAAAATTCTAGATTAGGTCAATTAATTTCCAAATTTACATATGGTTTCAACCCCCCATGTTAATATATGGCTTGTAATGATGAGAAAGGAATATGAAATCACTCATAATCAACACCATATGTCTTGAAAATATCATATTCTGTCTACCAGGATGTCCCTCACTATATACCGACTCTCAAGAAGATACTCATCATCCCACTCATAGAAAGGTTTCATTTCCCATGTAACACCCCAATATTCCATGGTACATTTCCATTGTAATAATGCAATAGATTTCATTGTACGCAACTTTGAGATTCTAACACACCACGACCAATAAAATTAGTTGTTATGAATAGTAATACCCACTTTTTTGAAATTTTATAAATTTTATCATTCAAAATGGAATTCAGTTTTGGGTTCAGAATATCGACATTATCCATGGGTGAATTTTTGGTAGTTTTCAGAAAACATTCAATTCTTGATGAATAGTGAATAACACTGAGTAATAGTTTAAAACCGAATTTTTATTTTATTAATTATTTATTTTATTTCAATTTATTTTAGGTCAAAATAGATACATAGTAGATATATAAGTTCATTGTAATTCATTAGAGTCAGTTTATAATAATTTTAGATATATATAAATTTTATTGAACTTTTCACAGTCATTTAACCGTCTCCTAGGAGAATTTTCAAATTCACATAAAACTAAATTTTACTGCTTATGTGAGTAGAATTTCGAAAAACTAAGAGACACAGTTAATATCAAAGAGTAAAATGTGGTTCAATATTATAAAAATATTTTTCGTAAAATAGTATCTTTTTACATTTATTTACCACGGTTAAATGTAAATAGGGTAATTAAGGGTTAAAATGATATTATTATTACCCTAACACATGTCATAGTTGTAATGGATAAGTATAATTCTACTGAAAAAAAACTTAGGAATAAAATATGAACCTCTTTGGTCCACTTGGATTAGATTAGGACATTTATTATTATTTAATTCAAAGAAGAGTTAAAAGAGGTAAAATCAAAGTTTAGTAACTAAAACATTTTTAATATAGGCTTATACATAAGATAAATTCGATTATAAATATTCATTAGAAATATAAAACGATTTCCTACATAATTTTATTTTATTTATAATTTTTAGACAAAAAATAATTTAATTTATTTATGAAAAAATGGTGATGCAGTAATTACATAATTAAATAAATATTACAATAATTTATATTATTAATATCCAAATAAATGTAATTTGAGACTTTTTATAAATTCCACTAATTTTATAGGTTAATATGGCATGTTAGGATTGATAAAATGAATTTATACCTAATTAATAGAGTTGTTAGAACTTTAACAAAAATCAATTATTAAATAGTGTCAAAATTGACATAAATGAGTATTTTAAAATATTATTATATTATTAATTGATATTATATTCCTAAAAAACAAAGGGTCAGAAAAATGACTTAGATAAGGTTATTTATATTAATAATTAACAACTTGGGGTTCTCTTGTCTTATTATAGTAAGTTTATTAACCATATAATATAAAAATACAAAGCGACATGGTAAATGTTAAACTATTTAACTAAGAGTTAAATATAAATGATGAGGTTAATATAGTGACCCAAACCTATATAATATCCATTTTTTGAAAGGACTTTGACCCATTCCCACATTATCCGATAAATAAGTCACTTTTGATCCATCATAAACCGAATATAAATTTATTATAAAATAATATTTTATGTTTTCCTAACGTGCCCCTCACCACTCTTATAAAAGGGCACTCCCCCTTCTCTCAAATTCATACCTTCAATGCCTTTTGGTTCAGCCAATCCCTACCCAAATATCCTCTAAACTTCCCTCACTCCATCCTAGAGGCCCTCCTTTGGATATAAAGTCATCTTAAGGATCCCTTGTGATCAAATAAAATGGAAGAACCCGAAGAAGTGGTAACAATTTCACCACCCTCTTTCAAGTTCTTTTCTTCTTACACTTATTATTTCATTGTTATTTCCATTATACAACAATAACTCCAATATCTTTTATATACTGTGATGTCATTATAAAAATGGTACATCCATCTTCATTATTCTATCCATCCTTTGAATGACATGTCACCATACGTGTGTACGTACAGATTACTGTCTCCACGTCGTGATTTAATTGTTATTCAATACATTATTTTTTGGATGGGTATAATAATCATGTGTAATTCAATTAAATAATAAATATAACTTGATAATTATTCTGTATATTTGATATACCATCCAATTATATATTATTTTAATATCAAAAGAATGATATTGTCGCTCGTGCGTACGTACGGATAACCGTCTCCACGAACGCGATGAGATTAATTCCCCATCTTATCCATTCAAGAAGAAATTTCATTTGACGATTAAAAATAATGTTTAGAGACATGATATAATTCTGTATATGAATAATATACATCCCATCCATAACAAATATGGATCACATAACAAATCTTATAAACGAAAACGAATCTGTTTACACCCGAAAAGAAGATAATATTAAGATATTATTAACAAATCAATGTTAGAAGATCATATATGATATCATATTAATGTATATGATTCTTGTATAATTAAATAAAAATTATTTCACCATTATACATGAGGTTAACCTACCCTTGACAATGAAAAATGTACAAAGTAAGGGGTTTCTTATCACACTTTTAATTCCGTGAGATTTCCTTTGATCACCACTTATTAATTTCATGTGGTGTTTGTACTGGCCATGCTTGTATTCATTGTGTAATATAATTTAATTTATGGATATTCAAATCATCATTGTATGATCCTTCTTTCATGGGTGTATGTCTTGTAAGTTACAAAATCAATAAGGGAATTTGAAATTTCAATTTCCACTCATTCAACATTACACATACTTCATTGATTATTTTACTCAAACATTATGTGTTGAATCACTATTAATTTTCTTATGTCATAATTTATACTCCCCTTTCTATGGATATACTTTTTATACACATAATCACACCATTTTTTGAGTTAAATTTCCAATTCATTTGTGTTCTTTTTACAAGAATATGTGTGAATGTCCTCTGATTCATTTACAATGAATATCCAATCATATTGAGTGTATTTATATTTTTCACACATAATTATTTTGTTGATTTATCCTTATCCTAAGGATATGGTATTTATAAGATATTTCATCTAAATTTACATTCCATTGATACTTCTTTGTTATTATACACCAAATTACTTTTATATGGTGTATATAATGTATTCTGAACAAGTTTATCATGAATCCCTTTATCCTCACGATATTAAAAAGTATCGATTACCTCAATTATTTTTCCAGTATCTCTCTTTTGACTAGTAACTATAACTAAAATATCATTTTAAATGTTTTAACGATTTATTATTCTAAATCTTTCTCATTAATGTCCATGTTTTAAATATGATTTTATGAATTTATTTATATGGACATTATAGTTTTAAAATAAAAATTCCTTTTAAAAGTTTCAAGGTGGTATGGGACACTTTGATTCAAAAATCAATTTTTAAATGGCTTCTTAACAAATAGTGTTACTTTTAAATGATTTCAAGAAAAAGGGGGATATTTCTCTCTAATAGTTTTGATGATTATTTTCATCTATGTAAACATCCTTCATTATTCTAGATTGAGGTTAATTTGATACAATAAAATCATCCATATTGTATTGAATGAGTTATGTTTTACTATGGATGTGATATTTTTGTACCATTCATGGTTTGTGGTTAAAGTATTGACATTTCATATGCTAGTTTTAAAACGAATGTGTTTGTTAAGTTTTAAACATTTCACATGAAGAATTCATTGGACTTAGTATGTGATGGGTGGAGCCCGCTAAAGCTCAACGATGCATCAGTATGTCTCAGGAGACAAATTAGTGTCTTAGCATAAGGACATGACAAAATCTTAGTTGTAGTCTTGGCACAAGGTATTGACTATGTGGGTATGATAGTCTGACATTATGCATTCAATCATTATGAAAGTGTTTGTTGATATTGCATGTGATTATTCGACTAGTAGAATATCTATGTGAATAATTAAATGTAATTATTTGATATTAAATTTTCCATATTATGTGGATGTTCATGTTTAATAATCTTTTGTTCTAGTCTTATACACTTCCTTAAATGTTTTTTCTTATTTATGAATGTTTCTGGGATAATGATATCACTTTCTGAGCATCTGAGCTCAACCCTTTCTGTGTTTTATTTTTCCTAGGATTCAAAGAATTATATTATGACTGACCTCTAGGGATATTCTATGGGATCTCATTTTTTTATATGGAGACAATGTTGTTGTAGTTTTCCATTTTATGACGTAATGTAATACTTATAAATGTATCTAGTACTTCTACGGCTACTAAACTAATTGGCCTTTCAAGACTTGATCTTTTATGATCATGCCAGTGATACGTAATAATGCATCGACTTTGGGCTTCTGGGGTCGGGGCATTACAGTTGGTATTAGAGTAATTTTAGTACAAACCTTGGAAACTAGATTTAGATTAACTCTGATTAGAGCACATAGTCTTAAGATATACATTGAGGATTATTATAGAGAAACATCCTAAAAGTTTGGTATTTTATTGATTTTGTGAGTTTTCCAAGTAGTACATCCCTATCTGGATACGAGCAGGTAGAGGCAACTCTGGCACAAATATACATAGGGGTAAAACCCGAAAACACCGCTTTGAGCTACACTCGAACGAGAACCGGTGCACGAAAACGAGCCTTGCTACACTCTTGGTTTAGAAACTCCCGAAAGATATGATTTGGATAACTTACATTTTCTTTACAAATCGATTTGAAGTAGGTTGATAAAAGATGAGAATAAATGACATTGGTTAATTTTAAGGTGTTTATATGGTGTCATGATATTCTCTAAATGATTTTAAGACCAATGTTACTCACACAATGCTTTCTGGTTTTAGTAAATGGCTGGATTCCAAGAAAGTCATAGCAACTTTAAGAATGATGTACAAGGTGGGAACAGTGGTGGAAATGAAAAAAGAAATGGAATGTGGATAGAGATAAAAGATATTTTCTTCATGCAGAATCAGTTTTCCAAGAAATATGATCAACAACCTATATATTAACTAACTCTTAGACTCAACAAAGAAGAGAAAGGCAGTGAATGATAAGAGATCCACCTGCAGAGACCATGGAGAGAAGAACACTCAATTTCGGTCATGCCAGAAATGTGGAAGGAGACACCCAGGAATGTGTCTCAATAGAATAAAGAAATGCTTTATGTGTGGGAAAGAAGGGCATAATGTAAAGAATTGCCGAGAAAAATGAAGAGTACTATGGAAGAAAATAAAAATGATCCTAAGATTCCAATTACGGTCATTTGTCGTAAATGTAAGGGACCTTTGCATCACACATGTCAATTCCCTATTCTATAGGATAACTTCCTTGTCAAGGAAGAACCTATGTGGAAATAAATTCAAGAAAAATGATTAAAGATATTAATGCTCTTTGTTGTTGAGATTACATTGTGTGAAAATTCTCTTATTTGTGTAACCCTAGAATTTATCATTTGAAAAAGATATTTGCGGAAGAATTATCTTTACTCTTGTGTATATAGTTATAAATAACCATTTTTTTTATATGATCCTTGAATTTTAGGAAATTACAAGTTATTATATTTTGGGATGAAAATAAAAGGTATGAGATAACATTTGTGGTTAAATTATGTTATGGTTATTTTGAGTAATTTATCTCATTTTGGTAATGCTATAAAATTTAGTTTTGGGAAAAGGACAATACGAAGACCGTGTGACAACTTGTCGCGTCAGAAAAAGTTGTGGGAATCGAACCGACGAACATAGTGCAATTGGGATTTATCACCTACCACTGGACTTCGTGAAGTACCTAGTTGGTGTGACTAATTAGTTTTAGTTAAATGATTTTATTGATAAATAAGAAGTTGGTTTGGGATCTTATGTATTATCAAATAAATACCCTTAGTATATGAAAATTATTTGGTTATTAAGTGATAAATGTTATTCTGGAAGATGTTCAGTTTGTTCTTAACACTATATACCCAAGGAAAATAGAATACTATGGGATTTCGTTTAAGGACTAACAGTGTATTTTTATCTATGTTTTTATTGTGTATTTATAGTGATTTGGATTATTTATCTAAATGATTAAACTATAATAGATAATATGTGATTTGTTTAATTACTTTTAAGTATGAGACTTTAAGAGTAGTTTATGTCATTTAGAGATACATTTTATCGTGGAATACTACATTAACAAATTCTTATATGTTTTGGGTTTTAATATTAGTTTGGATAATATTGAAGGATTTTAATGTCAATTGTTTATTGAATGGTAATTATTTAATTTGGGGTATTGTTGGTTTAATAATAAAAATTAAGATTAGTGTTTCTTTCTATAAAGGAATAAACTTTTGGGGGATCATCAGATCTTGTACTAACCATTTTGGTTTTTATTAATCTCTAAAGACAAGGTAAATTTATAGTTTATCCTCTGTGGATCATGTGATTCTCTAGAAGTTTATTCTAGCTCTTCCAGTGTGACCAAGTCTTCTTTAATACTCATCGTTTAAAAAAACTGATTTAGTGGTAGAAATTTATTAAATAAATGAAATTTACAAAAAAAGTAAGTATATATCTTTATGTTCTTAGTCAATCTCATAAATAAATTCATCATATTTATGTAATGTAACCTAAAAAAATGTTCTATGTTTACTTTTACTACTGGGAAACTAATCATCGTTTGTCCCATCATAAGTTTGTTGTTTTCGTATTGTTAAATTTCTCCTGATCATGTTTTCTATCCCTCTCCATCATAACTGGACACTTAGTTTATCTTCCATATCCATGTTTTCAATCATGGAATCTTAGAATGGGTTATCTTGGGTGACCTTTGTACTTCTCTTTCTATCTTTTAATGTGATAGTTTTATTGAATATTTTTCCGATGTGGTACTTTCAATTATATTCACATGCCCAATTTTAAAAATTGCGAGGACAAAATTTCTTGAAGGAGGGGAGAATGTAAGACCCCATGCTTCCACGTTACGTTTCCCTTTGAATAATGCAATAACTTTCATTGTACGAAACTTCAAGATTATAACACACCACAACCAATCAAAGTAGCCATTATGAATAGTAATACCAACTTCATGAAATTTTATAAATTTTATCTTTCAAAATAAAATTCATTTTTGGATTCGGCATATCGAAATTAGCTTAGGGTGAATTTTTGGTCTTTTTCTAAACACTTTCAATTTTTGATGAATTGTGAATAACACTAAGTTATAGTTTAAAACCGGATTTTTATTTAAATAATAATTTATTTTATTTCAATTTATTTTAGGTCAAAATAGATAAATAGTATCTATATTCGATCAATGTAATTCATTGGAGTCTGTTTATAATAAATTTAGATTTATAAAACTTTTATTGAACTTTTCACCGTCTTTTACCCATCTCCTAGGAGAATTGAAAATTCACATACAACATAATTATTCCACTGCTGTGAGTGGAATTTCGAAAATCAGAGAGACACAGTTAATATCAAGGATTAAAATGTGGTTCAATAACATAAAAATAATTTTGGTGAATAGTAACTTTTTACTTTTATTAACCACGGTTAAATGTAAATAGGGTAATTTAGGGTAAAAATGATATTATTATTACTCTAACACATGTTATAATTATAATGGATAAGTATAATTCGACCAGAAAAAAACTTAGGAATAAAATATTAACCTCTTTGGTCAACTTGGATTAGATTAGGAAATTTATTATTATTTAATTCAAAGAAGAGTTAAAAGGGTTTAAATCAAAGTTTAATGACTAAACCATTTTTAATATATGGTTATACATAATATAAAATAGATTATAAATATTAATTATAATGATAAAAAATATTCCTACATAATTATATTTTATTTATATTTTTTAGAGATAAAATAATATAATTTATTTATGATAAAATGATGATGTAGTAATTACCTAATTAATAAAATATTAAAATAATTGATATTATAACTATCCAAATAAATGTAATTTGAGAATTTTTTTGAATTACACTAATTTGATAGGTTAATATGACATTTTAGGATTGACTAAATGAATTTCTTTCTAATTAATAGAGTTTTTATAACTTTAACAAAAATAAATTATTAAATGGTGTCAAAATTGACATATAGGATTATTTAAAACAAATATTATATTACTAATTGATATTATATTTCTAAAAATATATTTTTCGGCCAAATGACTTATATAAGGTTATATATATTAAAAAGGAACGACTTGGGGTTTGGTTGGCTTGTTATAGTATGTTTATTAACCATATAATATAAAAATACAAAGAGACATGGTAAATGTTAAACTATTTAACTAAGAGTTAAATATAAATGATGAGGTTAATATAGTGACACAAACATGTCTAAAATATATTTTTTGAAAGCATTTCGACCCATCCCCACCTTATCCTCGAAATAAGTCACTTTTGAGCCATTATAAACCGAATATAAATTTATTATAAAATAATAATTTACGTTTTCCTAAGGTGCCCGTCACCCCTCTTATAAAAGGTAACTCCACCTTCTCTCAAATTAATACCTTGAAAGAATTTTTTTTTGGCCAAACCCTTCCCAAATATCCTCTAAACCTCCCTAAATTCATCCTAGAGTCCCTAATTTGGTTATAAAGTCAACTTATGGAGGCCTTCTGATCAAATCCATAGGAAGAACCCCAAGAAGAGGTACAAATTTCACCACCCTCTTTCAAGTTCTTTTCTTCTTCCACTTCTTATTTATTTGTTATTTCCATTTTAAAATAATAACTCTAGTATATTATATATATTGTGATGTTATTATAAATATGGTACATCCATCTTCATTATTATGTCCATCCTTTGAATTTCACGTCACCATACGTGTGTACGTACAGATTACCGTTTCCACGTCGTGGTGTAATTGTTATTAAATACATTATAATTTGGATGGAAATAATATTGATGTTTAATTCATTTAAATAATAAATATAACATGATAATTATTCTTTATATATGATATACCATCCAATTATATATTATTTTAATATCAAAAGAATGATATTGTCGCTCGTGCATGCGTACAGATTACCGTCTCCACGAACGTGATGAGATTCATTCCCCATTATATCCATTCAAGACTAAATTTCATTTTATGATAAAAATTAATTTTTAGAGACATTATATCATTCTATATATGAATAAGATACATCTCACCCATAACAAATATGGATCACATAAAAAATAATATAAAGGAAAACAAATCTGTTAACACCCGAAACAACGATAATATTAAGATATTATTAAAAAATAAATGTTAAAAGATCATATATGATATAATATTAATGTATATCATTATTTTATAATTCAATAAAAATTATTTCACCATTATAAAGTAGGTTAACCTAACCTCGACCAAGGAAAAAGTACAATGTAAGGGGTTTTTATCCCACTTTTAATTCCGTTAGATTTCCATTGTTCACCCCTTATTTATTGCATGTGATGTGTGTACTGCCCCTGATTGTATTCATTGTGTAATATACATTAATTTATGGATACTTACATCAAAATTTTATGATCCTTCTTTCATGGTTGCATGTTTTGTAAGTTACCAAATCAATAAGGGAATTTGAAAGTTCAATTTCCACTCATTCAGCTTTACACATACTTCATTTGTTATTTTACTCCAAGATTATCTGTGGAATCACTATTAATTTTCTTATGTCATAATTTCTACTCCCTTTATATGGATATACTTTTGATACACACAATCACTCAATATATAAATTCTCTAGTCATCTATATGAACTTGATAAGGGTAATTTTAACTCAATCTCCTTTTATTGAGTTAAATATCCCATTAATTGGTGTTGTTTTTACTAGAATATGTGTTAATGTCCTCTGATTTATTTACATTGAATATCAAATCATATTGACTGTATTTATATTTTTGACACAAAATTATTTTGATGATTTATCCTTAACCTATGGATACTGTCTTTATAAGATATTTCATCTCAATTTACATTCCGTTGAGACTTCTTTGTCGGTATACACCAAATCACTTTTATATGGTGTATATAATGTACTTTGACATAGTATATCATGAATCCTTTTATTCTCATGATATTAAAAAGTTTTTATTGCCTAAATTATTTGTATTCAAGTGTCTCTCTTTTTGGGTAGGAACTCTAACTAAAATAACATTTTAAAAATTTTAATGATTAATTATTATAAATCTTTCTCATTAATGTCCATGTTTTAAAAATGGTTTTAAGAATTTATTTATGTGGACATTAATGTTTTAAAAATAAAATTCCTTTCCAAATTTTCAAGGTGGTATGGGACACTTTGATTCAAAAATCAATTTTTAAATGTCTTCTTGAAAAATAGTGCGACTTTTAATTGATTTCAAGAAAAAGGGGGGTATTTCAATCTAATAGTTTTAATGATTATTTTCATCTATGTCAACAGCCTTCATTATTCATGATTGAGGTTAATCTGACACAATAAAATATTCAATATTGTATTGAATGAGATATGTTTAACTATGGATGTGCTATTTTTATACCATTCATGGTTTGTGGTTAATGTATTGACATTCCGTATTCCAGTTTTAATATGAATGTTTACGTTATGTTTCAAACTTTTCACATGAGGAATGAGTTGGACTAAGTAAGTGACAGTGGAGCCCACTATGGCTCCTCGATGCATCGGTAGGTCTCATGAGACAAACTACTGTCTTGGCACAAGGCCTTGAGAAAATATTATTTGTAGTCTTGGAACAAGGCCTTGACTATGTGGTTATGATAGTATGGAATTATGAATTCCCTCAGTATAAAAGTTGTTATTGATATTGCATGTGATTATTAGACTAGTAGAATATCCATGTGAATAATTAAATGGAATTATTTTGTTTTATCTTTTCCATATTATGTTGAAGTTCATGTTTAAAAGGCTTTTTTTCTAGTCTTATACACTACCTTAAATTTTTATTCTTATTTATGAAATTTTCCACTATAATGTTATCCTTACTAAGCATCTGAACTCACCCTTTTCTATGTTTTACTTTTACCAGGATGAAAAGTAGTATATTATGACTGACCTCTAGGGATAGTATATGGGATCACATTGTTGTCTATGGATACAATGTTGTTGTCATTTTCTATTTTATGATGTAATGTAAACCTTATGAATGTATCTAGTAATTCCAATTCTAC
The DNA here is from genome assembly GCA_963277665.1 of Viscum album. Classification (NCBI taxonomy): domain Eukaryota; kingdom Viridiplantae; phylum Streptophyta; class Magnoliopsida; order Santalales; family Viscaceae; genus Viscum; species Viscum album. The sequence continues at coordinate 279,876,519 of OY728120.1, read as the reverse complement.
CAATCTAATTGGTTTTTTGAGACTTGATCTTTTATTATCATGATAATGATACGTAATAATGCATCGACTCTAGGCTTTTGGGGTTGGGGGGGGGGGGGGGGTACATCCCAACCCAAATAACTCCCCAAACTGGAACCCTAAATCAATATTGATATGACATAAATGAAGTTCCAAATACCCACAACATAAACACTATTTCATGGGCATAAAAATTTTAAGGGAACAATTTATCCATAGAAATAGCTCATGAATACAAAAATAGTGGAAAAAATACATAAATAGTCAAAACACAATAAAAGTAATCAATGGAAAGTTTCCATAAGTAGACAAGTACAAGCCAAAAAATTATATGTGAACCTAATTGATCACAACCTAATTAATAACATTATCACAATATCAATGTATAAAAATGGATCACAAAATTTATTGGTCACCAATAACTCCAAAGTTACAACTATAAAAAAACCACCTCCTACAAGTGGTGCCTTTCCAGTTCCTAGATCTAGCAGATGAAAATCTACAAATATCCAAAGGAAAAGTTGGTGTGTGAGAAAAACTATCAAATAATGTTCTCACCAAACATTCAATAAGAAATATATATCAAATAAACCATTTAATCTCAATTTTATATAAAACATGTAATAGAAATATTTACATAGTTCATCATAAATAATTATTTCCAAATAAATTTATAGGAATGTTTAAAATAGGTGAAAAATTGAATTTATATAAAATCTTGAATGAATAAGATATTTTTTTCAAGATATGAATGAATAAATCATTTCATAATAATTATTATATTTAAATAATTTCATAAAAATAAACGTTAAATCATTTAACCATGGTTAAGAGTCCTGAGAGTGGAATTTTAGGAGTATTGTCAGACTCTTGGTGAAGTCACAGCTCCCAGTGTGCACACATTTTTATATAGAAATCCTTAGGGTAATAGGTAAACACCCTACCCACATCAAATTTTAGTTGTCATTATATTCATCAATCTATTTATAAGAGGAGATAATATAAGAACAATATGTGTTCTTCTGACCTAAATACCTAGTTTCTCATGTTATTTATATAAATGAACCATACATGGGGTTAAATTTAATTCCATAAAACATACTACATTTCAACCAATTAGTTCAATCGGCAAGAGGTTAATGTTTCAAAGAAAGTATTTTAATTTCAAAAACCAACATATAATGGTTTTCATCAATAATATATTATTTCAATATTTTTTCATTTAAAATTTAGAAAATAATTTATGCCTTTATTTTTAAAGAGGCACCATAAAAATAATTCTCTGAATAATTAATTTCAATTAAAGGCCATTTTTTATAAATCAAAACCATATTTGAAAATATATAACCAAATAGGTTCAACAATCCAATTCCATTTTTAATTTTTTTTTCGTGAAAATCATTTTTGGTTTCAAAAACTATATAGAAATCCGTATCAACTAAACCAAGAATAAATGAGTTAAATTGATGGGAATTTCATTATGAAACCACCAACCTCAATCAAGGTATTGGAAATCACCAATAAATGATCCTAAATCGGAGATACATGAGAGGATAAAATAAATAACTAAAGTGTATTAGAATGAGAAATCACCAAATCAAGACCGGGTTCCATCAATGACTTTAGGATCCAAAAAAATTGAAATGGAGAGAAAGAGGAGGAAATAGAATTCATTATCAAATAGATATAGTACTTACCAAAAGAGATTGAACAATTCCAACAAGAATTCAATCCCTAAAATCTCAAGGTTGGACTTTCCAAAATCCCATCTAGAGTGTTTTAAAATATGTAAGCATAAAGTTAGGTTTGAGATATGTCTGTTAAGAATTATAATTGTGATTAGAACGTATCAAATAATGATACTATCTAAGATTTAATCTATTATAATGTAATCCCCAGTAATCTGCTGGCTCTCATTAACTAAATAGTAGTTCCAAATAGAGTTTCTAGAGTCATAGGAAATCAACCGGTGGTCTAGTGGTTTCCACTATGTGTCAAGGGCCATGAAATGCTTGTCCAGTGAGACTCTTATTGGAATACACTTATTTAGGGATTCCACTGGCTAGTCAGAAAACCTCCTGTAGCATTTTTGTTTGAGGAATTATTCCCCTCATTTTCAAAAACATTCACACCCCATATAAAACTGATAATAGAAAAAGAACACTCTTTCCCAAAATAGAATACCTAAAAATAGTAACAAAAAATAAACAAGGGACACAAATAAAATATCAAACAATAAAAATGGAACAAAAAAGAAAACTATGGATCATACTAGAAATAATTTTTTGGAATGTTATATGATGTAGATCACAACTAATTGTTTTCTATTGCATGGGTGATCCTATGTTATTTTTAGATCATTCAATACACTAGTCTCTCTTATTGAGAAGTGAAACATGTAAATTTTTATGTTCATGTAGGTGTGCTTATGTGTTGTGTTTCATCAATGTTATATCTCTTCAAATAGTGAGGAAATATGTTTTAATGAAGAAAACATTAAAATTTATGATCACTTATTTACCACAATCATAGTGATCACAACGATCCCGAAAATTCCTTTCAATTTTTATCACAGTGAAGTTTTCTTTTTTTATATTTTTGATGGATGATGTTTGAATAAGAATATGGCTTCCACAGATATTCAAAACTCCGTTAATAGTTAGGGGGATCATGTAGATGATGGGAATAACTATAATATTTTAAAATAAATAAAGATACACTATATTTTATCATTTACTTTGATGTTCTTTAAGACTCTATAAATGGTTTCACTCCTCCTACATTGGGTAGAACCATAACATTTGCATACATGAAGAATCTAAAGAATGATGACTCAGCCATAAATTCTATACTTCCACCACACATAGAAAGTGAATTTTTAGTGATAAATGAATGAAAAAAAATTAAATATATATTTGATGTTTTAATGAATATTATTACAGAAATGAAAAAGTGATGAAATACTTGTTAGAAATATGGAGATTCATGTTTGATAATCATAAAATGGGAGATGAATAATTTTTTAATGTATTATTTAAAAGGGTTGATGATTTTATAAACACTATAAGATATTTTAGTTTGGTATTGGAAGATTAAAATATTGTGGAAAGTTTATAAGTGTTCTTTTAATGAAATTTCCTGTCAAGGTATCATCCATAAAAGATATAGATCCTGAAACTCTGAATACATATAATTTTCATATTATTCAATTCACATGTGAAATTAGAAGAGACAATTATGTCAATAACAAAGAAAATTTTGATTAAAAAAAATATTTCAATGATACTATGAAAGGAAAGTTGAATAATGTTACTGAGAAAGAATATTGAGACTCTAAAATTAGAGACAAAGTAAGTATATTTTTTTAAGAATTATGGACTTTGTTTTCTAGTAATGTGAAAATAAGAATAAGGAAATTTGAATAAAATTAATCGTTAAAGGGATTCAATTGAAAAGATGTTTTACATTTCGTGGGAAACTATCTAAGGTCAAAAGAAGCTGTATATAGTGGTAATGAATATGTAAATTCAAGATTATCACCGAAGTAGAAGAAATAAAAATAAAAGTACTTTTTGAAAATAAATGGAAAAAAAATATGTAATTATAAAAAGAGAATTTTATTTCCATCTTTGATAAACTTTATGATAGGGAGGTGGATGCTAAACATTTTAGTGATGTTGGTGCCATGAATTTTTTTATTAAAATTGTAAATGATTATAATTTTTCTAGTGATAAATGTAGTATGTCTGAAGAATAATAATGGGAAAATAATATTGACTTAAAACATAAAATATAATTGAAATAATGTATTTCAATAATTTTTTATGTAGAGAAAGAGAACAATAAGTTGAAAAAAGAAGATCTATCAACAAAAATTAGGAATCAACACTTAATGAAAAATAAAAATTTAAAAAAGGAATATACTATCCAAAGAAGTTACTTGTTGAAGAGAAAAACCTCAACATCAATATTAAATAAAAGATAATGGTGATGTAGAAATAATTTGACTTCATACAGTAGAAGTTGGATGAATCTAAATAATGAATATCAATCTCCAAAAACTCAATTTTAGAATTTGATGAATTTTATTAGATTTTTAATCCGTATAAGGCTAAAAAATATCATCCCTATAGGTTAAAAATAATTTTGAAAATTTTCAGAAGAATATTGAAGTCAAGAGAAATTCATTTCTAACTAAAATATACGATGTTAAGAAAATTTAAATTTCTAAATAATAAAAAATTGAGGAAAAAAATATGATAACAAGAGACTCTATTAATGTGGGGAAGATGTCTTTTTAAAGAAAAATATTTCATGAGTCCACTAAAATTGTTCTTCACAATAAGAAACATTGGTTTATAGTCATAAAGGAAATGGAAAAAATATTCAAAATTATATATTGAATGTTGATTTAAAAGGAAAATATGGTTTATATGGATATTTAGGATATTTTTTAGTCATTGGGTATACATAAAATTTATTTTTCTTTATTAATCAACAATACAATGAATCCTAGTGGGATTAGAGTTAGAATTTATGGGGGAGTCAACCCACTCAATGAAGACAACATGAATATCCACTAAGGGTATTGAAGCCACTAGAAAATATTTTTGAAAGATTTGATTGACTGTGAAATCTTGTCCAATGATTTATTTTAATTATGGAAGATCAAATAAGTTAATATAAAATATCTGAAAAGACTCATCTGAATGGGGTAAAAGGGATAGAAAATTCCTTTTTTAATGAAACAACTATTAAAGGATCCAAATGATAATGACATGGGATATTAGAAATTGGTGTTTATTCATTTATGAGCACTTATTTAATATTTATAAATTTTTTTAAGATAATAAATAAGAGATATAGAAATTTGGAAATGACATGACATATTGTATCAAAGGCCTTGAATTTTATATCACTTTTAATGAAAAATTGATATTCATGAGTCCCTTATTTTGTGGAGGGAATTTGTTTGAGTGATTCACTAATTTTTTATGAGGGTAATGAAGTAATTTTTTAAGTATGTTGATTGGTTGTTAAAAGGGTTTAATATGGGAATGTTGTATCAAGAGGAAAATGAATAAAGGGAAACATGTTTCAGGTTAGAGATGCACAAGATTCTTTTTAAATTATCTAGATGGAAGGAAATTATACACGATGTAAAAGTCTTGAAAACATGGGCCAACAAAACATGAATAATCTAATGAAGAGAGGAAGTATTCATGATGTTCCTCACAATAATAATTATTAATCGGTGTTTTTAGATATTCTAGAAAGTAAAGATTCCAAATTTAGTACAAAAGAGAATTGAGGTATACATATCTCACGCCTTAGAAATTTTCCATTCTGACTTATGTGGGACCATGAGTAATCAATCAATAAATGGAGATAAGAACTTTCTTCTTTTTTAATGATTTCACTCTTATTACGAGTATTATTTAAAAAAAAATCCTAGGCACTTAATTTTTTTTTATCATTTTCAGTATGAGGGATGAAAAGGAATGTGGATATTATATAATGAAAATTATAAAGAATAATGGTGTTAAATACCTAAATCAGATGTTTAAATATAATCACAAGAATCATGGAATTCATCATGATCACAGTGTTCCATACACACAACTATAAAATTTTGTTGTTGATGGAAGGAATAGTAGTTTGGTTGAGATGGCTCAAACTATACGAATTGAACATGATACTTATCAGTTATTTTCGTGGAAATATATTAAAGAATTCTCCCTCATTAAAAATTATTATTTATATAGGCCAAAAGTTTATATGACTCTATAATGGATGTATTACAATGAGAGCCAAAGTCGGAAATACGTAAGGGTGTTTGGAAATCCCTGCATTATGAAAACCAAAGGTGATAATCTTGGGAAGCTTGATCAAAGAGGTTTTGATGGTATCTTCATAGGATACCATCCTAATGACTGAGGTAAAATGTGTTATAAAAATTTTAGTGTAAGGATTGTCATCTCTATATCATTAAAAATTATTGAGTATTCTAATAGATAGGGTTCATAGTCATGTGTAGATATAAACAGTGTTGAATATGACGTTTCTATTATTAAATAACATTAAATTTTGTTATAGATGCAACGATATTTATGATATAAAATATAAATATATCGATTCATTATTTTAAATTGAGGAGTGAAAAGTATGATCATATTATTAAAGGATGATAAAATAGGTGTTGTTTCAAAAGAGAATTGGAGATCAAGGAAATTATGGTATAACTAAAAGAACATCACGGAAAATTTTACATAACTATTTGTATTCACAGGTTGAGATAAGAGTTGTTGAAGAATATTTAGAGAATCAGGAGTGGGGTGATGGTATGAATGGATAACTGGAACATATTTATAAAATGAGAAATTTGAACTTTTACCCCAACCATAAGTTAAAAATATTAATATAAAATGTGGTTGTTTTGGAATATATTAAATTAAAGAGGCAAAGTAATAAGATACTATAAAATATCAGTTTGAAATGGATACTCATAAGACGAAGGTAATGATTTTGATGATATATTTTTCTTAGTTGAAATACTTGAAACCTTCATATTCATTCTTAATATTTCTTCCTAATAGATATATAAGATATTCCATTTGGACATTAATTCATATTTTCTCAATGGAGATATGGATGAAGATGTTTATTTTGAGAAAACATGTGGCATATTTCCCGGTTAAGATGAAATCAATGTTGTAAAGTTATATAAGGATTTGTATGGGTTATAATATGCTATGAAATATTGGTATTTTATGATAGATACTTTTTTGAAGAAGTTTAATTTTAGAAATGGAAGATTTAAATGAAACCTATATATAAAATAAAATCAATTGGTTTCCCAAATTTTGTTTTTATATGCTAGTGATATCAAATTTTTAGAGAATGACAAAGACTAATGTGGAGGTTTTTTATAATAAATGAACTTGTTTTTTCTTGAAATTTCTATATTCGAAGAAATGACTACTTTATTGTCTTGAAAATCTGAGAAGGATTACATTTTACGATGAAAAGAAAAATATTCCAATGTATGAATTAAAATATATGGCATGATAGATTAATTTTTTTATCACACAAAACATAGTGGGAATGAATCTTTAAAAATATAAGAAGAGGAAGGGGGTTTATTCTAAAGAGTTTATGAGGTTGATTAAAATATTTTTGAATCTCATAGTAATTAGGAAAAAATTATTTTCTGATATTACTCTTTGTTCCATGTATCAATGTGCACAAAAAGAGTCTTATATTATAGCTGGAAAAACAATTTTTAGATATATCAAAGGAACAATTTATTTTCAGTTAAAATATGGAAGCACATGAAATATTGGGCTATTTTGATATATTGATGATGATTGGGTTGGTTGGGTCAATGACACGAAATCCATATATGTTGAATTATTCATTTTAGGTGGAAAATATTTATTATGGAATGGAAACAAAGTTCAATGACACTAAGCACGGTAGAAGGTGAGTAAGACCTATATATTCAATCCACAACACAATTAATGTGGATGAAGAGAAACCAAGAATATTTATTGGTAATTGTGATGTTTCCCCTTCTCTTGGGTTACGAAAATAAATGTGTTATAAATCTCACAAAAAATCCAGTGAAATATTCTATATCTATGAATATAAGTATTCAATGTCACATTATCAAAGAACATGTTGAAATAAATGAAGTAATCATAATTTTATTCATAGAAATGAGATTTTTTGATGAAATATTCACTAAACTATTGTCCAAGGTAACAATTCAAAATTAATGGTTGATGAATGGAATTCAACCTCTCTCTCTTCAAGGTTACGTTATGTGATCTTTTTCCCCTCTATACCCTTGTATTTTGATATTTCAATCAAAATGGGATAAATAGGACAAAATCCATCAAAATATGCTTTACCTATAAAGGGAGAGTATATATTTAGGGGGATTTTTGAAAAGTGGTGACATATGATTTTAACATGTGTAAATTATTTTAAATGTTTATTGAAGTGGTTAAATAAACATGTTTTTTACAAGTTGTAGCATTTGTTGGGGTTCATGAAGAATCTCAGGAGTTTTTTAATCACTGCTGAATGAACAAAATTTTATTTTTGTTCAATTACTCTTGTCTCATATATCGATCTCACTGACATAAGATTAGAATTACTGGATAGTGATCCATTTCATTATTTATAGATCATTAGTGATTTCTGTTTTCTATTTACAATAAAATAAAAAGGGGAATATTATTGACACAAAGAGGTGTTTGAGCATGTATGAATAGAAAAGAAGGATTTATTGGTGCTCTCTTTTTTCGAAATCATAAATCACTTGAGTATGTAGTGCCTTACATATTATGTTTTTAGAAAAAGTTTAACAAAAAGAGAAAGTTCAGTATAAAGGATGGAACTGATAGTATTAAGGTGGAAACAAAATTTTGTTTTATTTTATTCATAGATATAATAAATATAGATGATTTGAAAAAGAAAATCATGTGATCCATTGTTCTTCTACAATGAAAAAAATAAATACTTTTAGAAGTCTCATGGTTCGATTTGATGTTATACTGATCAAATTATTTTTTGTATAAAATTAATAAAGTATAAAGGATATTAGATGAACTTTATAAATCCATAATATAGATGTTATTTTTGGATTATGGTATAAAATATGGAGTTTTGAGTTATCAGATAGAGAATTTTGAATGATCTGAGAGATAATACTCAATCATCACAAAATGATTTTTTAGTATTCAGACATAGGTTTCTAAATTATCGAAAACATAATTTAGATTCATTTCAAAGAGAGTTTTGAGTTATTATACATAAATTTTTTTACTAAATCATTCATAAAAATGATAACTTGCGAAGTCGTTGGACTTAGTTTATCAAACAATCTCATGAGATAGATTTTTTTTCATATTAATCCATCAGATAGAATGTTCATCAACTCTGATATTAGAAGAAAGAGACTTTCCCATGAAGATATATCAAAGGATGTTTTTAGGATATTTATAATATATTTTGTAAAGGATTATATTGTGACTATGTTGATATATGATTTCAATATTTAAAAATGTAAATAATATTTGAGTAATGATTTGAATATATCATTGATGCTGATATTTTAGTAATGATCCTACACAGATTGTTGACACAAATTATTCATATGTTTGAATGAGGTGAACTGAAGAAAATATCAAGCTGTATATTCAAAATTATAGTGGTACATTCAATTATAGAGAAGAAAATTCAAATTTTTTAGTCTCAATTATCTCATGATTTTAGAGGAAATGAAGCTTATATAAATGTGTGTATGAGTGTAATGATGTAGATGTTTCCTCTGTGATAGTTTTCAAATAAGTGAAGTGATGACCAAAGATTTTGAATGATATTTTGTTAAAAATAATGCATAGTGGTATTAGAAATTGTAATACTAGATTGATGTTATCAAATTAATAAGATACTAGACACCAAGTATTAGATGAATAAGATACTAGGCAGAATATGTAGAGTGGACATGATACCAGAACATGTTTATCAAACTAACTTGTTACCGAACAAAGATCACTAGAAAGAGGGTACTAGATGGAGTTTTTTCTAGACAAAGGTTACCAGATACATAACTATAATATGAAGTGGTTGATGAAAAAAAAAGTTCATATAGTGATTTTTTCATAGAAGTTTCTGGTAACATTTGATTAAGAAATCAAAGATGAAGAAGAATAACTTGTATGAATGAATGTGTGAATAATTCAAATAATATAGTGATGAAATGTTGAATCATGTTGATGAAGGATCATTTCAATTTTGAAAAAACAATTTAATCATATTATCTATTTGAGGATGACATGCAATGTCAATGGACTACATTTTAATGAATGTGATGGATATTGCAGCCTTTTAAAAAACAACAAGGATTTTTTAATTTTATATATGGTCTCAGATTGTTTCCAGATCATTCCAAGAACTAACTACTTTTATAGAGTAGTGAACCTTGTAAATTATTGTCTTCATGTGTGTGTGATTGTATATTTTTTTAATGGAGTCATTTTTCTCTTACCATCAGTGATAGTTTTTTTTAATCTAGAAAACAAAAAAGATATGATTACTGATTTAAAACCCTCTTTGTGATCACACAGATCCTAACTAGTCCATCGAAAAGAAAAAAAGTTTATACAAGCTTAGAACGATGTCCTAATCGAAGAAATAAATTTTGTAACATCCATAATAAATAAGTATAAGCATATCCAAATATTTAATAGTTACAAAAAATTTCTATTTCCTCCTATTTATTTTATATACCAACCCGGGTAATCAGTTCCACCACCTTTTAAATGTCCCAGGCAATCTTCAAATAATGTTTGATCACTAAATGAGTGCTAACACATCAACTATCTCATCCAATGAATAGTGAATGAATCCAAAATCTCCATAAGTACATATTATTCATCCTTATAAAGAACCATTATGTACCCCTCATGAAAATTTATAACTTATTCTATGACTTAAAAACTGACTCTTATAAAAGAAATGTTAATCTACAAACATCCCCCTATAAGACGTATAGTTAATTCTTCTGACTGATCAAATTTTATAATTCCAAAATATATTTGAACTACTACACTATGTTTATATAATTTCTGAATGGGAATTTTGGAGTTCCGTAATTTCAATAGTTCAAATATTTATATGGAAAATGGTTTCTACACTAGCTGAAACATAACAATCTACCACAGGGAAATCATTTTTAGATTATTCCACAAAGTCCTACATCATATTTTGTAAACCCATTACCCTATTAATCATTATTTTTAGCCACTCCCACCCTAAAAATGTTTCAGGTCATCGCTTCACAACTAAGGAAAACCCTCTAGAATATCCAAAACTGTAAACTTTTTTATGATATATTCCAAATTACGAATTCATTCCACCTTGACAGATACTGATTCTTTTCCTCCAATGGCTACTAGATAAAGTTATATTTTTGAAAAATATTATTTATCCTAGAATTGAACATGATATTATTGGATATATGGATCATTCTTTGTGAATCAAAAAAATATATTCTAACCCCATTACCCCATCTGAGATCCTTTAATATCCCCTTCATTCAAATAATTTCATACCTTGATTTTGTACAATAAATTAATTTATTAATGTTAACCTAGATGTTGATTCTTGGATACCCAACTCATAATTATGCCTCCATATGTAAACACATGTCTTGTGGTTCTCCTAAAAGTGTCAATATCTCCCCTTAAGTATGAATTTATTAACCACTTCAATGATTCATCTATTCTAAAACTAAGAGATAAATATTTGGAAACAATGATATACCAAAGGATCCTCCTAATGAAATCACTAAGTTTTCTTTCAAGATTATTAATGAATCTTCTATCAAATCATATTTAATGAAAAATATTTGAAAACATACAAACCTTTACATAATTTAGGAATTTTATTTCCAATGAAATTGGATCATTTTATATGAAATCAGCATCTTCTTCAAATCTAGTTGTCTTATCAGAACATAACTACAAGTATCTAACAAAGGGAATTGCAAATTATTTCACCCCAAAAATTATATAACAATACACCACATTATAGATATTGTCTTAAAAACATTGTACAAATGTTTAAAAGATTAATTCCATTATAATCCATATCCCGTAAATCTATTTTACAAGAACAAGATCCATCATCGGAAAACATTTGGATAGTTAATCTTTCAGATCCTAAATCCTTTCTTGTACCATTTGAAAAATAACAATTTCATCCACATAGAGAAGTAAAATAATAAAACTCCCATCATCATACATCATTCTATAGTAATAATGTCTTACATTTCCATGGATGGAGTTATGTTCTTCCATTGGAAAACCTATTAGGACAACCATATTTTGTTCATTGAATTTTATTTATATTATATTTATATTTGGAGTTTCAAGGAGTCGTGGGTTAATTTTTTTAGATTAGGGTAAGTATGGACATGGTGTATGGTTAGCACATGATAAGTACCAACCATGATCATAGTTGTTTAAGAGGGGTGAATTTGGATCAGTGTTATTTCACAAATTTTCCACATAGATAGGAAAAATATGTGACTATCCCTAGGAAATTGTGTAATGGGTTTTAAGGTAATTTGTGACCCAAATGGTTAGTACATCACCTTTCAAAATGTGTGTCCAAAATTTGTGTCTTATACAATGCAGTTAAAATATTGAATTTATCCCTATTCCCGAAGTAATTTTAATCAATATTACCCTCAATTATCCTCCACCTCATATGAAAAACCCTCTCCCAGACAAGGAAATCCTTTTTATTTGGTGGGTTAATTATTTATCTTAGATTCTTAGTGGTTTTTCATGAGGAAATTACCATTTCTCTTCAATTAATTCCTCTATTCTACTCCGAATCTGTTTTCCCTCTTCCTCATTTGATATTTGGAACACTAGTTAGCCATGGGAGATTAAAATAGATTTATAAGTGCTCAAATAGAGAAATTCAATGTGGTATTATATCTGTGGGGATCCCTTTAACCCATTTCATGTGATTTTTAACAATTTTGATGAGTTTAACTACAATTTTGAAACAAGAGTCTCTTCTTACTGAGAAATTCACATGGAATACATATAGTTCATGTTTTTTCTTTCAGTTTAATTTCATAAATTATGTATGGTATGAATTTTTTTAGAATATTTTGTAAATGTTTGACACGTATCTTGAAAATTGTAGTTTCAAATGAGGGTTCTGAAAAAATGAGTTTTTTTGTTTATATATGTGTGTTTTATCAAATGATTCAACTGTATATTTACTCCACAAATGGTCTGTTATAAGTTACTTTCAAAAAAAATTGATTTTATTGAGTTTTAGTGTTATGATAATTTTTTTTGTTTTTTTAGAGGTGGATTCTTTAATCCAAGTTGATTTCAAAGTATGTTTCCAAAATGGTAGTTTCATTTTTTTAATAGTTTATTAATGTGGGTATAATTTATTGTGTTATTTTTATTGGTTTTTATTGGATTTTGGTTTTACATAATTGATACTAGGTATGTTGGAATGAGGATGAGTGATATTGTAAATTTAAGCACAATCTAAGATAGTGGTACTTTGTAATTACCTAAATAACCCCTAATTATATTACTTGATTATGATCATATAGTCATCTAGTGTTACAAGAGAATGTTCTAGGGAATTTAAAATCCTATAGGCCAGAACTCTCCCTTAATACCGATTGTTTGACTGTGATGTTTCATGTGTAGTTTGATATTGGTGTATGAATGATTTTCTTCCATTTCAATATAGGATATTTATGTGCTTTATACCTTGTTTCCTCTGTTAATTTAATGATCGTTAGGGGTGGGATATTTTTTAAAATTGAACTACAAAAAACCCCAATCTATTGGAAAAGGCCATTTTTAAATGATAAATGGGTTTCAATTATCATTCTCAAACATGGAGTAATAGATTGCGTGGAGGAATCCATTATATAGATTCAGTTTTATATCTTAATAATTTTTGAGCCTAAGACCCTACATATATCATTGGGAATATGGAAACAAGTTTCATAGGATACTAGTAGAGAACAAAGTCCCTTGTGTACAGTGACTCATTTTTATGATCTTCATACTTTCTGGGACTATTTCTATTGGTGAATGATTATAACATGGGTGTTGGTTTTATATGGAACATTTTAAGAGCATCATTAATTTTCAGTTTAATATATTGGAATCAATATATTTGGTTATTTTATTTAGGATATCCTCTATTTTTCACATTGGTTATATATTTATTATTGATTTATAGAATTATATTAATTATTGATTTTGTTATGGTTATGATACTTTGTTTATGACCTCTTCATTTTTTTAATATATTAATAAACAATGTTTTTTTATCTTTAAATGATGAAATTTTATATTTGACTGCGTAGATGTCCAAATTATGGATGGTTCATCTAGGATCATTGACGGAATCCTTGTGATGTGATTATTATACTCTCATGTTGAAACTATTCCCCAATGGTTACATTTTATACCATGTATCATTTATACCCCCCATGATAATTAAGAATGTACCACGATCGTTGTTTTATAAAGAACGATGTGATGTGGGTTATTCCTTTTAACCCCCTCTGTTTTTTATTCTGATAATAAAATAAAATTTTGATGCTACGTGATGGGTTTGGTTGCCCGTGATGGTTTATTATAAAATGGAATTAGAGCCCCCTCTTGTGATTTTGGGTGTATCCTAGTAGAAGATATAATAGTATCCTCAGAGGTCAAGATGTATATCACAAGTGTGTTCCTAATTACCACCTCATATGATGAAATATATGTTATCATAGGAAGTTGGAATTTGAGACTTGGTTTTTCAGTTTTAATTTTATTTTTTTCTTATACATTTCTATTGAAGATACTAATTTCTTGATCCTCATTAGAGTTTCATGGGTTGGTCTTAGAATATTCTTGTTTTTGGGAGAAAATGTGGATGAATCCACATATAAATGATTATATCACTAGATCTAGAAAAACTTTCATGTCCCATGCATAAGGAAATTTATCCCTTTGGGAGGTTTTTCTTGGTTGGCATATCATTTACCAATCAATTCATCTCAATAAAGTTAAAAAATGATGCATAGTACTATAAAAAATATATTTATTTTCTGCTTCCCTTTCTTTCAAAGTGAAGTATAATGGTATTTACCATTGAAGTGAGGTTTCACAATAGATTTATTGTGGTAGAATTAAAAATATTGGGATATTTCATATTGAAATTTTATAATATATTGATGATTTGGACGTGATCATGTTTGGTGGTTTTCATTGAGCATTTTTTTAGTATGATTTGTGGGTAATTATTTTATTTTAAAATGTGATGTAAATTTTTTTTTAATTTAGAATAGTATTTTATAATGTTGTGAACTTTTGAACATGATTTTTTGGATGACTATGAGATGAATTCAGGGTATTAGTTAAGTATTATATAAAGGTTTTTGTTATTTGTTGAGTATGTAATTTCTATTGTAATTTAATAGGGAAATAAATGTTAGTGATTTAACTTTAGTGTGTTTTTTAAAAATGGTATTTTCAGGTAATTTAAATCTAAAATGGATTATTATAATCTAATTTCCAATTGTTTTTCCCGTGGACCATTATAATCCTAAATAATTTTTTAAAAGGAATCCTCAAGGTTTGATTTATTTTCTTTAATTTACACGAAAATGTTTTAGAAGTGGTTGACCTCTAAAGTGTTTTAAAAACCATGAATAATTTCATGGAGTCATTGTATCACTTATTTTTAAAGGGATACAATGCCCTAAAATTTTTATATATTAATAATGTGGATCTTGTTTATGTTTTTATAAATGGTGAAAATGGTTTCAAAGGAAAAATCATTTTTAAAGGAGGATCATGTGAAAATGATGTTTTAAATAATTGGTTGATGTTTTCTTTACACAACTGAGTAACAAAATTTTCCAACCCTTTTCAAGGATAATGTTCATGTTTTGGTAAATTATTCATTTGGGGAATATGATTTTGGAAAATGTCCACAGTTTTGGAAATGTTTATTGGAGGTTTTTTAAATGTTAATTGTATTAAGAACAAGTGATTTTTTATAAATAATTGAGATAACTCATTTGATATGTTATAGTATAAAAGGTGGAGTTTTATGATATGTTTACTTGGTGATGCATGATAAGGAGTTATTATATGTTTTCATATGGTATAATTTTATTTTCAAGATGAGACCTAAATTTGATGGGTTTCTTTTTTTGTTATTTAATGACAACCACTAAAAAAGGCCTTAATGAAAGATACAGGTTATTAAGATTTTAATTCTATATAGATTCCCCCAATTATTTATGAGTGTTCCTTTATTTTACAAACATTACCTAGAAAAAAAATGGAGTGGTAAACTCAAATCCCATTATTTATAAGACATCATCTATGTTCTTTTGGATTTCTATTTTTCTCTTTAAATTTTGAATTGATTAGTAATTGGGTAGTGGGGTTATTGGAGAGAGATAGTGGAAAACCCATAGTACCCTTGAAATCCTAAATCATTAAGGGTATATATCACTGAGGGCCAACTTTATGAGTTGAGATAGGTATCGTTGTAGGTCACTATTCCAAATCTATTAAATCAATGATCATATTGAGAATTATTAGATACAAGTTTAATTAATTGGTATAATTCAACGAATTTAGAGGCTATAAAACCATTTAAATTCTCATCCCTTTTCTATGCGAATATGTGGTGTGTGTGGGGGGGGGGTGTTGAGTGCTACTCATAGTCATTTCATTTCCCCTGAGTACGTCCCTGGTATTATATTCAAGTTTTAGCTCTATATTAAAGTCCATAAGAAAAATTTTGGTACACGGTGTCTAGACATAAAAAATCACCAATGAGGATACAATCAGAACAACAATGGTGTTGTTTTTTGATATATCTTGTTTTTTTGTGTTGTTTGGAATTCCTGATTTCTCATAATAGGTACTTCTTTGGATTAGTTTTTCCAAATTTCGGAATAAATGTGTTTACTTTATTATATATATCTATGAGTATGGTATTCTAGAAGTTATAATATAATTATTTCCATGGGAAAACATTATATGCATGTTTAGGTGTTTGAAGATTCTAATAAGACTCGAAGAATTAAACTTAGGTTTTCTTCTCTAGTTTATTTCATTTCTTTTTAGGATGTCTCGTATTAAGGTAATAATGAAGATATGGTCTTTATAGTGATTCTTTGTTTCAAGGTTGATCTCTTTTATTCCCCCATTGAAGGATAATTATAAATGATGGTTTTACCTTAGTTGTCTTGTCTTGGTCTCCTGATGGACCCTCTTCTTAGAAAAATGATTATTCATATCTCTCCCAAAGGTATATGAGTTATTAGTTACATGGATCTCACAAATTGAACATTGTGATTTGTTTCTTGATGGTTTATTTATCTTTATAAACCAACTAGATTCAACAATACATGTGTTAGACAAGTATGCTCAATTTTAATGGCTTGTGGGGAAAATCATCTACTGAAGTGGATGAACTCATTGATGAATGGTTACTAGAACTTGTTACATAGGGATAGTTTTTAACGATTCATGATGGTTTTGTCGATATTCCATATACAGATCAATTGAGGCAATCACTCTTGTTCTTGACAATGTCCAATTTTAGATATGAGTAGTTCACGAATTTTGATAGGGAGTACTGTATGGGTCATAATACCATTAATTTTTTTCCTCGTGTTCATATTTCCCATTCTCTGTGGGTTTGTGATTAATGATTTTGCAAAATTTTAATAAATTGATTAAATTAGGACCCCATCATTCATGTGATCTGGGTTGTTTGATGTACCATGTTGATGGACATTAGAGTTGTAGAGGGACTTGGGAAGTATATTTCTTTCAGTGCGACTTCCAGTTACTGTTCAGAGGGAGGATTTGTAAATATAATTTGATGTACCCATTATTGAATAGATTTTTTTGGTTTTATAATTTTGAAACACACAGTTTCTGGTAATTGGGAAAATTAGTTCATATTTTAATGTAGTTATCACAATCTGGCCTTGACATCATGGTACCCTAATACTTGAGCCGACACTGATTGGTCATAACAGGAATTCCACATCTCTACAGGTGGAAAACTAAAACTTGACTTCATGCATAATAAAACTGGGAACATTGTTTCTGAATTAAGAGTAGAATATAAAGTTTCAAGTCAGTATTCTCAAAAGAGAAATCCTCTGTGAGAATCATACTAGAAGCCAAACAAGTATATTAACCCCAATTACAACTGAAAATTACTATAAAATTAAAGATAAATAACCCAATTACAAATAGACACAACTCTCAAATCCAAAAAATAGTAACAAGAACCACCTCCATGTGTCACATTACCCTTTCTCGAACCAAGAATAAAATAATATACAATCAACTAATTCCATAGGTAGGGTGTAATCTAAAATCCTAGTATGGCTTCTCCATGGATTCTATAATAAGATTCCGAATTAATTATCCAAATAAAGATTACAATTTTAAATAAATATGAATGTATGTATAAAATAATATTTAAAACAAATCATAATTTAAATTTCAATTAATGGAATCTTTTATAAACAATTTATAAATAAAAATTTTATATAAAATAGTTTATAAAAATTGAAAAGGTATCTGTAAAACTCTTTACAGAAAATGGAATATATATCAAAAATATAAAAAAAACATGGTCATCTACCAACAGGTAAAATATTTCCTGTTTATGGGATCTTAACACACATATATGATGACAATGACAATGTGCACACACATCCCCATTTCAATATTCCCATTTCCCTTTCAAAACCGAAACATGTTTTAGTAACACCATGCCTCATTATAGATAAAACCAATGGGTTCTTATCAAATCCATTTAATCCATTTTTATTGCATAAATATTTGGAAACAATTTCACAAATCAATTTCACAATTTCATGTTAACAATTTTCCATCAAATTCTACAAACATAAACTAATTCACTGAAATTGGGGGTTCCCCTAATTTCAATCTGAAGAAAATAAAAATCCTAATTTACATAAAATTAGTATTTCAATATACAACTAAACTAAATTTAATTTAAATCATTCAATTTTTTGTTAAATCATTTGGCCAATCATAAACAGAACCACCCACCAAAATAAGGAGATCAAATCTCATAATTCCCACAATATGTAACTCCAATGAAGAGTATTAGAAATGGATATTTGAGAATCAAACCTAGATTCAATATATACAAACAATTATATCAAATCCTCCAATAACACAGAGATTTATGAAAACCTATGGAAGTGAGGAGAATAGAGTGGTAGAGAAGGGACGAGGAGAGAAAACATAATGTGAATAGACCGAATGAAGATATCCTAGATTTTTTCATCCTTAGAGATGGATTTGAGTTGTGAAAATTGGTTAATGGAAGCCCACCCAACCTAAGAAATTTTAATATAGAGAATTATGTATAATCGAAGATCCAACTAGGTGTTTGGAAAATTTTAAATTTATTTTCATAATAATAGAATTAAAGATGAATAGTAAACTGGGCATGGTCTCATGGTTTTTCAAACCGTGTTCCCATGATGGTGGGGTTACAAATTTCCTCCATGGTGGGAGAATGATTTGAAAAACAGTGTTCAGACCATGAGAACCCCATCTAACTAGGTTTCCATGGTATTGAAAAAATAGGCACCCTCCATGCATAGCCTAAGAGGACATAAAAATTTACACATGTTTACATGAAACCCTTGTAAATGGTGAACATAATAACCATGATTAAAAAGAGGGTTGGGGAGTAACTAAAAATAACAACAATAAGTTATAACCTCCTCAGTATATTTTATTTATATCCATTGAAATTCTATCAAGATTCTTCCGTGTAAAAAAGATAAGGTCACTTGTCTCTCATTAGTGTCTCCAAATCCCACTTCACATAATTATCAGAACCATGATACCATAAAACAAGAAGAAATGGTATCATCATCACAGGAAGAACCTTGGATTAAGAATTATCTATCTTGACTAGATGTTCATTCATGGATAAATAAGTCTCAACATCAAGGTCACTACAGCTCCGAACATGATATGGATAGAAAGATACATTTATATTTATGATAAATTAATCAATTTATATATGGAAATAAACTGAAGAGGAAGGGATAAATAGTAATTCACTTTCCCTTTCTTATCAACAGACACAAAAGTTCTCACAAAATAAGGGGAAAACTTCTCTTTCCTCTAAAATAATCGATGACCCAAACTGGGTGAAAATTTCAAGAAAACAAGGTTACCAACTAAAAACACCAATGGTCTATAATAATAATCAAAACAAGAAACATTCCTAATCTGTTCTGTTAACATTCTATGAATACTAAACTGAATCAGTGCATTTATCTCTTGAACAACGCTTGCTCCAACCAAGGAATCTTCACCAATCATTGACTAATCCAACATAAATTTTCAAAGATAACTATAAAAGTCTTCAAAAAGAGTCATCCTAATCGATAGAGGGTAACTATTGTAATTATAAAACTAAATTAACCTTAAATTTTCCTCCCAACTCCTCTAAAGTCGATAATATAGACACAAAAAATACCATTAAGAATCTATATAACTCTTTTTGTCTGGCCATATGACTACAAATGGTATACCAAACTCAAATGAACAAGAGATCCCAGTGCCTCCTAAAGGGCTCGACCAAAGAGAGAAGTAATATATGGATCTCATTTTGATACTATTGTAGTTGGTACTCTATGAAAATGATTAATATATCTCATATAGATATTTTCTATCTCCTCAACTTTGGTTGTATCAAGAATGGGTAAAAAGTGATCCAATTTTTTTAGTCTATCGATCACAATCTATATCGCATTTTTATCTTTCTGGGATCATGGAAACCAAAACACAATTTCTAAAGAGATCACATCCCACTTCCAAGTACTAAAGTAAGTGGATTAAGAAAATATGAAAGTCTTTGGAGCTCGACAGTGAGCTATTGAAACATATAAAAATGAGAGAGAAAATATGTGATTCCCCTCTCATTACCAGCACCCAGAATCTATGAGGCATTTCATAGAACATATTCATGGTTCCTCAGTGCACAAAACCACTAGGAATTATGTAAATAACCTATCACATATTACATTGCTGATAAAGGTATATCAAACTGATTTTGAAAACATTGAATGACCCCTGTAGAGAATGACTAGCCATCAATAGTCTCCCCATAGAAGGGGGAGTCTTTAAAACAATAGAACACTTCATCAAGCTATTTTTTCCAGAAGATTCATCTTGATAATAGTGGAATTAATCTAAAAAATAGAAAAAACTGTCATCCCATGATTCCCAAACTCTAATATGAAATTGTGAAAAAAGAGTCATGATGTTCCTCTTTTAATATTAATATTTTATGGAATGGTTCAAAATCTTTTTTCATAAGGAATCTATAATGATTTTCCATTTCCATAGGTATAGTAGTTATCAAAGTAAAATTATTATAGGTACTCCACCCAATGCTTCTGGTGGATATTGAAATCTTTTTTAGATAATATATAACACAAGATCTTATGCTGAAAATTCATGGTAAACATTTCATTTAAATTGTAATGCCTCCAACTGCTATGTGTATGGATAATAGATGAAATTTCAAGGTCATGGTTTGGATAATTACTATTGTGTGGCCATAGTTATTGAGACCCCTAGGGAAAATCATGATCACCCTGCATAAGAACACAACCAAAACCTGATCCTGATGAATTATTGAAGACCATGTAGCCCTACCCAGACTTTGGAAGAGTCAATACTGGCACAATATTCAAAGTATGTTTCAAATCAACGAAATTGGTCTTGAACTTTTCATCCAAAACCTTATTTAATCCCTTCCAAGTTAGGCTATCATTTTAGGAACAAAAATTGAGAAGTCATTTAAAAACAATGGATAATATCTAGCTAATCCCATGAAGATCTGACACACTATTTTTTTTTGTTTCTCCTATGTCATGACAAATTCAAATTTTTTTGAGATGAACTGAAATACCTTGTTCTGACACCGCATATCACAAAAAAAATCACACCCCTTGTAACACCCCAAGCTTCTACGGTACGTTTCCCTTCGAATAATGCGATAGCGTGTGTTGTACGCAATCTCGAGTTCTAACACACACCACAACTAATTAAACTAGCCGTTGTGAATAGTAATACTTACTTTTTGAAATCATATATATTCTATATTTCAAAATGGACTTCATTTTTGGATTCGGAATATCAAAATTATCCTAGGGTGAAATTTTGGTACATTTCGGATAACTTTCATATTTTGATGAATAGTGAAAATTTCTAAATTTTAATTAAAAACAACTTTTTTAATCAAAATAATTAATAGTGATAAATTATGAATTTGAGTGGTTTTAAAGTATATTTAGAATATATTTTTACCATTCAATTTAATGTTTATCATTGGACATAGTTTAACAATTAAACCGAACATAAACAAGTGTCAATCTTTTGATAGTTATTATCTCTTAAAAACACGCTTTTTGTTTTGACAGCGGGAATTAATTTTAAATTAATTTCTGCCACTTCTGTGTTTTGAATTTAGAAAAATGGATTCCATATTTGGAATCAGGATGTTCAAATTGTGTAAATAGGTAACTTTTATTTTTAGACATTTTGAATAATTACTGCGGTAAATATTTTATTTACCATGGTTAAAGGGTAAATCCGGTAAATAAGGGTTAAAACATAATATTATAATAATACAAAATTACCCTAAAACGTGTCCTAACCTTATTGGTGGACACATACCCGACCATGGGCATCCTTGGGTCAATTTGGGGACCCCTTGGAGCCACTTGTATGTGGTAGGGACACATTATATTAATAAAGTTAAAATAAAAATAAAAATGGCATAAGCTTACATCTTTTAGAAGAACAATTTTTACATAGGGTTATACATGTTTGATTTTCGATTATAAATATTCATTAGAAATCTAAAAATATTTCCTACATAATGATGTTTTATTTATAATTTTTAGACATTAAATAATTTATTTTATTTATGACACAATGATGATGCAGTAATTACTAAAATAGTAGAAAATTAACATAATTGATATTATAAATACCCAAATAAATATAATATGAAACTTTTAATGAATTACACTAATTTTCTAGGATAATATGATATATTAGGATTGATTTAATTGACTTTTTTCGAAGTAATAAATCTGTTATGAGTTTCAAAAAAATCAACTATTGAATAGTGTCAAAATTGACATAAAAGAGTTCTTAAAACAAATATTATATTATTAATTGATATTAAATTCCTAAAAATCTAAGGTTCGGCCAAGAGACTTATATTATGATAGGTTAATCATTAATGGACCACTTGGGGGTCGCTTGTATGTATATGGTAAGTCTATTAACCATATAATATAAAAATACAAAGAGACATTGTAAAAGTGAAACTAATTAACTTAGAGTTAATACTTAAAGATAAGGTTAATATAAGTACCCAAACCTGTCTAAATTCTATTGGTTGAGTTGTTTTCGACCTATCCCCACCTTAACCTTTGAATAGTCAATTTTGGAGCCATTAGAAACCGAATATGAATTTATTATAAATTAATATTTCTAGCTTTTCCAAAGGTGCCCCTCACCCCTCTTATAAAAGGACACTCCTCCTTCTCATTTCCTCACACCTCTCAAGCCACTTGGCTCGTCCAAACTCTGCCCAACTAAGCTCCCCAAATCCCTCTCCTCCTCCTTGAAGCTTCCCCCTTAGGCAGAAAGCATTTCAAGAAGTCCTTTGGTTCCAACCAAAGTGAGTTACCTAGATTAAAGGTAACGATTTCTCTTAAATTATTTTCATTTATTTTGCTTCTCCAACCCCCAAACTCTTTTTATTTCCTTTCTTTTGTAACAACACCAGTATCCTCAATATACTAGGATGTTGTTATAAGAAGTATTCAAACTACACATACACAGAACTCCATCTAATGGGTGATGAACATAATGTTTTTGTGGATGGCAAACTAACGCCTCACGAAACGATGATTGTTCAAATACATCTTACCACCTCTCATGGTGGCCATTATGATGGAACTATAATTAAATATGATATTAATGATATATATTTTATATATAAGCTTCTGTAATTCCATTTTATTTCATACCATTATTTGTTTCATGTTGTATATACATACGATAATTTCATTTGAGGAAGTGCGGACTACCGCCCCCTTAAAATGATATGACTCGTTCATACCACACATGGAACGTATAAAGGATGGTGTTAATGAACTTAAGTAACATATATAAAATATTATATTATACTGGAATAGTAATATACCTATGTATCATTTGGATTTGATTCTTTTAAAATAAAAATTAAATGGAAGTAGCGTTCGTGCGTACGTACGGACTACCGTCTCCACGAACGCGATGAGATTCATTCTCCATCGTATCCATTCAAGTATAATTATCATTTAATGATTTAAAAATGATGTTTAAGGACTTGATATCATTCTGGATATGAATAATATACAACAAACATGACTTATGTAACAAAACATATAAAGAAAATGAGTAAGTTAACACCCGAAACGGCGATAATACTAAGATATTATTATCAAATCAATATTAAAAGATCATATATGATATCATATTAATGTATATGATTCTTGTATAATTTAGTAACAATTATTTAACTATTATACAGGAGGTTAACCTACCCCAACCAAGGAAAAGTACAAGGTAAGGGTTATTTCACAATCTCTTCATTATCCGAGGTTGTTTATATGTAATAATCTACTGGGATCTCTTTATCATCCACATCCATGTTTCTTCAAAATGTATTTCAAAACATTTTTATTATTTACAAGAATATGGGTTAAAGTCATTTATACCCTTGTTTGACTTTTTATAAGAGGAATCTTTCTGTCGTTTTCAAAACAAGGTCCTTTTTAAGCTTTTCGACAGAATTAAGGTAAGAATGTTTTTTTTAACTTATACGACGGGTGCGGTTATTTTCCGCCGTTATAAAATCTTCAAAGCTTCCTTTACAAGATTATAAGAATATTTTCAAATTAAATGTTTTATTTTATAATTATGTGACTTTTAAATGATTTAAAAAAAAAGAGAGATATTTCTATCAAGTATATGAAAATCCAGTGCAAATGTATACGTATTTAACGCAAGCTCCATAATGTTTTTAGAAAACCTGACTCTCGAATGTGCTAGACAGGAAGGGATTGGGAGTGGACCCATCATGGCCTGTAATTAGTCGAGCAGTCTCAGAACAAGTTATTTTGTTTTCATAAGCTTGCATAATGTTTTCATAAAATCACTGGAGTATATTTGAGTAATTTTAAATGTAAGTATCTTCTAAAAAAATTGCATCGGTAGGTCTCATGAGACAAACTAGTGTCTTGGCACAAGGCCTTGACAAAATCTTATTTGTAGTCTTGGCACGAGGCCTTGGCTATGTGGTTATGATAGTCTGGCATTATGCATTCCAACATTATGAAAGTGGTTATTGATATTGCATGTGATTATTCGATTAGTAGAATATCCATGTGAACAAGTAAATGGCATTATTTCATTTTACTTTTGCCATACTATGTTGAAGTTCAATTTTAAAAGGCTTTTGTTTTAGTAATTCATTGCCTTAAATGTTTATGCTTATTTTGAATGTTCCGCTATATTGTTATCCTTACTGGGCATTTGAGCTCACCCCTTTTCTATGTTTTATTTTTCCCAGGTAGTGAAGAAGTAATTTATGAATGACTTGCAGGGATATTATGAGGGGTTAATAGTGTGGATATGAATACTTTGTTGTTGTAGTAGTTTTTCACTTTGAAATGTAATGTAAAACATTATGATTATATCTAGTGTTTCCAAGGCTACTAAACCAATCGGTCTTTCGAGATTTGATCTTTCTTGTGATCATGCCAATGTTATGTAATTAATGCACCGACTCTGGGTAGCTGGGGTCGGGGCGTTACAGTTGGTATCAGAGGAAGTTTAGTACAAACCTTGGAAGCTAGATTTAGATAAACTCTGATTAGAGCACGTATACCTAAGATGAACTTTGAGGATTAGTATAGAAGAACTTCCTAGAATTTTGGTATTGTAGAGATTTTGTGAGTTTTCCGAGCAATACATCCCTGTCTGGATACGAGCAGGTAGAGGCGGCTCTGGCACAGATGTACCTAGGGGTAAAACCCGAAAACACCGCTTTGAGCTAGACTCGAACGGGAACTGGTGCACGACAACGGGCCTTGCTGCACTCTTGGTTACGACACTCCCGGGGGATATGCTTAGGATAACTCTCACTTTCTTTACAAATCATTATGAAGGGTTTATGAGTATATACTTCCTCAAAGAAAACATATTTATGATTATGGATTATATCCATAGATAGTTCAATTTATGTTTAGTGTTTTATAAGTATGGGATTATGTATTTTGATGCATAAACTGATCTAGTTTATGCCATTTTTTTTAGAAATGGCGCCTAGTGGAAGAAATGGAAACCGTATCAATGCACACACTCCATGTAGGGATTGCCCTCCTGCTCAAGATAATTATAGTGGGGCTGGTGATGCAACTGGTGCTGATCAGCTAATCACCGTACTGGGACAACTTACTCAAGTTATGAATAATAACCTTACCCGTATGGAGCACCCTGATCCTCAGCGTGGAGGATCAATGTTAGATCGATTCATGAGACAACAACCACCAACGTTCAATGGGAGTACAAATCCCTTAGTAGCTGAGAAATGGATATTTTCCCTAGAGAAAATATTTCAGGCTTTGGGGAGCAGTGAAAGGGAAAAAGTTATCATGGCAGTTTACCGCCTCACTGGAGATGCTGATCAATGGTGGTCATTGATTCAAAATACAAAGGAAGATGATGAAGTATCAAATATGGAATGGAGGGAGTTCAAAGAGCTGTTTTTAGAAAAATACTTCCCTCGCGACCATCGAGCAGATATGGAAAGGCAATTTCTGAGTCTGAGACAAAAGGAGGATGAGAATGTCACAAAGTATGAGGCTAACTTTACAAGGTTAGCGAGGTACGCTGGTGATTATATTCGCAACCCAAGAAGTAATATTGATCGTTTCTTTGATGGGTTAAAACCATTTCTCCGTCGAGCATTAGTCTCACAATCCTTTTCATCGTACGAAGACATTGTCTCATGTGCTATAAAGACCGAAAAGGAATTCTCTAAGTCTTATGACTTTAAAGCAAAGCAAGAGAAGAAGAGACCTGCTGATCAATCTGGGAATGGAAATAAGGGGAAGAAGGGAAAGGTTGAATATCCATCTTGTGGTAAATGCGGGAAGAAACATCCTGGTACTTGCTTGAAGGGAATGGGAGTCTGTTACAAGTGTGGTGAAAAAGTCCACCAAGCTCAGGATTGCAAGGGGAAGAAGGAAGCTACCAACGTTCAGTGCTACAATTGCAGGGAGATGGGGCATTATGCAAATGCATGTCCTAAGCGTCAGGAGAACTTACCTCAGAAAAGGCCAAGGGATCAAGTCCAGGTTTATGCTATCACTACTGCTGAGGTAGAAGCTCCGAAAGACGTGGTGGCAGGTAATTTAATGGTTTCCTCATGTTTAGCAAATGCATTATTTGATTCTGGATCATCGCATTGTTTCATATCTTCCCAATTTGCTAAGAAAATTAGATATTTCCAATTTGATTTAATAAGGGAGTTGTCAGTTAAAACTCCTAAGGGAAGTATCGTTGCAACAAAGTTTTGTGAATCAGTCCCCATTAGAGCACATAAATTTTCTTTATCTGCTGATCTCATCGTCATACCTATGATTGAGTTTGATATAATCCTCGGTATGGACTGGCTTTCGGACTATGATGCGAAGATTTATTGTAAGAAGAAAGAGGTTACGATTCTTGATGATAATGATAAGGAACACCTTATTTTTAGAGCAGAATCGTCACCACCTAATTCTTATTTAGATCCACCCTCAATAGCTCAACTAAATTCAATTATTGGGGAGGAAGAGAATGAAATAACTGCGGGTGAGGAAAGGAATGTTCAAATAGAGGATGTACCTGTTGTGAAAGAATTTGTAGATGTATTTCCAGAAGATTTACCTGGACATCCTCCAGAACGAGAAGTTGAGTTTTCTATTGATTTGATTCCTGGATCAAGGCCTATATCGAAGACCCATTATAGAATGGCCACTGTAGAGTTAGTCGAACTAAAGAAACAACTAGAGGAATTTAGTAATAAGGGATTTATTCGCCCTAGTGTTTCTCCATGGGGAGCCCCTGTTCTTTTTGTTAAAAAGAAATATGGATCTATGAGGTTATGTATCGACTACAGGGAGATCAATGCTATAACGATAAAGAACAAGTATCCCCTACCTCGTATTGATGATTTATTTGACCAACTGCATGGAGCTCAATACTTTTCAAAGATTGACCTTCGATCTGGATACCATCAGTTGTGTGTGAAGAAGGAAGACATTCCGAAGACAGCATTTCGAACCAGGTACGGGCATTACGAGTTTACTGTAATGCCGTTTGGATTGACTAATGCACCCTCTGTATTCATGGATCTGATGAATAGAGTTTTCAAGGAGTATCTCGATGAATTTGTGGTGGTATTTATTGATGATATATTGGTATACTCTAAAACCTACGAAGATCATGAAAATCACATGCGCATTATCTTGAAGACTCTGAGGAGGCATGAATTATATGGGAAGTTTAGCAAGTGTGAATTCTGGCTTCAGGAGATTTCTTTTCTTGGCCATATTGTTTCTAAAGATGGAATCTCTGTTGATCCTTCTAAGACCAAGGCAATCCAAGAATGGCCAGCACCTACGATTATAACTGAGGTACGTAGTTTTATTGGCTTGGCAGGTTATTATCGACGTTTCGTCCAGAATTTTGCCCGATTGGCTAACCCATTAACGAAGCTCACACGTAAAGGGGTTAAATTTGTTTGGACAAAAGAGTGTGAAGAATGTTTCGAAGAACTGAAGAGAAGATTAGTCAATGCTCCTATATTGACTCTACCATCGGGGAATGATGGGTTCGTTATTTATAGTGATGCATCAAAGAAAGGACTTGGCTGTGTCCTTATGCAGAATGATAGAGTTATTGCCTATGCATCACGACAGTTGAAAATTCATGAACAAAACTATCCTACTCATGATCTCGAGTTAGCAGCAGTGATATTTGCTTTGAAAATATGGAGGCACTACCTCTATGGTGAAAAATGTGAGATTTATACTGATCACAAGAGTTTGAAGTATATTTTCTCACAAAAATAACTCAACATGAGGCAAAGGAGATGGCTTGAATTACTCAAGGATTATGATTGTACGATACACTACCACCCGGGGAAGGCAAACAAGGTGGCAGATGCTTTGAGTAGAAAAGACCATGGAGTTTTGAACAATATGAGAATTGAAAGGGATCCAATTTTCATGGATCTAGTGAAGATGGACATGGGAATAACCAGGGAAGGTGAAACATCAATGCTTTTTCAAATGGTTTCCAAACCATCTTTACTAGAAAGGATTAAGAGTTCTCAGACCGATGATGAAGAATTCCAAAAGAAGATTAAAGCTATGAATGATGGGAGATTGAGAGACTTTGTATATGAAGATGGAATTTTGAAATTCAGGAAGAGACTTTGTGTTCCCAATATACCTGATCTAAAAAGGGAATTGCTGGATGATGCTTATAGTTCCAATTTCTCTATACACCCTGGGAGAACCAAAATGTATAGAGATTTGAAGGAACATTTTTGGTGGGACAACATGAAGAGGGAGATTGCTGATTTTCTGTCAAGATGTATGGTTTGTCAACAAGTGAAAGATGGAAGGCAACAGCCTGGAGGAGTCATGCAACCTCTTCCCATACCGGAGTGGAAATGGGACAATATTACAATGGACTTTGTCATGGGGATAACAAAGACTCCTAGAAGGAACGATGCAATATGGGTTATTATTGATCGTCTTACCAAGTCAGCACATTTTCTTGCTATAAGAGAAGATCTACCCCTGGAACGTCTAGCAAGACTATACATTAATGAAGTTGTGAGACTTCATGGAGTACCCCTATCAATTGTTTCTGATCGTGATCCCCGTTTTACTTCAAGGTTTTGGAAAAGTCTTCAGAAATCCCTGGATACTGAACTTCATTTGAGCACTGCTTACCACCCTCAGACAGACGGACAATCAGAACGGACTATTCAGACCTTAGAAGACATGTTGAGATCTTGCTCACTTGATTTTCAGGGTATGTGGGATCAATATTTACCACTAGTAGAATTTTCCTATAACAATAGCTTCCATTCGAGTATTCAGATGGCACCATATGAAGCGTTATACGGAAAGAGATGTCGTACACCAACCTGTTGGGATGACGTTGGTGAAAGAAAACTTGTAGGCCCAGAACTGGTGGAGGAAACGGTGGAAAAGGTGAAAGTAATCCAAAATCACATCAAAGCAGCTCAAAGTAGGCAGAAGAGCTATGCCGATAATCGAAGGAAGGATTTGGAATTTCAAGTCGGTGATCATGTTTTCCTGAAGGTATCTCCGTGGAAGGGAGTCATACGTTTTGGTAAGAAAGGTAAATTGAGTCCCAGGTACATCGGACCTTTCGAAATTATAGAACGAATTGGGGTTGTAGCTTACCGATTGGCAATGCCGCCAAGTCTCTCCAAAGTTCACGATGTGTTCCACGTATCTCTATTGAGGAAATACATGCCTGATACGACGCATGTACTCACCTATGAGGAATTAGAACTGGAACCCGATTTGTCTTATTGCGAAGAGCCCGTCAGGATTCTTGATACAAGAGAACAAGTGCTGAGAAACCGGACGACGCGTCTGGTAAAAGTTTTGTGGAGAAACCATAAGATGGAAGAGGCAACGTGGGAACCCGAGAAACTTATGATGAAGAACCACCCGAGTCTTTTTATGCAGTAATACCCTAGAAATTGCGAGGATGCAATTATTTGAAGGAGGGGATAATGTAACACCCCAAGCTTCTACGGTACGTTTCCCTTCGAATAATGCGATAGCGTGTGTTGTACGCAACCTCGAGTTCTAACACACACCACAACTAATTAAACTAGCCGTTGTGAATAGTAATACCTACTTTTTGAAATCATATATATTCTATATTTCAAAATGGACTTCATTTTTGGATTCTGAATATCAAAATTATCCTAGGGTGAAATTTTGGTACATTTCGGATAACTTTCATATTTTGATGAATAGTGAAAATTTCTAAATTTTAATTAAAAACTACTTTTTTAATCAAAATAATTAATAGTGATAAATTATGAATTTGAGTGGTTTTAAAGTATATTTAGAATATATTTTTACCATTCAATTTAATGTTTATCATTGGACATAGTTTAACAATTAAACCGAACATAAACAAGTGTCAATCTTTTGATAGTTATTATCTCTTAAAAACACGCTTTTTGTTTTGACAGCGGGAATTAATTTTAAATTAATTTCTGCCACTTCTGTGTTTTGAATTTAGAAAAATGGATTCCATATTTGGAATCAGTATGTTCAAATTGTGTAAATAGGTAACTTTTATTTTTAGACATTTTGAATAATTACTGCGGTAAATATTTTATTTACCATGGTTAAAGGGTAAATCCGGTAAATAAGGGTTAAAACATAATATTATAATAATACAAAATTACCCTAAAACGTGT
This sequence comes from Viscum album, assembly GCA_963277665.1. NCBI lineage: Eukaryota > Viridiplantae > Streptophyta > Magnoliopsida > Santalales > Viscaceae > Viscum > Viscum album. The sequence goes on along the minus strand of OY728120.1, from coordinate 279,845,250 downwards.
CCTAACCTTATTGGTGGACACATACCTGACCATGGGCATCCTTGGGTCAATTTGGGGACCCCTTGGAGCCACTTGTATGTGGTAGGGACACATTATATTAATAAAGTTAAAATAAAAATAAAAATGGCATAAGCTTACATCTTTTAGAAGAACAATTTTTACATAGGGTTATACATGTTGGATTTTCGATTATAAATATTCATTAGAAATCTAAAAAGATTTCCTACATAATTATGTTTTATTTATTATTTTTAGACATTAAATAATTTATTTTATTTATGACACAATGATGATGCAGTAATTACTAAAATAGTAGAAAATTAACATAATTGATATTATAAATACCCAAATAAATATAATATGAAACTTTTAATGAATTACACTAATTTTCTAGGATAATATGATATATTAGGATTGATTTAATTGACTTTGTTCGAAGTAATCAATCTGTTATGAGTTTCACAAAAATCAACTATTGAATAGTGTCAAAATTGACATAAAAGAGTTCTTAAAACAAATATTATATTATTAATTGATATTAAATTCCTAAAAATCTAAGGTTCGGCCAAGAGACTTATATTATGATAGGTTAATCATTAATGGACCACTTGGGGGTCTCTTGTATGTATATGGTAAGTCTATTAACCATATAATATAAAAATACAAAGAGACATTGTAAAAGTGAAACTAATTAACTTAGAGTTAATACTTAAAGATAAGGTTAATATAAGTACCCAAACCTGTCTAAATTCTATTGGTTGAGTTGTTTTCGACCTATCCCCACCTTAACCTTTGAATAGTAAATTTTGGAGCCATTAGAAACCGAATATGAATTTATTATAAATTAATATTTCTAGCTTTTCCAAAGGTGCCCCTCACCCCTCTTATAAAAGGACACTCCTCCTTCTCATTTCCTCACACCTCTCAAGCCACTTGGCTCGTCCGAACTCTGCCCAACTAAGCTCCCCAAATCCCTCTCCTCCTCCTTGAAGCTTCCCCCTTAGGCAGAAAGCATTTCAAGAAGTCCTTTGGTTCCAACCAAAGTGAGTTACCTAGATTAAAGGTAACGATTTCTCTTAAATTATTTTCATTTATTTTGCTTCTCCAACCCCCAAACTCTTTTTATTTCCTTTCTTTTGTAACAACACCAGTATCCTCAATATACTAGGATGTTGTTATAAGAAGTATTCAAACTACATATACACACAACTCCATCTAATGTATGATGAACATAATGTTTTTGTGGATGGCAAACTAACGCCTCACGAAACGATGATTGTTCAAATACATCTTACCACCTCTCATGGTGGCAATTATGATGGCACTATAATTAAATATGATATTAATGATATATATTTTATATATAATCTTCTGTAATTCCATTTTATTTCATACCATTATTTGTTTCATGTTGTATATACATACGATAATTTCATTTGAGGAAGTGCGGACTACCGCCCCCTTAAAATGATATGACTCGTTCATACCACACATGGAACGTATAAAGGATGGTGTTAATGAACTTAAGTAACATATATAAAATATTATATTATACTGGAATAGTAATATACCTATGTATCATTTGGATTTGATTCTTTTAAAATAAAAATTAAATGGAAGTAGCGTTCGTGCGTACGTACGGACTACCGTCTCCACGAACGCGATGAGATTCATTCTCCATCGTATCCATTCAAGTATAATTATCATTTAATGATTTAAAAATGATGTTTAAGGACTTGATATCATTCTGGATATGAATAATATACAACAAACATGACTTATGTAACAAAACATATAAAGAAAATGAGTAAGTTAACACCCGAAACAGCGATAATACTAAGATATTATTATCAAATCAATATTAAAAGATCATATATGATATCATATTAATGTATATGATTCTTGTATAATTTAGTAACAATTATTTCACTATTATACAGGAGGTTAACCTACCCCAACCAAGGAAAAGTACAAGGTAAGGGTTATTTCACAATCTCTTCATTATCCGAGGTTGTTTATATGTAATAATCTACTGGGATCTCTTTATCATCCACATCCATGTTTCTTCAAAATGTATTTCAAAACATTTTTATTATTTACAAGAATATGGGTTAAAGTCATTTATACCCTTGTTTGACTTTTTATAAGAGGAATCTTTCTGTCGTTTTCAAAACAAGGTCCTTTTTAAGCTTTTCGACAGAATTAAGGTAAGAATGTTTTTTTTAACTTATACGACGGGTGCGGTTATTTTCCGCCGTTATAAAATCTTCAAAGCTTCCTTTACAAGCTTATAAGAATATTTTCAAATTAAATGTTTTATTTTATAATTATGTGACTTTTAAATGATTTTAAAAAAAAGAGAGATATTTCTATCAAGTATATGAAAATCCAGTGCAAATGTATACGTATTTAACGCAAGCTCCAAAATGTTTTTAGAAAACCTGACTCTCGAATGTGCTAGACAGGAAGGGATTGGGAGTGGACCCATCATGGCCTGTAATTAGTCGAGTAGTCTCAGAACAAGTTATTTTGTTTTCATAAGCTTGCATAATGTTTTCATAAAATCACTGGAGTATATTTGAGTAATTTTAAATGTAAGTATATTCTAAAAAAATTGCATCGGTAGGTCTCATGAGACAAACTAGTGTCTTGGCACAAGGCCTTGACAAAATCTTATTTGTAGTATTGGCACGAGGCCTTGGCTATGTGGTTATGATAGTCTGGCATTATGCATTCCAACATTATGAAAGTGGTTATTGATATTGCATGTGATTATTCGATTAGTAGAATATCCATGTGAACAAGTAAATGGAATTATTTCATTTTACTTTTGCCATACTATGTTGAAGTTCAATTTTAAAAGGCTTTTGTTTTAGTAATTCATTGCCTTAAATGTTTATGCTTATTTTGAATGTTCCGCTATATTGTTATCCTTACTGGGCATTTGAGCTCACCCCTTTTCTATGTTTTATTTTTCCCAGGTAGTGAAGAAATAATTTATGAATGACTTGCAGGGATATTATGAGGGGTTAATAGTGTGGATATGAAGACTTTGTTGTTGTAGTAGTTTTTCACTTTGAAATGTAATGTAAAACTTTATGATTATATCTAGTGTTTCCAAGGCTACTAAACTAATCGGTCTTTCGAGATTTGATCTTTCTTGTGATCATGCCAATGTTATGTAATTAATGCACCGACTCTGGGTAGCTGGGGTCGGGGCGTTACACCCCTAATCCATAAATAACATTTTAAAAATCTTTACATAATTTTTTGATTTCACAAAATATTCTAGAACAAATATCAGATGATCCATGTCATCCTCCTCAGACATAGATTAAACAATTATTTCATCCAGAAAGAACACAAAAAAAGTATCATGAAAATACTATAATATCATGTTCATTAAATAAATAAAATCTAAATGATTAGAGGAGAAAACAAATGGAATGATATGGAACTCATAATGGTCCTACCTTCTAGGAAAGGTAGTTTTCTAAATGAAAGATTCTTTTATTCTCAACTGCTGATAACTAGATCAAGGAAAAATCATTAAGAACCCCTTTACCCATTTAAAATTCTCAAATAGATCTAAAATCTATGAAAATGAATACATTTTATTTATAGTAATTCAATTTTGTTTTCAATAATCCACAAAATGGTAGAGTGTACCATCACATTTCTTCACAAAGAGAATATGTGCCACATAAGGTGAAACACTTGGGTGTGTGAAGCAATTCTCTAAAAGGTCATCCAACTTTGTCTTAAACTATTTCATTTAAACTAGTTCAATAAGGTAAGAAGGAAACAATATTGGCACAATACCAAATACATAATCAATATATAACTCTACATCTCTTAACGATGGAAAACTAGAGAGGTCAGAAGGAAAATGTCAGGACACTAGATGATAACTATAGGGAGATAACCATTCAAGAATCTCTATTCAGATCAAAATAAATCACATATATTAATTTTCCCAACACTGGATAAGATAGTTTGTCTCTACATAAACTAGGGTCCCATTATCATTGAATGATATGGGACACCCCATCATGTGTGTAAAAGAAAACCCATTGAATATAATAATCAATCCTGACTTCATTGGATAAGACCCAATCGGTCTGGAATATGATGTGAAGAGGTATCATGTCGTGAACTAGAAAATCAAAATAAATATAAATCAGTGATAAATAAAACACACAAATGGAGCAATGAAGACCCTTGTATCTATTCATTACGGGGTGGTAGTAGTATTCCACAAATAAGATAAAATATTTTTAGGAATATTGATCCGATTAGAAATATGAGTGTAAATAAATGAATGAGATTAACCAATATAAAATAAATTAGTCTCTAATGATGAATCATTAATTATGGTACCTCTAACACTCTTTGGAACTATATCTACTTCCTCTGGAGTCTATTCCACTCTGTGAAGAATCCATGTTCCAGGTGGTTGTGGCCCGTACCCCTTTTTATGAAAAATCTAAGTTCACAATAGAATTTTTTGGAGTAGTTTATCCTATTCCACCATATGGAGAAGAAAATACATTAAATAAATTCTACAAGTCATTCGAGTGTCCAAAGGAACCGCATAACTTTGGTCCCACAGTGAAAACCTAATTCTAGTGCCCGGACTGAGACATTGGTTGTAAATCAAAGGGCCTCTTCCAGGAACTTTTGAATGTATAGAAAAACCATAATTTTAAGAACAACAATGAGAATGATCACACTTCTTACTCCCATTATGTCAAATCAAATAACTACCACTGGGAGAAAATAGAACTCCCTTCAACCGAGACTAACTAGTCATGTCCATTTTAACCATCAATGCTCAATCAAGCATAGAAACATAAGAGAGCATCTTTAGCAAGAAAACCTATGAATGAATATCTGATTGAAATACCATATTGAACCATTGACTCTATATATTCTTATTTAAAAATATCATAGGTAATAACTGTAAAAGATCATTATAACAGTTTTCATACTCTATCATGGTCTTTTCAGCCTGCTCAAGTTTAAAAAAATCCATATCATTGGATAACACCATCAACTTTGGAATGGACTATCCTGTGAAAATAAATTTAAATTATTTACTCTCAAATACCAAATTCTATTTTTCTGTCATAATCAAGTCCCACCATCTCTTACCGGGTACCTATAGCTTGAATTTGGTACATTTCACCATGATTTCATAGGAAATACTTAAGAACTCAAATAGAATATTTAGATCTCTCAACCAATCCTCAAACTATTGAGTACTATTAGTGTCTTTGAAAACTAGTAGATTTTGGTGAAGGAACTCCTGATCATGATTCCAAAAAACATACCATTGAGGTTCCATAAACGGATCCTAAATGGGAGATGGAGCAAGTGTCTGTCATGGATGTTTGACTACATGCATGACAAAATCAACTAGGTTATGGTTCACAAATGGTTTATCTCAGCAAGGTTCATCAAAATCCTCTTTATCAAACCTATTTTTGTGTATTTTTTGGAGGCATAAATCTATAAATATCAGAAAAAATTGTGGAACATGTCAAAACATCACATAGTTCAACTCTCAAATGAGAGAAACTAAGAAATTAATCTTAATATATAGACAAAAAAATATTTTTATTTCAACATATCCAAATAAAATGATGGGAAAAACAAGAAATAATCTTCAAGACGTCTTCCTGAATGACCCATAGTGTCTTAAGCCAAATTATGGTGATATCATGCCGGGAAATCAGTCATATCTACCTCATATGTCCTGATAAGATTATACAACATCATACTAACATCGAGGAATGATGTTTAACCTCCACCTCTGAAAACAGTTTACCATGAACCATCTTGGACATCCTGGTTCCCTGATACCTAATATAAAATTGACACGTCATGTAGTTCATTCATGATCATAGTGGGTTGGTGACTATCAGATATAATAAAACAATAAAAAACTAGGAATGATTTTTCTATATAAACAGAGGATTAAAATGATACAAGTTAGTATGGTCAAAAGAAAACTCCAACTGGTGAATCATACAAGATGTTAAATAGGTATATAAATCCATAGTATAAAAATAAAGTACCAAAGAGATGAAATATAAACAACCCATGGCCTAATGGATACAACTCTAGAAGCTTAAATATCAACAATAACAACCACCTACATGTGTGTCTTTACCCATGCATGGACCTGAAATAATATAATATACAAACACATAATGGAATAGGTTGGGTGTGAGATAAAACCTCAATAGGGTCTCACCAATTATTCTATAATGAGATATTAAATTAATTAACCTAATAATGATTTCCATTTTAATTATATTGGAATGTAAGTAGAAAATCATATTAAAAACAAATCATGCTTTACATTTTAGGTTAGGGAAAAAATTTCTAAAAAATTTCCTAATAAACATTTCATGTAAAACAATTCATATAAGTTCACAAGGAATGTGTAATTTGTTTTTTCAAAAAATGGAATGTATGTCAAAATAATGACAGAAAATAAGTGATTTCATCTTCCAAGTGGTACAATCGTCTTGGTTATGGGATTCTCACACACTCATATGGTGATAATTGTAATGTTCACCCACATCAATCTTACACTAGACAAATAATATTAACCAAAATCCCACTTGGGATAAGATATTCTAACAAGTTTATGTTACAGTTGTAAAGTGTTAATGAATCTGTAGAGAATTCCCATCCTAAAATGATTTTCTCTAAAAATTAAATAACTACCAATGATTATATGTGATGAAACAATAATCAATAATGAAATTATTATTTCATAACTATTTAAAATAAAATTATCCAATTTATCCTTTTCAATATTCCAATTTCTATTTACAAAACAAAATTAGTTCTCAATCAAATAATTCATTTTTTTTCAGGAAAAAACCATTGGGTTCTTATTATAAAATTTAATCCATTTTTCTCACACAAAAATATCAAATCAATTTCACAAATCAAAATCATAATTAAGATTTCACAAATTTTCACCAAATTCCCCAAAGACAACCCAATTCACTAGAATTTGGGGTTTTTTGAAATTTCAAGCTAATGAAAATACAAATCCCAATTTTCATAAAATTATGTTTTAAAAACAAAATTGTAATCAATTTAATTTTAATCATGAAATTTTATGTTAAATCAATTTGAAAATGATCCCAGCTAATGAAATAAACATATCACGCCTCAAAACTCTAACAATGGGAAACTCTAATGAAGAGTTTAAATATTGAAGATCCCTGAATAAAATATAGATTAAAGATATAAAGCAATTTATATTAGATCCTCCAACAACATGGAGATCAAAAACCCCTAAGCAAGAGAGAGTAAGAAAGTGGGAGGGAAGGAATGAGAAGATAAAACATATAGAGACTGGACAGAATGAAGAGTGCTAAGATTCGATCCTCCTTGGAGAGGGTTTTTGGTGAAGCCAAAATAATTTATTGAGATCCCAAAAACATAAGGAAATCATAATGGGGTGATTTATTCCTAAGAGGGGTTCCAAATATGGGGTTAAAGAATTTTTAAAATAAATTTTGGAATAAAATATTTCTAGATGCACAGTTTTCTAGGTAGGGCCACACAGTTTGTCATACTGTGCACCCTAACTATGTTCCCATGGTAGTGGGGTTGTATGGTTCCTCCTTGGTGAGAAAACAGTGTGAAAACCCTATTCCAACTATGGAAACCCCTACTTCCCATGTTTTCATGGTTTTCAAAAGATGTGTGCATAGTTTGGGAAAATTGTCCACAAGTTGGGAACAACCCAAGATCCCTTATATATTTCTAAAATTTTATCCGAGGACCCCCAAAATGTGAACCCACCAACAGAAAAATTATCTTTGGGGTTAAATATTAATATAAATAATTAACAGGATGTTACTGCATTAGGTTCAACAAGACCATGAATTTTACAGGTCACAAACCTCGATGATGGAGAGTTTTGGGCATGCCATTCATTGAAAAGAAGTATTAGGGTCATTTTAGATGTAGAATTTGGTATACTGGTGAGAATTGTTAGACCCTTCAGATGACTAGTGTGATTTATTTGAATTTTTTTTCTATTGTATTTATATTTTCAGTTTCTGGGAGTCAGCGATCAAAATTTTTAGAATTTTGGATGTCTAGACTTGTCACATTATTTGTGCGTTGTCAATAATAATCTCAAAAATGGGATTTATGAGTTACATTTATATTTGGAGTTATTTTTGCATGGTTAGGAAAACTTTCTAGTTGTCAATAGGAAACACTGTACCATGTTTTAAAGGATAAATGTTACCCATGTGGTTGGAGAACATTTTTGGTAAACATGTAACATAATCATACGATAAGTCTTCTACACTTAAATTTTTTATTTTCCCTTATCCCATTTTTGTTGTTTAATCACAAATACCCTCATTTATGCCCCTCTTTCTTGCTACCCTATCCCAACTGAGGCCCTCATTTCTCCTTGTTCTCATGGTGATTTATCTTGTAATTTTGTTGGTTTTCTTGAGATAAGTCATGTTTTTATTAATTTTATTCCTCTATTATTATTTTAATAAATTTTTTTATTTATTATTTGGGTTATGGAACACTAGGATTCCATGATTATAAACCTTGGTATAGATTGGATTTCTTAATGAAATTCCTTATATTTCTATGTTTATGAGGATCCCTTCTACCCATTTAATGTGGCCTCAAACAAAGGAGAAAAATTAAACTCTAATTTTAAAATTGGTGTATACACTTAATCGGACATCCCCATATAAAACCTTTATTTCATGGTTTCTATTTGATTTAATTTGATAAGTTTTGTTTATTGTGACTTATTTTTGGATGTTGTGTGACCATTTGACGTGTTTGAATACATGTGTGGTTTGAAATGGTTTCTTCAAATTGGATTTTCACCAAAATGAGGTTACTTACCTTAAGGGTGTTCAGTGAAATAATTCAAAAATTTTTTGACTCTAAAATGGATTCCAGGAGGGCATTTTTTCAGAAAATAGATTTCATTAAAATTTATTTTTATTCTAAAAATATAGTTAAAAATTTTATTAATGGGGAGTTGTGACTCCAATGTAACTTCAATGGATATTTTATTATAGTAGTTGTTTTCTCTTGATTTTTTATCAATGTGAGTATTTTTTGGAGTGTTATTTGTAGTTTATTGTTATTGGTTGTTGGTTTCACATGGTTAAACATAGGTATGTGAGTGAGTGAATGGTTATTTACCTATATTTATTCATGATGATAGCTAGGGGTCGTACCAAGAAACCTCAAGGGGATTGAGATATATTAATTATATAGGATTACATATAGGACTAGTGTTCATTGAGTGAGTCCTAATTCCTTTGAAACCTAAAGTCCAATGATACCCTAGGTTTATTACTATATGATTGTAATGTTTCATGTACAATTTTATCTTTGTGTGTGGATAATAATATCCCATTTCACTGTTGGATATTTATGTTATTCATTTCTTATTTCCCTTGTTTTTTTATAAAATTGGTTAGCATCAGTAACTTTTTATGAAATTGAACTATTTTAAAATAAAACAAGTGTATTTGATAAAATAAGTTTAAAATGTGAAATGGAAATAAATTATTATCTTAAAAATGGATAAATTATTTTCAGGAATAAAGTAATTATGTATATACATGGAGGTACCCTATTGGGATTTGGGCCTCAAACCCTATATATTTCACTCAGCATATGCTAACATGTTATATAGGATACAGGTAGAGAAAAGAGATTAATTTGTATGGTGAATAATATTTATGATCATCTTCCTTTCTGTGTTTTTTTTTGTGTTGAAAAACCTTATCATGGATCATGAAATAAAGTGGAGTCTTCTGGGAGCCTTAGTGTTTTTAGGTTATATGTATTATCCTCTATATCCTTGGTTGTATTATTTTGGTTTATCTTGTTTTTTGGAAATTGTTTTTAAAATCATTCTTTATTAAGTGATGTTATTAATGGATTAATTTATGGTTATGGTGTGTTTTTTATGAACAATTTGTCTATTTTTATTTCTAGAGTATACTTTTTTGGTTGTTTTTATATATTAAAAATGATTATTTTCTTGCATGGATAACAAAATTATAGATAGGTCATGCCCTATTCTTGGTGGAATTTTTATAAAGTGGTTATTCTATATTGAAGGTGAAACCATTAACAAAAGGTAAAATTTTATACACTAGAGTTTTTTTCCACTCCTGGTGATTAGGAATATGCTTCAGTCCTTATACCTAAATGGATCGAGTGATAGGTTAGGTGGACCTGTGTCAGTTAGTTACATCCATGATGGAATTTAACTTAAAGTTACACTTACTTTGTTATTTTTTAACCTATAAAGCCTTTTTTTACTTAATGAAATATCTTTATTCTATTTATCCATGATAAAATTTGTATTGTTCATGAAAATAACATTATCCAAATATTCATATAAAAATGTGGTTTTAACATATTAGTACTCAGGTTGTATCCCTTTTATAGAAACCACTTAGAGTACCATATTAATAGTCTTGTGTTTTGGAACCAAATTAAATATCTAATAAAAATATTAAAATTCTATTTATTTAGAATATTTCATGATATGATTGAAATTGTACCTCTCTCTACCATCCAATTTATCCTAAAACTAATAAACCCACCTATTCAAAAGTATTATCCTCACCTTATGTCAACCTATTTGGTCCCATGTCACAAAAATATGCATGTAATACTTTTAATAACTCTTGTATAACTTTCCCTGACATGAGTCACTCAAACTCATAGAATAATATTGAATTTCATGTTCTTTATTTTATCTAAGAAGAAAGTAGTTTAGGTAAAATTCATATTTCTACACTTGGAATCAAATACTGATAGACCTCCACAACTGACTCTACGACTTAGATCCTTCTAAAACTTCTACCACCAGAACAATAACTAATTTTCCTCTACCATGAAATTCCCCAATACACCATATCCTAAAAAATAATACCATTTTCCACACCTCCATAAAATGAATTCCTTCCAAAATTACATCAAGACATTCTAATATTTTTAAAATTATCATAATCCCAAATTTTTATAAACATTATAAAATCAAGAAGTCTGTTCAGTCGAACCAAACCCTATGATGATTTTTTGAAATCATCAACAAATTCCACTTAGTATCAATCATTTCACAATATCTGTTCATTATAGAATAAATTTTCAATTTTTAAAACACTTTTATATGTTTATATCCCAAATCCATAATCCAAAGACTTCATCACTATACACTATAATAGAACATGCTCAACACATCACCACTCACATTCCCATTTATTTGGAAGAAATGTGGAATTTGGAAAGTGAAATACATACATTGAGATTTAAAATTTTAATATGATTTTTTGAATAACATGATTATGGAAGTTCCTCTGTCAATGTAAAAGATGGAATTATATTCATAATGTAGGTTACATAATTCAGAGCCTCCACCTAAAACTACTTTTAAAAACAAGTAGGATTCCTCATACTCCTTGGCCACTCAAATAAAGCTCGAATCACCACATTCACAACTTCATTTTGTTCTGGATTTATTTGTATGATATTTCCAAACCATATTCCATTCTCGCATTAGTGACTTTATAATTCCCTAGTTTCACAATATCCACTTTATTCAGACCTCAAACATGTTTGCCTAGTTCTAGTCTCTTTATCCACTCTATCTGTCCATTGAATAAAGGATCATAAAACATTGAACATGATCATGAGAAATAATTCCCAAACCTTCTATGTCACATCATCGATTAGTGAAACAATGCATAATGATTCTCCATGAGAATATATTGGAGGATTCCCCTTTATAAACTATATAAACTCACTCTAATATATCATCCTTGGGTGTATTTCCTTCATTTAAAAATGAATACTTTTTATAATTACAATGGATATATTTTTCACAAATTCTATACTACAGGATTCAGATCATCAAAATTATGTTAGTTTTAAGAATCATTACCCATTTCACTTATGTGATAAATAATATCACGAGACAACTTTATGGAAGGTGTTTGCCGAACAATCATTACTCCATCTGAAAGTCCCACTTGGTTCAATGTTAAATCTATTACCTCTTTGTCCTCCAACATATCTCCACATGTAACCATCCATTCCCCACATATAATACTTTTCATACAAAACAAAATTATCTATAGATTCTATATAATACTTTTTTTTAATATTGGCTTTTTTCACACTCTGTTAAATTTTGTTGCCTATTATATGTCTGGTAATAATCAACATTCCCTCCCACTATCTCCATAGTATTACTATATATAAAATGTAACTTGTTTAAGTTTTATAAAGTATTATTTCTCTTACTCCTAATAAAATATATTGAGTGAAATAAATCTAAAGAGTCTATAATCTAAGGATCAGGTGGACTGGGAGCACTATACTATAGAACTCTCATATTTCCCAAAATGGGATTTATAGTTTAAATTTTGGATTAATATAATATAAAATAAACTAATATCTCATTGTAATATTTTCTCTAACTGAATCAGTATCCTAAATAAGAGGGATTACATCTCTCACATCAATGGATCATTTTAAAGTATAAATTTGTAGTTTTATAACATTTCTCAAAAAATTTAGAATACCATATATGATATGGTTGGAAATAGTTTATTTTTTAATAGTCATATTAAATGGAAATATTTTTTATTTCCTAAAAACAATTGATTTTGTGTATCATATCATGATTTTTTGGAGATAACATACCTTCTAAGAGCATAGTGGGATTATATATAGATAAGGAAATGTTCAAAGATGAAAAAATGAATGATTATACTATTCAAAATTCAAATTTAATTTCACTCAAAATCATGATATGGTGGTAGATAATATGATAAAGATAGAAGTATTTAGTTAATTTTTTTATCTTAATAAGATGAATATCACAACATATAGTAAAGAGGGATATGATGTATTGGTCAAAAAATAATCTAAAGAGTTACATTATTTACAAAACTTATTTCAATGAAACTATTTATATAATGTTTCATAGAATGATAATGATGATAATAGATAGGGTTTTATGTATAAAAAATGTTATTAAAATTTTTACATTTTTTGTTTTGAAGCAAAGAAGTTATAATGCCATTTTGGGAGCGTTAACCATTAGAAATGTGTTTCTTAGGTCTCAATAATATTTTAATTGGATTTATTTAAAGGAGATACCCATTAAGAAGTTATTAGGAGTTTTCATCACATTTTCACAATGATATGTGGTAAGAATTACATATAGATGTAAAGTGTTCTAATAAAACACTAAAATTATAGAAAAAATAAATTTAATATCGAGGTTTAAAATATGTGTTATGATCAAAAAAATTTAGATGTATGATTTTTATAGAATTATTAAAATAGTCTATGAATATAGGTGTATCATTTTATAAAAAAGGAACAAATGAAATTATTCAAAATTAAAATTGGACTCACATAATTCTTGAAGTGAAATAAAACTTTGCCTCATAAAATTTAATGTTGAGTTATACAAAATTGATGTTCATTATAGGGTATTATATTCTATGAATAAATTTTAAGGTTAGTTGGAGAAGTGTTTATTATAAATATATGAAATATTATCACGAGATTCATTAGATTTTTATATTATGAATTCCCCTCAAGTATACCATATGGACGGTTATACACAATGTATATTGTTTACTAAGGGTGCATGTTTCCTATTATAATTTCACCAAACATAATAGAAGTCAAATAATTAACCTGAGAACCAATATAAATTGATGAATTTATCATATAGGCTCCATAGATCACTTATATTAACATAAATTAACATTAAATATTTTTTTAGGAATACTGAAAATATTAAACAAATAGATTCCCAAAGACCATATTAGTTTAGTTAATTTGGAAATATCTAAACGTAAACACTACTACATAAGTGAGCTACATTGTCTCCCACTAGGTTGTCCATGAATGGAACCCTTCTTAGAAAGATCATACATAATACATGTCTTCATGGCCCTTGGAAGAAGAACATTAAAATGGTGTGACTAGATGCTCAGTTTGGGTAAAAATAGGAGATATGTAAGCATAAACATGGGGATAAGTGTATGAGAATGTGATCATAAAATTATAAGATCATAATGTTCTTATCAATGATCATAAACATTAATCAGGGAATAAATATTTTCAAATCACAAGACATGAATAATAAGGGAATAATTAACACCAATGGATGTTATCTTATATGGAAAATAATATAGTAATATCTACTAAAACAATTCGGATTAAAATATCAAATCTTCTTTGGAAAACACTTTTCAAGACATAAAACATTTTTGGAAACCATTATCATTTTAAATATTTTTTAAAACCTATAATGTAAGATTTAAAACCATATATTTTAAAAACAACATTTTCCTTTAAATATATATTACAAGATAAATTTTTAAAAAAAAAATTCAAATCATTTTTGAAAACATGGTTTTTTAAATAAAACTGATTTCTGATCGAAGAGAGAAATAAGGTCATATTTTCATAATTTTTTTTATTAATTATATTAAGTACCAAATATTTGTAAAATGGTAATAATACATGAATAATTTATTACTAAACAAATGATAGAAATATTAATGAATTTTCTTGAATGTTTTATAATAATATATCATCAATGAAAGAATAACAATAAACTATCCTGAGAAATGATGAGATACCTGCAATGAACTCTTACCACTTGGTGGATTTTAGTCAGAATAAAAATATAAGAAAATCTAATTGAATTAAGATTAACATATCATGAAATTATGTATATTAATGATCTAAAATATCAATGTTAGTTTATACAACACCTATAATAATATAGGTTCATATAATATAATGTGTCTCAAAGAAGCCAAATTTAGACAAAACTGTTTTACTAATTTGGTAACATTGGAATCATTAACCACATGAAAGAGAGATAATAAAATTGATATGTAAACACCCATAAATTTAAATATAATATTAATATAATATATTAATAGATAGTATATACACCACACAATTAAAACGAGTGGTTTATGTGGAAAAAATCTCACAGAAATAAATGTTAGACTATAAATACACTTACATAATTTATTGAATCTCTTTGTACTCGTTAAAACCTATTGAATAATAAATATGAGTTTATTATACATATAAAAAATAACCATATTGTCATATCATATACCATATATGACTTCATATTACTCTCTTATTAACAATTCCATTATAATGTTACATTTCGTGATATAACCACTTTGTTGTTCATAGGTTCTTTAATTTGTTATTTATTTGGTCATCAAACTTATATCATGATATAAATAATTTAAACATTCATATAAGTTTCATATATATTCAATATATATTTATTTTATAAAATATATTAAATATAGAAATAGAAAACAATATGCACTATTCATGGAAATAGTTGGTCATATGTACACATGAACACTGTTTCCATTTTCCTATCACATTGCAAGAATGAATGTAACAGAAATATATAAATAATAATAATAATTAAAGTATAATTTTTTGTTCATATATATCATATAAATTTACTAAACTCATCCTTAATACATTCCATATATAATGTGAATGAATCCCATCACTTTGAGGAGGTGGTTGTCCAGACTTCCCCAAACCAAATTTTTGTAATTTCACAAAAAGGAAAGAATCAAGGAATGTGTTATATAATAATAAAATAATCATAAATAAATCATATATATCATATATATCATATAAAAATTATTTTCTACAGTAATTCCCAAGTTTGAGATGCGTTAAAGGAAAAATGAACAACCTCGTTTCATGAGGCTGTAGTTTACCGTAAACAAGAACGATAAGTTCATTACCCATTAGATGATAGTGTGAGTATGTGTCGGTAAAAAACATAGAATTATAAAATATCACTATATTTATTATATATAGGATATTATATAAACCAGAATAAAAATATTATAGGGTTTTTAGAATGAAAATAAAATAAAATATATTTTTGAAGGATGTTACCTCTTTTTTGGGGAACTCTTTTTGTTTTTCAACAAAAGATCCCTCAGATGGATTTGGGGCCAAAAGTATGATTATAGGAAGAATTTATAGTTTTTGGAAGGATATTTTGGTACACAGTTTTTGAACCAAATGGATTTATCAGGTTGAATAAGTTGGACGAGTGAGTGCCATTTTTATAAGGGGGAGGAGTGACATTTTTTAAAAAATTTAACTATTGAACTCGACCCTTGTTTTTACAATGTTGAGTGGGACCAATGATGGTAAAAAAATGATTCCAACGAGTATATGGTTTCTATATTAACATTAAATGAATTTTAATGGGATTATATGGTTTATGAGTTTATTGGTCATTTTGGGCTCATTTTCCCCTCAATCACTATAAATAATTTTTATCACATTAACTAATATTTTTGGTAAAAAAGTTAGTTGACCATATTAGACATTATAAATTAATCTATTTAAAAATATGGAATACATTTTTCTAAATTATAATCATATAATTTGTTGAATTAATTTATAATTAATCCCACATACATTTTATGACATTGCGTTTTTTAAGAAAAAATCATTAAAAGATTGAGATATTTTTATTTCCACATCCAATATGAAATTGCTTAAAATGAACTAAATTAGATTAATTTATTCCCAATTATTTTAATTATACTTTAAAACAAAAATCAAATATAATTTAACAATATAAATAAATTATTTGAAAATAAAATTTTGAATTAAAAATTAGTATTTTTCACAATTCATACAAAAATGAATTTTTTCAGAAAAAAATTCCACACTAATATAATATTGAAATTATTAATTGAAAAGTGAAACTTATTTTATCAAATTAAATTTCTATATATGTCTAAAATTAATTTTTTTTATTTCTCAAAAAATAACATTAAAATTAGTTATTTGAAGAAAACTTTATTTTCAAATATATAAATACATTACTAAAAAATTATACAACTGATCAAAATTATAAATAATATTTATAAATATTTATTAAGATTCATATTTATATTATTAAAGGATATGTTTTAACAATATTGTTTAAATTATTAATATAATAAAAAAATTTCATAGAAACTCAGTGTTGTATGTAACATAAGCCAAGTCAGTATTGCATGTAGTGAAATATTATCATGGTTTGACATATAATGAATACTCAACATTATGTAATGTGAAATTCAAGAAATCCAAGAAAAATTAATTTATTTGAAAAAATGGTTTTAAAAACTCAAGGTGTTACATTTTACACCATTAAAATGATTTTATCCCTAAAAATTTGTTATTCTAATATAAAAAATAAGGATAATTACACCGATTTATATCCTCAAGTTCCCACATATATTACTCTAACTGGTGATGTATTTGAAACAATTTGACCAGTTGAAGGGTCCTATTTAATTTAACATTCTCTGTACAATCTATAATTTCAACTAGTTGTTCCCCTTAAAAAATATCCATCTCTAGTGGTATGACTTCTGAGTTCATTACATCTGAATGGTGAGGTATGTACTTAATGCAGAGAAATATATGGAACAATCATGTACTTGAGAGAGACATAGAGGCAGTTCCAAGCGATAGGCTACCATCCTAATACAACCAAGAATTTTAAAGGGACTGATATAAGCATGATTTAGTTTCTCTCTCTTCTGAAACCATATTACCTTCTTCCATGGATAAATTTGTAGCAAAATATTCTTTGTAAATTCACAATATAAATCACATCATCAATTATCACCATAAATTTCCTACCAACATTGAGCTTCCATGATATGCTTCTGAATAGTTCTATGCTTCTCTACCTTTTCATTAATGATATCAAGTCCAAATATATTTCGTTCTCTAATTTCATCCCAATACGTTGGACCTACACATTTATTCCCATAAAGGAATTCATAAGGATCCATCTCAATACTTGAGTGAAATATATTGGGGTATGAAAAATTGACTAGAAGAAGGTGTTGGTCCCAACCATCTTTTTAATCCAACAAAAAATATCTCAATATATCCATTAGGGTTTGAATTTTTCTTTCAGACTAAACATCTTTTTTAGGATGATAAACAGAGCTGAAAAACAATTCTGTATCAAGTTCCTACCAAAGGATTCACTAAAACATTAAGGTAAACCATGGACAATATTCAGGTATAATGGATTATGGTTCTCCATCTAACTTACCACGTCCATAATTTATATCATGGAATACTGTTCCAAAAATAAGTCTTCTCTAATTTCAATTAATTGAACTGACTTAGTAAGGTGATCAAATAGCACCCATATAGCATTATACCCTTTATATGTTTTGGGTATTCCAATTAAAATTCCTTAAATGATATTCTCTAATTTATATTTTAGAATCGGTAATGGATGAAACATCTGATTATAATTTTTTTTCTTTATACCTTAACTTGAAAGCATAAAAAGGACAGAGATACAAACTCAGCAACATGTCTATTCAAGTCATTCGACCAAAAGTATTCTTATAAATCACTATAAATTATTATAATTATAGGTTGGATAAGGAATGAATAACTATGAGAATACTCTAACAGTTACTTCTTGAAACATTATAATGAAGGAATACATACATGGTTACTAAAAGTTATCATCCCACCATTTACAATGTTAAACTCTGGGACATTTCTAACCTTATTTAACAGCTCCACATCCACTTGTGCCTCTTTAATCATCACTTGGATAAATGGCTGATCATAAAATTGGGAAAGATATGGTTTTTAAACATCCTTCAACATTAATAGATCATTTCTATTTAATTATATACATATTGTGTATTTTTTATCCTCGACATGGATAATATAGAACAACACTTTTGATATAATGCATTAGCCACCTTGATTTATTTCCAAGTGTGGTAATGTATTGAGCAGTCAAAATATTTTATCAGCTCTGACTATATTTTATAGATAATTTTCAACTCCTTCTATGTGAATATAAATTTTAAACATTTATGATTAGTTTATGTATCACACCTCTATCCATAAATATAATTCCCCCATGTCATTAATATAAAAATAACTGATGTTAACACCATACCATGGGGTGGGTAATTTTTCTCATGGATATTCAAATTTTGTGAGGAATATGTGATAACCATATTATTAAGTATAATAAAATATTCAAATCCCTTCTTGGATACATCGCTATATATTACAAAACCTTATCCACTATTGGGTTATGTGATAACAAGTGCGCTGACCAACATTCTCTTTAGTTCCTTGAAATCTTCCACACTTTCATCTGTCCAGAGGAACATGGAACCCTTATGAGATATCATGGTCATATGATTTGATAGTCATTATAAATTCTCAAAAAACCTTCAATAATATCCAGATAATCAACGAAAACTACAGATCTTGGTCACTTTGGTTGGTCTAGTCCAAAATGCAATAGCCTATGTCTTTGAGGGATCTTCTACTATACCATCTATAGAGATTTAGTGACCTAGATATGAAACCTTTGGTGCAAAAAATTACACGTTTCAATTTTTTCATAAAATTTATCCTTCGTTAAGTTATTTTATACAATTTTCAAGTGGTATTCTTGACTTTCCTTTATCATTGAATAGATAAAAATATGATCTTTAAATACTACGAGAAAATGATTTATGTAATCTCTAACAACTTCATTCATCAAATGCATGATGATATCTAGGAAATTATTTAGACCAAAAGGTATCACTGTATATTCATAATACCTTTAACATGTATGGAAAACCATCAAGGATATATCCTCCTCTTTGACCCTAAATTGATGATATCCATAATGAAGGTCAATATTGGAAGAGTATTGAGATTCATGCAGTAGATCTAACAAGTCATTATTTACGATGAAATGATAGGTGATATTGATTGAATTTTTTTTCAACTACCAATAATCAATTCAGATTCATATTAATCCATCATTATTTCTTAAAAAATAACAGGTGTACCCCAAGGTGGAAGTCTTGTCTGAATGAACACTTTTATAAGTTTTTCATGGAGTTGATTCTTAAATTCTTGCAACTCAATTGGATATATTATATAAGGAGTCCTTGAATTTTTTGTGGAACAAGGTATGAGTTCTATTGAGAATTTAACTTAATATTTTTGTGGATGGCCAATAAACTCTTCCAGAAAGACATCGAAATATTCCTAAACAGCAGGCATATCATTGATATCGAGTTTATCCATAACCATTGGCGACAGAAACACCTTCTTAAAGGAAATTAATATAAATTCATCGGATGTATTCTCTATATTTTTTTCATAATTATTTTCAAATAGATAAATAATCATAGGTTGTTTGGAAATATTTACAACAACTTCACTAATTAAAAAATTGATATGGGAATTATGTAAAGATATTCATTCCATTTATAAGATGACTTCAAATTCGACCAAAAGAAGAGTGACAAGATTTTTAAGAAGCATATTTCCAAAAACATCAACCGAAGAGGAATCATTAACATGAGATGAACTAATTGTACCATTAAGGATTTACACTGATAATTCCACATCTAATCATTTGGGTGGAATTAAAATATACAAGGATTTTTTTGATATAAATGTGTTGGTAGATCAAGAATAAAATAAACCATTAGTAGTTCTATAGTGGTTGATAAGTGTACCTTTTATTAAAAATTTATTTCACCCCTCTTCAGAAATAGTGATCACATTATATTTACCCTTCTCCCACATTTTACGAGGTTTTTTATGCCGATCATCATGACCGACCCTTGTGTTTTCAAAATTGTTATCATAATTTCAATTTTCATTACACTTGATGAAATTAAGTGAGGGAGGTTCATTCTATGCAACATTCCCTCTATTTGTATCATTTTTGGACTTCTTCCTATCATTTTTATGGCCAATTTACTGATGGAGTTACTTTATTCACTAAAATATTTATTATCCCCTATATGGAAATTCCATCCATGCTTCATTCCATACATAGATAATAAAGAAGGATTGTATTCTTCTATTTATGGTTTTAAGATTTTACATTGAACTATGTATTTCATTTCATGATAAAAAATATTGATATGTCACCCAAACTCCATCGAAACCATGATTGGACAATGGAAAATCCATTTATAGATACTATATTCTCTTATTCCCACTTCCCTTATGAGACCTAGCTTTAAGCACTAATTAACTAGTCAAATTTACTTTTATTTTGGATGATAATTCCAAAAGTGTACCTACTAAATCTTGTGAAACCATCCTTGTAGTTATCGACAGATACATCATCATTTTTCAATAACCCAATGAAGTCCTTTTACCTTTACATTTAAAAAACAAGAGGAAAATACATTTTGAAGAATCATTTTTTGAGCTCATCCCAATCCATGGATTCAATTTCATCTTTCTTCCTCATATTCTTGAATAGAGTTCAGAAGAAGAATACCTCACCTTCTAATTGACAAATCAACCTAAATGAATTTCTCATGTTCCAAATGCAGGAGAAAATATAATATCTTTTATGTGGTACTTATCCATTGTCCAAAAAAATTGGATTAAAATATCTGCTAAAAGATGGGGAACTTCCTCATAAAGGACACCAAATAGTGTTGTTCTATCCATTCTAATTTGGTAGTCCAGCACGATTCATAACATGAAAATTTGGGTGATCATAGAAATGAGATTTTTTATTCCATCTCCCATAGAATTTCGTTACTCGAGAGGAAAATGGTTTCATTTTCTATCTCAATCAATATTAACATGATTCCATCATGTTCAAACAATTTATTAAAACCAAAAAGTATAGAGTAAGAAATAGTTATCATAATGAGGAATATCATTATCATGAAAAAAACATATAGGATGTATAAATGATTACACCTTCTTTAATCTATACCACCTTTTTTTCTTTTTTTATTCATAGCCAACTCATATTTAAATACTTTTGGATTGTTTGTGAAGAGTGTGGGAATTGCGAATCATATCCCCTAGAATTGTCAAACTAGGTGTGTAGTAAGGCCCATTGTTATGCACATGTTTTTGATTGGGTCAACTCAATACGGTGTTTTCAGGGTTGTTACCCCTATGTACATCTGTGGAAGTTCCACATCCACTTGTAGAATCTGAATAGGTATGTATTTATAGGAAAACACTCTCTCAATCCTTTAACAAAATGTCATGAAAATTTCATATAATTTTATTCATCCTCATACTTATCCTTAGACATGTCCTTAGGGTTCTCACTAATGTTTTCTCTTCATTATTCCAAATATTAACTTATATTTTTCTCTAATACAAACCATACAGACCATCTATAAATATAAATTATCATTTCATATTTTTTTGTGGAATACATAGCACATTACATAAGAATAATCCCAAATATCATATTAGTTTAGTTCTTTTAGAATCGTGGAAACATAAGCACCGATACATAAGGGAGATACATTATCTCCCAATAGGTTCTTCATAACCCAGGGAAAGGAAACATAAAAATGGGTGAGCTCAGATGCTCTATAAGAGAAAACGAGGGAGATGTGTCAGAATAAACATGAACATAGAGGTATGAGAACATGATCATAACATTAGAAGATTATACCCATCATATGAAAGACTATGAAAACGAATCATGGAATAAATATTTGAAGTCCATAAGACATGAATCATAAGGGAATCAATTGAATAATCCAATAAGGCATAATATAAGAATATTGAATAGACTTTTAGTAGACATATAACCATGTAATGTTATTCTATATAAGCCAATTGGAACTTCCAAAACCTAACATGGAACTTCTTCGAGAAAACACCTATAGGGAATGATACACCACCATTCCGATTCATAGTCTTTTCCTTATACGGGATTGGGTTTCCCCATCATCCCATAGTCGATCGGGATTCCCCATCTTACCGTAGTGGACAGAGTTTCCCCATATTGCGAAATGAGTCAGGTTTCCCCTTCTACCGTAGTGGATCAAACCCATTAACTACATTCCTATCATTATCTCATGAGAAATAAATCATTACCAATGAATTTAAGGGAGATATATGTCCCATTCATCTAATAATGAAATCATACATACACATTCAAATATATCTTACACAATCATATCATAAACAATTGCTGGTAATAATTTCAGTCACTTTTCTCTATGAAATTAATTTGGTATTTTTCTATGAGTGTACCATAGAGGAAAAACACAGGTTCGATCACATGGAGACCCCCTACATGAACTATATATTCTATTGTCACTATTATTATTTTACTGATATAAAACTAACTAATATAATATATATGGGGAGATTTGAAATTACGCATGAAATATAAATATAATTTATAATAATGTAATGCAAACAAAAAATTATATTATAATAAATAATGGAGGTAGTTGTTCTTTGGAGTTTATGGTGGTTGAAATCATTATTTAAAAGAATTATCAATATTCAATTCAATGTAGTGATCATGACCTGTCACACTACATCTTATCATTTGAAATTTCATTACCCCATGCCGAGACCTTATAATACATGGTAATTATATTCCTTAAGAAAACTGGGATTCCTCTTTGTTGCCCATCACAACCAATGACATGCTCCACCATATGCACAACAAAAATAATGAAGGGAAGGAAAATGATAAACACGAATTAGAATTCAGAATGATAGGGAAAATGAGGAGACCCCTCACATAATAAATTTAACCATCACCAAGATTCATATTATTTAATAAATAGATTAGAATTTAAGGAAAAAAAATCAATCGGTCCAGCATTACCTCCCTCACACAAGAGCTTATTTTAGTTCTCCATTTTTAATGGACATGAGAAGGTAATAATGGCAGAAGAACAGATAAAATAAATAAAATGGAATAAGTGAGATACGAAGAAGATGTATAAACTAATGTATATTAAAAAATTTTAAGTTCAATTATAATAATAAAACTCAACCTCAGCCTCTGAAAATGGCTATATCATAAACCGGGAGAATGGACACATATTTATTTGGGGAAGAGGGGAATACTTCACACTCAAAACATTTAATACAAAACATTTATTGTGGATGTTCCATTAATGTACCGAATTATTAATAGGTGTCTTATTCAATGTTGTTCCACAGTTTCTCCTACGTTTGGCCTTCAAATTTCAGCTTCCAAGAATGCGCCTAGAAGGGGATATGAATTTTTCATTGGAAGTTACTATTTACGGAGAAAAGTTCCATGAGGATTCCTTTAATTGGATTTATTAAATGTTGACCTTAATATTTTCAAAACATCATGAAATTTAATGCTTGAAAGAGTCTTGGAGTCCTCATTCATTTTGAATTATAATACGATTATTTGGAGATGTCTAGACCAAATTGTGCATCCATTACGGATGTGGGGTCCATGCTGTCGTTTCAAAAAATGTAAAACTTGATTGAGTTTTTAGGCCACTAGATGCTCTAATCATCCCCTGGTTCAGATGAAAATGATAAAGTAAAATAAATAATGATTCCAATATAATTTTAATCACAAAATATGGAATTATATGTTATGAAAAATGACCACATTACCCCTGTGATAATATTCTATTAAAAATCCTTTATTAAGCCATTTTTTCATTTAAGCTACAAATAAAACTAAAAACATAAATATCTGACAATATCCAATGAAATAACATTATGGACGGTTTTAAAACATTGAATTACATAAGAAAATATCATAAAATATGAGGTTCATCAATCCCCCCTTACGTTACCATTTCACTCTCAAGACAACAACCGGCGTCATTTCCTAGGAGTTTGCTGGAGTTGATTTTATTTTTTATTTTTTATTTTTAACTTGCATGACCCGAAATTCTAACCCAAACAAGTTACCATTGGATCTTGAAATAGATATATCTTTTCACACTAGGGATAGAGGTAGTAATCCCCCAATTGCAGGTTGTGAATCTTCCACGAACACACCTAGAAGGGACTTTGTTGAAACTAAAATCCAAATGGCTAAAAATATGAGTTTCATCTCTCCCCCATAATGAACCATTTCACTCCTAAGAAATTATGATATATTCAAACCCAAATTCACACAATAATAATCATTTTTGAATCCCCAATGATATTTTACATAATGGAATTCCATCATGTCTCATATATGAAAAGCAATTCCCCATCATTTTTATTCCTCACATTTAATTTTTTCAACCTCATAAATTCATACATGGCCCAGTCACAACCTACCTCACGTTGAATTTTATTTCACTCTTCACTCAAGAGAAATTAAATCTTGGGTTATGCTCAAACTTTTAACGTTCATGTATCACCATAGGCTTATGACAATTCTCAATTCTTTATAGCGCAAAACAAGAAAATGAATTCAATCATGAGGGCTTTCATTAAAGGTTCATATGAATATGTGGCTTCTTTTTGGTTGGTAAATGATTTAAAAATTCAAGTCTAGAAAGTTGATTTTTGTATCTTAGTATAAGTCATGAATTATTAAGTGAAAATATAGGAAATTCCCTACACAATCCTCCTTGAGAATGTGAAACACAACACAGATTTTTTTACATGGGACATAAGCCAATCAATGATTGGTAGAAATTATATTATACATGTTCTACCCATTTTTTGATATTTTTTAATAATATATAAAGATAAAACTTTATTTTACTTTTTATATATTTTTAAATCTCCAAAAAAGCACAAATTGTTTTTGATGGAGAACTGAAAGAGACAAATGAAGAAAAATTAAATGATGACTCATGACCAGTTATTTAATTATCTATTTTAAAAAAATGTTGATACACACCTAAAAACACATATTAATGAAAAAATACCAATGAAATCACATGAAAGGACCTTCCCCCATACTCAATATTGAACTATTCATGCAATTATACCAAGAGAATGGGTAAGTAAGGATAAATAGACGTGTTTTGTGGCTTAAAACTATAAGGAAATTCAGGGAATCTAAGGGATAACAAAGGATATATGTAAAGGTTGGTCTCAATATAATTTTAGGGTATCCATAGTAGTGCCTCAATCATATTAAAAACATTCCATGTAATCCAAAGCATTGAAATAGAAAAAATAAAAAGTTCTTGTTCTCACACAAAATCCTTGTTTTCCTCAAGATATTTGTGGTATTAGAAAGAATATGTAAAATTGGTTTATAATACCTCACAGTATGGGAAAAATATTTTCAGTCAGTTCTTTAGGGGAATGGATTTCAATAATTGGTGAAACACATAAAAATTATTGAAAATACAATTCAAGGAAAAATATTCACATAAAAAATCATTTAAAATCCATTTTTTCGAATATCATTTCAATTTTATAAAAATAAATTAATGCATGAAAAGTGATCAAAATATTCCGTAATGCTCAAGGTTCCAAAAAATGAAAACAAAAAAAGAATGAAAGAACACAAAAACAACTAAGTCGGTCAACACTCCCACACACACAAATCTCACTACCCTTCATTTCATCTTGAAAAAATATAAATAATAGTAGAAAAACAAAATAAAAGGAAATACACATCCTGTCATTATTATTCATTGGCACAATTGAGTTATTCTCTTAGCTGCTACCACGTCTTTATAAATAGAAATATATAAATAAATACATTATAAAAATAAATAGAAATAAATTGAAAGGGTAAATTAGAGGGATAATGTTTTATTTGACACCCTAACTGAGGGCCAAGTTTTTACTTCCCCTAGTCAGGAAGTTACAGTGCATTAACACCGATCCAAAGGTAGATGAGGTTTCTTTCATAGAAACCACAACAAATTATTTCTCCTGACATCCATTAGTGGATTCAAGATGTTAGAACACCAAATGAAAAAATATATTCCAAACCTTCTGAAATATATGGAATAATGAATTTGTATTGTGGAGGGGGAGGGAAATGAATGTAGGGGTGATACATGTTTTCTTCCATTAGAGGAGTGGTGTTCACCAGAAGAATTTTTATATGAATTGTAAGTGGATTATATTATTGTTTAGGATCTTCTATTTATTATTCATGAATTTATTTTGTTGTGACGTGATCCTCATTTTCACCAGTGTACAACTCGACGGGCACCTCCATTCTCTCCTCAACATGAGGACCTTTTTCTCCTTCATCCAGAGTCAGAAATAATTGTGCTAAATCTACAATGTCAGAATAAGGGATATCAGATTTAAATTTAGAATTAATGAATTTTGAATGAAATTAATTCTCATAAATTAAAAATCACTTAGAAATTTCAGCTTCAGATTTATTTTCCTTACAAAGTGATGCTTGAGATGAAATTGTAGGGGGTGGGGGAATGTACCTTTATGTTTTTCTTCAATCTTGAAAATTTCATCTTGAAAGGTAGGTGGAACAAGATTTAAATTCTCATAATCTTATCATTGTTATCGATCCATCAATAAGTCTTTATCTTCTTCAACTTGGGTGGCCAAAACTGTCATCATATTGCTTTCTTTTTTCCAGAATTCTGGAATTCTCTTGAATTATCAAGGAATTTTCATGCAATTCAGGTGAATTTTCAAGTATTTTAATCTTTATTGTATCTTCAATACTTGTCTCACCATTAAAGTCATCCATAGGCTAATAATTATAATAATTTCCCTAAAAATCCATATTGGTTGACGAAATGAGTGATATCAAACAAAGCTCTTATATTTATTTTATTTTTGTTTTTTATGAAAAATTGTTTCTGTATGCACTTGGCCACCCCAGAAACGATGCATGTTAATGTGTGAAATTTTGTGTCATGAAATCTCTAATCAATATTTTTCTCTTATAATGTACCACAATGGTTACCACAGAGTTGTCTCTCGAGGAGGTTGCATATCAAGTTGAAAAACGGTCAATTTTTTTATTTTTTAAGAAATGAAAATTGGGATTTGATTAATAGTTTGAAAATATAATTTTAATTAAATACTAAAGTGAAATAATTTTAAAGGAATGATAAATTGGGTTTGAATTAGGATTAAAACAGTAGCCACAGACAAGCATCACGCTCTCAAACACTCCCCTCTTCTTTGTATATAAATATATCCATTAATTTAAAGTCCTAAATGTACCCCCAAGGACCCCCATGTGTACAGTACAATTTGAATAGACATAAAATTAAGACTTCAATATGATTTTGGTCTTCCATATATAAGTGACTCAATAACTTAAAGACCTCCATGTAATTGAACCTAATTAAATTCGCTATACTCATTGGAAAGACCTCACCAAAATTTTTAAATAGTGAAATAAATTGATCTACTATAAAGACAAAACAACATACATTTTTCTTTCTAAAAATATTTTTGAGAATGAAAATAACCAGATTCATTAAAAACTATCGGTTCATGGGAAATTCATAAAAATATTAAACATTATAATTGAAACGCGGATGAGAGTGTCTCTCGGGTATCATCGTCTGTAACCACTTTCCGCTTAGCCTTGCATTACATGAGAGGCCTTTATCATATCAACTGAATCCTAAAAGGATTTAATATTATTTAGGATTTAAAAATAGACCTTCCCATTTTCTCTCTCAAGCCAACTCCCTTTGTGATGGATGAAGTGGTGATGAATGGAAGGATTTGAGAGGTCAGACCTCCACTCCTTTTATAGGCACATTTCATCTTCAAATAGTTGTCACATTGTTGGCCCATTAATTTTCCAATTCACACATGGAACCATCATGAATGTTTTTCATAAAGTATTTTTCTATTTACAATCCTATGTAATAATTAGTGGGGAACTACATGTTGGAGTTTTGAATTTTTCATTTGCGATTTATTTTTCTGGACGTAGTTTCCTGGAAGATTCCTTCAAACATATGTCATTCAATGGACCAAATAATGGATTCCAAACACCATGAAATTATCTTTTTGAATGGGAAATGGAGTCATCTTCCATCTCCGAGTATAATCACCTCACTTGGAGATGTGTAGGTTGAACTGTGTTTCCGTTATGGAGGTGGGGTACACATAGTCCCCCTGAAAAAGTCTCCATCTTCATTGATTTTATAGGAAACTATAAACATCAATAAACTCCAGGTCTAGGGGAAAAATTTGATGGAAATAAAATAAGGATCACAAAAATATTATAATCATCGAATTTGGGTATATAATTTATGTCAAATGACCAAAATACCCCTGTGATAAAAATCTATTAAAAATCCTAAAATTTTCAATTTAAAATTTTTATCCCAAAACACATTCTAAATCCAAAATTGTTATAAATAGGTTCAAATTGGTAAATTGGTAAGGATTAAATCATTTAAATATACATTAAGAATAGTGGAAATATTTTATCTGTCACTAGTGAAAGGAAATGGGTTTCATAAACATATAATTATATTGTAAACTATTGAACAATCTAGTTTTCATAATCATTTCACAATAGAAAATACCATGAAAGGTAGATGGTTTTATAATTAAAAAAGATGTGAAGGAAAGTGAGTTTCATAAAAATGATTCCATTAAAACATAATCCTTTCATTGAAATAATTTGAATGGATCCTTTGGATCATTTCACTGTAAAGGGATGAGTAACAATGATGGTTATTATATTATATGTAAAATATTTTTAGAATAGCTTTTACAAACTTTTTTTGATGAAAATATCTTTTTATCATTTAAAAATGATCTTTAAATCCTAAAAAAATTGAAAAACATTTTCATTGAAAATACCATTGTAAAAATATAAAGGAATATTTGAAACCATAAAAATTTTCATATCATTTTTCCTAGAATATAAGGTGAAAAAGTTATTTTAAAAAAAATTTACAACTGGGATTTTGAAATAACACAGATTTCTGACTGAATAGGGAAATATGGTTATATTTTCATAATTTTTTAATTATCTTAAGTATGAAATAGGGAAAATAGATCTAATAAATTAATACAACCTGAATGAAAATATGATAAAAAATTCGTAACTATTCTTGAAAATTTTATCCTACGATTTGATTAATGAAATCATAATCATAAATAATCCCAATAAATGAAGATATTGTTGAAATATACTCTTACCAATTGGTTACTTTGAATCAAACTCCCCTTATAAGAAAATGAAATTTCCTAAATGTTAAAATAACATGAAAATAATTATATACATTATAAAACATGTCAATGTTAGTGTATACGCCTCTTATAATAATATTTGTTTATATAATGTCATGTGTCTCAAAGATGAAAAATTGAGACAAAACTGCATTTATAATTTGGTAACTTTTGAAACATAAACTACATGAAAGATATATTTGATAATTTATATGTAAAAAGAAATATATTTAAGGATAATAATCATATAATATATTAATGTGCTGTATATAAACCACAAAAAATAAACAAGTGGTGAATAAGGCATAATTCTCACTATAATAAAATTGATACATGAGATCCCCACACCTTATGTCTTGAATTTATTCATACTCATTAAAACCTCCTTTATAATAAATGTATATTTTTTATAAATAATCTATAGAACCATATTATTATATATAATACCATATATGACTTTCTATTAACCACTTATTAACAAATCCATGTTAATGTTACGTTTTGGGTAGTAACCACTTTATTTTTTGCATGTTCTTTAATTTGTTATGTTTTTGGTCCTCATATTTATATCATGATTTTAATAATGAAAACCATGATATAAATATCATATATATTGATTATATATATATTTATAATATCCTATGAAATATAGAAATAGAAAATGAAATACACCATCCCTAGAGATGGTAGGCCGTACATATGAATGAACATCGTTTCCATTCTGTTATCCTATTAAAAGAATGAAAATAAATGACACACAAAAAAAATATGTATATGTATAATTATATACTAATTAAATTATAATTAATATATAAATCATATCATATAATTTTAATAAAATCATCCTTCATACATTCCATGTAGATTATGAACGAATAACATCTCATTGAGGAGCCTGTAGTCTACACATTTGCAAACGAAATTATCATAATAAAAAATATTGAAAGAATGATGACATGTTTTATATATTGTTTTAATATGAATAAATACATCATAAATATAATTTAAATATATATATATATATATAAATAGTAATCATCATATTTTCCAACCATGAGAAGCGGTAAAGGAAAAAATAAACAACATCATTTAATGTGGCAATAGTTTTCCATATAGAATAATTGTATGTTCATTACCCATTATATAGAAGTGTGTGTAATTGTAGTTATAACACTTAAAATCAAAAAACATATCATTATATTAGGTATACTAAATTTATCAAATAATCATGGAATAAGAGGTTTTTTTGGGGTTTATGATAAAAAAAATCAATAAATCTTGTGAAATGATGTTACCTATTATTTGGTTATCTCCAATTGGTTTACACCAAACAGAATTCTTGAATGGATTTAAGCAAAAAGTTATGATTCTATGATTAAGGTAGGGATTTTAAGGGGACATTTAGGTGGATTTTATTTGAGACAAATGGCCTGATTGGTGTGAATAAGTGGGAGGTGTGAGTTCCGTTTATAGTGAAGTAGGAGTGAAATTTATGAAAATTTAGGAAAATGGAATTCCACCCAGGTTTTTTCAATCTTAATTGGATCCAATAACCCTCCCAAACCTAGGAATGTGATTATAGGGTCTAAATATTAATATAATATACTTTTTAAACAATTTTATGTGACATTTAGCCCTGAGTTAAAGGTTTAGTTCTTTGTTAAGCTATATTTTTTAATCGCTATAATTAATTTTAATGAAATACACTTATATTTTAGGTAAAAAAGATGGAATTTTAAAAAGTATATATTATGAAGATTGCAAAATTGGAATCCATTTTTTTAAATTCTAATCAGATATTTTGCAGAAATTAATTTTTATTTTAATCTCGCAGACGTGTCGCAAAAACAAACATTTTTCTAAAACATTTTTAAAAATATGTGATGTTTTTATATCCAATTTCAATGTGAAATTGGTTATGATGAATTAAATTAGATTAATTGAGGTAAAAATTATTTAATTAAACTTAAAAATGATTAAAATATTATTTAACAAAAAAATAAAATTATATGAAAAAACCTTTTCAAAATAAAATTTAATATTTTTCACTACTTATCCAAAAATGAATCATTTTAGGAAAAACCAAAAAAGTAACTCAAAGAAATTTTTTCTTGTTATGAATTAAAAAATTAAGTTAATTATATAAAATTAAATATAAAAAATATTATAAAATTAATTTTATTATTTTTAGTTGATAGAGAAATAATTCATTTTAGAAAATAATTTTTTCAAAAATATAAAAACATTTATAAAACGTTGTATGTAGTTTTATCATAATAAATAATATTTAAAAATAATTAATTATAATCCATATTACATGTTTAATGAGTATGTTATCACTATTAAATTTAAATAATTAATAAAAGAAAATTTTCTTTCATAAAAACTTAGTGTTTCATGTAATTCCATCCAAGTCGGTGCTGCGTGTAGTGAAAGATTATATTGGTGTAGAATATAATGAAAAAATAAATTGGTGTAGTGTTAAACATGTTGAATCAAATAAAAATGAATTTATTCAAAAATAAGTTCATCAAAACTTGGTGTGTTACAAGATTCGAGGATTAGCCAACTATTGGGTTGTTGGATATGGTTTTGATAATGTAATTTTATTTAGCTTATCCAATATAGGAATTTTTCTCTCATATGAAGCATATGAAATATGAGACCAAGACTGAGATAAACTAAGGAAGTGTATTATTATAACTATTCAAGTTCCTGTGATGTGATTATGAATTGTTTGAGGGGTATGCGACTTGCTCATCCATTATAGTCAATTAAATGTGATGTATTCATCGACCTAATGAGTATATACATGGAGAACAGAGAATATATTTGTAGAATATATGGGTTTTTCAATAATTTTATCCCATGATTACTCGATGTATTTGAAAAATGTATCTTATGATATTATATATCTTATATATGATTAATACTGTTGGAAATATGTATATAGATACTTCTATTTGATCTATATAACACTAGATATCTTTGTTGCATGAGTAGTAGTAATAATTTTCGAGAGGCCTCTCTTTTCTTGAATTTTTGAATTATAAATTTCATATTTTATGTTAACTCTATATAGACATGCAAGTCAAACATTATGGTTCACTAAATGGGAAGTGAGTGTCTCTGAGAGAGATACTACGAAAGTGCATTAGATGGTTATCCAAAAGGTATTTCATTTGATATTATAGTAGGTTAATTTTATTTCATACTTCCATAAAATAATTTAAAGGAACCAAAAATGAGTTTTTGATATGTTTTCACAAGTTATTATATTTGGTACAATGTAAGGTGAAATAGAAATATGTTTTTTAAGATTTTGTGTAAGTGGGATATTGATGGATTTATTCCCTAAATCACATACACATATTATGTGTAGTGGACCATATCATAAGGTAAGATATTTTTATATCACATGGTATGATATGCATGGTTTAATGGAATAATATTTCCCTAGATTAAGATGATATTATAAAACATGTTATAGTGATAATAGTAAGTTGACCTTAATATATGAATGATTAGTGTTATAATTTATATATTATCTCTATATTAGACATCATTAAATCTTATTGATTTATAATAGAGAACATTAAGAGGAATCAAAAAATAATTTATATGTCAATGTCTTGGTTGGATGAGGGTTATGAAATATGGACCAAAAACCATTAACACATGATTTGTAACACATTGGTAAATTCTTATCACTCGAGGAGAATCCTTGAGGTCTAATATATAGGAGGTTATTAAAATATGATTGGTTTAAAAATCCTATAATATTATCTTCTATTCATGGGTCCCAACAAATTTCTCTATTTACATCACTGCTCATGATAATTGAATGGGAGTTTAGAGGGGCTTAACCATGTGATGGATAACTCAACTTCAACCCATGGTTACATCACATATTTGGGAATCCATATACTTTCAATAATTGTTATTCATTAAAATATTGTGATTTAAACTATAGAATCAAATATCTTTGATGAATTATACACTATTCTTCATTTTATATGTGTAATGGTTTTAGTTTTAATATATGAAAATCATGGGTTTAAGGTTTTCTTATTGATTCTACTATGTTTATTTTACATTGATCTTTATAAACCCTTGAATAACACCAATATTAACTGTTATAATTTCAAGAGGGAAGATCAACCCATGACTCAGACCATGTAATGAGTGAGGTTATTGTGTCCCACAATCACTATTCTCGTATGGGTATCTTATCCCCTTCAATGGAAACATCTCATCAGTGGTTTTATGTCCCACATCCAAGGGTATAATTGTATAATTAGGGATGGTGTCCCTTAATCACCATCATCAGGGGTCACATGGGGATTCTACCCCATTATCAAGGGAATAAAAACTATGATATGAGAAAACATCATAATGGGTATAGTTCCCGTAAACAGAGTCAACATAATATATATTCACAAATTACATCCGAACAGTATCCACCAATAACAAAAGGGAATATGGTACCACATATAAATCCAAAATATGGTACAAAAATAGCTAAATAAAAAAATATAAATGCCCCAATTTAATGATTACATACCACCCAAAATTCTTGAAATATTTTATTGATTGTTCGTTACACACCAAAACTAAACAAATAAATTCTATCGAGTCATGACCCTCTAAATCCCATAATTGGGGGGGGGGGTCAATGAAATACAAATCAACACGAAAAAGGTTAAAAGGATAATCACACATTAAACATGTCCAATAATCATGCTTATGATTTCTAATTACATACCTCTCATATTTACTAGAAGGATAAAGGTACTGATTATTGTCAAATTCAATTGTCACATAACACAAGTGGATCCCTAATTAGTTCTAAGTAAAAAGTGTATTACACTTTAAATAAAGATCATGGAATTTAGTGAAAATATCATCTGGTTATAACAATAAGAGTTTCCATAATAGCATTAAACATCCATACCCAAATCACACTAGGCTTGAGGAACCATTTTAGATTAGTTCATGGTGAATCACATATGGGTGGGAAGAAAACATATACTGCATTGCATGAAATGTGAAAAAACCATCCAGAATAGATAGAGACCACCATCCATAGAACAATTGAATCCCAATCACTGATTATAACTAAAAAATAATGTCTATGTAGTTAAAAAATAAAACTAAGAACAATCAATTAATTACGGAATAAGTGATGGTATACACCAAAACAAAAAAGTCCATAAATAAAACAAAAGGGAGAGGTGACCTTAACAGTTGCACTCTCCTACAATATACAAAACATGGATCTGATCCCAAATGGAGAAGATACAAAATTATTGAAGTAATAAGAGACGAATAAGAGATAGAGAAGGGTTTCATAATGATCCAATAAAATAAAGAGAGAATCCCCTAATTTATTTCGCTTAAATTTCATTTATTTTTTTAAATAAATAAATAAAATATAGAACTGGGACCATGGAAACTGTACTATAAATTCAATAGAAATGCAGTGGCCCAGAAGGGATCTATTTCACCCCCATTAATAGAATTATTATTTTTGGGATATTTCCACTTTCTACCCCATCATACTTATTCTGGAAATATGTTACCTATAAATTTAACCCATCACCAAATCGCTTCTTAGAAAAGAGAGATGGGGTCACCTATGACTCCTATAAGATGCAGTAAAGGCCAAAATACAAGAGGATTAATAAAAAATATATCTCATTAATTAATCTAAAAGGTTTTGGTGTTATACAAATTAAAAAACATAAGTATGAGAATAAAAATTAAAAGTAAAGAACTAATATAAGAATACAACATGCATCTCTAACATATCATTAATGTTATCAGGAATGACACCTAGTAATGATTATAAAAAATACTCACTGAACTAATGTGGATAAATAATTAATAAAATCTTTTTTTCCCAAAAAATAAAATTCAAACATGAATGAAAATTTAATTTTTTTTAAATTATATAATTCATAATACCAATCATGAAGTAGAATTATACATAAATAAATATTAGTCTATAGAAATCATTAATAAAAATATTAAAAAAGTTTCATGATACAAATATATCTTATATTTTTAAATTTAATTTGGATTTATGAATCCATAAATATATTGTGGATCATTTTGTGTAATATTTTTTTAAAATATCTAATTAGATAATAAAAAGTGATGTTCCTATAATTTATATATAGTTAATGAAATGAAACAGTAAAATGAAATTTAGCAATAGAAGAAATAGTCATAAAATTATTATCATATGAATATTATAAGGAACAAGATCCATGATATATTTATTAAAATATATTTCATGATTTTTACTCAAAAAATTCTAGAAGTCATTAAATTCTTAATATAAATATCCAATATAAAAGTATTTACTACTAATTAAAATATCGCTTCAAAAACAAAGATTTATCTAATATAGTTAGATACTAAGGCTTTCATCTCAATTAATTTCGAATATTTATATTTTATATATTTCTATAGATAATAAAAATAACAATACATTTTAGTTAATGAAGAAAATGGTACATAAAAATATATATAGAATATATATTATAACACCCTTCATATTTATGATGTATGAATTGAATTTTTCTTCCAAATATTATGTTTTTTAATATTTTTTATGAGGTTGGAGGTGTTGTCTGTCGATTGGAGTTATATTTCAAGAGACTACCCATGTTTCATGTAGAAATTATTCTATAGGTGTCTCATTTGACTGATTTTTTTTTATTTTATTTTCAGAGAAGCCGTCTAAAGGGAGAGCAGTAATCGGTTTGATACAAAATCAAAACATGCCTATTCGAAATTAAAAATTCAAAAAAACTGATGGGAAAAAAACCCAACACTATCAGATTATCACGGCAGTCACCAACTAAGCGCACCGTAGAACATAGCCACCAAGTCATCAGCCAAGATCCCACCGCATGCAACCAACATCATCAACAGCACAATCGCCATTACCATCCAATCCCTAACTCCATCACCAATGTCAGAGACCATCATTGACCATCAAGCCACCATATAACATTATCACATAGAAAACCAACAATTCCATCGTCGTCACAAACCGAAAAACACCAATCACTGGAGAACGTCAAAGTTCGTGGCCACCAGAAAATAATAGCACCATACAATAACAATTTCATGAAGTGAAGGGGGATTAGATGTCGTGTAATACCCCAAATGCAGTTTTTAAATAGTAATCATGGCTAATAAATCAATTTTGGATAATTTCTAAATTCAGTTATCTC
Organism: Viscum album; assembly: GCA_963277665.1. Lineage (NCBI taxonomy): Eukaryota > Viridiplantae > Streptophyta > Magnoliopsida > Santalales > Viscaceae > Viscum > Viscum album. The sequence goes on along the minus strand of OY728120.1, from coordinate 279,807,988 downwards.
AACCCCAAGCCTTCTCGAAGTGATCATGGATCCCTCTAACCCTTTTATGTTCCTTTGATGGGAGTTCTATCATCATTTCTCTTGTGATGTGGATTCCTAGGTAAAAATTTTCTTCATTATATATCTTTCACACTTTCTCATCGTTTGAGATTTCATAGAAAATATTGGAATTTATGGATCTACTCTGTATACAATTGGATATCATTTCATGGTTGAGTTTCGAGGTCCTCAACACCTTTGTTCTCATTGATGGGTTCCATTGCGGGTGTTAGTTCTCAGAAAAAAGGTATGCGATTCTACCCCATTTAGTCAAATTTATTAACTTTTAATTACATGATTTATTTCAATTTTTGATCTAAATAAAAATTTTCAAACATTTTTTCAATCTATTTGATAAAAAAAATCCATTTAATTGTGAGATTTGAAATGGTTTTGGCATGAAAATTGAGAAAACCCCAATTCCACTAATTTGGGGAGTGTGTGTAGATATTTTTAGATTCAAATTATTTAATTTAAATTTTATATTTTATTGAAACAATTTCAATTAATGTTTCGAATTTAATTTTTCAAAAGAATAGTGAAATTGATATAATTGGTGTTTAATTAATTTCAAACTTTTGAGAATTTATTAAAAATGATTTGATAGAAACCCATTGGTTTTATCATGATAATGGTCTGTTTGGATTAACAAACTATTATAAAATTTTAATGGAAAATTTGATTAAATTTGATTTGATAGAAGTCCATTGGTTTCATAGGGATTTTTGTATACACATATTTCCATGATCTCTAAGAGATAGTGGAGTCTAACAACCGAGAACATTCATTCCAATTTGGTAGATGGACATGTTACCCACTTGTTTTATATCTTAGATATAAATATATTTCAATTTCATTGAAATACTTTTGAAGATATTTGAATTTATTTAAAAAATTATATATATATATATATATGTATGTATGTATTATTTAATCCATTGTTTTCAAAACATTCCACGACTTTTATAGTATTTTAAGAAATTATTTTCCATCCTTTAATTGTAATGCATGATTTTATTAAATATGATTTGAAAATGCAGAATCTATTTATTCTAAAATTGAAATGATTTATTTGGTTTAACCATTTTTTGAATATGATATAGAATCCTTGGAGATAACACACTGGGCTTTTTAGATCACACCATACTTGGGCCTTTGGGTATTTTCCGATTATCTCTATCAAGGATAGAGCTATAGGAAATGATCAATTGGCAGTGGATCCAACTATTGAACCTTGGATGTGGTGAGTTGTGTCCTTATAGAAGTGGGTTATTTTTTCATGTTTTCATACTTGGGTTGTAGTACATTGGTATTTAATTTCTTTTTGACTTTTGGTACATTACTCCTCATGGAGTTTCCTATGTATTAATATTGACTTGCTTGTATTTCTGTCACTATGTTTAGTGGAAAATCTGTTCCCATAGTTATGTTGTATTATGCTAGGTTCTAGTCACCAACCCGTGGGGTTTGGGAACACCCTTTGAGAAATGTTAAGGCTAGATCAGGTATTGGGTTACTAGGGTACCCAGGCTGGTTCGTGAAAAAATTGTATCTAACAAAGAGTTTTTCCTTTTTTCATAAAATCAGTATGCAGTTGAGTAATCTTATTGGGACATAGGAGGGATTTGTGATTGAGTTCATAAAGAGTTCACATAGTAATTAACGATATGTGTCTAGGGGTGTTTAGGGAAAGTCATATTGTGGATTAGTTATATATATTTCCTTATTTTGATGTATATAGAGTGGAATCCAAATATTTTTGTTCTATATTTTGGGATTGATTTTCCATGTTTCTCAGTTTGAGTCTTAATATAAATTATTAATTATTTTATCCTGATGTTGTGTAGAATCACACCTTTGAGAAGATGTGTAAATTGGATCCAAAAAAGATATACTATAGAAACATAGTGATTGAATCCACAAGTGCACCTGAATAATGTTGAGGTGATTGCATTCATTTTCCATGATCTGGGGAAAACACCGCCTCACATCATTGTTCAAGATCCAACTATGGAAACTTCAGGTGATGTTCATCGAAATCATTCTAAAGTGTTACTTCTCTTGAAGAAACTAGTTTTTGAATGCTCAACATATCCTCATCATGCTGAGGAATGGTTCAGTAGGATCGATCATCTGTTTGAGTTCATAGAGACAGTAAATGAAATCAAGGTTAAGTGTGCCACCTTGGTACAAGAAGGACCAAAAATGAGTTGTTGGAACATAATTATTATTTAAAATAAACATGGGGTATTATTATGGAAAGACTTCAAGGATATTTTCACTAACCTGTTCTATCAGGAGTTGTTGGTTTTGTCCATGTTTGTGGAGTTTTTCAAGCTCGTGCATGCTGATTGAACCATGAATGAATATTCAAATATATTTGATGAGCTTTTTTAGTATTTTCATGTGATTTTATCCAAGGAAATTATTAAGGCTGATGGTTAGAGTTGGGGATTTGATCAGATATTTGTTATTATGTTTTTTTGGTAAATATTCCCACTATTATAGATGTTATGGATAGGGTGATGGTGAATGAGATGGACCAAGCTCAAAGTTCATAGTTTATGGGAGTTCCTTTATCTCCTATATGTAGTTTCTATTCCTTTAATGGAAAGAGGATATGTGATTAGTCTCATGGTAGTTCACTTTTTTAGGGTCATTCTAGAACTCTTATATTGATAGGAGGAAGTCCATTGAACTTCTATTAGTGTGGAAGGATATAAAATTCTAAAGTTTTTTCACTAATGTTCAAAATAACTGTAGCTCATGTGTATGTTTAGGATTCATATAAGGATTCTTCCATATAATTTCTACTCTAAATAGGAGAACTTGATCATAGAAATTGCCTAAAATAATGTGGAAATCATATGCTTCATGTATAAAACGTTAAAACCACATGCATCTAGAAATAATATACATCAAGTATTGGAAGAGTCTCTAGAGGAAGCATACACGGGTCTAGAAACAACGATAGGTACTATTACTATAGCTACATCAATAGTGAATGGTCTATTTGATATTGGTGCATCTAATTTTTTATTTCAACTCGTATTTTTAATATTCCAATTCTTCTTAATGAACTTTTAACTTGTGCAATTGATATTGAAACACCCCATGGAATGAAGAGAGAGAAATATCTCTATAGTCCTTGTGTCTTCTCTCTATCATATGAAAATATGGCATGGAGTTTTATATTTTTTGACATGAAATATCATGATTTCATTTTCATAATAGATAGGATCATTTCAAATAAAGCTTGGATTTATTGTTATCTTCGATTGGTCTAGCTTACTACACCTAGTGCTGGGTCTCTTGTCATTCAAGGAGAATGGATCCCAAGGTCGATCTGGGATAGACCATCTTATTCAGAGTTGGGAAAGGTTATTTTAGTGTTTTATTTTGATCTAGAGTGGTAATATTTGAGCAGTGATCTCCCTATTATTTTCATTATTATTCCTGAAATGTTTCATTGTGACTTATTTAATTTTCCATTAGGAAGGGTTTTTGAGTTTTCCATTGAATTAATATCTTCTACTAAACCATTTTCTATTCCCTCAAACCACATAGATCTATCTAAAATTAAATATGTGATGTTATGGTTAGAAGATATTCATGAAAAAGGATCTATACACCCTAGTGTGTCCCCTTGATCTGTGATAGATCTCTTCACAATGAAATATGATGGTTCTCTTCACCTATGTGTGGACTAATGAAATATCAATAGAGTTGCGATGAAGAATTAGTTTCTTTTTTTCTAGTTTGTTGTTCTGTTTGATTAGTTGAAAGGGGAGAGGTATTTTTCAATGATCTACCTTCAACATGGTTACAATCAGTTGGGGATAAAGGAATATGAAATTCCGTAAACAACCTTTCGGAGTAGTTATGACCATTATGATTACCTTTTGATGAATTCAGTCTAACAAATTATTCTGTAGTTTTCATGGCTTTGATGAACATGACTTTCACTGAGTATATACATACCTTTGTTGTACTCTTTGTGGATGACATCCTTATCTACTATACGTTTTAGGAGGATCATTTTCATCACATGCGAACTTCTCTGAGACTATTGAGAAATCATTGGCCTTATGTCGTGATTTCAATGAGTGATTTTTGGAAGTGGGAAGCGAAATTCTTGGGACATGTGGTGTATGAATAGTTTATATTACCTGATCCCAAGAAGGTGAAGGCCACTATGTCTTGGGATAAGCCATGTAATATCATCATGATTCAGATATTCTTAGTCTTAGATATATATTATCAACACTTTGTGAAGGAATTATCAAATTTTGATTCTCTGATGACAATTTTATCTTAGAAGGGGTGATGTTTTCATAGAATGATAAATGATAGGGTTCTTTTGTTGATATGAAATATTTTTTGACAATTGAGTCGGTATTGACTCTTCTAGGGACCGGGAAGGGCGATGTGGTCTTTTAATATGAATTGCGTTCAAGCATGGGATGCATTTATTTACAGGGAAATAGTGTAGTTTCTCATGGACCTCATCATCATAGGCCATATGAGAAGAACTATCCTACCCATTAACTAGAACTTGCGGGTATGATGCATGCACTTATGAGTTGGTGACACATGCTTTTTAGGGAAAGGATTACTGAGTATTCAGACAAAAACATATTGATTTACATCGTCTCTAAAAAATATTTGAATCTTCCCTAGTGGTATTGGGAGTAGTATCTCTAATCTTCTGACATGGACATCGCCTACACCCTAGAGAGTGACTGTTTTTGGGGATGAATTGAGTAGAAAACTTCTAACCCAGGTAATGAATGAACCTTTGGAAGAATGGAATTTGCTGGCTCTCTTTGCATAGTTTCATATTATAGATTTGGATAAAGGGACTGATGTTTCTTTTGCTAGTTTTCAGTTGAATTCCACTATTCTTTAAATGATTCTTTATGAACCAGGGTAATGATTATGAATTCCATAGAATTAGAGACTCTATTTTGGAGGAAAGATAGTTTCAAAGTGGTAATTCTCTAAATTTGTTGTTCTATTCTACTGAGACAACTTCTTTTTGCTGTTAGTAGTAAGACACTCTGGGATGTGGGATTATCATAATTCCTAGTGTACGGTACACCCAGGAACAAATAATATGTTTTGAGATATGAGATGGTAGTCCTATTGTCTAGGTATGAGATGGGGAAATTTTTAGTTTTTCCAAAAAATTATATGTGCCAGCAGGTTAAGTCTAAGAACCATGACCATTCTGGTTTACTTCATCCACCTCCAATCCCTACTTAAAAGTGGGATGAAATATCTATGGATATTATGACTTGGTTCCCTCATACCCAGATAATGAAGAAAAAAATATGGTTTGTGATCGATTGGATGACCATGTTAGTTCACTTCATACCCATTCATGGTACAACCAATGATGAGGAGATGTGAAATATATATATTAAAGTGGTTGTTTATTTGAATGAAGTTCCATCCACTATTCTATCTTAAAGGGATCCTTAGTTAACTTATTACTTTTAGAGAGGCCTCCAGGAAGCATTGGGATCTGAGGTCCATTTATGAATGTCCTACGATCCATTTCCATATGGCCAGAAAGAGATATATAGATATTTTTTTTATGGATATGATTTGCAGTTGTAATGTTAAATTTAGTGGGCCTTGGTATGATCACTTAGGGTTGGTTTGGTTTTCAAATAACAATAGTTACCAGTATATGATCATAAAGGAGCCTTTGAGACATAGTATGGTCATATTTGTAAATTTCCACTATGTTAGTTAGATAGTGTTGAAAGTTCCTGGGTTGGATAAAGTTTGGTGAAACATATGACAGTAAAGATTCAATTAATTCATTAGAGAATGTTCGAAAAAAAGAGTATATATATGTCTTATTTTAATAATCTTCATAGGCTTTTTTAGTTCTTAGTTTGGGACTAGGTATTCTTGAATGATTCACCCTAGATGGTTCATCAATGGATTATGAGGCAAGGGAAGATTTCCCCTCGTTTTTTGGAACCAATCACGGTTGTTTAATAGGTGGGGAAAATTTCATACCGTTTAGAACTTACACTACTATAGATGTTAGTACTTAAAAATTTCAAGTATCAATGATGTGAATGTTTCTCTGTGATCCATCCATCATTTTGAGATAGATTGATCTTGATATTGAACTTGATTTATCATTGACTGAGCGGCCAGTCTAGATAGTTGATTCTGAGGCCAACGTTCTTCGTTGGAGAACGATACATTTGGTTTGTATGTTATGGAATCATGGTTTTGATAACCATGAGACATAGGAACATGCAGATCGAATGAGAAAGCAGTGTCCTCATCTTTTGGGTATGGATGTTTCTTCATAAGAATTCTATGGAGAGAATGCTTTTATGGTGGAGTGGTAGTAACATCCTATTACCGATCTAATAGGTACATCTATAACCATCTCAGGGTTTTATATTTTCCCTAAATGGGTTGGGTAATGAATGAATTGGGGGGACAACTATAATGGTGATTTCAAATATTTTTTGGATTATTAACTTTAACCATCTATTTATATAGGTTGTACGAGGGATATAAATTGTGTAACTTGGATACACGATGTGTAAGAGTTATCAGATGGATGTCATGAATTGATTCATGTTGTGAAGGGTACATGACATAATGTGTCTTTACATTCCATGCATGAAATAAAGAACTTGTTTTAATTTACAGTGTCATGTTTTAATTCGAAGTGACACATTTTTCAATAGTTTCATATATTAACCATATCATGATGTGTAAGTGTATTACACATCATGTGATTCCATGTATATGGTTTTAAAATAATAAGAACAACCAAACTATCCCTTTTGTATTCTATAAAAATTAATTTATTTCGACCTAAGCCTTCCCTAGTCATTCTTGGATCCCTCTATCCCTTCAGGGTTCGTTTTTTGGCTTTTGATCATCATTGAACTTACAGTGTCGATTCTTGAGTAAGCATTATCTTCATTCTTCATCTTTCTTCATTTCTCCTACATTATAATTTCAATGCATCATCTTGAAAATGATGGATCTACGATCCTTACTATTTCATATCATTTCTAGGTTGAGATTCATGGTCATTTACCCATTCTTTCTCATTGACCGATTCTTTTGTGAGTGTTGTTTCATAGAAAAAGAAAGGATATTACATCCATTTTGGTAAAATTGTTAATCCTTTGATGGATTGGATTATTTAAATTTTCGATTTAAATTTAATTTTTCAAACTTGATTCCAAGTTATCTTATAAAACCCAATGCCATTGAATTGGGACATTTTAAATGTTAATTGCCTTAAAATGGTGACACCTCTAATTCCCCAGATTTGGGGTGTGTTTATGAAAATTGGTTGATTTAAATTGTTCAATTTAAATTTTAGATATTATTGAAACTATTTGAATTAAATTTTTTAATTTAATTGAGTATGATAATTTTTAAATTGATATAATTGTATTTGAAATTATTTTACACTTGTGAAAAGGAACTAAAAATTATTTGATAGAAAACTAGTGGGTTTATCTTGGTAAAAGGCATGTTTTTATTAAAAACATATACTGGTTATTGAATGAAAAATTGTAATTTTAATTCGAATAATGGGATTCAATTGTATTTTAAGAAGTCATAAAATAAATTTCCTATCGTTTATTGTGTAAGAGATCATGCAAGCCTTAGGTAGTTTGTGAGTTATTAGGATACACTCTATGCATATACCACATTCTAAAACATAAATGCAGTAGGTACCAACCCTATATGGGATTGTGATGGGTAACCATTGGCTAGTGTTGGTGGGATGTATGTATACACATATTTATATGATACCTTTAAGATTGCGGATTCCAATATCCTGAAACATTTATACCGATTTTGCAGATTACCATGTTGCTCTCTTGTTCAATATTTGAGATATAAATATCTTCCAATGTTTTTGAACTTCTCTACATGCCTTTTTAATTTACAGAAACTATTTTTTTGTAATTTTTTTATTTATTCCATTGTTATATAGATATTCTTCCACTTTTAAATCCTTTACATAAGGTATTTTATATTATTTGAATTATATAGAATGATTTTTTTTAATTATTCACTAAAAATTCTAAAACTATTTATTCTAAAATTGAAAGAAACCTTTTGGTTAATCCACTATTGGAATTAGATATGAAATCCTTTATGAGATCCTACTAGGATTTTTATCTCACACCCTACTTGTTCCTTCATGTGTTTTTAGATTATCTCTTTCTTAGTTCAAACAAGGGGGATATATCTCTTGGATGTTGATCCATTAGTAGATCCTTGGAAGTGATGAGTTTTATTCTTAGGGAGTTAGGTTTTTTTTCATTTTTTTATTACATGGGATGTAGTACTTTGTGCTTTAATGCCCTGTTGACTTCTGTTACATTAATCCTAGTGGAGTTTATTTTTGAATGAAGATGGAATTTATTGTCTTTATTACTCTATTTTATTTGTGGAAAATTCATTCCCACATGCATTTGGTTTTATTCAATGTTTTAGTCACCAGCCCATAGGGATTGGGAATTCCATTATGGCTAAGTTAGGCTCGACTTGGTTATCGGGTTACCAGGGAACCCGGTCTAGTTCACGAAAATGTGTCACACAAACATATTGGGAATTTATGTTTGAGAATATCTTCATAAGAGTTAGTATTGTTCTATATGGTATGAAAGTTCATTTATAGGTGGCTGGACATGCCATGGACCTTATGTTTCACCAATAAGGCCTTCTCAATGAAGAGTAATCACATCGAGGTGCAGGTATACTATGTTTTATTATAGGGATTGTGAGGGAGAGATACATTTTAAAGGTGGATGTTACACCATAGAGACTTGGGGACCAGGTTTTTAGTTTATCCTAATAGCATGATGTTGCACAATGGCCAAAGGGGCTACACTGTAGTGGGCACCCTGGATGTGGCGTTCGCCATGACCATTGTTTCCCCACCGCCACATATGCAGTGTCCATTTTTCATAAAAGGGTTTCATTAATTGATTTAAATGATTAATGAATAACATAAATTAGTCATTTCAATTAATGATTTTGATATTAGACTTTATATTAACTTCCCTTAACTTCGTTCATCTTCTTCCTATGTTCTCACATCCTTCATCCAACCTTATAATTTTAATCCATCTATTACCAAAATTAATCTATGGTACAGTTAACACTCCACATATGATAGTACACTTTTTCTATTATTTTTTATAATTTATCTTATGTTATCAAAAAATCTATATGCTTTTCTAAGTTTTTTGACTTCTACAAATTAAATCTAAATAAATTTGAGATATTTGAGGGACAAGACCATTCTAGACTTAGGTACATGGTCCCTTTTTTCCATTTGTATTTACTAATGTTTCTTGTGTCATAAAATAATGTGGTAATAGAAACAATGTCAATATGATATAGGAATTAATTTAAATTTAACTATTTCATTCCTATGGTATTAAACAGACATTATTGACACCTAAAAGACCACTTGAGTAGTGTACATCGACACCATTGTTGTGGATGGACATTTTTCATGTGAATTTGAATATAAAACCATGTTTTAAAATGTAGGATGGTTTTATATTAATAATATTTTATATATTAGAGTCATGGAGTCCCTTCAAAAATTTCTTGTTGTGGAATGAATTTAAAACCCATTAGTCTAGGCATGTGCAAACCTAGATTTAAGACTTCGAGTTCATTTGTGGCTTTGGTGCATAACCCTATAAGCATTAAAATATTATAAACATTGTGTGAACACATAAAGGAGATGAATTACATACTATAGAGATTTTTGGAAGTTCATCTTACACCATTTATGTGAATGTGAGAAATCATCCACCTTGTGAGTTTTGTTTGTGGTACCTTGTCCACCTAGAGAAATTAAGTTGGTGGTACCTTGTACACCTTTTTAGGTGAAGCCGATAGTACATCATCTACCTAAATAGTTTTCTTGGAGGTATATTTTCCACATAAATATTTTTTAGGGTTGGGAATCCTCCAAAATGGATTTTTATTAATGATTTACAATCCACTAATATAAGTAAATCCTTTGGTACATTATACACATGAAGACTAGTATTGATAGTAAATCATATGTCTTGGGATTGTTTCTGCTGGATTTTCACCCACCGAGCAATGGTTTATTGTGGTATATCACCCTCCTAGCGATATATATTTGTCTTAAACCATATACTAAGAGTAAGGTAGTGTTGTTATATATTCCACAAGAAGATTTTATTCCAATGGTAGATCATACACACATGTTGTGTTGTATTGTTGTTGTATCATCCATTTTTGTTTTGTAGTGGTGATATATCATCCACATGAGAATGGATATTAATATTATATAATCTAACTATGATTGTTGATGCCATGGACATTTGGATCTGAATGATTCATTGATTATATTTAATTGGTGATTAAATAATTTAGCTAGATGAATTGTAATAATGATACATTGTTCACCTAGTGATACATGATGGTGATATACCATTAACCTAATTTATTATACATGGATTGATGAATCATTTTTCATTTATGTTTTTTAATCCATGGGTATATCCTGTCATTCTATCACTAAGAAAATTAGTTATGGTCACCTATGGTGTGGTGGTTGAGACCTCCATATTGTGATGGGATATTTATTTAATTTTTTTAACATTACATCTTGATTATGAATGATTATTTACTAGACTTATAAGAGACAATATTTTTGGTGGCATACCAAGTTGAAACAACAACCTACTCAGGTACTGTAGTACTTGAGAAAACCTCTTGTTTCATGACCAGAAAAAGGGTTAGTTTTCTAATACCTCAAATGACTGAATTTGGATGTAGTATTAGTGTTTGATGATAGGATTGTGATAGGACTATAGAACAGTTTGGTTGATTAATTCATTGATTTTTTTCACTTATTTACCCAGTTGTATGTGATCTTCCAAAAGGAGATCATTTTAGGTTTTATGACTTGTGTGATATGTATAGTATGTAATTTATAATATAGCATGATTTTCATATAGAGTATTGTTTATTTTGAAATAATATTTATATTATGATGATTTTAGATTGTGTGTTTTGTCTATATTTATTTCTTATGTTGTGATTTTTTGGATATTTGTACATTAAGGTATAGTCTCTCCACCTATTTAGTGTCAACACTCCCCACTAATTGGAATCCTCTGTAATACAAGGAGGAACACTTGTGGTTTTTGGAGATCTGGTTTGGTAATGGTGGATGTGAATTGGGTTGGTGGTGTTAAAAGTGGTTTCAAATCCTTATTTTGTTTTGACTTGTTATTTGGGATATTATATATAATAGATTGGTTGTTGGGAGGAATTAGTATGGATCTTGTTCTCAAGAGTAGATAAACTACATATGAGTAATTTACTAATTATTAGGGATAAGACTATTATTCTTAGTTTTATCTTTTAAAACTATGATACATTTACCAAATATGTAGTATTCTAATATTGAATTTTTATTTATTGGTATTTACTCTTATTCTAGGGTGTATTAAATTATGTGTTCATGCATAATTATTGTTATATTGGGATAACATGAAATTTTATGCAATATATTGATTGAAATTATTCAAATATTGTAGGGTTAGGGTTTTAATGTGATAAAAATAATTAGAAGGAGTTTTACTATATAATATTTTGCTGCTACTCTACATAAAAAACCTTTGATTTTATACTTTTACCATTGACATATAGTAATTGTTATATGGGGTTTTAAAGTGTTAAGAAAAGTTTATGAAGAGTTTTATTATATAATGTTTTGATGGTACTCTACATAAAACCCCCTAAATTTTAGACTTTTATCATTGATATATAGTAATTGCTATATAAGACTATGTGATATTTTACATAAACCAATAGTGGGTATGTTGGGATAGACTGACAATTATATATGATATAATTATATCATAGGGAGTTCATTTAAGATAGGTCAATGTGTTCCTATTATTTATCACAAGAAAGAATGATATTTAAACCAATTGTAGAACTATATTATATGTATTGAACTAATTGTTATATAGATACTCCATCATGACGAGTTCATATTAAGTAACCGAAGGGCGAGGATGATCCTCCCACATTGGAAATGGAGAAATAGTTTCTTGTTATACTTATTCCTCTAATAAATCAGAAATTTATAGTGATTCTAATTTGGGTTTTATTTCCTATGAGAAATGAGTCACTTCGGGTAAGGATGATAATGTCAGAAATGAATTATGATTTAGAGCTATAGTACGAACAAAACATTGTAGGTTAAGATGGGATGCAAGATTATATGTTCTTAATAGAGTTGATGCATATCATTTTGGATCATCAAGAAACTCCCCTTGAGGGATGGGTGAAGCTTGCAACCTATATGGTTTGATGAACAACGAAGCACTAGTGGGACATTATGGTCCAGATAGTATAACTAGTAGGGCTAATCCAAAAGTATTATTAGACTCACACCATCAATTATTTATTCTAAAAGAATCTAATAGTTAAAAAATTTTGGGAGTTCTTGAAACTTATTTTGAGGTAATGGTAGTGATGGATTATACCACCCAATTTACTAAAATGTTTTGGTTTACACTAGTTTTGGTGGGAAATAAGACAACTATGGTGAGAATTTATTGGGTAGTAGAAGGTACTGAATAAAATTTCCTCGGAGTATCTCTTTATTGATATTATTTTCAAATGTGGGGAATCGCAATCTGCTTACAGAGAAAAACAGAACTATGGGTAAATTTTGTAACTGCACACTTTTTCTTCATGGGATTGGAGTGGGTTTATTGTAGTGGGAAATATATCTATGATGAATCAATCCAAGGAGTATAAAAAAATGTTTTTTGGGTTTGGGTTTTCAATTCCCCTTGGAAGGTATGCCTTGGTTGAGTCTTACCAGTGTATTAAGTAGAGGTATACTATGGATTATTATGATAGATATCCAAATATAGTACCACTCTTATAGGTAGATGGTGAGACGATAGGGGTATTATGATATCAAATCATAATTAACTCGAGGTAACAGATCTCGTCAAACATGGTTTTCATGAAGAAGGATAGTATTGTATAAACATCATTGTAGATGAGATTATGTCGACCATTTTTTCCTGGGATATTTCACTTGACCCATAGTCGGGGGAAGCATGGATAGAAAGTTGATATCCCTAAGGGGAGTTAGGTTATTAGAGAAAATGATCAAAGTTTAGGAAAGATTCACACTATCATGTGGACTCATACAAAGTATGGTGGTGATCTATTGATTGTTTGAGAATATATTTTAGTGGCATCAACCCTAACATATATTTAATTTTATAGATGTAGTTCACACCCATTCATATTTTACTAGCCAATATGTTATCCAAGGTTTTTTATATAGTCTTTGTATGGGGTTATGTCTATTGATATGCACTTTGGGTTGTGATTAGAGGTTGTTTCAAGATTTACAGAGTCCACTATAGTGATTAGTGGATTTAGGCCCCTCTTTGATTTTTTCCATGTGAGACATGCATAAATTTGATGTGATCCTGGGGATCAATTGGCTAAATAACTCCCATGAACAAATCAATTGTTATCAGTAATGGAAATATTTATTATATGAAAAGGGTGATTATTATACATATATCATGGATTGGGATTAGTAAGAAATATATTTGGGAATTTTCTATCAATAATAGGGTAGGATCATAACCCAATTTTCTCGAATTGGTTTGAGAGATGAAGAGGTGTGATAAAAGGTTTTTTCTTCTATCATAAATTAGTTCTAGGATGTGATTTTGAACAATTTATTAGTATTTACACGAAATAATTAGATCGATTTTATGATTAATCATAATCTTAATATATTACCCATATCCATTTTTCTTAATAAGAACAGTCATATAGTGCATTAAGAGATGAATAATTAACTATTATATATATAGGTGAAGGGGTTTATGTCCCTAATCAAGCCCCCTTTGGGTGGGTCTGTATTGTTCACTAAGAAGGTAAATGAATAATCTTTATTGTATTCGGGATTTTAGAGTCTGAACTATGTAATGATTATGAATTGGTATCCTCTTCCGCATATCGATGAGTTATTTGATCAGTTAAGGGGGGATAACTGGTTCACCAAGATTTATTTGAGATATGGATATCAATAGATGTGCATGATTCTGCTATATATTCATCATACAATTATAATTATAATATAGGACTTATATTATTAACTTGTGATTCTATTTATAATGTAAAATGTGATAGGAGTTTTTATGAATCTGATGAATTGGCACTTCCATCTATATATGTATTCATTCATGGTAACAATTTTAAATGATAACCTAGTGTACTCCATATCCATGGTGGGATCTTCTTCACCATCATTATATTATTCAGAGTATAGCGAGGGAGGTTCTATTGTATTCCAAGCTCTCAATGTGTTGGTTTTGGATTAGTGAGGTTCTCTTCCTTGGGAACATGATATTTTAGGCATACATATCATTTGAGGAAAATAATTTCATAGTTCTAGTCTATTATGAGTACCTAAATAATATATTTTAGATGTACAATTTAATGGGTATATCATTTTACTACCTACAAATTATCCATGACTACTTTTATTTGGTAGCGTTGATGATGACCCTAAATAAGATGGGTGTGAATTTTTAGTGGTTATAATCTTATGAGAGATAATTTTATAAAATTAAATGGAGATTTAAATATTCATCGTACATAACCTTTCATGACCTAGGTAAGATGTATTCATTGTATTGTGATGGTTGAGTATTTGGGATTGAATCATTTCTATTATACTGTGGGAATGTGGGTACTTATCTGTCATGAATAATAAGGTCACCTGAACATTACTATAAATGCATAATATTGTTTAGGTAGTGGTGTATCACAAATTCATATATTGGGAAAAAAATATTTTGTGTGATAGATTCAGAGTTTATGCAGACCATAAGATCCTGAGGTATATTCTATTCACATGACACACATTATTAATAGAGGTGGAAGGATGAGTAACATAGTTATTTTAATTTAATCATGCAATATTCCCATGATAAGGGGAAAATAGTGATCCTACCCTCTTACAGTTATCATTACATGATTTTAACCAGTAAAAAACATCATATTACAAGACAAGGATCGTGAAGTCAAGTTTATTGGAAGACTAATTACATAAAACAATAAATATGGGACTAAATAAAACATTTCATTATTTAATATTCATAAATATCTATTTATTTACATCGTTCTCATAACTCTTCACAGGATAACCTATAGATAACATGAACAAAGGGATGAACTAAAATCCCAGTAAGGGAACAAGCATAATAATAAATATTTAGCACATGGGTTAGAAGGCATGTCATGATGATATAAAAAGGCATGGAACACTTGAAATAATAACATATAAACATGGGATCATATAAAAATGGATTCATAATAATATGGAAGAAACATAAAACATTTCTTTAGCATGAATCATGGACTATTGTGCATAGAGGGGAACAAGTCATGGTTAACCACCAAGACTGTTGCACATTGTATCATGAGTGAAGGCTAACCGCCAAGACCGTTGCACATAACGTCTCATGAGACCCAACATTACACAATAAATTAGAGTTAAATATTGGTGGTCTCATATTAATAGGTTCATTAATATTATTTATACATAAATAATCATACATAATAAATCATTCAAAATCATAAGGGTACCTATGAAATGAAATAGGTATCATAATCATGTCATAAAGCATAATGAATGGATGTATCATACCAGTGTTCATGGATAAAAAGTAATTAAAACATATGTTGGTATTAATAAGTTAAAATAATAACATATATTGGTATGTGATTTGAAATATAAGTGACAACATGTAAGAATAGTATTTACTAAATTTTAGCAATAAAACATTTTAGTATGGTTTTAAGGAAAATACTAAAGAAAATTTAAAATAGAAAAGTGAATAATAATTTATATAAAACCTAATGTGGACCAAAAATGTTTTTAGATTAAAAATATTGTTTTCGTTGAAAAAATTATGTCCTAAAATAGATTATATACTACTCTTGAAATTGAGTAAAAATTCGGGACGTTCCCTTTAAATGGGGTTGCCTTTCAGGAAGTATTAAGGAGGGAACCATTTAAAAACATGTTTACACCCAAAATAGAATGATGAATGGGTCTTGATACATGATTTCGGAGAATATAAAATTCTTTTAGAATATGTAAATAAATTAACATATAACTTCATATGGGTAAAAAGAAAGAAAAAGCAACCCAAAAGAATAATGGTTGTTCAGTTAGAATCCATTAGCATAAGTCTGACGACATCATTTAGTAGATATTAATGTAAAATACCACAAAATTAAATCAATTAATTAATATTTACATAACCTATTATCCATTTACTTGATTTATTATAACCTTATAAAGTTCATTCATGAAATTTTTGATGGGTTATGATTTCCAATTTTATTGTTTTGTCACATTTTTTTCCTTGGTTCTAATGACTGGTTTACTTATATACATGTATGGATAAACATGTAAGAAGATAATGGTTGTACAGAAATGATTTTTTTTTGTAATTAGTGAACATATACTATATTTCATTGCCATAAAAATCATTATTTTATTTGGAGTGAAGATGAATCATTATATAAAACATTAATGATAACCCTTTTGGTTATTTGGTAGTTTTTGATCACATCAGTCACATTTTTCATTATAAATTAATATCATTTGTAAAAAAATTACATAACATTTAAATAGATAAAATATATATATTATAGTTTTGGTCTACAATCATGATGGTTACATGACAATAATTGAAGACAATAATAGAAATTTAAACCCATTGTCCTTGAATGTGATAAATTTACACATCTTAGAAGATGTTTTCATTTTTACTATAAAAGAAGGAGAAAGTAGAGATGATGTTGAATTATTACATTATCATAACAAAATTATATTAGTTGTAACTTATTGGAGTTATCATAACATTTGGATGAAGGGAGGTCTGGAAAAAAAATAAACATATGAACTATAATCATAGATAATCAAGGTTAACCACCAAGACTATTGCACATGGTAGCACGAGTCAAGGTTAACCACCGAGACATTAGCATGATTAGAAGCTTGTTTCACATATAGGATCACTTGACAAGGTTAACCACCAAGGCTAATGCACATGGTAGCACAATTCAAGGCTAACCTCAATGACTATTACAGATAATGTCTAATGAGACTCAAATTTACCCAACTAATTGGAGCAATATCTTGGAGAACATATCTTAACTAGTTTATGAATATTCGTTCCACATATAGAATCATACATAATCAATCATATATAAACATAAGGGTACCCATGTAATGAAATGGCTATCATAATCATGTCAAAAGGCATAATGCATGGGTGTATTATACAACAGTCTATGAAAGAGATGAATAAAAAAATACAACTATGAAGGGTATTTATGAAATTGTAGCACTAAAACATTTTAGCGTGGTGTTAAGGAAAATACCAAATGTAATTTAAAATAGAAAAGGGAATAATATTTTATATAAAATCAAGAAGTGAACCAATAAGGTTTTAATTATTATATGATTGGTTTATAAAAATCATGGTGGCCTAAAATATATCATATAGTTCTCTTGAAATTGAGTAACAATTTAGGATGTTCCCTTAAAACGAGTTTGATTTTCAGGAAGTATTGAGGATGTATCAATTTAAAGTCTTGTATATCCCAAAAAGATAATGATGAATGGATGTTTATAAATTATTTTATAGAATAAAATACAATTATAATGTTTTTATAAAATAACAGATAACATCATATTGGTAATAAGAATGATAGTGCAATCCAAAGGAATAATGGAGGTTCGGGTCAAATCCCTTACCTTATGTCTGATGGTGTCCTTCACTTCATCCTAATGTTCTGTATAACTATATTAAATTTATTAATTAATATTTAAATATCCTATTATTTATGAAATTGATGTATTATAGCTTTATTAATTTCATTCATTTCCTTTTTATGGGATAAGAGGCCCGATATCATTGTTTGTGAGTGTTTTTTTTCCTCTATTTTCATGATTGGTTTACTTATATTCATGTTACAATAAGCATATATGATGATAATGGTTATACATAATTGATGTTTTATGTTATTATTTAACATCCAGAATATTACATGGTCATAAAACTCATTTGGTTATTTTTAGGGTAGATGAATCATTATATAAAACATTAATAATGACCCTTCTGGTTAAATGTCGGTTTTTGATCATATCGATCACATTTTTCATTATAAATTAATATATACTGTAAGAAATATTACAGAACATTAAATGAGACATAATACAAATATTATAGTCTGTTTATAAATTAAAAATGGTTTCCTGACCATAATTTAAGATGATATTAGAAATTGAAAACCCGTCGTCCTTGAACTTGATAAACTAACACATCTCAGATGGTGTTTTCATTTCTAGTATAAGGGGTGGAGAAATGAGAAATTATTGCATTAAAATATCAATATTTTAGTAATTTTAAGGTACTATAGTTATCACAATATTTGTATGAAATTAGGGGAGTAATGAAAAATAATGAAAGGAACGCGAATGAAAATAAAATAAATGAAAAGAGGAGTTTAACACTTGAATATAACTTCTCTGGGATCATCTATTGGGGAGAGGATTTGGACTTTTGAGATATAAAGGGATGATGGACATGTTAGAGGGTCTTAAAGAGATATTTTTTCTATAATTTATAAGAGGTACAAGGCTTGAGGGGTGTAATGAGAATATGTAAAGAGGGGTGGTATTTATAATGGAGGAGAGGTAGAGTTTCCCAGTATTATAATCGTTAGTTTAATATTTTTTCTTAAAAGTTTGAATAGTATTTATTCTTGTGACTAAAAATAGAAAATATATCATCTGAGTTAGAACCAATGGTCATTTAAATCATCCATGACACATGAATTATGAAAACAATCATATATTTATCATTTATTGTGAAATATCATATTTTACTCTTCACAAAAAATTCATGTATATTTGAAAAATTCCAAATATTAACCATAAAAGTTTTCCATGTAGAAGTCAAAAATGAAATCCATTATATGAAAATAATTTTTTAAATATGTGGAATTTATTTCTTAATTAAAATCATAATTTAAAAGAAAAATATAAATTTTAAAATTAAAACTTCTTTTCTAACACTTTGAAATATTAATTTTGGTCTCATAAAATGATCTCATGATAAAAAAGAATAAAAATATTATTGTGTGAATTAATTTTACTAAAATGAATTTTCCTTTATTTTATTAAATTAATCATTTATTTTAATTTAAAAAGCATTACTTACAAAAATACCAACAATTAATTAATAATTTGGAAAATATTTAATTAGTTTTATCGTGATATAATTATATCATATTATATCATTTATTAAGGATAAACATTATTTATACATTCATTAGTGAATTTACTATTCAATTGGATTATTTACTATTCATAAGGGCTACATTACTATTCCAAAGGCCAGATTACTATTTCATCGGTATCTATTCCATAACATCTAGAGATATCTTTTTTTCACTCATTATTCATTTATATGGTTTGTATTGTCTCCTATAAGAAATATTCATTGATTTTAATATACTTATATGAAGGGAATATTTATTGATAAAACACGGGGTTGTTATGGGGAATGTTCTAGATGTTTCCCAATGTTGAAAGATTTTGCCATTGGGGGTGCATAAATCAAGTAGTGAGTAGATGATAAAGAGAATATTCATTTCGATTTCCAATTTCTTGAGTATTATTATGGAAGAGTGACCATAAATTCGTTGACTATTATAACCTCACTCCATAATATGGTGAATGAATGTTAGTTATCTAAATTGTATTTCTTATTGATGAGGTAAAATATATATTGAGGAATGAACAATCGATTGGACCCTTGAAATTGATGATTTTATTTATATATGAGGTTTTATGATAGTCCCTATATGGATGAATGAGTAGTTGATTGAGAAATCAAATGCCCAAATATGTATTTTTCAGTTCAGGCATACTAGTGAACCACATGTATTATTCAGTCATTTTCCTTCCTTGAGTGGAAATGGGATGACATGACGATGAAACTCCTGATTGAATTTATGAGGACATATCACAATGGAGATGAATTATGGGTTATCATGGACATGCTGGTGAAGGATTCACATTTCATTACAATTGGAGAGATAGACTACATTATTTATTTGGGTAGCATATATGTTCATGAGATAGTGAATCACCGTAATGTTCCATGGAGCATTGTGTCTTATTGGGATTCATATATTACATATTTCTTATGGTGAGGGTTGTAGATGGATCTTGACACATGTGTTTATTTGAATATTTCCCATCATCCTTAGGCTGATGAGATGCTTGAGCATACCATCCACGCATTAAATGTTATTTTGTGGTCAAGTATCCTCTATTTTAGCGATTTATTGAAGGAAAATCCTTTTTTAGATATTTACATTTAAAATAGTTATTAGACACAAATTCACATATAACCATTCAAAAATATATATTATAAACCATATCAATCACCTTTATAATGGTTATAGGTGTCAGAGTAATTAGTTATTAGGACGAGTCTCTTGAAGGAGACCTTAGAGAATATATGAATTATTGGGAAGTAGTTAGAGACCACTTAAAGTAGGTAGATATCATATACCAATTAGTGACACTATAAACTAGAGTTCAAGGTGGGAGACTGGGTTTTCTTATGAGTTTCTCCCCCATTAGGAGACATGTGTATTTAAAAGTATTGTAAGTTAAAGCCTTAGTTTGTGGGACCATTTACGGTTTTAGGGAGAATCAATTCCTAGAAAAATTATTTGTTCTTCCATAGATATAGGTTGTTATAAATATTTTATTGTATGTTTCTCACATTCAAATACAATATCCCTACACATATCATGTGGTTAGTGTCGATAAGGCAGAGTTGAATATAGACCCATTGTTCAAGGAGTGACCTTTTTGGATAGTGTATTATAGTGAGAATACTCAACATGGAGAAATAATACCACTCATATGGTTATAGTGTAATCATATGTGTATCATGGAGGATACTAGATAGAATGATTATGAAACATGAGTGATGTGGATAAATATTTTCATGTAAAAGTTTTGAAAGAATAGAGGGTGAAACTCAAAGATAAGATTATATATGGTGGGAAGGTTGTAACACTATAAAAAATAAAGTGTTTTTAATTGAATTTAATATTCACCAAAACTTGTGTAATTATAATGTTTTTGGATGTTGGACATGTTGGCGGGGTGAAATGATTAGTTTTGGAGGTTGGACCTGGGTTACTGTTGAAACTTTTCTCTTATTAGCTTGTCACAACACAAATCATAGGATCTTCACCATGATGTGGGTTTCTGTAAGATTTAATTTTTTTAGTGATTATGATGTCATGAAATATAATAGTGGAATTAAGTGTGATGATGACTACATAAGAGTATCTCTTGATATGTATATGATTAAAATTCATCTACGTGTGAATTGTCATTCCAACACACTTTCATTGATCTATAAAGGTCATACTGAGGGGATGGGGGTAAGGGGTTCCAGATCACAATAGAGAAGTGTTACTCCCTGAATTCTGTATAGTTAGGTAGTGGTACTGAATGTATAGAGTATGATACATAATGAAAAAATAAGGATTGAGTTTCAGGTTATATCAGGGTAAAGGATTCTGTATAGTGGGTAAGCAGGCTGCTCTCTCAGGGTGATCCTAACTGGGGCATTGATATATGTAGATTTTGTCCAACCCATAACACTGCAAAAAATATTTTTTAAAACATTTAAATTAATTAATTTAGAGGATTTAATCGGATCCTAAATTGAGGGTTTCCCTTGTTTCTTCAAGTATCATAACTACGATTCCCTATGCTCTAATCTCCATTCCTCTTCATCATACATTGGGATCTTCTCCATATGATATTGTAATAGTTTTTCACCAATCCCAAGGTGTTTCCATAGGTAAGGCAAACCCTCCTCGTCTAATCCTACTATATTTATTTTATTTGTTTCCCATTTATAGTGAGTTGTTCCTAACAAAATGTTTTTTTAAAGATTTTGTGATACAAAATATATTCAATTTAACTTTTTTAGTGATATTTGGTGTGAATGAAACATCTTTCCATAGGTAGATTATCCCTTTATTTCATATCAATGATTAATAATGTATCATGTCTTATATAAAATGTGATAAGTGAAACCCCTTTCATATTTCATATAAATCTATTTATATTTAAGTATTCACTACCTATAGAATTATTAAAACAATAATTTAGACCTGAGGTGGGTTCCTCTACTTAATAATTTACTCAATGTGCCTTATGAAGTTTCATTAGAAACTCATTAATAGTGAGTAACATGAGAAATCATTAGAGAGTTGGTGGGATAACCTGGATACAAGACTTTATCTGGGTTAGTGGCTCATGAGAAAAATCCTATATTCATTAAATGATTATAAATGATCTATGAATACATATAAGAGATGAATTTATTACTATAATGATTTTTTGGTGGTGCATCATTCACTATTGATATTCTAATCGTAACCAATCCATTTTGTGAATTGGGTTAAAGGTACCTCATCCACCAAGAGTTGGTAAGAAATTAGTACCACATACACTTTGTGATGTGTTGATAGTGGTACAACATCCACTTAAATAGTAACCATTGTGATATATCATCCACATTGAGATTATTGATTGTGGTGCATCATCTAACCAATTATTCAACTTTGTGGGATTCCATCCACCCTTGGAAGTAGTTCTGGTGTCGTATTGTCAATTTAGAGACTAATATTGGTGGTGAATTGTCCACCCAATTATTATTATTAGTGGTTTATTTTCTACCTAGATATGGTTATAGGTAGTGTATTATCCACCTAGAGATATATATTGGTGGAAATAATCCACATATAGTTGGATAGTTTTGGATATCATCCGCACTAGTAGTTGAATTGAGTGGTGTATCTTCTACCTGTGTTGTCTTGTCTTAGTGGCATATCGTCCACTTAATCAATGTAAAATTTTTATGTTATCAAAGAAATTATGGGTAAAATTAGTGCATCATCTAACTTATACTGTATATTCCTTATTTATCAGGTTATGTATTTTTTCTTTTAATAATGAATTAGTGATGGATTGTTTTTGTTGACTGATAATTATGTTTCTATATAATTAAAATGGTGATTCTTGATGGTGATAATTGTTTAAAAATATTTATAATATGATGAGTGATACATCTTTCATCCTAATGTTTTTGACCATAGGTATACATCCCATTTTTTCACAGTTTAAAGGAGGTATGGTCCCTCATGGTTAGGATGTTGAGCCATCTATGAGGTGACAAGTTACATATTTATTTTATTTATTATCATGCGATATCAATCATTCTTGTGTATTTATTAGACCTTATAGGGACACCATTTGTGGTGGAATACTAAGTTGTACTCACACATTTATCATAAACCAATGTACCCTAGAAGAACTCATGTTATGTGACCAATGGTTAAGTCACATAATGGTTCAAATGATTGGAATTTGAGGTGGAGTTTCTCTTCAATGATGGGACTATTCCAGGACATGAGACCAGTTTTTTGGATGTCTCATTTAGTTTTGTTTTATTTTTGACACAATTTTGTATGATCATTCCACATGAGATTATTTTATCCTATATTATTCATCTGATATGTATTTTACCTCATTTTTTAATTTTCATGATGTTAATATTTATTGTTGGCTATAAGTTTGTTGTGTTTTATATCTTATACTGTTGTTAGGTTAGGCTGCTTTTGGATGAATGATTTTTTGTTGTGTTTTGATTGTTATCTATACCATAGGTTATAGTATCACCACTGGTTTCTTATTTACACTCATCACTAATTGATAGCCTCATGTGTACGAGGAGGGTGTTCTTAAGGTTTGTGTTGACCCAATTTAGTTAGGGAGGAGGTGAACCAGATCATGGATCTTACACATACCACAATCATCAACTATGGAAAAAGTTGGCTGGGACTGAGTAAAAAATGTCACTAAATCTATCCATCTATCTATAATTCATTTATAAGAAATGAAAATTGATAATATGAATGAATAATATATTGTATGTTCACTATTATATGATCGTAATAGGGTTATTATTTTCAAATTACTCTTACTCAAATAGTTGAATCAAATAGGAAACACATAAACTCTGATATCGTTCATATGAAACAAAAACCATGTGTAATATAAAAATATGACTAATGTGTGTACCTTAGACTAATATAGGCCATATTTTCTATCCTCAAACAAGATTTTCATAATGTTCTGACAAAAAGGATCCAAATGACTCACGCCTTTAGGGTGTATACATGGGATGTAATAAATCACTAAATGATTTAGATGAACCCTCCCAATAATCAAAGTATTCTATTACCTCTCAAGTGAAAATGGAATGAGCATAGATCATTAGGGTGAATATGTAGGAGTTGTGGAACAAAAATATCAATGTATTTAGTATATTTACATAGGCCTCATGAAACTCTAAATCCTTTCATGAATTTATTTTTTTGTTACATTACATTTGAGTAAACCATCGATTAAAATATTTATCATAATTGGATGGAAATGAATTATTACAGTCATTTAATTATGTGAAACATTATCATTAATATATAGTGTGGAATTAATCTAAATGTTTACACATTATGATTTTCTTCAATATCAATTGTACATTTTGATTGATCCATATTACCACACTGTATATATGTTTTTATCATACAATTTTATTTATTTAAAAATAATTATTTTAGGGATATTAAATAAAAATATTACACTATGTAATATAACCTAGATAATTCCTTATAATATAAAACCATGTAAAACTGCAATCCATTGATTATATCATGCATTATGATATATTTATATTGTACATTACGATGTAATCCAACATCTTCATATATATTATATTAGATTTATTATATATCTCTATTATTCTCCCAATTCCAAAAAAGCCTTATAATAATTGTTTTATACCCACTAATATTTTATTTTATATAGTAACTGGTGAAACCATATCCCAAATTCCTTTAGAAAATCTTCAAAAACACTTTTTGATCGCTATAGTCAACTAAACCTTGTATCGTATCATATGATATACCTTGTGAATATCCATCCAAAAATAACTCTAGATAAATACTGATATGTTTTATAGTTTCTATATGAGTTTCATAAAACTAAATCCTATTTCAATCATCCATAAGGTGAATCCCCATTGTCCTATATTGCATTGGAAAAAATTAGAATTCCAGAATTCAAAAACATATCAAATAGTGGAATGTTTCAATGAATTAGTTCCACTTAAGCTACAAATTGATTATATTTTATATTCATAAAAAAGGTTTCTATATAAATTCTTCCAATAGATCAATCACATAATTTTAATCAGTTTTATACGATCCATTTGTTCAAGACAATGAGTAACCACAAGACAAAAAATATGTAAATCCAATATATCTACTAAAAATTCTTGATTTCCGTATTATATATTCACCAAATGGATAAAAACATCCAATTTGATTAATTATATTGGATGATCACATCATATAACCCTAATATAACAGATAATATAATAACAATTCAAATAATGGTATGGCCAAACACTCCTCTCATCAATCCCAGTTGACAATTTCATACTCATCAAATGAGAGGAAAAATTCCATATTGATTAAACATAATTAATTGTATGATCAACATCATACAAACGACCCGTAGATTATCTAAACATTAAATATTGATTAAGATATCTATTATATTATGAAGGACGAGAAGAAAGGTTTCTTATCTTACTTAAGGTAAAAATGAAGTCCATATTTGAAACTTTTACAGATAGTATTCCAAATAAATATGGTGTCACACTCTATGTGGTATACTTCCTAGGTCTTCCAAAGCAAAAAACAATAATTATATATCTGATGGGAATATTTCATATACTAATATTGAATACTAATCACACTAATGGTATTAATTTTTTTAACCTATAATACACTCATATGTTCATTTTTTTGGATAATTGAATATCAAACTTGGATAGGTTGATTATAATTTCACTTCTTGTGTAAAATTCATAAAACATGAAAAAATTAAAAAGTATGAATACCATTTGAATTAATTGATAGATTTTAAATTCATAAACTCACTTAATATCACTAAATCACTTTTATAACAAATAGTCTCATATCTTATATGAATGACTACAAAATTCCTTCTGCTAGCTACACATTACATTTTATTAAACATATTACATATCAATGTAACTCCTTCCACATCTCTCTGTGACCATCTAATACGAACCTCCAACTAAAAATAAATATTGAGTAACATCTATAAGGATATTAGATTTGAATAATGGTGTGACTTAATAATGATATTCCTAGTGGTCAACTTAATGAACATATCCTAAAATTAATTTTATTCACAATATCCAATGTTATGATGTTAATATCTTCAAATTTCTACATAGAACTATTCATATGTTCATTATCATCATATCATGATAATTTCAATAAATTTAATTTTATATTACGATGGAAATAAAATTTATCTATTTACATTATATAATTAAAAACATATCCTTAATTCTTTTCATCGATAAAGTTACTTTTAATTTGAATTTTGAGTAGATTACATTTTATTTTTTAAACCTTAAACTTCTCTAAATATTAGCATAATCCCAGTAGCTTATTATAAACTATATTATTTTAAAAATATCATAATGATATACATATATATTATCCTTTGTTTAAAAAATAATATTTATTCTCTTTTCTGTTAATTTTATCAAATTACCGATTACCAACCATTTATCATCAAAATATTGTTTATGGATGGCGAATTATTATAAAAAATAATTTTTTTCCATTAAAATATTACATTTATGGGATGCATAATCACAATTTCTCATATTTTAAAAAATATTATGTGAATATATTTTATCCCAGATAAAAAATATTTATCATTTCCTTTTTTTTCAAATATGTTTTATGGTAAACGACTCATATACCATGTTTTTCAAAACAATAATATCTTGTTTTTTTATAAAAACTAATTTATTTTAAAGAAATATATTATTATATAAAATATATTGGAAAAAAACATACATTATTTAAATAAATATAAAATTTATATATTCCTTTTTATTACAAACTTTCAAAATATAAACCATTTTCTATACATGAATGAAAACTACAATAATCATATATTCTTACCTTGATTTTGAAATATAGTACATTTGATATATTTTTATGTTATATATTTTGTGTCATATAGCTTTTAAAATGAATTAATTGATTTCTATAATATTAATATCAGATGTGGAATTTCCACAACTATTCTCAAACCTGTTTAAGTATCCCTGAAAAATTGACCATATATAAATAATTTTCATTCCTCATGACATGTCCTTTCGGTTTTTATAATCTTGAATGACTTCTGGAGGAGTCATTATTGGAATTTACCATTAAAATTTTCTTTTTTTAGTATTATATTTTATGAATTTTCACTATCAATATATCACCAATATATGGATATATCATGGAACTTTTTTCTCTCACGAATAATTTTATAGAATTCGATAAAATTTAATAGAACTCATTAACACCATAAAAACATTGTGAATGATGATTAAATAATTAATTATATGAGAAAATTAATACATAATATAATAACTTACATCTCCCTATGTTATTAATGTTCCATTTTATATTGAGTTAGTGAGTGGATACTAGAGTTATTGGAGGCATTTTGTATCTAATGTCTGATGACCATGTCCTGAATACCATATAAGTACATAGATCACATCATTTAACACATTAGGTGCACCTATAACTTACTAGAGGCTAGTAAAATACTAAGGGTTGAGAAATGTGAGAATAAGATATTTTCACTATAGTGTGATAAAAAACTATATTGGGGAAGATCTTAAATTTAAATAATCCACATTAACATCGACCACAATGATGGAAAAATTATATAACCAGTAGAATAGAGTGAATATAAATCAATAAAAAATTGAATGAGATGAGATAAACAAGTGATAAAATTCATTCACATACCAATTTATCAAAAAATTCTATAAAATAAGGGAGTCTCGGAATGAATGTGATATAAATGTGTAAATAAGGCAAACAAGGACTAAATACCAAAATTGAAGACCTCATGGTTGTAAAGATCCATGGAGGAAATCAAGGAAAACCCCTATGTAATCCTTTGGTGCATCCACCAAAATTACTATTTGAGATAACCCATAATCCGCACTCCACAAATATCTTTCCCCTATTTTCGGGGCTTGTCCCATTACTATATCACATAAAAAATCATATGCATGAATATTGTTATAAAATATATAATGCATGAGTATAAAAATTCCCCATAGGGGGTATTTAATCCACACCTTAGTCAAAAGTTATAATCTAAAATGCATTCATGGATAATAAAAATATTGAGGAATAATAAGTGAAATGATCAATATGCTTAAAAATAGCCGATGAAATATGTATAGATAAAAAGTAAACTCTGTATATTAATAAGATCTATACATGAAATACATATTTCTTTTCTTATTCTTGGGATATATGATGATCATAAATAATATTCCAAGGTATCAATCCCAATCTAAAGGAAAATTAAATAAGTATAATATTTTAGTAGAATGTCAACTCTCATTCTTGAAAAATGGAATCATGAATAATAAGTAGGGAAGCGTTAGTTCCGATCTATTGTGGAAAATAATAAGGTGTATAATAATATTGGGAGTTTCAATCCCATACCAAGATATTGAAATATATATTAATAATATATGTTCCTAGGAAACCTCTAGACAAGCACATTATAACCCATTCAATATAATCAATCATTCTCAAATTTTATGTGAAATAACCATATACCAAATCATGGAAGCACAAAATATAGACCTATTATCTAGGGAAATTATTGAATCAATACATATAAGAAAACAAGCAATAAAAATATAAGAATCAATGTTAATATAACAGTTAACATGTATAATATTATTGACATTCCTGGTATGTGTCCAATTAGAAGAATAATATACAGTTCAACATAAAACATCTCTAATACAGGGAGGTAAATAGAAGAATATAGAATAAATATCTACTTAATTAAACTCTTAAAATTAGTTATTAATTTTACAATCTGGGGAAAGAAAAATAATAATCTTTCCCATATATTTTGGTAAGGACTTTATTATAAAATAATCATAGGCCATAGTTATAAAAATATTTAAGAACTATGTAAAACAATTTATAACAAGATTTATTTTTTTAAAAGTCCAAAATAAAATTTTATAACTTAGAACAAAAAGATTTATATCCCAATCCTTAATATGTAATAATGGACGAATGGGTTTACCTACAAAAAAATATATAGGGAGATATTCCTCTAGGCCAATGGAAAAATATTACAACAACTATTGAATTACTAAAAAAACTTATAAATGGGAGGACTTAGGATATCAATTTATACTATAAGAGGATATTAATTTTAATAAAAAAATTATAGGTAACGAATTCTCTTTTTCAATTGGTAACTCCCACAATGTCTAGACCAATATAAAAAATAATAGTTTAAAAGATTCAACAGACTTAAGTTTAAGGAATTTAGATTTTGAGTCACTAACATTGGAAATTAGATTTAAAATCAATATATATAACTTTATATGATGAATCAAAAGTTATTTAGAATATGACTGATGAAAGGATGAGATTAAAGGAGAGGGATATAGTTTAAAGCTCAATAAGGGTGGAATAATATTAAAATGAAAGTTGGATCACAAGTATAATAATTTTTAGGGACATAATGTTTTATTTAAAATAAAAAAACATAAACCATTAACAAAAAAATGCAATTCCAATGGGTACCTAGTATAGGTAAAAAAATTAATCAGTAGTGCTATCAGTGGATTTATTAGCACATGTCCACGACCATGTATTTAGTTCCATCTATTAAACATTTAGATACAATCCTAGAAGCTTTTTATATCCCCTTACCCTTTTCACATCCATTAAAACTCCCCAACTGCTTTTCAAAATCGAATGATCCCTCATAATACAGTCAAATAGAAATGTATAGATAAAAATTAAATTAATTTACCAACCAAAAAAGTTTTGGGTCTTTATTATATCACGACAATTGAGCATATCATCCCTAAAAAACATGTCTGGCTATGATGCCTTTACATCATCCTCTTATCCCTAGTCTCATCTTATTGTTTTTTGTGATTACACTTAACCAAAACCACAAGAATTATCATACATCAAAACACATTGTGACTTTTATTAATGATATCAATAGGTTTCTCAATATAGGATACATAAATTTCAATCTCAAAATAATCACAACAAATCATTGGTATTAGTTTGGCTACAAACCTCATTATTTTAGAAACATGGAATGTGTAATGGAGATAAATAATTTTTAGAACTAATTCTCTTTTACAAATATTTTATTTCAATTAGATTCGAACATCAGAATATAAATAAATTATAATAAAATTTTAATATTTTACTATTCATATAAAATATTATATACCATAGTTATTAAATAAATATTGGTAGTTCATAATACACAGATCATAATGGAATTAAGAGCATGATCAATGATACCATAACATTGTAATATTACATTGAATTTTTTGCGGTCAAATAAGAATATAAAATGATTTCATAGATGTCAAGGAATCACTACTCGGGTCATCTAGGTAGTATGGGTTGACAACCCATAAATTCCTGGTATCCATAATTCACTCCCACAACCATCTTTGAGGAACATGTTACTCCCAATACCATTTTAGTGGACAATATTTTTTACTAAACCATGATCACTCCCTATTCGATCCATGCCTATCTCATGAGATTGAAATATTTACCCAATTAATTGGAGGTAGATATAGGTCCCCCTCATCTAATAAAAAATTCATACACACATATTCCAGAAGATCATAAAAACCCATATCATACACCAAGAAATGAAATGGGTATAATAAAAACTTCATCATAACATAACCAATAAAAAATAGACTCATTTTATAATCCATTAAGAAAATCATTACCCATTATATTTAATTTGTTTCATAATATAAACCATGAAAGTGAAAAAAAATTCATAATCATATAACCCATGAGAGAGAAATGGGTCAAAAAACATCAGTCCATCAGAATATAAACCATATAGACATAAAATATGAATATAAACATTAGATAATTTAAATATAAAATAATTAATAACACCAATAGATGTCATATTTGATGTAAAATAATTATTAAATATATTTTAAAATCATTTCATGAGGAAAATACACTTTATTATTTGAAAATTCTTTTAAAAACAGAAAACCAGTTTAAAACCATTTACTTTAGAAATAAACATGAAAAATTATAATGGATTCTAAAAACTAGTATTCCTTGAAAAAATATATAAGAATAATGAAACCATGTTCAAAAAAATATTCCTTGAAAATGTATAAAATAGGATTGATAAATTTTTAAAAAACCATTTTCCTTGAAAATATATAAAATAAGCTTGAAATAATTTTCAAAACCATTTCTTTGAAAACAAATGATGGAATCTTGAAAACATTTTGTATGATCATTTAATTGAAAAGGAATCCTAAAAACCTTTTTGAAAACATTGTTCTTTGAAAATAAATTTTAAACATATAAAATAATATTTGAAATTATCTAAATCATCTTCTTTGATAACAACCTTTTGAAAAAATATAAAGAGAACTTTGAAAATGATTTAAAACAATTTTTAAAAATAAAATTTTTTTCAATCCATTTTTCATTGAAAGTCACAGTAAAAATAATTAATGTTCTAAATATTAGTAAAAATATTTTTTATAAAAAGGAATATTTTAAAATTTTAATGGAATCATCAAAGGATGTGTGGTCATGATGGTGAATAAATCCATATATTCTGAACATTCATTTTATTCCAATAAATGTTTAGAAAATTTCCATGATCGGAAAATGAAAATAAGATTAATTTTTAATAAATATATCATTTAAAAGATTAAATTGGAAAATTTATTTTACATATTATAGGAAATATTATATATGTTCTAAAATAATTCTTTTAGAAAACACGTTTTATAAGGAACACAAATTTATGACCGTAGAGGGAGATAAAGATATATTTTCCTAAAAACATTCTAATTTTTTTGTAATAATTAATATTGATAAAATGGTACTAATAATTCAATATATTAAAAATATATAGAGGATAATAAAATTAAATATTTTTTGGGAATGATGGATCATAAGGTTTAATCAATGAATTTAAAATCACAAACAATCCTGAGAAACTATGAGATTGTTTCAAAAAACTCTTACCAATTGGTAACATTGAATCTTAGTCCCCATAAAATAAAATGAGATAAATTAAGACTAAAATATCATTTTAAGAATGAGATTCAGGATATTACATAGAAATGGGAATTGGGTACTCCTCTTAGTACAATATTGGTTCATAACCTGGAAAGTGTCTTAAAGAAGGAAAATTGAGACAAAAATACTTTACTGATTTGGTTATTTTTGAAACATAAAAACCATGAAAGAAAGATCATAAAATGGATATTTAAATACCCATAAATTTATGTGTATTAATAATAAAATAGGATGTGAACATGGGTAGGGTCTTATGGAAAATAAAAGTGTGGTAAGAAAACCCTTACATTAGGTCTTGACTATATTCATACACATTAAAAATATATATATAATAACTATAAGTTTGTCATAAATATAAAAAAACCATATTATCATATCTAATTCCACATATTATATTATTTTACCTTTCATTACCCGTATATTAACAACATTATGTTAATTTTATATTTTAGGTAATATTTGTAGGATCGAAATAATGATGTAGATGCTCAATTTACAAGAGGGGGGTGAATTGTAAACTTTAAAAATTCCATTGTAAACATTAATGTTTGTTACGAATAACTATGGTTTCCTTAAGCAAAGGAAAGGGCTAAGTTTGACAAGGTTTAAACTATGAAAATTCACAACACCTCTAATACCAAATGAAAACCTGGAAAGAGATACCAAAAGTAGGTTCCGGAAATATGGTTCTGGAAATTGAAACTCAACAAAAGATTACAATATGAGATTCTACCTTAAAGCGTATAGAATCTAAATGAAACAGAGTATAAGTAAGGAAGTATAAGAAAGTTTTACTTTCCTTATAATACAAAATGCAGTGGAAATAAACAAGTAGTAAAACTACAAGTAACAAGATATAAGTCTTTTAACCCAAAGAGAAGCGTATCCAAAAACCTTGGATAAAGGTCCCTTGATTTATACTTTCAAGCAAGTATGTCTTACCCACACCAGGGTAAGCCCTTGATACGAAGATCGGAGTCTCTGTCTTGTTATCCCCGCAAGCCCTCATCTTCAAGGTAGTTGGTCACCTATGTCTTCCTCAGCAAGGAAGCCCTCGAGCATCAAGGTAGTTGGCACCTCTTTGTTCCTATCCCCAGAAGTCCTCGAATGTAATCACCAACATTCGGAGTCGCATGATGCTTTGTGAGTTAATAAGATCCTATCTCTCTAGAAATCACTTCAACATCATCTATGCACAATATTGAAGAAGTTATTCATCAGTTCACATTTTTCAGCTCTTTCAAATGAGCTCCTATTTATAGGCATGGTCGGCCTCCTTCCCAACAGTTTTATTTTCCTTAAAAATCCGAGGGACCTGTACACGTGTCACTTAGACAACAGTTATTTTATAATAGAATAGACAAAATCGTTTTATAATAAAACAAGTGTAACAAAATGTACGACACCGTTTAAAATCTAACTCAAAAGTTCGGAATGAATGTTCGGAGTGTAAACAAAAACAATTTTTCGGAGTCTAAACAAGTACGGAGTGTATAAAACAAAGATGATCAGATTCTGTTTAATAGGTGAATTCGGAATGAGAATTTCGAATGAGAATTCGTCATCAGAACTTGTAATGAGAATTCATCATCAGGATTCGTAATGAGAATTCCTCATCAAGATTCGTAATGAGAATTCCTCATCTGAATTCGTATTGAGAATTCGTTGTCGAACTTCATAAGGATTTGTATCCTGAATCTGGAGTAGAACTTAATCAGAGTTCGTATCCAGAGTTCGGAATGAAACTTTATCACAGTTCTCATCTGATTTCGGAGTGAAACTTTATTACAGTTCTTATCCAGAATTCGGATTCTAAAACCGAATACATTATATCAAAGTATCAAACAAATCTGAGAAAATAGAAATGAATCCGAATTTTATACATAAGAAAAATATGGATGAAAATATGATAAGGATAATTTTTCTTACAAAATCGATTTTCCTTATAAAAGAAATTTTTCTTATAAAAGTGATTTTCTTAAAGATAAGGTGTTTGTGATTTTCAAAACAAGAAGGAATGGAAAATTCATAAGGAAAACCTTATTGACTCAATAATCTCCCCCTTTTTTGAAAGCACAAACATCCTTGAAAAAGAAATTCTAAGAAAAGAAAAAAAACATTAAGGCTTATCTCCCTTTATTTTAATGATATTGATGAATACGAGTAACTCCCCCTTAGGCTTTGAAACTCTATGGATCGTATTCGAGATTTCCATAGTGACATTTCATTACAAATAAGATAGTATTCTTTAATGAAAAACTCCCCCTTAGATAAGCTCTTATTAGAGTTCTTTTTCCTTAAGGATCTTTTCCTTCTCCCCCTTTGTGATTTTCAAAAAAAATTTGAGGGAATGGAAAAAAATATCAAATTACCTGAAAAATTAGTAATAATAATAACAAAAGAAGAGAAACCAATATTTTCATTAATTTTAAGGAATGAAATATACAATAAAAAAGATCGGATTTAACTATTTCGGATCTTTTTCCTTCGAAATGAGCCCCTTAAGAATAGTCTTGATATTCTTTAGGTCTTTATGGGCTTCTTCAGCTTGCTTCTCTAAGACCACTATTCTTGCAGATTGAGCTTCAATATTTTCTTCCTGGGCTATACTCTTTTCTTTCTGAGCCTTCAACTTTTCTTCCTGAGCCTTTAATTTCTCTTCAAACTCAATCCGGTGATTCCTTTCAAACTTCCAGTTTCGAGAAACGGAATTCAGCTTCCCATTCAGATCTCTGACTTCTTGAATCCAGAAGTTCTTCTCATCTATCAACTTCTCTTCAATGATTGAAGTCGGCTCATTTATCTTCTTGTCCTTAGTTTCAAAAGAATCTTTAACATGGTCTTGAAATTCATCAAATAGCCTCATATCTTCTACAGTTTTCCTCGACCAGCTCGTCATCCTCTTGCAAGATCTTTTGTGGGATTCATAGCCAACAAAAAAAGATTTGAATTTAGCTTCTATCCCGACACACTTATCTATGACCATGGATACAGAGTCTGATTTCTGATTCAAAGCATGTTGGGGCATCTAACATCTTGAATCAATAGTCGAGATGGTCAGAATAGAACCCACTAAATTCCTCAAAGATTGAACAACAAAGTCATGTCCCAACGAGGATGACTCCGAATCCAAAACATTGCTTGGAGAATT
Source organism: Viscum album (assembly GCA_963277665.1). Lineage (NCBI taxonomy): Eukaryota > Viridiplantae > Streptophyta > Magnoliopsida > Santalales > Viscaceae > Viscum > Viscum album. The sequence continues at coordinate 279,772,284 of OY728120.1, read as the reverse complement.
TTCTTCCTCAATAATCTCCAACTTCCTTTTAGACGAATCACCAAATTCTCTTTTCTTTCTTGCCACTGATTTCGGAGTATAAACAAGGAGTTTCTTTCCCTTGTCCTTTTTTGGAATGGATTCTTGATCTGGAGTTTTCTGCTCTCTAGTAGATACTCGAATAACATCATCAACAACTTTTTGAAAAACATCTTCCTCATTATTATTCTTCTCTGGAGTTACTAAATTAGAGGATTCAGCCTCTGATGTTCGGAGTGACAGATGTTCCGAAGGTGACCCCTTATAATCATCTACTTCTTTTCACCACTTCCTTCAGCAACTGCTTCTTCCTCTTCCACTTGCTGAATCTGCTCGAGTTGCTCAACATGCTCAGCTCTAATCTCTTCCGGAAAATCAATGTTTCTTCCTGGAGTCTCGGGTAGAGAATCCAAGGATAAGGATATCAGAACTGGGATGTTTCCGGAAACCAACTCATTAAATTTTAACAAAGCATGGACTGCCTCAGCTTCTGACATCTTCTTCTTGAGCTTCTTTTCTTTTGCTAGTATTACCAATTCATCTTCTGTCCTATCCTTCAAAGCCTTAGCTTCCGCAGGATCCAATTCGAACTACGGATCCCCTTATTTCCTTTTCTCTTTATCTACTCTCCATTTCGAAACTACCTCATCAGGATAGGCTTTCATCTTATTCGGTTTTGGAGGTGTAGTTTGAACTTCCTTAGATTTAGGATCCTCTACTTCAGCTGCAACTTCATTCAAGTTTCTTTTCATTACTGGCTTAGATGATTCTGGTTCAGCAGCCTTCGGAACCACTTCTTCTTGATTTGGCAAGTCGAAGAACTCCCCAGTCTCCTTGTTGAAATCCACATCCATCCTCTTAAGAGTATCATCACTCACCAACAAAATTTTGAAAACCCTTGGCTTTATTATGCAATCTTCTTTGAAAGACTCAAGGCACCGAACTATTAACTTTGATAAAATTGCTGGGTACATTACGATTTGGGCTCTGAGAATTTCTTTCTTAACATTCTCAATAGTTATAATAATGTGCCTCATGAAGTTATACTTCCTTAGATTTATCAGAAAATCTAAGATATAGATTTCACTCTTCTTCAGGCTGTCTTTATCACCTTTCCTAGGTACTATAATACCTTGTACCCACAACTCTAGAATCCGGAAATTTGTAGGCAAGCTAGAAATTTTTAGAGCCTTGTCGTATGACAGTCTGAGAGTTTCCAAAGATTTTTCCTTGTCGAAGATTCCTTTAGAATCTCTCAAAACGTGAGATATGAACTCGGCTTCTCCTTCATAGGTCAGCCCTACCAAGATTGCTTCCTTGGTATAGGAAAGCTTATAAGTCCTTCCATAAGACATAAAAGAAAATTTCTCCCTATTATCTTCCTTAAAGAAGGAAACTGTTTCATAGAATTCAAAAAGTATCTTCGAAAAAACATCATCATGATTCCCCGGTTTGCACACAACAATATCTTCCCACCCGTTCAGCTTTATGTTCTTCAAAATAAGAGAATCATAGTTGTTGAAGAAATCCGGATGAACCAGCCTTTATCTTTAAACTAACCATTGTGAAATTGGCTTAGAGGATGACATTTTTTTAGAAGCAAATTCAACAAAGATTCGGGTCTAAAGACTTCTGAGATGTTCATAATAGTGGAAGATGAAGTTCAGAATAGATTTAAAATAGAGAGGTAGAGTTTCAGGACGCTGGGGCTTGAAATCGATGTGGGAAAACATTTTTGGTCCCCATTATATAGGCAACGAGAAAACGGTTCATCTTCCACGGTTGATCGAACGATTGTGAAAATCTGAGATCAGATCTGACGGTCGAAAACCAATTCTCAGAAAAACATGAATCTGATCTTTTTGAGGTTTTATTAAAACAAAGATTTAAGAAAATTATAATCCGAAAAAAAATTATAAGAAAATACCAGCATGTAAAGTATGACTAAGAAAATTTGGGTAAGGAAATCATACCTTTAGGGTTGGATTAGGAGGATTATTCGTAATGGATAATATTAAAATGACTACGAAAAATCTTTATTATGAAAAGTCATAGTTTGAAAAACTCACTACGTAAAACAAACTCAGTACAGAAAACTCAGTACAAAAATTTCATAATAGAATTTGAAAATGAAAATCTCATTTTGAAAGATTCAGTACGAAAGTCCCGTTACGAAAATACCAAAACAAATTTTCCATTCCGGATGTTTTCAATACGAAAATTCCATTCCAGAAGTTTTCTATACGAAAATATCCATTCTGGAATGTTTTAGTTCCGGAAATTCCATTCCGGAATTTCAGTTCCGAAAAGTTTGAAAAAAATATTTGAAAAACATTGTTAATCTAACAATCAAATGTACTCCCCCTATGAAAAGGAGTTTTTTACTGTAAGGAGTCTTTTTCAACAGAATGTTGATTAAGAAGGATTACCTTACGGTTATCATTCCTAACTTCTGTTTAATGTATTCAAATCTATCAGAATGAAAGGATTTTTTTTAAAATATCAGCAAGTTGATCTTGCGTTCTGATAAACTGAAGAATAATATCTCCTTTAAGTGTGTGATCCCTAAGAAAGTGATGCCTAATATCTATGTGTTTTGCATGATAGTGATGTGTAGGGTTCTTACTAAGGGCAATTTTACTTGTGTTATCACACAAAATTTTAGTTTTAGTATAACTCAATCCATAGTATGTGAGTGTGTGTTGCATCCACAACACTTGAGCACAACAACTTCCAGCTGCTACATATTCAGATTCAGCAGTGGAGAGTGCTACAGAATGTTGCTTCTTACAGGAGCAAGAAACTAGTGAATCTCCTAAGAAATGAAATGTTCCGGATGTAATTTTTCTATCCATTCTACATCCACCAAATTCAGCATCAGAAATTCTTTTTAGGATAAAATCATTTCCAGAAGTATAAAATAATCCTAGATACATGGTTCCATTAAGTTAGCGAAAAATTATTTTTACTGCCTTTAAGTGATATTCCTTAGGATTGGATTGATATCTTGCACATAAGCATACTGAAAACATTAACTCTGGTCGACAAGCTGTTAGTTATAGTGGACTTCCTATCATACCTCTAAAAGATGTTTGATCTACTGGTTTCCCAGCTTCATCAAGATCTAAAGAGTTTGAGGTACCAATAGGAGTACTTATACTCTTGGTGTGGTCATAACCATACTTTTTAAGATGATCTTTAATATACTTATGTTGATATATGTAAGTTCCTTATGGTTTTTGAGAAATTTGAAAACCAAAGAAAAAAGTTAACTCAGCCATCATACTCATTTCAAACTCATATTTCACTAGACTTGTGAAAGAGTTGGTCAAAGATTGCTGAGTTGAACCAAATATGATGTCATCAACATAAATTTGAACAATCATAACATTTTTCTTATCTTCCATTATAAAAAGGGTTGGATCTGCATTTCCCTTAACATAGTTATTTTGAAACAAAAATCCAGTATGTCTATCATACCATGCTCGTGGGGCTTGTTTAAGGCCATACAGAGCTTTGGTAAGTCTAAAAACATAATCAGGATGTTTTGTATCTTCATAGCCAAGAGGTTGTTCAACAAAAACATCCTCTTGAACATAACCGTTAAGAAAATCACATTTCACATCCATAAGAAAAAGTTTAAAATTAAATAATGCTGCAAAGGAAAGTAGAATAAGAATAGATTCAAGTCTGGCTACTGGAGCATAGGTTTCTTCATAGTCTATTCCCTCTTGCTGATTATAGCCTTTAGCAACAAGTCTAGATTTATTTCTTACTATGACTACATTTTAATCACATTTATTTCTGAAAACCCATTTTACTCCAATTATAGAATTTTCCTTAGGTCTTTCAACCAAAGTCCAGACTTTATTCCTTTTGAATTCATTTAGTTAATCTTGCATGGCTTTGATCCAATCATCATCACCTTACACTTCATCAGTACTTTTAGGTTCTAATTGTGAAAGAAGTGCTAGATGTTCTACTTCATTTCTTAAGGAACTTATAGTCCTTACAGGTTTATTTACATCACCAATGATACTATCACTGGGATGATTCTTAAGAAACACCTGATTCTGGTTTTCACAAGCATGTTCATAAACATGGGGTAGAAAGTCTTCTGGGGTAAACATTTCAGAAGTATCTTCTTGAACATTTTCCTTATCAGAAGATTCTTCTATCAAAGGTTGATAATCAGTTTTTGAAAACACATCCGAGGATGTAGGTTGGGCTTGTTTAAAAACAAAAGGATAAGACTCATAAAATTTTACATGTACTGTTTCTTCAACAGTACATGTATTTTTATTAAAAACTCTATAAGCCTTAGAAGTTGTGGAATAACCTAAGAAAATTAATTCATCATATTTTGGTGCGAATTTATGTAGATTATGTTTAGTATTCAGAATTAATACTTTGCAACCAAAAACCTTGAAGTAGTATAGTCTTGGTTTTCTACAATTCCATAACTCATAAGGAGTTTTATTAAGAAAAGGTCTAATCAAAACTCAATTTATAGTATAGCAAGCAGTACTTACAGCTTCAGCCCAGAAATTTCTAGCTATAAAATATTCACTCAACATGGTTCTAGTTATCTCTTGAAGAATTCTATTTCTTCTTTCAACTACACCATTCTGCTGAGGAGTTCTAGGTGCTGAGAAATTTTGAGTAATACCTTTTCTACTACAAAAAGTTTCAAAATCAGAATTTTGAAATTCTCCTCTATGATCACTATGAATGGTTTTCAATGGAAGGTTTTTCTCATTTTTAACTTGAGCTCTAAAATTTTTGAAATAAAAAAAAGCTTCAGACTTCTTTGCTAGAAAATAGACCCAAGTAAATATAGTGTAATCATCCACTAGAACAAACACATAGTACTTGCCTCCAATACTTTCAGTTTGTGTTGGACCAAAAAGATCCTTGTGCACTAACTGTAATGCATCGGTTGTTGATACTTCACCGATTGATTTAAAACTTGATTTATGTTGCTTTACATATTGACAATGATCACAAACTTTAGAAGAATCAAATCTAAGCTCTGGTAGATCCTTAACTAGTTTCTTCTTAGAGAGTTTACATAAGTTCCTAGGATTACAGTGACCTAGTCTTCTATGCCATAACCAGGAATGATCTTCCATTGCACTTAGGCAAGGTAAATCTTGGCTTATAAGATCTTCTAAGTTTAAAGTGTAAACATTCTCTTGCCTATTAGCTGAGAGAATAAATTCTTCCTTGTAATTTTGAACTAAGAACTTATCATTCCTAAAATTCACAAGGTAACCTTCATCACATAACTGACTTATGCTAATGAGGTTGTTCTTAAGACCCTTAACAAAAATAACATTTGAAATCAAGGTCTTACCAAGAAGAACAATATTACCAATACCAACAATCTCTCCCTTAGCATTATATCCGAAAGTTACCCTTCCTCCTTTCGTTTTGATAATCTCTTAAAAATAGATTTTGTTATCAGTCATGGGCCAGGAACATCCACTATCCATATAACATGTATTGTTGCTGGAATTCTCCTTATTTTCCTGAAATCAAAAAGAAAATTAGACTTTCGGAATCCAAACTTGTTTGGATTCGAGATTTCCAGATAACAAAATTTTTGGAACCGACATTTTCTTAGAAAAGTAAGCTTTTTGAAATACTAAGGATTGGGTTTTGATTAAGGAACAATTCTTTGCCCAGTGACTACCACATTGACACTTAGTACAAAATGGGGCACTTTGAGGAACGAAATAATTGTTACTAAAAATTGGTTTTTCCTGGGTATAACCACATCAGGATTTATTTCTTAAAGGTTGTATTTGGGAATACATTTTATCGAAATTTTCCATTACCATGGGTAAAGATTGATAAACACTTCTTTAAGGAAAAAATTTTGGACTTGAGTTTTATAACCAAGTTTTTATCCTCAAAATCATTAGTTTTAGAACTAGAGCTAGGCTCGAAAAAATATTTCTTAGAAATTACTTTTTCTAACTCTTTGGAAAGTTTTTTCTTCTCAGAACTTACTTCCTAAATATTTTTTGAAATACTTTCAAAATCTGCATTTTTCCTATCAAGAGCTTTAGAAAGATCTGATATCTCTTCTGTAAGAATAGAATTCCTAGAGTTTTCCTTATCAAGTTTCTTATTGAGTTTAGAATTCTCAATCTCAAGGAGTTCATCAACCCTAGAGACTTCTTCATAAGTAGGTAAAGTATTTTCTTCATCAGAAGAGGATTCTTCATCAGAAGAGTTATAATACTTACTATCATTGGAATTTAAAGAATCATTGGTCAATGATTCATCATTTCGTACCTTAGCTATAAAACAATGATTATCAATAGGTAATCTGGCTATAAGACCAAGATTTTTCTGTCCTAAAGATTCGTAATCAGAAGATTTATCTGAAGAGTCACCACCACTGGCACTCTAGGTGTCATTAGCTTTCAAAACGTTTTTAGCATTGGCTTTATAATACGTCTTTATATTCCTGTCTGAATGTCTTTCTTTCCTTTCTTTCTTTTTAAGCAGAGGGAAATCTGGTCTAATATGTCCAGCTCTCTTGCATTCATAACAAGTGCCTTCTCCATCTTTCTTATCTTTTATTTCCTTCTTCTTATACTTGGATTGGAAACTTCTTTGGCCAGCTATCTTGTTCATCCTTCGAGCAAGATTTGCTAATTCATTCTCCGATATTTCACTCTCACTAGATTCGGATTCGAAAATAACTTTCCTAGACATGGATCTGGTTACTCTCTCAGGAGTCTTAGCTTTCATCTGATTTGATGTTGTTGTAAAAGCAACAGTACCATTCCCATTCTTCTTCTTGATGTTGTCAGCATCTCTCTTCATTCTGGTCTCATGTTGAAGAAGAGTTCCAAATAACTCATCAAGATAAATTTGAGTGACCTTCTTGTTCTCATTTATAGCAGTTCTTTTGGATTCCCACTAATTTGGCATAATATCAATTATCTTGTCCACAAGTGCTTCATCATCTAACCCTTTTTCTCCCATAGACTGTAGGCTGTTGACGATAGTCATAAATCTCTGTTGAACATTACAAATTGGTTCTCCATACGGAAAGTTGAAGCCATGATATTTAGCATTAAGCATAGCTCTTCTAGTCTCAATCACTTTAGAAGTTCCAAAGTGTGTAACCTCTAACTTCTCCCAGATACAAATAGCTACTTCAAAAGATGAAATTTGGCTATATATATTTCTGGTCATTGAACAATGTAGAGTATTGCATACCTTATAGTTGAGTTGATACTCTTGATTTTCCTGGTTAGTAAAAGTTCATACGTCCTTATCAGGTATTTTATAATCTCCAGTAAGCATAAAAAAGTGGTCTACTCCAGTATTGATAAAAAAAGTCTTCATTCGGTCTCTCCAGTATTCATAGTCATTGCCTTCAAATATTGGTGGTCTTGTAGGATTTAGATTATAAATTGAACCGACATTGATTCCTACCATACTTGAACAACCTTCGGTACACAAACTTGTTAGTAGCAAAAGTTTGTAATCACAAAGTTCAGAATGGGAAAGTGATCAAGAAAAACTTATACGTGTGTACAAGTATTCCATAGACCTCCTCTGATACCAATTGTAGGATCGAAATAATGATGTAGATGCTCAATTTCAAATATGGGGGTGAATTCTAATCTTTAAAAATTCCTTTGGAACCTTTAAAGTTGGTTACAAATAACTATGGTTTCCTTAAAAAAAGTAAAGTGCTAAGTTTAACAAGGTTTAAACTACGAAAATTCACAACACCTCTAATACCAAATGAAAACCTGGAAAGTGATTCCGAAAGTAGGTTCCAGAAATATGGTTCCCGAAATTGAAACTTAACAAAAGATTACAATATGAGATTCTACCTTAAAGCGTATAGAATCTAAATGAAACAGAGTACAAGTAATGAAGTATAAGAAAGTTATACTTTCCTTATAATAAAAAATTCAGCGGAAATAAACAAGTAGTATAACTACAAGTAACAAGATATAAGTCTTTTAACCCAAAGAGAAGGGTATCCAACAACCTTGGATAAAGGTCCCTTGATTTATACATTCAAGCAAGTCTGCCTTACCCACACCAGGGTAAGCCCTCGATACGAAGATCAGAGTCTCTATCTTTCTATCCCCGCAAGTCCTCAACTTCAAGGTAGTTGGACACCTCTATCTTCCTCAGTAACGAAGCCCTCGAACTTCAAGGTAGTCGGCACCTCTGTCTTCCTATCCCCGGAAGTCCTCGAATGTAATCACCAACATTAGGATTCACACGAAGCTTTGAGAGTTAATAAGATCCTCTCTCTCTAGAAATCACTTCAATAGCATGTATGCACAATTTTGAAGAAGTTATTCATCAGTTCACATTTTTCAGCTCTTTCAAATGAGCTCCTATTTATAGGCAAGGTCGGCCTCCTTCCCAACGGTTATATTTTCCTTAAAAATCGGAGGGACCTGTACACGTATCACATAGACAATGGTTAGATTATAACAGAATAGACGACATCGTTTTATAATAAAACAAGTGTAACAAAATGTAGGACACCATTTAAAATCTAACTCAAAAGTTCATAATGAATGTTCGGAGTGTAAACAAAAACAATTTTTCGGAGTCTAAACAAATACGGAGTGTATAAAACAAAGATGATCAGATTCTGTTTAATATGTGAATTCAGAATGAGAATTCAGAATGATAATTTGTCATCAGAACTTGTAATGAGAATTCATCATCAGGATTCGTAATGATAATTCTTCATCAGAATTCGTAATGAGAATTCCTCATCTGAATTCGTAATGAGAATTCGTTGTCGAACTTCATAAGGATTCATATCCTAAATCTGGAGTAGAACTTAATCAGAGTTCGTATCCAGAGTTCGGAATGAAACTTTCTCAAAGTTCTCATCTGATTTCAGAGTGAAACTTTATTACAGTTCTTATCCAGAATTCGGATTCTAAAACAGAATACTTTATATCAAAGTTTCAAACAAATCTGAGAAAACAGAAATGAATCCGAATTTTATACTTAAGAAAAATATGGATGAAAGTATGATAAGGTTAATTTTTCTTACAAAAGCTATTTTCCTTATAAAAGAAATTTTTCTTATAAAAGTGATTTTCTTAAAGATAAGGTGTTTGTGATTTTCAAAACAAGAAGGAATGGAAAAGTCATAAGGAAAACCTTATTGACTCAACAATATTCACTTAGTTTTTCATATAGGTTTTTAATTCTTATTCTTGATCCTTATAAATAGGTAATGATTTAATTATTTATGGAATTTAAAAAACTATTTATATATCATATATATTCATTATTAAAATATTTATAATAATATATGATTTATTTAATTATGAAATTTAATACACTATTTTTGCTGACGGTAGGATTTATGTTTGCATGAACGTTGTTTCTATTTTGTTGTTGTATTGAACATTAGAATGTAAATAAAAAATATGTGTATATATATATAATCATTGAAATAGTATTTTTATTATATATATATCATATATGTTCACTCAAAGCATCTTTAATACATTCCATCAAATGTGTGAATGAGTCACATCACTTTGTAGAGGCAGTAGTCTACATGCCCCCAAAAGAAGTTATCACATTTACCCGAACATGAGAGCATGAAGGTTTGTTTTATATTATAATAAAAAAATAAAATAAATAAAACATAAAAAATAGTGTCCATCATAATTCCTAACCCTGATAGGTGGTAGTGAAAAAATGAATAACATCATTTCGTGGGGTGTTATTTTACTATATAAAAGGACTATAAGTTCATTACCCAGTAAATGGTTATGTGTATAAATTTAGGTAAAACCAGAAGATAAAAAATATAAGTATATTTATGATAACAACATTATTACATAATCATGGAATAAAAATATTTTAGGGGGAAGATAATGAAAATAAAATTAAGGAGTTAGAGGAGGGATAATTCCTCTTCTTTAGGTAACCTCTTTTGGTTTTAACCAAATGGCTTCCTTGGATTTATTTCCTCAAAATGTGAGGATTATAGCATGATCGGAGGGACATTGGGATCATATTTGGGTAGCTTTTGTGTGATTAAAATGTATTTAGATATATGAAGACGTGGGAGGGGTGGGTTCTTTTGTATAGTGGAGGAGGAGTATCATACTGGTAATGTTTTGAAAAGGGAATTCCACCCAAGTTTATACCCTTTAAAATTAATTCAATAATGTAAAATATTTGATAAGAATTGGTATTGGTTAAAAATATATTCATTAAATGGCTTTGGAAAACGGTTCTAGGTCATTTGGGTCCTTATGTATAAGGGTTGGTCCATTGTTATACTAATTTTTCTCTTAATCGTTATTATTAATTATAATCACATTCACTTTTATTTTGGGTAAAAAACTTATATTAAACTATTAGAAATTATATATTTTTCTAATTAAAAATATGGGATCAATTTTTGAAAATTTCAATAACATATTTGGTATAAATTAATTTAAATTTAATCTTACAGACTGGATGACAATGCTTGTTTCGAAAGTAAAAAGTCCAAAGGTTTGAAGTGTTTTTGAATCCAATTTATGTGTGAAATTTGGTCCAATGACCTAATTTGGATTAATTCATGTATAACTTATCAAATTATACTCTAAAACAAAAGTAAATAATAGTTTATCTATACAAATATATAAGATGAAAAGGTATTATTGAATTAAAATTTAATGTTTTTCAGTATCCATCAGAAAATGAAACATCTCAGAAAAATACCCAAATTCCCTAAAATAAAATTTCAACATTAAAATTAAAAATATGAAGTTTATTTTTGTAAATTAAAAATTACAAAAGATTCATAAATTATATTTAAAATGGGTTCTCCATTAAAATATGGTTAAATTAACTTTTAAAAATATATATATTTTTATTCCTAAATATTGGATTTATTATTTTCTTATTCCAATCAAATATATTGTATAAGTATCAAAAAATTTAATTTGATATCATTCATTAAAAAGGGATTTTTTTGATTTATAGATACAAAATGGTGTTTTTACTAGGTCAAATAGTTTTCTTAGAAAATAAATTTCATTATCCTCAAATAGTTATTACATTAATTTCTACCTAATTAAAAACAATAGATTTCATTTTATATACATGATAATTTTTTTTAAAATTTATTTATTCTCATATGTAATTTTCATTCCAACTTATAGGTGGTAACTATATTAATATTTAATAAAAATTCTAATAGTATATTTTTGTTTTGTAAAACATAGTCTTGCGTGTTACACAAGCTATCAAAGGTACTAGACATTATGTGTAACAAAAACCAAACATAATGTTTCATGTTCCATAAGCTAATATATGTGTTTTGTGTACTTCAATATTAACATGTTGTTATATATAAAATAATCCAAAAATATTTCATTCTTATAATAAAAGATATATTTAGTGTTGGGTGAAATGTAAAATATCAAAAAGATCAAATTAATTCAAAAAATATATTTTATAAATCTCAAGGTGTTAAATATACCCTGATTAAAATAAATTTATCCCTTGAAATTTTATTGAACTATCAAAGGTTTAATAATTTAATTGTCCTTTCATAGAAACAAATATCATAATAATTAATAAAAAATATACTTTAACAAGGATGTTGGAACCATAACATTTACCCAAAGAAACTCATAACTAGGTTTCTGCATAGGTTAATATCGGTGACAGGGGAAAACATGGATGTGGAAGAAAAAATAACTATCATGTTTTAATGGAGGGTAATAGAGAACACTGTTATGATAAATTTAACAATAACAATTTCATAACCCAAAAATTCTTGAAAAGGTAAATGATGTCATTAGAAAATATGATAATAGGAATAATTTATTTTAATACATTTTTTAAATTTTTTCAAAATTTCATGAGAAGATATTCTTATATGATTTTAGTAGTACAACACCCTTTATGGTTCCTTAATCAATTACCACTTCATCTATTTTTCGAATAAATGGAGGTGGATTTTTCATTCCTGAAGCATTAGTAGATCCTGAGCTCCGTAAATAGAATGATAGGTCATCCCAACTATCTTTATCACAAAAACCATATTCTCACAGGTTATCCAATATGCATAATTCATCATATTGAGAGATAATAATTTAATCTCTAAAAACACGTAATCCTTCAAAAATATGGAATTTTTAAACATTAAAATTATGATTACATAATTTTTATTTAAAAAATCTAAGCATTGATACCCCATATATCATAATGTATCCCATTTTTATAACCTACCCAACATGTGAATACCTTCATCAATTATTCTTGTGAGACATGGTAATAAACTAAATTACATAAAATACTTATTGGAAAATATCATTTTTCCTTATTCCAATGATTGTTGTGTACACATTTTAAATCTAAAATATTTTGTAAAGTCCATCCCAGATATCACAAAATAATTTTTTCAAAAAATATGTAATAATTTCCATTGTAATCAATATCATCTAGTTTACTTATATCAAATATATCTTTATCCAAACTTAATTATCTTAACATAAGAGAAAAAATTAAGTGTTATATTTCCATTAATTAAATTTTCACCATTCCATTAAATCAATGTTGTCATCCTTTAGAACCATTGAAAATATTCTTGTAAATCCTTAGAGAAAACATAAAATGAACAATCCTTATATATTTCACAATTCATAATTCTGGTATCCAAATACATAAACAATTCTATTATTCCAATTTATCCTTAATCCATTAAAAAGTCTACGTTGTCCAATTACATAATAAATAGTAACTTTTACATTTTACCATGATTCTCATCATCATCACCAATATAACCATTAATCATAACTTCTAGCAGATTCCCATAATGATCTTTCCACTTAAGAGATCGATCAGAATAATTACCATTCATTCTACACTAGAATTATTTAACCCTTAATGACATAATAGGGGTAACAATATTCCCATCCACTTTGTTATACAAACTATTTATTTTTAATTTGATGTCAAATTTTTTGTGTCATTCCTTTACATTCTCAAAAAAGATTTTTGTTCCTATAAGACATTCACAATGTTGGGTTTTTTCTTCATTCTAGACATAATGAAAACTGAATATTCATTCCTCCATGGCCTCTGTTACCCAAAATCATAGTGAAATCCTTCCTTATCTTCTTTAATGAGTACGATTGTTGGTTATGGTATACATTTTTAATCATTTTCACCAAATATTTATTAGTCATGATCACATAATCATTCACACTAGTGATCATACCATTTGATCGGTCATCATCAAATCATCCTTCACATTAAATGTTAACCCAACTCATTCTTCTTCCTTCTATTTACTAAAACCATAAATCATTGTTTTAGAATAAATTATCATATTAGAAACCCACATAATCATTAAAAATCACATATAGGATATCAAAATTCTCAAACAATATTTAAACTCTAACACACAACAGTTTTATCCATAGTGACAATCCTAGAAATATCCTTAAAATAGACCTTGGGATATCACCAACATTTTCTCATCCTAGTTTATATAGTTTGAATAAACGTTTTTTTGATACAAAATATATTTTCCAAGTCATAACATACTTGGATATTTCATCACTTTAGATGAATATTCTTCTCATTATAAAAAAACATGTCTAATGATGGTAATAGTTTAGTGTATTTGTAAACACTGAGTAAAATATTTTAACTCGGTGAAACAAATTAATTAATTCCCACAAATATATTTTTACATAGTAATTCTTCTTAAAACTTTTCTTCATAACATGTGGAAAGGAATCATAAGAAATTAATGAGATCAGATTCATAGTGTAGGTTAAAAAATAGTTATATATTCATTACATGAGGATATGGGTATAAGAACATGATAATAAAATTTGAAGACTATACCTAGAAAATAAAAGATCATATAATAGAGTCATGGAATAAATATTTTTACTTCATAAGACATGAATCATAAGGGAATCATGAAAATAATCTAGAAAAACATATAATAGGAATACGACATAGAATTTATGGCAGACATAGAAGTATATAAAATTATTTATTAGTAGTAAAGGCATCACTTCCATGGACATCTTTGTTGTATGGGTTCACTCCCTATACCATCCTCATACCCATGGTTCACTCTGATAGCCAAATTAGTTGTCATAGTTCACTTGAAAGACCATATTAATGGACAAGGTCCTTTGATGAATTGAGTTCACTCGCTATTCCTTCTGTTTTATCTCATGAGATATAAATCATTACCTAATTCATTGGAGGGAGATATATATCATACAAATTTAATAATTAAATCACACATACATGTTCCAAATGACCAGAAAAACTCATATCATAATCTATGAAAGGAAAAGGGTATCATAAATATATCATCAAATCATAACATTTGGAAATGAAATAGATATCATAATGATTTCATCAATTCATAAACTATGAAAAGAAGCTGGTTTTATTAGTATATAACCCATTAATGTGAAATGGGTTTCATAAAAATATATCCCATGAAAGGGAGATAGAGGTTTCACAAACTTCAATGCATAAGAACTTGAACCATTCAAATAAAAAATATGAATGGAACATTCTGATCAATTCTCCAAAAAGGAATTAGTAACACCAAAAGATAACATCTTAGATGGAAAATAATTTTTAAATGCATTTTAAAATCATTTCTTAAGGAAAATACACTTTCTTCTTTGAGAAATTATCTTCAAAACATAGGACCTTATAAATAACATTTTCATTGAAAATAATATTTAAAACTTATAAATGAAGCATGAAATACATTTTACATGAAATAATATAGATGCATATAGAAATCATTTTTAAAACATTTTTCCTAAAAACATAAAAAATAATACCAAAACCATTTTTAATACCATTTCCATTAAAAATGTATAAATTAATCATGATAAAATTTTGAATACCATTTCATTGAAAACATATAAATTATTATTGAAAACATTTTTGAAAACCATTTCTTTGGAATGGAAGGTTGAAGAAAAAATTGAAAACCATTTTCATTGAGAATACTATGAAAACATAAAATAATCTTATAAATCAATGAAATAATTTTTTTTGAGAAAACCTTTTGAAAACATATAATTGGATCTTTGAAAAACATTTAAAACAATTTTTTAATTTAAAAAATTTTTTGAAAAAATTTTTCATTAAAAATAACATAAAACAATTATTGTATTAAATATTTGGAATTTTGTTATTAAAAAGTAGTATTTCAAACATTAAATATAATCATTAATGGAGGTGTGATCAAGATAGCCGATAAATTCATACATTCAGAAGATTACTTTTGCATAGTAAAAAGTTTATAAATGTTCCTTGATCAGAAAATAAAAGTTATATTTCTTTTTAGAAACCATTTTTTAATATAAAACATAAGTAAACGTTTCTATGAAATATAATAGGAGAATTTTATATATTTTTTAAAACATTTTTTTTGAAAACATGGTTTCAAAGGAACACTAATTTCTGACCATATAGGGAGATAAAGTCATATTTTCATCAAAAACAATTCTAAATTTTCTTAAGTACCAAAGAGTGATAAACTGAACTAATAATTTAAGATATAATAAATAAACATGTGAGGATAAAAATCATGATTTTTCTTGATATATGGATCATAATGTTTTTTCAATCAAAGAATAATTATAAAAAATATCTATAAACGATGAGATTATTGTAATAAGATCTTACCACTTAGAAATTTTTTATAATACTCTCCACGTATGTAAATGACATTAAATAAATCATAAAATATATTTTTTGGAATTATATTCCACAAATTACTTGTAAAATTGTAGTGTATACACATCGTAGAATAATATAGGTGCATTAGAGGGAATGTGTCTCAAAGAAGGAAAATTGATACAAAATTACTTTAACGATTTGTTATGTTTTGAAGCATTAACTACATGAAAGAAACCTCATCAAATGGATATGAAAATTTCCTTAAATTAAAGTATAATAATCATATAATCTATACATGGTTACTATACACACCACATATAAGAAATTAGGTGTTGAACATGGCATTTATATCACGAAAAATGTAAGATTAGAAAACCCTTACAATAAGTCCTTATTTTCTTAATACACTTTCAAATCTTAGTATAATAAATCTAATTTTACTATTAATATTCCAAGGGAAATATTATTATATCTAATACCATAAATTATTTTATTATGAACTTATATTAGACATTTATTAACAATTCAAGGATAATATTACTTTTTGAGAAAGATTTGATTTTTTTATCGTATAAATTTTGACTTATAATTATAGATGTTTTACAGATATCATTATTTAACATGATTTAAATATAATATATATTTAATATATAAATATATATAATAATATATAATTTATAGTAAAAGGAAATGAAATACACCTTTCATGGAGGCAATATGTCGTACATACCAACAATGATTCCGTTTTGTTGTCGAATTTAAAGTATGAAAGTAAATGAAATATATATATATAATATTAAATAATAGCATTATCAGGTCATATATATCAAATAAGTTCACTAAAACCGTCCTTAATACATTTTATCTAATGTGTGAATGAATCACATCACATTGAGATGATAGTTGTCCAAAAGTACGCAAATGAAGTAATCATACATTAAAATGGATAGAAAAATGTTAGGTTTTATATAATAATTAAAGAAGAATGAATACATAATAAATATAATATATATAATATAAAAACATGGTTTCCATCATTGTTACCATCCATGAGATGAGGTTATGGAAAAAAGAACAACATAGGTTCATGAAGCGATAGTTCACTGTACACAAGAACATGACGTTAATTACCCTACAGATGGATGTGTGTGAAAGTGTAGGAAGAACCTTTGAATAAAAAAATATATTTGTATTTATGATAATTATGTTATTATATAATAATTTAAGAGGGAGATTTTAGGGTGTAGAAAATGAGAATAAAACCAAGGATCTTAAGGATCGATATTACCGCTTCTTTGGGAAACTAATTTTGGGTTTTTCCAGAGGGATTTCATGGATGTATTTCATCTCAAAGGTAAGATTATAAAATAAATTTAGTGATATTGGTGGCTTATTTGATAATATTTTTTTAATGAATTTAACTATTATAAATAAAATTCTCCTTGAATTTTTATAAAATGTATTATTATTTAATATGGTTCTAGAAAACACATTTACTTTTTTTGTCATATTCTAAGAAAATGATTTTAGACAGCTTTATATATCATTACCATTGATAATATATCCACTAAACAAAAATCAAACGATTAGTTTAAATATAAGGTTTTAACGAATCCAATTTTCACAGAAAAAGGAAGTGATGACCTCAACTAGTTCGATTGTACCATATAAAGTCCGTTTATCAGAGCTTTCGAGGGAGATTTCATTTCTAGGATATAACCTTGACCTATCCCAATCTATTTTCAAACAACATAATCATGACTGAAACTGTTTATAGGACGAGTTCACGTTCATCGAGATCACGACCTGAACCATGTTCTCTGAACTGCCCCATGAATGTCCATCCATCACGCACCTTACCCATAGAGAATTTGAGGTTTATTAAAAGAATATGTAAAAATACCATAGAAATATGATTATTTATAATTTTTTTTAATAATTAATATATTCCCATAATTTTACTATTACTTTATAAATTATTTCTATTTTAATTCAATAAAACACAAATAATATTTTTTGTTAATATTCAAAATCAATTAAGAAAACAATTTTGATGAATTAATGGATCCTTGAAATAAATAATATTCTAATCAAATATTACTATTATATAAAAAAAATTAAATATAATTGATCATATAATTTTTATGAAGTCAGATTTAATTTTTATAAGGGATCAAAAAATGTTATTGTCAAAAATGTCATTTTCATTAACTATCATTTTTTATTTTAAAAGTGAATATTCACATATTTTGAAAATTATTTAGATAAAATGAGTTTTATATTTTTAATCCTGACATAAATATTATCCAATGATGATTTTTTCATAATTTTGTCAGATAATCGAATTTTCGGGTAAAAATTAAATACCATATAATTTTACTTTTTGTTTTACAACATCACGGTGACCCAAATGTGATGTAATAAGTAATATAAATTGGATCCATGACATAATATAGGTTTAAAATTTAATATAATTTTATTTTAATTTTAATTTATTTATTTTTTAAATCCATTATGATTCGTCAAATACTTATAATATATTTTTACATTCTAGATCATTTCCTTAAGAATATGACTCACCTCCACATCACCAAGGGTAATATTTTAATACTCTAGGACTATAGACTTCTAAAATAATAAAAAGTACTCTCCTTTGGAGTTAATCAGGGGGAAAACCCTTGGGTGGATTTTTTTTTGATATTTTGATATGTAGAATCCAAAACCCAGATAATAATGAAATCTCCATATTTTCCTATATAAACACTCCAAAGAAAACATTTCCCTTCACTAAAACTACTTATAGTACATATTTAATCTTCCCTTAACTCCCTATAGTTCTCCCATGTATCCCCAAAGATCTAAATAAGTACTTCCCTTGCCTTTGGAGTCACCAGTTCATGTAATGGATCTTCCTCTCTCTTCATTTTTCATGCACTCCATTTATGATTTGTCATTTACATTTAATTTCTTTATGATGAGATATGATATTACATATTCTGATTCAGGTAAATTTTATTTATAAATGTGGATATCTTCCTTTCACTCTCATTAACCCTCACATGAACCTTTATATAAACCCGTAACATGGAAATATTTCGTAAGGATTCATTTCTCTATTCATTTTTATTCAATATCGTATTCCTTATATATAAAAATTTCTAATGTTGGGATATGATTTTACATGACCATTTTACTTCCCATATTATTTAAAAATAATGAGCGAACCCTTTCTATCAAATCATCAATTTTTATTATTTTCTATGTAACGTTGTTATGCTGCAAAATTTTACCACGACATTCCATTAAAAAAAAATTTGTAGTCAATACCATTCACATTACTCTATGAAGGTTATTGATATTTATGAACATATACTTATTCCCTGGGGACTTATGTGTATTCAATCCAAATTACATAATCCTATAATAAATTATGATGTTGAATGAATCTATGTCGTATTATCTATGTTGAAGACTTGAGCATGTGAATGAAATGAATATGATGGGTGCACCAATATATTTCTCTAATGTAATGGGAAATGTTTTGAATGATGATAAACATTGTTAGCACATGGGTGTACCTGATTCTATGATGTTAATTTTTTCACCATGATGTCTCGGTGGTTAATCCTTGAACTATGTTGATGATTCAATGTTTTATGTTGTTTCCACATCACTAATTTTAATGATTATAAAGATATGTCATAACGAATTATTCATGTTCCTTTAGTTCCTCATTGAGCATGTTAAAGAAGTTTTTTATGAAGCATGTTAAATATGTTATTAGTAATATTGTTATATCTAATGTTAAATATGTTATTTTATTTACCTAACTGCCAAAAACACTAGACTTATCGATCTTTTTGGTTGTATTGATTGTATTTTTATTTAATAAATCATGTATTAATGTATAATAAAGAACAAGGTTATTTTTGTTGGTATCAGAGGCAGGATTAGTTATTTTTTGGGATTAGGATTAGATATACCTATAGAAATAATTAGGGATAAGAATAATTATAATAAAGAATTCATACATTTTTTATAGTATCTATTAATTGTTTTATCATGAAAATACATCCCTGTCTAGATACTACACGTGTATGGGGATTTGGAACATATGTACCTAGGAGTAATGAATCTGACATTATGTTCTAGGCCTGACTTTGGGTAACCTGGTACACAATAATGGGCCTTAATGCACACATGTTTTGAAAATCTCAAGTGATATTCGTTGGTCAATTCATATTATCATTACGAACCATTATTAAAGGATTATGAAAACTTCACATAAGAATATATATATTTGGAAATAGATCTTGGATAACATTGATTGATGCTATGAAACTCATATGTTAATGAGAGAATTGAAATTTATAAGTTATCACTATAATTTCATTTGATTCCCCTTTATGTGTTTACACTTTTAAAATTATCCTCCCGAATTTTACTTTTATTCTAGCTAATGGCCACAAATAATAGAAATTGGGTAATTAATCAATGAAACGATAAATGTGATGACTTCCCTAATGAGATACCCTATCTGATAGGAGAATGAATCACACTATTATAATGAAACTCTTTCAGCTGAATCATTTTTTTAATAGTGACATGGAACATGAGAAGTGGCTAGACCCCCCTAAGAGCAAATAAACTACTATTCATAGATTCATGTGATAAAGGCCTTCTACCTTCAATGGATCATCTGATACGTTAATCACAACACAATGTATCAACTCCATTGAGAATATATTCTCCATCCATAAATGTTCTGAGCAAGCGAATGTTTTACTCTTAATTTATTATATAGAGGGAGAATTTGATCAGTGGTGGACATTGATCAATAATACGAATCCTCTAGAAGATATCAAAATGATGGTGTGGAAGGAATTCTAGAAAAGAAAATTAAATAAAGAATTTCCTCTCACTCTATAAGTTAAAATGTAAATGGATTCCGCCATAATAAATCAATAAAATGAAGTACCTATCCGGGAATACGAGGATAACATCAAAAGAATTTTATGATACAACTCCAGATTTTTCGTTACCCCCGAATGCAATGTTTACCACTTCTTTAGTGGGATAAAACATTTTCTATAAAAATCATTAATGAATCATGTCAATGATAACTGTGGGTAAATCATTCAATGTGACCTTAATGTTGAAGTGTATATTGGAGAATCCCAAGGAACACTTTATTATAATCCATAAAAAGTTCATGTCTTCATGGGTGATACTTTCCTTCTATATCTATCATTTGAGATTTATATTCTCTATTACAAGGAATAATGAACCATGATTGAGAATGATGTTCCCATATTAGTTCATTATTCTCCTCATGCCTGAATATAATTGGAGTATAATTTGAGATATGTAAGGTGATATTATTATCTTGGAAGTTGATGTTGGATCTACATAAGTATATCCAATCTGTACCTTGTATAACATCAAATTTCACTAAATGTTGCATGGCATGTTTTTTTTAGAAGAATAAACCCCTAAATATTGAGTGGGAGGAGTTTTATTATTTGGATGAACTAATTTTCTTGTATTTTCATTTCACTAATAATTCAATAAGTATGTTTTTAGGTGTTTTATAAATATTTTTACTAATCCTTCATGATATGATTGAATGTGTAGAAGCATAATAAAATATATCTGCACCAATCATGATTGAATAAATAGTTTACCTATCACCACATATATCATAGTATATTTATTAGTAATAGTGCTATCATAACCCCACCCTTTAAACCGTGTATTTATAGGATGTTTTCATTGGTTATCATTCATAACCCCAGGATAAGTGAATTTTTTCACATAGTGTCTATGTTCCTTGAAGTTTAAACATTAGACTATAGGTTGAGGATAGATAAAAAGATAACTACCATTCATAAATTAGTGGGATTCATTATATCCTTCAACCATTTATTATATTTAAGTCTTCCCCTTCCATAGTTTCAACACTCCCTCACCCTTTAAGATACTTTCCAGGATTCTTCTTCACATAATTAATGCATGTGGGATGTTGGATTCTATGGACTCTTTTATGATTATAATATGAACATGTAGAGTTAAAAAGAATTATATGATTTTGATCTATATCTCCAAGTGACCCCTGGGAATCACCAATTACCATCTTGAATTTAAGGGAACAACCGACCATTTCCTCATAACCGTTGAGGTCGTAAATCGCTAAATTTTTTTGAAGATGTGGCTTCATTTCACTAAAGAAGCAGTCAACCACACATTTGACAACAATGATAAATCATCAGGTATATTATGTATACCCTGAAAAATTTACTTCATCAGTCCCTATATATTTGACCTCTTTCTTCTTCATTCCATGTAATTTTGTCTCAAATTCAAGATAGAGAGAATGTGGAATGTTTTTGTTCCAAAATTTCTTCTAAAAACTATCTCGTTATGTAGATTCAATGGTTCCTTCGAATTTGTATTATTTTTAAATTTCGGCCACTAATTAGCTTCTCCCTCTAGTTAATAATAGTCCAAAATGAAATTTTCTTATTTTTATCATTAGAGGATGGTGAATATATTCTCAACAGAGTGAATTCATTTCTCCACAATTTATGGATCATAATATTCATTAATGTAGAACACCTTTACTACATAAGGGATTTAAATATAACATGTTATCTATTAGGAGAAGAAGGAAATTAATCATGATTCATGATACTACACGTTACACGTGTCATGTTTTCTAGTACAACCATGAATTTGTTGATCCTTTCTCCCATAATATTAGGAATTAAATTCAGGAAACCATCCCATTTTCTATCGCGTATGTTACTAACATGGATACTTCAATTTCCATCCATTTAAAAAATTGAAGGGTCGTTTTAGATGATAATTTTTATGTTAAATACCAATAAAGGGTAAAATTTGAACGTAAGTGGGATATATCAAGAATGATATGTATTCCCAAACATATAAATTTCAAGGAACCAATCTTTGATATATATAGTTATTTTCATACATGGTTATCTAGATATATATTACATCATCAAATTCAATAAAGAGTCATTTATAATATTTTAAAAGTATTATATCAATTATAAAAAGAATTTCCCAATTGAGTTTATATCATGGCGTTTTGTCTTAATCCCACTCATCATGAATTGAGTAAATATCATGTTGATACCAAACCAACATTTTTTATGGTGATTAACTCTATATGAATCTGTGCCAAAATGATATCCATTTTATAGTATCCCTACATGGATGTAATATCTCGGATCCACATACTCTATATATTTCAATAATTTTTGGGGGATTCTATATTTAAACTAATCACTAGTGGTTTAACTATTGCTTTCTATTCCCAATGCCCCAACATAACTGGAACTTGGACCTGATAAAAAATATAACATCCCAAATCTCATTACACATTTTATTACATGTTTTTAATATATTTATCCAGAAAAAATATATAAGGATCTTGATTTCTAGAGCCTTTAGAAGATAAAATGAATGAATGCAACATTTGATAAAATATAAATAATCTATATTTAAACTAACTCAATTTATCCTATATAAGATTGATCATTTAAGACTATATAAGATATATTTGTGAAATGGATAATGAAAAGGCATGGGATATAAATCAAAGTAAGGGATAAATTAGATTAAGAATGATGACAATAAGATAAAAAGAATACAATGGGGACGTAAAGAGAATGTTATCCAAGAAGCATGGCATGTAAATTATGATATGGTAATATATGTAGATAAAAGAAATATAGGAAAAACATAAAACATTAAAACATAAAGCCGATTGAAGGATTAGTTTCAAAATTTTAATACTTAATTAATGAATTAAAAATTACATTTATATTAATACCATTTAATGAAAATTGGATTTGGCCTTCACAATATAAAAGTCGCATGGAAAATAAAGAATTATTTTCCACCATAACAAGTATAAAAATTGGATAATGGAATGGGGTTAATGAGATATAATTGGAGTCTCCCAATGGTATAAAATTATTTGGAAAGTAATTGTATGATTTTATTTGTATGGGAACAAATTAAGCTAAAAACTAGGAATATTACTACAAAGGATGTTCACGAATGAAAAAGAAAAATGAATTGAATCCCATTCATTGAATGTAGCTTCCTAAAGCAAGATAAGGGAATCATGAATCCCTAAAAATAACTTTTAAATAATTTAGACATATGAAATAAGAGTAACATCATGAAAAAATTTATTTTATTGAATAAAAATGGGATGGTCATGACCCTTCCCATGGGGTTCTAGCCATGACTACCCCCATCCCATCTTCACTAGGCCAGGGGCTGGCGACTAACATGAAAAGGCATATTACCTAAAATTTGGAAGGCATTTCCATTATAACCTGTAAACTCACAAAACAATGCACAAAGCATTATACAAGTACAAAGTGAAACTACATAGTAAACATGGTGTGTATAGAAAATGAAGGGGCTAAAATACAAGCCCAACTGAAAAGTACAAGTAAACTGAAAAGTAAAGGTTAAACTGAAATAGCTCCAGTGGAAACCCACCAAGGATCCTAAATGAATGGTAGGTATAGCTCACGAATGGTCGTCTCTGTGGTACTCCTCTTTTAAAGTCCTCCTACGAGCTACCTACAGTCCTGGTACCCTTGTCCTCAGTTACGTTGTGCATTGTATGCACCAAACACAACAATGTTCCAGCATATCCCATGTAGGGGTGAGTATAACGATACCATGTTGGGACCCAGAGACCCTCTAAGGTCTCACAAAATCCACCTTGTAGAATCCTCAAACCATGAATGTAACTGAAAACTATAATTAGGTATATTCCCATTCATATACCTAAGTTGTCGAGTTAACACATCTCAATCATGGGGAAACAGAAGGCCTAATTCAAAGCCCAATGATCGTCTATTCCATTATGGAAGGAATACCAAGAAGTTGAGTACCACAAAGGTAGTACCACATAGGTAACACCATACCATGAAAAATACCACAAAGGCATCATCACACAGAAGTGTACCACAAAGATAAGGACACAACTCACACTAGGTATAACATAGGTTTGGTAGTAATGATGATTAGATGTAACTATTGAATAATCTTACTTTGTTGATAGGAAGACCAACATAGGATACTAAATCATGAAACCCACATAGGATCCTAGTATAGAAGACCCACATAGGATCCTATAGTAGTCCCATGTGGATTCCTAGAGCGGATCCATGTGTTATCATAAAAAATATAACCATGTAGGATCCCAAAGCATAGACACACATAGGATCCTAAGGAACAAACCCACATAGGATCACATTCTCATGTTACAGCTAGCCATAGGGTTTCCCCACTAAGCTCTCTTGATTCCAAGAGTGTCCCCTCTTCAAGCCACATGTTGATGCTCCCACAGCCACGAAGTCCCATGAAGAAGTAACCTAAATATCTGACACGTCAAAATGGACCCAACACAATAGACGGTGCGTCAATCAGAGGCCACATCTCTAAATTATTAGTGTTTTTGCTCCGAGGGCCCGGTTGGATTCGGGGTCAGATCCAACCTGACATACTCGAACCACATCCAAAAATCATGTGGATTATATCCAATAGAGAGTCTCAATACAAGGATTTTGTAACTATAGACAGTTTGTCAAATGGATTCCCAGGAACCGTGTTATGGTCGAATGAGTGAAAAGGGGTTGAAGCGTGTCTGGGTCCAGTCCGACCTGGTCTGACAGACCCAGCCTGACCCGTAGTGAGCCGACGAGGTCTGGCCCAGGGCCCGAACCAGCCTGATGGGTTCGGCCCAACCTGTTGTGGCCTACGACTGGGTGGAACTGTGGTGAGGTCTTCCCCAGCCACCACACAAGGGGGATTCACCCCCAGGGTACCACGAATGGGTGGGGCATTCAGGGTGGGTAGCTGACCGTCCAGCGCCATGTGGCACTAGTAGCTGGTACGTGGGAATCGAGTTCCCACTAGACTCCCTGGAAATCCAGACAGCCTGCCCACCTACGCAGTGTGGTCATGCACCGAACCACCACCAGTGACTGTCCATGAGATAACCACCGCTCTTTCACCGTCGTGGCCTCGTGCTATGGTCCCTTCATGACCGACGGTGCAGACATGTGCTGCCACCCTCTTCACGTGGCCGAATGAGCGTTGGTCGTTGCCCTTGCTACGCCTTGGCCGGCGAGCCACAGCCCGTATTCGGCGGCATGGTTGTGCCGCTGTTCCTGAGCCCTTTTGGCACTGGTCGCCTGCACTAGTTGCCAGCGATGTTCATCGGGTCACCAAGTGCATTCTAGTGGCCATTTCTTCATTCTATATACTCCTGCACTCATCTTGGGACATCGCTGTCGACTCAAGACCACCACTTTTGGATGTTTCCAATCCTATAATAAATCCACGAAGAACACCAAAATCCACAATGTTTTCAAAGAGGTCAGGTCGTGTTCGTTTGGCCCACAGTCTCCATGTTAGAATGCTAGAAAGCGGTATATTTTTTCTTAAATCAAGAAGAACGACAAGAACGGGTTATGGGGTATACAAAAACAACAATCACTACCTCAAAGATCCATTAATGTCTCTGAGGAGGGGGAACGATAGACGTCAGTTCGTCATCGTTGAAGACTTTCCTCGTTGGAGATCCTCCGATAATGTTCTTTGTTTGATGACTTCCTTTTTTGGAGAATGTTATCCAATGCTCTCCCCAATCCCCCCTTTTCCAACACTTTCCCCCAAACTCAGCAAAATGATGTGACGACCTATTAAACTATGTTTATTATTTTAATTAGAGTTTCCTCATATATTAATTTAATGTTGGCACAATTAATTGGAAATGAAAAAAAGATTCACCTCCCTCATTAGAGAGGGAGTTCAAGGCTCAGGTGGTTCCCACCACCAAAAACAAAATGGGAGGATTAAATTTCAAAAATAAAATAAAACTTGTTTATTATATTTTCTCCCATGAAAAGAAAAAAACTAACTTCCACCCTCGACCTACTGTGGTCGACATGAAGGTCTCAATATGCAAATAACGGCACTAAGATCTCAACAGTGGCCTCACATTTCAATTCCAAGAATTGGTTCAATAGTTACAAAATCGCACTTGCACACTTAGTGAACGTAACAGAAAAAAATCTGAGATATTAATTTCAGGATCTCTGGGCCTCAAAATCATGGACCGTCATTTTTCATGGACTGTTAGTATTTCCAATAAAATACTAAATTTATATGGAAAATCCAGGTCATTACATTCTCCCCACCTCAGAACTTTGCATCCCCAAAAGCCACTACACATACTAAAGAAACAAGTTGGGGTACTGAGCATGAATCTGAGCCTCCCACTCCCACATGCACTCCTAGTGGATCTCGTGCTTACAAAATACATGCACTAGAGGTATTGACGTCCCATGAAGGACCTGATCATATTGATCCTCAATCTCCATTGAAACCTCCGTAAATGTCGCCACATCGTTAATGTCTAGTTCTCCATGGTCGATGATGTGAGATGGGTCATGCATGAATCTTCTCAGCATGGATACATGGAAGACGTCGCGCACCCGGTGAATTTGAGGTGTAAGAGATAAGCGGTAAGCCACCTCGCCAACTCTGTTGAAGACCTGAAATGGTCTGAAGAACCTATGAGATAATATTCTGTCCCATCTAAATCTCCTCAAACCTCATCGGGATGAGACCTATAGAAAGACATGGTCACTATCCTTGAACTCCATAGGTCACCATCTCCAATCGACATAAGATTTCTGGCTGCTCTGTGCAGTCTTCATCGGTTTTGGGATGATCTAAACCTTCTCCGGGGTAGCATGTTCCATCTCTAGTCCCACGAGTACTAATTACCCTAGGTTAGTCTAACAAAAATTCAATCTGCAAGGAAGAACATACAGATCCTAGAATGGTGCCACCCCAATGGTGGAGTGATATCTTTTTTTGTATGAAAACTATACCACATGCAAGTAATTCAGGAAGATATGACTGAAGATGAGGAGCAAGCACATAACCTGTCCTCAAGGGTATAAACTCCACCAATGGAAAGAGATCCTGAAAGCTGTGATGAAAGTCGAGGACGCAAGCACGTAGCTTGTACTCAAGGGTCTGATGGGTACGCTCAGTCTGTTCATCCATCTGCGGATGGAGAGTGATGCACAAACCATGTTGCATCCCGAAATCCTCCAAAAACCCCTTCCATAGCCATTAAGTGAAATGTGCATCATGATCAGAGACAATCGTCGAGGGTACTCCATGGAGCCGCACAATCTCTTACACATAGAGGCATCCCCAGCTCTATACTAAACCATTCTCTCTGATCAGTAAGAAGTGGGCCAACATAGTGATTCAGTCGATGATCACCCAGATAAAATCATGACCCCTAGATTTACAAGGATGTCTTTTCATGAAGTCCATTGATATTCTGTCCAACATCCACTCTAGGACATCTGAAGGCTGGAATAATCCCACTGGTGCCTGATGCTTCACCTTCACTTACTCACAAGTATTTCACTGAGAGACAAACTTTGAAAATCATTTCTTCATTCCCAAC
Source organism: Viscum album (assembly GCA_963277665.1). Classification (NCBI taxonomy): domain Eukaryota; kingdom Viridiplantae; phylum Streptophyta; class Magnoliopsida; order Santalales; family Viscaceae; genus Viscum; species Viscum album. Next base: position 279,744,023 of record OY728120.1, on the reverse strand, counting down.
CACAAGTGTTATCACCGGAGGTCCTGGTATAACTTTTCCACTTCTGGATGTACCGCTAGAGGGGATGTGTGGAAATCCCTCAAGACATCATCCCTAAGTGACATTGGTACCATGGTATGTCCTATTAAAAGGATGTTGTTCTCCCCACCATTAGAAAATCCATCAGGTGCATGTCTTATGGATATTTGAGAACGTCGACCCTCGTAGTCGTTGTCCCCACACCCCTCCTCCCTGACTCGCTGATGGCGTGCGGGAGTGACTCTAAAGGACTACAAAAAAACTACTCCATCTCGATCAATAAAGGATATCTGCAAATATGCCAGCTGCTACGTCGCTTCACCTAGCAGCAGTATACCAGATCTTCTATTGAGTGCATCTGCTACAATATTTCACTTCACAGGAGTATAAACTATCTCAAACTCATAGTCCTATAAAACATCGAGCCAACGCTGCTACCTAAGGATAGGGTCCTTTTGCGATAAGATACAACTGAGACTCTGGTGATCAGAGTAAACCGTAAATCACTCGCCCGTCAGATAGTGTCACCATATCATCAGAGTGAATACCATTGTTGCTAACTCAAGGTCATGGGTAGTGTAGTTATTCTCATGATATCTCAGATATCAAGAAACAAATGCGATAACTGCTTACTCCTGCATCAGGACACATCTAAGCCTGGTCCTTAATGCGTCTCAATAGACTATGTACCCAACACCCTCCTCTGGAAGCCTAAATATGGGGGCACTAGTCAGCCTCTTCCTTAGCTATTGAAAACTCCACTGGCATCACTCAAACAACAGGAAGGGTTTCCCCTTTTTCATCAATGCTGATAAAGGTGATGTAACTCTAGAGAAATCTAGCACAAATCTTAGGTAGTATCCGGCCAATTCCATGAAACTTTGTACCTCTGTTACACTCCTGGATGGCTCCCAAGGAAGTACCGCCTCAATTTTCGATGGATACCCCACAACTCCAGCCTCTGAGATGACATGTCCCAGAAAGTGAACCTATCGGATCTAGAACTGGAATTTTGAGAGCTTACAATAAAGATGGTTCTCTCAGAGTGTGTCCAGAACTACATGCAAATGATAAGAATTATTATACTCTGTAGCCGAGTAGATCAGAATGTCATTTATATGGACTAAAACAAATCGATCAGGGTAAGGATGAAAAATCATATTCATGAGTGCCATTAAAACTTCTAGAGTGTTGGTCATTCCGAACGGCATGACCAAGAACTTGTAGTGTCCATAACGACATCAGAATTTTTTCTTTTGCACATCCTCCTCTTGTACTTAGAGCTGATGATACCCTGATCTGAGATCTATCTTCAAGAACCATCGTGCTCCCTTCATATGATCAAATAGGTCATCAATCCTTGGTATTGGGTAATTGTTCTTCATGTTCACCTGGTTTAGGTGCCGATATTCAACAAAAAGTCTCAAGCTCCCATCTGCCTTCTTGGAGAACAAAATTGGGGCTGCCCACGGGGAAACACTTTGCCAGATTAACCCCTTCCCATGTATGTCCTATAAATTTACATGTAGTTCATGATGCTCCTTTAGAGCCATATGATATGCTAGTGTGGATATATGTGTCCTCCGAGGGTACAAATCAGTGTAAAAGTACACCTCTCTGTGAGAAGGTAGACCCGGAACAACACTAGGGAAGACATTCGCATACTGGTCCACCACTACATGATAGCTCAGACTTTCAAAATCAACCACTCCAAGGGTGAAGGATAGCCAACTCATGAGTGATCTGTTGCACTCTCTTCCAGGTATGACCATCCTGTATTTCAAAGGCTCCCTTCTCACTCGTGAATGTAAACCTTGTCCCAACTATGCGAAAACACCGCACTTTTCACCTAAGGAAGTCGATCTGGGCATGGAATGTAGATAACCAATCCATACCCAAGATGACGTCATAAGGCCTAGAAGCCAATACTAGAAAATATCAGACAATTCTCTCACCTCCAAGAGTAAGATCACACTGTCGGCACCGGTGTATAATCATCATATCCTCTCCCGTGAGAGTCTCTAACTGTATGGATCAATCCAACGGCTCCGTCAGAATCTCTGAGCACTAAATGAGGGCAGTGGAAATAAATGAATGATTGACACCTATGTCTATACGTAATGCATCTAAGGTATAGTTGACATAAATCGTACCATGTATCATATCCGGAGTGCCATGGTCGTAGGCCTCAGCTGCTTGAAGTTGAGCTCTCCCCTGTCCACATGCTCCATATGGTCGGGGTGGACCACCTGGTTTGGTGGCAGTAACACCTCAAATTGTTTTCCATTGACAACTGCACAACCAGATCCTCTGCCACGTCCACCTACTCCCTTTGGACCTCGTCGGTCGAACCTCTGTCTTTGCCCGTGCAGTCCTTCGACCGTTCGCTGATCATCCAGACGGTGGGTCAAGAATTCGTGATCCATTTGACCCTACTCGCTGCATGCATAACAATGCATGCTCCTTGCATGACTGGCTATGTCTTGGGTGACCTGCACAAGCAACCCTGAATCCTGCGGTCTTCCACCTATAGGTCTAGTCCTCTTCGTTCTCTTTGACATATGTCTACTACCAGCTGTAGAAGATGCCACTACGTGACATCTGGTGGGGGGTCTCTCTACTGGTGATTTCTCATCAAGTAAAATATCCACTAAGAGGGCACACTCTAACTCCCCCTCCAGCGTTGGGATACTGAGAGAAATCATCGAAGCCTTGACCTACCACCTGAGTCCAAGATCGAACATTTAGGCCATAAAGAATGGGTCATGCACCATATCAGTGGAGTAGCGTGAGAGGTCTGTGCACATCGCTGAGTACTGAGCCACAATACTACTGCCCTACTGTAGATGAAGAAGATCCTATATGCACACTACACGAAGGGTCTCTGAAACAAAATTTGCTAGGAAAAGGATCTCAAAGTGTTCCCATAGAATTTTCACCTCATTGTGAACCTGAAGCATCAAGCTCCACCATCTTCATGTTGTTTCCTATAGAATACTAGAGACAAGGATCCCCATGAGATCAGTTGGTGTCCTTACAAGTTGGAAGACTCTCAATATGGCCACCAGCAAATCCTCATCCACCTGTGGGTCCATCTCACCCCTGATCCAGGGTGGCCTCTGGCACTGGAACTCGTGCAACGAGCTCAAGCGGTGTGCACCCTCTGCTGCTGGGGTTGGTGGCATAGGTATCCCAACAGGTAACAATAAATTTGGTGCCTCTTCTGGTGCCTTTAATGATAAATGGCCTTGCACCGAGGCCTCGTCGCTCGGTGGGCTGTCATCGCGTACTCTACCCGGAACCCTAGATGTGTCTATGCATGTAGGAATCCTGAAAAGAAATAGGTGCTCCACGGTCAATAAGTTATACCTGGTGAGCTGATTAAAAGCTATCACAAAGAAAACATTTTAAAACACAAACACAATCAGTGTTTCCGAGCACTGAGTTAGAAAATCAAAAGTCAGGGTCTTGGTGTATGGATGCACCGACTGCCGCACCATCAATGGATTTCCCAAACTGAAAACCAAACTCATACCACATAACACTATTAACGATTAAAAGATCAGAATCCATGTTCTTCTATATAAGTGACTCCTATGATACCAATTTTTCATGACCCGTCCCCCGAGGCCCGTGTCGTGACTACCCCAAGACTGCTTTTCATAAGCCAGGGGCTGGTGACTTTCACCAAAAGGCGTATTCCCAAAAACGGGGAATGCATTTTATTTATAACATGTAATCTCACAAAACTAAGCACAATGCAGGACACATGCACAATGTGAAACTACATAGTAAATATGGTTTGTATAGAATGAGAAAGAGGCCAAAATACAAACCCAACTGAAAATTTCATGTAAACTGAAAAGTATAGGTAAAACCGAAATAGGTCAAGTGGACACCCACAAAGTATCCTACCTAAAGGGTAGTTACATCACATGAATGGTCATCTCTATGGTACGCCTCATCTAAATTCCACCTCTGAGATACCTTCAGTATTGGTATTGTCATCCTCATTCATCATTTTCCATCATCTACACCAAACATAACAAGGTGTGGGCGTAGCCTTTTTAGGGGTGAGTATAATGATCCTCAGTAGGGACCCCGAGTCCCTCAAAGGTCTCACAAAATCCACAGAAAATAAACCTCAAAACATGAAAATGACAGAAAAACCAACATAGGTATATTCCCATACTTATACCTATGTTTTCAAGTAACCGCATCTCAATCATGGGGAAATACAGGGCCCAACTCAAAGCCCAAATATCTTTTGTTCCACGATGGAAGGAATACCACGAAGGGGAGTACCACAAAGGCAGTACAAAATTGGTAACACCATACAGAAAAAATACCACAAAGTAATTATCACACAAATGTGTACCATAAAGATAAGGACTTAGATAACACCAGATATAACTTATGTATGGTAGTAAGTATGATTATATGTATCTAGTAAATCATATTACTTTGTTGAGAGGGACACCCACATAAGATCCAAAATAATCAGACCCACGTAGGATCCTAGTATATCATACCCTTGTAGGATCCTATAGTAGTACAAAATGGAATCGTGGAGAGGATCCATGTGGGATACTGGAACGCAGACCCATGTCAGATCCCAATGCAATGACCCACGTAGGCTCCCAAGGAACAGACCCATATAGGATCCATTTCCATGTTACGACAAGACATATCGTTCCCGCACTAAGATTGCTTGATTCCAGGAGGGTCTTCTCTTCAAGCCATAGGTCGATGCTCCCATAGATACTAAGTCCAACAAAGAAGTATCCCAATGGTACGAAACATCCATAGGGACCCAAAGTAATATACGGCGCATCAATCAGACTCCTGGTATGTAGGTTATTAGTGTGTCTGCTCCGATGCCCTGGTAGGATTTGAGGTCCAATCCAACCCGGACATACTCCAACCTTATCCAAAGCTCAAGTGGATTATATCAAGAGGACCATCTCAATCCAAGGATTATGGGTCCGTAAAAGTTTCGTCAAACAGAAGCATCTAGCTCAAATTATGGCCGAAAGAGTCAAAAGGGGTCGAAGTTGGAGCGAGACCGGTTCGACCCGATCGGACAAATCCGGCCTGGGCCCACTGAGATCGGACTTCAGTCTAACCTATCCCATTGGGTCTGGCCCACCGGTGCGGCCCAACCTGCTGTGGCCCGTGGCTTGGTGGCCCCGTGGTGGGGCCCTCCCTAACCGCCACTAAAGGGGGAGGTGCCCCCTGGGTACCCCGAACGGTTGGGACGTTCCGGTTGGGAGGCTAACCAGCTGGTGCCACATGGTGCCAGTAGCTGGAATGCGGGACCTGGGGTCCAGCTTGGCTCCCTAGCTGGACAGAGGGCCAGCCCACCTGGGCAGCGTGGTCGGGCACCGTGCCTCTACCTGTGGAAAGTAGCGATCCGGCCACCCATCCTTTTCCACCGCGACCTCATTTCGTTGCCCCAGTATGCACATCAGTGCAGACGTGCGCCACAAAACCCTTCACACAGCCGGCTGAGTGTCGGCTGCCGCCCTTGCACCATCGTGGCTGACGGGCTGCGACCCTTCTCTAGTGGCACAGTCACACCACCACAATCATCATGGCTAGCAGGAGTGTCAGACACTGCTCCCGAGCACTTCCAGCACCATTCGTCGGCATAGGTTTCCAACGATGTTCCTTGAGGCACCGGGCATGCCCCGGTGGACCATTATTCATTCCGTAGACTCCCAAACTCATCTAGGGATGTCACCATAATATCAAGAACACCACGGTTGGAAGATTATCAACCCAAAATCAAGTAGAAAAGATCACCAAAATCCTCAATGGTTGAGGAGAGATTGGTCCGTGTTCGTTTTGCCTCCACTCTCCGCATTAAATTGGTAGAAAGCGGCATAGTTGTTCCTAAATCAAGATGAAAGACAAGAGCTGGGTAAGGGGTATAGAAATACAACAATCCCTACCTCGAAGATTCATTGACATTTCTGAGGAGAGGGAAAGACGAAAGTCCGTTTGTCCCCATTGAAGACATTCCACGTAGGAGATCCTTCAGTAGAGTTTTTCGTTGGGGGACTTCCTCTATTGTAGAACTTTCTCCAAAGCTCTCCCTAATTCACCATTTTCCCACCATTTCCCCCAAACTCAATAAAATGACGAGAAAACCTATTAAATTATGATTATTAATTTAATTATAGTTGGAACATTAATTAATTTGATGCTGGCCCAATTAATTGGAAAAGAAACAAAGAGTCACCTCCCTAATTAAAGAGGGAGTTCAAGGCTCGGGTGGTCCCCACCACCAAAAACAAATTGGGAGGATTAAATTTCAAAAATAAAATGAAGCTAGTTTTCTTTATTTTCTCCCTTAACAAGAACAAAAACTAGCTTCTTTCCTCATCCTATTATGGTCAAGGTGAAGATCACATTAATTAAATACTGGCGCTGTGAGCTCAACGGTGTCCTCAAATTTCAATTTCGAGCACCGGTTCAAAAGTTAAAATAAGCCGCTCGCACATTTATTGAACGTACACAAAAAGAAGTTCAGAAATTCATTTCAGGAACTCCAGCCTCAGAATCACGCACCATGAATTTTCATGGACTCCTAATATTTCCAATAAAATAAATAATTTACATGGAAATGTCGGGTCATTAGAGGGAATGTAGGTGGGTATTTATATCAAAATTGTAGGAATTCAATATTAATTTCTAAACATATTTCTTGGAAAACTAGTGAATAAAAATGAAAATGAATTGGCCCTTCCATTATTTTTTAACATGGTATGGATGTGTGTGGGTTTAAAATTTTAATGACATAATGTAGAAAATTCTTCATGTAAAAATAATTTTTCAGCAGAAGGGATTTATTTGCCCAAAAATTTTCTTTTAAACCCTTTAAAATATGTTATAAGTTTTAGATGATTCATTATTTGTTTGAGAAATTAATATTATTACTTATAAATACCTTATTGGAATGAATAATATTATTTTTACCAAGAATTCCCTTTTTTGTATTTAATAAATCATATTAAAATCGTCGTGATATTTTAATTCTTACTGTAATCTTTTACCATATTCAGTTTTATGGAAAATTTAGATTTTCTTAGAAAATTATAAAAAAAATCACGTTCGGTTAATTTTGATTTTCAGATTATACAATTGAAGTTTATTTTGTCAAAATAACTTTCTATATATGAGATATTTATCTTTTAAATAAAAATTCATATTTAATGAAAATTATTAGTCTTTATATATCCACCGTTATGGACCTTATAAAATTACATGGGACTTCATAAAATAATATTGTTATTTATATTAAATTAAATATTTTTTCATAATTACATATAATGTAAATAAATTATATTTATTTTTTTTGATTTATCATAAAATATTATTTTATTTAAAATCAATTATTTTCTAAAAACAAATTTTTGTATTCATTGTTACCCAAAATTCTATTTATTGTATACATATTATAATCTTATATATTCTAGATAATAACATAAATAGGTTTATAGTAACCACTATATCATTTATAATAACAAAATTTTCACCTCTATAGTGAAAATTTCAATATACATATCCCCTTACCACACCAACATAAGTCTTAAGGCTGAGGTGTGTGATGGAGGTACTCTAATGTCATGGTTTTAAAACTATAAACCTGGTCATAGCCATAAATAACTTGAATTTATCCCATTAAATATTATACTCATGCTGAACTTGTTTACACTTTTCTTGGGATTGGTCATGTATGATCCCCATTGATGCTCCCTCCCTCTAAAGATCTAACAAATGGGATTTAAAAGGCATGATCCTACAAGTTGAGGCAAACATTTACATATATTTCATCAATTATATCTTATCATTACCCTTTATATACAATAATTATAAAGTACTTTTTTCCAGTGATCATAATGATCAATAGTCACAATTCCCAATTTTCCTAATGACCAATGATCATAATTCATGATAGTTATGATTCTAAATAGATAGATCCCAATGGTATCAGTTCCAATTACACAATCTATATACTCCAAAATTATCGTATATAATTATTGAATACATAAATTATAATGGTCAAAAAATTCCCCTGATAATTTATATAATAATCTTAAATATTAATTTTCTTATTAAATTTAACATTCAGACTGATCTATATCAGAGAATTTGTGCTGATAGAATTTACAATATTGTTTTTATTATTTTCAATGATTAGGTACATGCACTCTTCATTGTTTTTATCATCCATATTATTACAAAATTTATAATGGAATGTTATATTATTTCTTTGTACTTCATTATTAAACTCTAATAAAATAATCATACATAAACATGTGTTCATTAATTATTAATAGATAGAAAATTTGGAGCTGTTATATAATCTTTAACATCAGGCATCATAAGGAGTATACAATCCACCAGAACGGTGATTTTTCCAACATTACTGAGGTTAGAACATGGTCAAAAAACTTGAAACACGTAATATTTATGAATTGTATATTGAGTGTGATAATATAATCATAAAAACACCATTTGACTATATAAATCAATGCAATGTCCCATCATGGTTAACTGGTCATTTTGTTGAACAACATAGAAGTACCCTATATGTTGTATAGTTAAATCCTAAAAATTATTATAATAAGCTATAATTATGGAGTTATATGGAAACATACTATCCTATTATATTACTTTCTAATGTAGTCTATCAAAATTTACATATGAAGGAAATGTTTTTACTATAAAATAATTAAGAGATACCATTTTTTAGAAATTAATGAATGTGAATCACCTATATCTAGAAATGAATATGATTAGGTAGAATCATTAATTATGGAATAAAATTTAAAGTCTCTATTTTATTCTATTATTTTAGTAATTGGGGTATCATGACTCATATATGAATGTAATGTTTCTACTTTAAACTGAATAAGAATCAATAGTTGTTTATAAATAATGGATTGTGAAGTACCTATATCCACAAAATCATATGTACTCCAATAAATATATAAATACATAACTTATTTCTATGAACTCAAATCTATTTACTTGTATTTTTTGGGGTAGTGATTCTCAATGAATATATCTTATATGAAATTCTATGTAATAGATTTGTATTTCTTTATATTGAACATAATGTCCCCCCATTGGTGATAATCCCCTTCAATCATGAATGAAGGTAACTGGAATGAGTATTTCATTGGGGTTTAAATACTCTTAAAAATATGTTGTAGATGAATGATCCATTCCTCAGCCTCATTAGGAGACACCTTATCTTGAGTGGTTGGATGGTAATGAAATTAGAAATTCATTATAATAATAGAGGTTATGGGTTCTTTTTTAAGATATCCCTAACCAACATCAAGAAGTGTCTAATCAAGTTACTCCAGAACCTAAGGATGGCCCATTATTTGGGATGGTGGTGTGTTATCATATTCCCTTTCCAATGTTATAGAAAAATATACATCTCATAATTGGATATTACATATTTTTTATTAATATTCATTACATTAAACAAACACATTCATAAAGTCCATAATAATTTACTTGCTTTGGAAGACAAGAACACAATATTTTTATTTCATGAAATATCATAAATATATCCTATAATGATAATTCCATTTGGTACTCTTCACAAACACACCTTGGTTAAAAACTTTTTTCATAAACTATGGAATGAAAACCCAAGAAAGGGTGATATCAGATGCTCAGTAAAGCTAGATATGGGAGATTCTTTAGTATAACCTAAATATGAAAATATAATAACAAGAGTATAACATATGAAAACCATAACCATTATATAATAGATTAGAATACTGAGTCATTTTATAAATATTACTAGTTTATAACACATTAAATATAATGAAATAAAAGAACAAGAGAAATTGGAATATTACATTAGAATAAAATATAGATTTATGGTGTGGATATATGTATAGAAAATATTATTTCAAGGCCACCCACTAAGATATTCGTAATATATTAGGATTGGGATAACCAATCATATACCTACTTTGGTATTGGGATCAACACCCATGAACCATATTTTTTAGGCTTGTGCCGACCACCCACATGCCCTCCTTTTTGGGAGTGGGATAAGCACCCTTGTACCCTATGAGCTCAAAGAACATTTTTCGCTACCCAATTTAATTGATGGAGATATATGTCCCACCCATTACATATAAAAAATCATACATTATTGTTCCACAATATCATAAAACATTCATCTTATAATGAACCATGAAATGAAATGGGTTTCATAATCAATAAATAAAATCATAACCTATGGAAAAGAGACAGGTTTCATAATCATTTCATCATTTATTCGTAGTATAAATGATAAAAAGAAGTGGGTTTCATAAGATTTCTAGCATTGTATAACCTATCAAAGTGAAATGGGTTTCATAAAAATTACATCGTTGTAATCTTAAATCATTCAACGAAAGAATATGAATGATATCCTAGGATCAAATCCCCATAAAATCATATATAACCTCAAAATATGTCATCTTATATAGATAATGACTTGTATAATTCACTAGGAACATTTAACAAGGGAAATTTACTTTCATTGAATATTACTTTTTAAAGCATAAAAAATTTTCAAATTCATTTTTCTTTAAAATTACAGTGACAATTTTATAAAAATATTTTTAAAAATCATTTAATATTCATGATTAGGAAATTATTCATTCTTATTTGAGAAACTTATTCTGAAACATAAAATATTTAGAAAATATTTTTCTTTTAATGTAATCTTGAAAACATATAATGGAGGATTTTTTGAAAATCATTTAAATCATTTTTATGGAAAATAATATTTATAGATTGGAATTTTTTTTAAAATAAAATACATTTTGAATATAATTTTATTCGAAAATAAACTTAAAAAGCTTAATTGGAAGATTAAAATAAAATAATTGTCATTATGAAAAGAAGTTTTTTCCATACATTATATGTTAAAGCGAAGACTCTATTCACCTTTTTAGTAAAAGAATAATGGGAATTGTATTTAAAAGAATGAAAATTCCTTTTGATTTTTTTTTACAATTTTGAAATTGGGTTAAACATGTATTTTATAAAAAATAATATAATAATAAGAAAACATTTTTGAAAACTTGGTTTTGGAAGAGAAGATATTTTGGGTAAAAGAGAGAAAAAATGTAATATTTTATTAAAAACATTTTTTAAAATATTTTAATTATTAAGATCGGAAAGTGGAAATATTACATCAAAATATAACTACAAGAAATACGTGAATAAATATAGTGAGTTTAATTATATATGTACCATGATAATATATCACCAAAAACATAATCCTAAACAATATTGATAAACAATGATATTGTGATAGAATGTTTTTAACACTTTGGAAACATTAAAATGTAAGAACCAAAAAGGATTAACATTGAATAAAACTTATAATATCATGAAAATAAGGGTATTCATGATATATCATTTCAATTGGTAGTATATACACCTCAGAAAATAATATGAGTTCATAACATCACATATGTCCCAAAGATGAAAAATTGAGACAAAAAAACTATACCTATTTGTTATCTGTTGAACCATAAAATACATGACATAAATATCCTAAAATAGATATTAAAACCCCAATAGCTTTTAGTATAATAACATTAATATAAATTCATTGGTATTATATACACCATATAATAGAAATAGGCTATGAATATGGCATGACTCGTACAGAAGTAAAATGTTATTTAGAAATCATCACCCATATGTCTTGACCCTTAGTGTACATGTTAAAACCATATTTATAATAAAAAAAATTTATTTAAGATATATTATAGTTATATATTTAAATATATAATCATATATATTATTTTAATATCTTTTTTACCCATTTAATAACAATTCCATGATAATGTTATGTTTCAGGTAATGACTGATTTTTTCCATATATATTTTGGTTTGTTAATTTTTTCAAATTAATTTGATAATTATTTCAACATATCCATAATATTAAAACTAATATAAATTTAAATTTTTTTAATTAATTATTTATTTAGATTAATCAAAAAAATTTAATGATAAAAAATGAATTAGACCATTCATAGAGACGGTTGGTCGTACGTTGCTATGAATGATGCAGCAATTGTTTTTGTTGGATTGAAAGATATAAAGGTAAATATTATATTGTTATTATATAATCATTTTTATGTCATAAATATCATATATTTTCAATAAATACAAACTTATTTATTTCTATTTAAAGAGTGAATGAATCACATTGCTCCATGTAGTGGTAGTCCTCCGTACACATGAGGGATACTGCCATATATCCAAAGAATAAATAATAACGGTATGTGTGATATAATAGTCACATGAATATAATAATATCATAAATAATATATATAATAAATTAATCTAACATTTTAACAATCTAGGAATGTGGTAATGGAAAAGGAAGGACATCAGTTCATGAGGATCTAGTCCACCGTACACATGAATGACGATTTCACAGCCCATTTGATCGAAGTGTGGATGGTTTTAGGTCATTAACTAAAAATAAGATCATATATATAAATGGTATAAAATTAGTAAATAATATAATATTTGGTTAATATGAATTTAAGGAGGTGATAAATAAATAAAACAACAAATCTTGTTGACGAAGATTACCTCATCTTCTGGTATCCTTCGTAGGTTTCCATCAAAAGCTTCATAGGTTAGCATTATATAAAAAGTATTTATTCAATTATGATATGATGAATTATTTGAAGTTATTTGGGATGGTATTGTCTAATATAAAAGGTTTTTATCATGTAAATTGGTTAGGATAAGGGGTGACCAAATATAAGTGAGGTGGGTGACACACTTATAATATTTTACAATAAACAATTCCACCCACATTTTTTTCATGATACAAGGTTACAATAGAAACCCATTTTATGGAATATAATATATATATTTGAAATATTTACCTTAAGTTTCTTTCAGATATTATTTGATTATTATTAACTGTTATTGATTTAGTTTAATAGCCCCATAGTATATCCATTTTAACCATAACTGTGATATTTTTTTTCTGTTTTTAAAAATAATTTTTGTCAAAAATTAAGTCTAATTTATTATATAATATAAATTGTTATTTATCCAAATATATAATCCATAAACCTGAATTAAATTCACATAAGATGAAAATATTTATTCAGAATTAATGAAAAAGTCATGATTAGAAATCAGTTTTTTAAAGAGAAAATCATTAAAAGTATACAATGTTTTTATATCGATGTTGAATTTGATATTAATTATGATGAAATAAATTGGAATAATTGATATATAATTTAACTAATTTCACATTTAAAAAATGAAATTATTATTTTACATTTTATATTAATTAAATGAAAAGGACTTTTTTGAGAAAAATGAGCGCGGAGGCTCTTAAATTGAGAAAGTTAAAACATTACACAAGTCAGAATAAAGCCATTTTAAATTTCTCCCTAGTAGGAAGGGGATCCATGTCATTAGGAATAGTTTTTTGTGTATGATCCTTTCATGCAACACCCCTTTATTTGGAAGTCCATCTACAATGTCATTCGCCTCCCGGAAGGTGTGTGTGATAAAGTAGTTCAGAGAGAAGATCTTATCAATACAATTTATCCACATACCTACCAGTTTACATGATAGTATTGTTTTACCCATCCTAATAGCATTAACCACCATGGCCAAGACACATTCAATCCAAATGTTGTTCCAACATCGTCGGCAAGTGATGTCCACCGCGCTAATGAGTGCCATCATTTCATCTTCCTATGTTGTAGCATGCCCACAAGGACCATAACTACGCATCACAACCTCACCATAATGATCCCAAATAATTACCCCGAAACCTTAGGTTCCAATATATCCTTTGGAATCCCCATCCTTGTTTCATTTCAACCATCCATTTAAGGATTAATTAACAGAACAGAATATTCCCGATTAAAATTCAATATTTTTTTACTGTTCATCAAAAAATGAAACCTTTCATAAAAATGAAAAAAATATTATCCCTAAGATAATTCTGAAATGATTAATTTAAAAATAATATTATTTTAAAAAATTAATTTTTCTAAATGTGTGAAATTGTTTTTTTCTTCAAAAATGTTAATAAAATTTTTTTTAGAAAATAATATTCTCAAAACATATAAAGACTTTATTGAAAATCGTGAAATTTTCTATAAATATTTCACCTTTACATAAAAACATGGAAATTAAATTTTAAAAATTTTTAAAAAAATATTCAGATCATTATTTTTAATGTCTAGTTTATATCATTCATGTCTAAAAGACTATATTAATAATATCTCATGGATTTGTTTAAACTCAGTATTGTGTATAACACAAGCTAAACCATTATTTTGCATATCGAAAGAATGAACTGGTGTTGCATGTAGAAAAATTTAAAATTTTGTGTTTAGATTAATAAAAAAAACTCTACATTTTATAAAATTTAAAATATAGAAAAATCTAATTTATTTGAAAAAAAGTGTTACCAAATCTATGGGTATTTCCTTCTACCCCATTAAAGTGAAATCATCCCTTGAAATTCATCACATTGATACCAAAAAAAGGATTATTCTACCTCATTACATTCTTTGGTTTACATGTAGCCTACTCAATATTTTAGTTTCACCATAATAAATTGAAATGGTTTGTGGTCATGTTTTGTTGAACATTCTCATTATGGTCCAGAATCTCGACTGATTGTTCTTTATAAGAATGGTAACTCTCCAGTGGTATGATATATATGTTTAGTACTTGTGAAAGGTCAGGTATGTTCTTCCTCAAGATAGATACATGGAACACATCAGGGATTTTATATAGGATTGGTTAAAGAACCAAATGAAAATCTAAAACCCAGATATGATAATGTATTTCAATGGGAAATATATACCAATGGATTAATTTTCCATTATTTGTTCCATTAATAATTTTGAAGAAGGGCCATTGTACAAAATTACAATTTTAGATCATGTAAAAATTTATGAGTATAACAGATTTGAAAACGTTTTGTAATCCATACATTTTGTTGAAATGATCTAACCTTCTCATCCATATAAACATCTTTCTTAGGTCCCAATAAATTTCTTTCTGCAACTACATTCTAGTATGATGCACTTATACACATACTTCCATAAATTGATCATATGGAGCCATATGGATTCTAAATTGAGATACACATTTATAAGAAAACTGGACATCATGATGGTGTTTATCTCGAAAAAATTTGAAATCCATAGGTGAAGATCTTAGAGTATTCTTTAGGTTTTGAATTATTCTCCCATATTGACCATCTGTTTGAGGATTATACGAAGTGATGTAACTCAACTGGGTATCAAGAGATAACAAAATCATTTAACAATAGTATGAGGTAAATCAATTTTATTATAAAATACAATTGAATTTATAACTCCATGAAATCATACCAATTCATTTATTTATATCATTAAAAGTAGATCCAAAGAAGAAAAATTCTCTAATTGTAATAAAGTGTGCTAGATATGTAAGTTGATCAACTATAACCTAAAATTATCTCAACATCGACAATAATATAACTCATAAACGTTACTAATATCTTTACTCATATTTCCAAAATGTGTAAATGTATTCCTCATCATATTACATTATCACAACATATAGAACCAAATGGTTTCTTTTATAATAAATGTCTCGTAAAATATCCTTAATATTGATAAACATGAATAACAGAAAAAATGGATTTCAATGACATTAAAAATAGGATCATCCTGAAACTCATAAACCCATGATGGTATCCAGAAATCTAATGTTAATATCACCTAGAGACATATATGGTTAAAAATTTCATTTCACTGTTTCTTCCATAAATAAGATATTATCTTAAATAAAAACATTTCCACTAGAATCCTAGGTTCAACATTGTACCCATAGAATGTAAAATGTAATTTCATTATTTATGAATTCTTATAGAGGGATAAAATCATATAAAATTATATAATTATTAACAATAATATATTTATAGGGTGAATTCACAAAAAATCAATCATGAATTTCAGAACTAAAGAGTGACATATTAGAAGACCTTAACAAATCCATGTTAGTGATACGTTTCGGGTAATTACCGCTTTGTTTTCGTATATGTTTCAATAATTTATTTTTGGTCCTCTTAATTTGATCACGATTTCACCATATACATATTTTTACACACGATATAGATATATTACACATTCATTATATATTTATTTAGTGTAAATAATAACAATTAGTGATAGAAAATAAAATACACCGTCTATAGAGATGGTTGGTCAAACGTATGCATGAATATTATTTAGATTTTCTTATTGGATTGGAATAAATAAAGGTATATTATATAATATCATTAAATAATAATTTTTATTTAATATATATCACATAATTCCATTAAGCCCATCCTTATTACCATCAATGTATAACGTGAATGAAAAACATTGATTCACGAGGTAGTAGTCCATCGTACACAAGAGTGATGCTATTTTATTCCCCAAAAATGAAAAGTATCTAGGTATGTGTGACATAATAATTTTAGATATATTGAAATATCATAAATATCATATATATATATATATTTATTTAATCCATCATTTTAACCATGTGTGATAGGTTGTATCCTCTTTATGTTTTCACCTAAATCCTTAAATTATTGAATTTCTAAACAAAATAAGGATTATAAGATGAGAGGAGAGATTTTAGAATGTAATTTTGTATGTAATTTTCTTAAAATATTTTTTTAATGTGTGTAGGGGAGAGGATAAGGGGTGTACTTTAATAAGTATGGTGGGTGGAACACATGTAATTTTTTATAAGAAAGAATTCCACAAACGATTTTCTCATGTAACATGGATCAAATAAAATATCATTGGTGATAAAATAAGGAATTGGTAATAAATAAGGATATTAATTTTTTACATGTTTTAGGTTTTTTCAAACCTTGTATTTTTAGTTTAACTCTTGATAAAACCCATTTTACCATAACCATGGTAAATAATTTTTACCGTTTTTAATAATAATTTTGGTAAAAAATGAAGGTGAACATATAATATGATAAAAATGATTCTTATTTCAAATATGGAATTAAATTTTTCAAATTCAATTCAAAAATTATTAAAATATAAGTTTAAAATTATTCAAATTGATTAAACAAGAAATCATATTTTTAAAAAGAAAATGTTCACAAGTTCACAAGGATATTATATCTATATTCAATATAAAATTGATTCCAATGACCTAAATTGGAATAATGGATGTATAATTGAAATAATATTATTTTAAAACCAATTTATAATATAATATAAGTATATATATATTTTAAATGAAAAGGCGGCTTTAAATTGAGATTCAATATTTTTCACTATTAAATAAAAAATGAATCTCCTAAAAAACCACAAATCCACATTTAAATCATTTTGAAATGAATATTTAAATTTTATTATATTTTATGAGATTACTTTTATAAAATTATAAAAATTAAATTTTATTAATGTTCAGAAAAATAATTTAAATAAAGTTTTTTGTGAAAAAAATATTTTCGAAACATATAATGACATTATCAAATAGTATGTAATTTTTATCTATATATTTTATTTATATTAAAAAATTATAAAAAATATTTAAATTTTTTCATTATAATTCATATCATTATGTTAAATATCTTGGTTATGACAGACATGTTTAAATAACTATTTGAATAATATTTATTTGTTTTGTTAAAACTCATTATTTTTTTAAGGAAAGCTAACCCAGTTTTGTTTGTAGAGAATTCTAATTTTGGTGTTGTATATATCAGAAGAAAAATTTAGTGTCATGATTAATGGAAGATAAAAATTATATTGAGTGTAATGAAATATATAAAAATGATATTTTTTTAAAAAAATCTCAAAATCTCAGGGTGTTACGTATATGATATGATGTGATCATATAAGAAATATACTCTTCAATAAGGTAGAAAACTATACGATGAATATATTTCCAAGAATGGATAACTCATTGTTTATAATAAAATCATAATGTTAAATCCAATAATAGTTAACACTGAATTAATTCTGTTTATTGAAATACTTTTCATTTCAAAAAAACTATGACAATTCTTGTAAAATAGTTTCACGTGATAAATATATCATTTAAATTTACTTTGTTAATTACCCACCAAGAAAAAACCAATTGAAATAACTTTGAGTAATTCTTAAGAGGAATCTCTGTAAATAAATGACATTAGACTCATATTAACCTAGACATCTAGAATAAATATACAAGGAATGACTATTTACTTAATATTGATGTTTTAGTTACGATGGGTAGTTCCCCAATTCCAATAAATATATACAAAATCACAATTAATAACATGATATTTCAGGTTATACAAATCATTCCAACCAATTTTCAAATAAAATTTTGTATTAGAGTCAAGTATTTATAAAAAACATTGAGAATTTCAAAAATAGATATCTATCTACCCCAAATAAAAAAATATTCTACTATAGTATTTCATTCGAAGAATATTTATGTGTTATGTTCTGAGTAATGGTAGTTATAACCTTCAATTACTCTGAATTCTCATACCCAAGATTACTTATTGGGATACTATTCTAATTGTTAACAACCATATATTGAATACCAAAATAGTTCTAATATTATGTTTCCAAAACACCTCAGGCTCAACTCTTATTTTCAAGGGGTGGCATAAACAATGGGTATTAAGTGTCAAGAATGTGGAAGATATTTACCCCCTTATATGAAAAACTATCAATATTTTGCTCATACCATTTTATTTAATGAGGAACATTAAAAATAAAATTACCTAATAAACAATACACTAAACAATGTAATTTTATAGGAATAAATCAATATAAAATTAATGAGATTACATGAATAACTGATAACAACTATCTAGAGTATAATTTATTGTTAAATTATATAAATCATGTGAGACAAGGAAAAAATGTTATATATATGTGTCAATAATCCAAATGTGTAATAAATATGGAAATTAAATACCCCATGCGTGAAAAAATTATTTTTGGACGTCTCAAACAACCATAATGTTCCCTTTTGATCCATCAATGAAATTTCTAAAAATAGATCACATCTACTTTATTATCCCAGAATGACTGGATACCACTCTCATAAGGATTTCCCTTATTAGGATCACATATAAAATCGTCTAATGGAATCCCATAATGACTAATATAGGGAATGAGTATAAAAATACCCAGTATATGGTCTACACCTCACCCCTTAACAACCAGCAGAAACAATACAATGATAGAAGAATAAAGAATAAAATAAAACAAATGTTAATAAACCAAATTAAAAATAAATACAGATAAAATAGTAGATGGATTATAATAAGAGGATCCATATGTGACACTCCTTTGAGAATATACATAGGATATATGATGTTCAAAGATAATATGTCACTGTAAAAACCCACTACGTTGTAAAAGAAATGTTGTATATTAATCGGGTGGTCATTTCCATCCATCATAGTAAAAGGTCATTATATATAATAAGATGGAAATCTGTACTACACATATCTTTGAAAAAGGGAGAATTTTTATAATAAGTCAAGGTATTGTGAGCCCATCCAAGTCCATTAAATTTTCAATCAACATTGGGTGCACCTAAGGACCCTCTACACAAGAATAATATACCCCAAAAAAGATAATATATCATTCTTATATTTTCTGTTCAATAGCTATATAAAAAAATGTTGAAGAAGACTATGTGAAAATTATATCAATAAATGTTTTGGACATTTAACATTATTTGATATCATCTATTAAAAATATAATAATTCATGCCAATATAATACTCAACATTTATAATAATTTAGGAATGACAGGTAATAGAAGAAGTATATTCATTTAACACATACAAAAATCAAATTAATGTAAAACATGGTGGGTAAAAATAAGTCATGAAGATATTATTAATTTCATCAACCAATTAAGATGAGTAATTTATTTAATGTCATAGCTAAAAAAATTAAAAACCCTATTGTAAGAACACGGATCTTCGTTTCTGGTATGATTTTCCTTTTCTGGTCGTCTTTGACAAAAAGAGGAAAATATGGAAATTTTCGAAGTACACGTCGTGCACTTTATAAGTACACGCTGTGTACTTTGATACAGCACCAGGTCATGTGCTGGCCGTGTCCGGGCCCCACACACGGTGTGTAGGGCCGATGTGGACGCCGCTTAAAGCGGAGTATGGAAAGACCGTGTACATGCCATGTACCTCATAAGTACACACCGTGTACTTTCTTCTTTTCATTAAACAGACCAGGGATGCGCATAATCGACGAAAACACCTTCTTCTCCAGGTTCCTCGACCGAGAACAACTTGTATGGCCGCAAACATCATGTGAGCCACTGATACTCCGCCTGTTTTCTGAATCGACCGCCGTAGATTGCGTTGGAATCGTAACAGTGAGATCTTAATTCTTCTTGAGTTTCATTCTATGATTCTCTTTCTTCCTCAAGATATCATGGGTTGAACGTTTTGTGTGTTTTCGTAGATCTACTCTGTTCGAAAGAGATTCAAGACTCATGGTCATAGTATATTGATCTCCTAAAATCAAGGTAGGTGGTTTGTGCCTTACCATTCGAAGTCTTTTAGTTTTATGTGCAAATTCCCCCAATACCCGTGAACGAGGTATTGCGTGTTTACCGTTTTCCCCTGTTTTATTTCCTACCATGCTTGTATGCTTGTGTAGAGGTAATTTGATCATGTTTGTGGATAATTTTTGTGCTTGGATTTTTTCCCATGCCTTGTTCTATTTACGACCTTTGTGTCTTGTTAGACTTTGGTCGTTATTCCTAATTTCCATGCCTTGTTACTATAAGATGGAATGATATTCTTGACATGCTTTTATTTTTTAGACTAGTTATCCAAGTATATTTGTAGGTTTACTTTAGCCTTATAGAATTATTACGCACTAACTGGCACGGTACCATGAGAACCTGGTGCTATACACTATAAGGGATAGAGCGAGGGAGCTTCCGAGAGAGTCTGGGATATTATAGACTATAAAAGGGTAGACCAAGTGAGATTCCTTAGAGAGTCTTAGACATTATAGACAATAGGGGATAGAACGAGTGAGCTTCCCTCAGAGTATTTTATATTATAGACTACATGAGGGTCGACTAAGTGAGCTTCCTCAGAGAGTCTTTACTTTGTTTGAATTTATTTAAAACCTTTCTAGTCTAGAGAAGGAATTTACTAAGTGAGCTTCCTTAGAGAATATGTGATAGACCTGAGACTATAGGAGGAATTGACCAAGTGAGCTTCCTTAGAGAGAATCTATATCATGGGGCTATAAGAGGGCTATAACACGTGATCTTCCTCAGAGAGTCCCCGAATACCCTATAATAAGGGGAGTTGACTAAGCGATCTTCCCCAGAGAGTCTTATAATTATTTATGGCCAAACTTGAGGGGTTTGGCTGAGTGCACTACCCATAGGGTTGTTGGTACATCTTTGATAGGACCATAGGGGTTGGCTGCGAGTACATCCCAGAGGGGTTTCTGTTGTGGTTACCTGATTTATTCTCTACTACCTATTGTTCAGTGGATTGAATTATATTGTATATCAACCTCTTACTGCATACTGTTTACTGCATGCTGTTTACTTTTATTGTTTACTGCTTACTACTTACTGCTTACTGTACTACTATCTGCCATATAATCAATTATTGTAAGGCACAAATCATTGGGTGGTGGCCTACAAGGATTAGTCTCACACCCTGTTTAGGTCATGATTTTGGGCCCAAACAGACTATGTTGTTACAGTTATAGATAAGGGAAAACACCCATCGACTTATAGTACTTGATTGCTTTGGAGTAGGAGAGCATGGAACCAAGCTGAGGCTTAAGATGCTGAGAAGTTGATTTGTTCATTCTTTTTTACTTTAGTTTATTATTGTATTTAGCATTGTGACATGTTTGGCTACTTCCCTAGATATATGTATCATGCATCTTTTCATATATACATGTGTTCTCCAGTTGTTTATTGTTTTAGTCTTCTGTTGTTTATTGTTGTTGGATATTTACTGCTTCTGCTATTGTCTGCTTTGTTTACATCTGTTATGTACTCTTACAATGAGGGAATAGTTTCTCCACTATCACACCCAAGGCCCTCAATGCAAGTCAGAAGCCTCTGGCATTTGGGGAAATTCGCTTGAGGCCATGTGACCAACCGTGTACTGGTCACCTCTGGGTGGCTTCCGGAACCGGTACGTTACAATGTTGTACCCGAGGAATTATTTTCTCTTGACTTACTGTTTGGATCCATTATCCATGGATATGACGGATTCTATACTTGGTAATAAGATGTTCATGGGAGTATCTAACCCATGTACAGTGAAAATCCCATCTACCACATTTATTGTAGTTTTCTGTTTTTTAGATTTTAAGGTTGATATGATTTCGCCTAGAGTGATTCACATGCCTTGTGTTGTTATTTTTGTTGCTATTGTTGTTCTATTTCTATTGAAACCCTATGAGATGGATGTATTAAATCTCATGCATCATATAGGCCCTGTCAGAAATCACATGCCATGCATTTTTTCCATGCCATCTAGGGTGCATTTTCAATTGCATGATGTTGTGATAGGTGCTATGATAGAATCCCAGGAGTGTGTTAGATAAATTGTTTGTATTGTACATTTACATAAATGAATTCTAAATTTAGATTCCTAAGGTGTTAATGGGACCTCATGAACCTTAGTTTGGTTGATCATTGACTTGTTTCCCTTGTAATTGATATGTAGCAGATGTCACGAATTGATTCATGGGGAGTATGGGCCCTCACAGATTGGAATTTGGCATCTCCATGTTCGTTTTTCTGTGTTTTCTGGGCTTCGATGCAGTTTCTGAGCTACTGCACAGAAAAAAACCCATAATACACGACGTGTACTTGACTACATGCCGTGTAGTTTTTAAACCGTGTCATGGACTGTTTGAGCAGAAACACAGGGTGGTGAAAAAGTTTTCAGGAACATGCCGTGTACGGTCATTACATGTCGTGTAGTTGTGACCCGTGTACCCGGCCGTGTCACTAACAACCCAGGTTAGGGAATCCCATGTAGTACACATCGTGTTTTGTATGAACACGTCGTGTATCCTTATTCAAGGTACCCAAACGTGTCATGAAAAACACGGGTCTGTGTTATCTCTCATATACAAGCCGAGATTGTTCGAAACACACCGTGTAAGGGTCATCCATGTAACCTGCAGTGTAACTAAAAACATTGGTCATCAAGGCTTGTATAGTACATGTCGTGTCCTTAGTGAACACGTCGTGTATTCTAGGGTTATGACGACCGTGTGAGTTAGCCGTATAGAGAGACTCGGGCAGGGGAATGGAGTTCAAGGACACGCTGTTTGTGGGGACAACACGATGTATAGTCTGGGGTGTTACACAGCTTGAGGTGGCAGTGTACTGGCCCATGAGAATGGATTTAGATTACACGTTGTGTAGTTTTATACACGCCGTGTATCCGTGTTTTGTAAAACTGAAAATTTTTCTTTCTCATGTTCCCGTCTTGTACTCTTGTTTTCTTAGTCTTTGATATTCCTTATCTAAGGTTTGGTTTTGTTCTATCAGAGATATGCCACCGAGACGTCCTCCGGTTGTAAGTCTCCTGCCAGACGGTGATTAGACACCATCCATTGCCGATCAGGAACCTCCTGCAGATCCTCCTACTGTTCTAGCCTTGGAACCAACAGTTATAACCATTGAAGGCGCCGATGCGCAGTTCAGCGAGAACTTTCTGAGGATGATGCAGACCATTCAGGGAGCGCCGCCTCCCGCCCCATCGATGGCTGAGCTGACGCAGGTTTTCCAGTGGAAGCATCCTCCTACATTCTCAGGGGAGGGAGGACCCCAGGCTACAGAGTCGTGGCTAGAGTCCACGCTGACAATATTCAAGCACCTAGAGATACCTCCATAGAAAAGGGTAAATCTTTCTACTTATATGCTCTAAGACAATGCTAAGAGGTGGTGGGAGGTGATATCACTGTCCAGGGGCCAACAAAGTATGACGTGGGATCTGTTTCAGTGCATATTCTATGATCACTTTCATCCGGAGACCGTGAGGGCTGACCGAGCCCAGGAGTTTATGATTCTCTAGCATGGTACTCTTACTATTATGGAGTAATCGTCTCATTTTAAAAAGCTGTAGTGTTTCACGCCGATTACAGCAGGTTATGAGTTGTTACTTTCTTGAAAGTTTGAGGACAGTCTCAGGAAGTATATCTCTTCCCATGTGAATATCATCAGGTTAAATTCAATCTCCTCTATCATCAACCAGGCGCTGATCACTAAGCGCAATCTAAGGGATTCTGGAACAGTGATCCAGGGAGGTTCGACATCCAGAGTAAGTGTTCCTCCTACTGATATCAGGAAGCTCCATTGGGAGTCTTCTCAATGAGATCAGTGTAGGCGGAATGCATATCCGGGTAGCCATGTAGTATGATAGCAGTGTGGTAGGAGTGGGAATACTAGGCCTCAGTTCCAGAGAGACCTGATGTAATGCTGATCTTGCGGCAAGATGGGCCATCTTCAGCATTTTTATCAGATATTCTTGCCTACAACTGGTGGTAGGGGTTCTTCTATGACCCATTTTACAAGAGATGTATCGCTGGTTTCTGACCTGTCTGGGAACTGTAGTTCTTCCAGCCATTCGGGCAGAGGTGGAGGTCATGGTTGTGGTGGTCAATCACCAGGTTACCAGCGACAGCAGAGTGGATCACCTCAGTGTGGTCAGCCAGGGCCATAGTACATGCTAGACATTAATTGTGGTGCAGACCCACCAGGAGCAGGATCCCGACCCTTCTACAGTTCAAGGTACAATCGTAGTAGCCTTAGCTTTATTTTCAACCTTTTTTGATATTGGTGCTTCGCATAGATTTATCTCTGTTGCTATTGTGGAGAGCCTTGGGCTTTGTATCTTTTCATCTACCGACATGTTGACTCTTGATACACTATTGGGAATGAGGACATCTAGCACACATTGGTGCAGAGAGTTCCCTCTTGAGGTTACAGGGTGTCACTTCTTATGGGACCTCTAACTCATATAGATGACATGCTATGATGTCATTCTCGGTATGGACTAGTTAGTCCCCTTCCAGGAAGTCATCGATTACTATCACCACAGGGTGAGTTTTGTATCACCAGAGGGAAGATCATTTCATCATAGAGGCGAGTGGGATGTCTAGGCAGGTAGAGCTGGACTAGAGTATCATGGGCTAGGAGGAGTTACAACCAATATTTCTAGTTTTTATTTTGATTACCAAGGGACTTCGTAGTTATACTTTCTTCCAGTCGTGGAACGTTTCAGGGATTTCTTTCTAGAGGACTTTTCAAGTTTTCCTCCGGAGTGTGAGGTAGAATTTTTTGTTGAGCTCGTGGTAGGAGCAGCACCGGTGTCCATTCCTCCTTATAGGATGGCTACACCTGAGTTGCAGGAGCTCAAGAAGCAGTTGGAGGAGTTGCTGGAAAAGGGTTTCATCCGACATAGAGCTTGTCCTTGGGGATCTCATGTCCTGTATGCGAAGAAGGCAGATGGATCCCTTAGGCTTTACCTGGATTATTGGATGATGAACCAGTTCATGGTCAAGAACTGATATCACTTGCTAAGGATCGGTGACCTCTTTAATCAGCTTCGAGGAGCCCGAGTATTCTCGAAGATTGATTTGAGGTCTGGTTATCATCAGATGCACCTTATTCCATCAGATATACCTCTTACAGCCTTCATGTGTAGGTATGGTCTATACGAGTATACAGTCATGCCATTCAGTCTCCCGAATGCGCTAGCAGTTTTTATGGAACTGATGAACTGAGTGTTCCATCCACACTTGGACTCTTTCGTGGCGGTCATTATGGACGATATCTTGGTGTACTCTCACACTCTACACAACCATGATACCCATCTTGAGATCGTTCTGATTACAATGAGAGAGCATTAGTTATATGTTAAGCTCTCAAAATGCCACTTTTGGATGGATCATATTCTCTTCTTGGGTCACGTTATCTCAGAGACAGCAATATCTGTACACCTAGATAATGTTAGAGATGTAGTTCCCTTGGAGAATCCAAAGAATGTCTTTGAGGTGCTGTGATTTATAGGGCAGGCTGGATACTACAGGAGTTTCATACAGGAATTTCCACGCCTTTCAGCACTGCTGACACGTCCGACCAAGAATGGTGAGAAGTTCTTATGGTCATATTCATATGAGTGAGCCTTTTAGGAGCTAAAAGGGAGGTTGAATTTAGAAATGATTCTAGTCTTTTCCAAGCCAGGAAATAGATATATAGTCTACGGTGATGCTTCAGGTGTCGGATTGGGAGCTGTGCTTATACAGGGATATGTATTCGTTGCGTACGGGTCACTGCAGTTGAGGCCACATGAGAGGAACTACTCAACGCATGATATGAAGTTGGAAACTGTTGTTAATGCCTTATGCTATTGCAGACATTACCTTCTGGGAGAGAACATTGTGGTTTTCAACGACCACAAGAGTCTCAAGTACATCTTCACTCAGCGTGATCTGAATCTAAGACAGCATAGGTGGGTTGAGTATCAACAGTCCTTCAACATTGAGATTTCCAATATGTCATGAAAGGGAAACACATTGGCTGATGAGTTGAGCAGGAGAACTCAGATTTAGGAAATACGAGAGGCCAACTGTGAGTGGCAGATGATGGACTAGTTTTCTAAGATGCACTTGTAGGTGCATGATAGACTGGGATAGACTTTTATTTCTTCTGTATCTATTACCTAAACTCGTCTTCATCAGGTACGGATGATGCATCTGTCAGACTTAGAAGGACTAGTCCTATGAGAGAGTGTGTCAGGAGAGGACCCTCTTCCTAGATATACAGTAGGCAAGGATGATATCTTGCGTTTCCAGGGATGCGTGTGGGTGCAAGTAGACATACACGATGATTTTATGCGGGATTTTTATTTCTCAGTTTGGGCAGTTATTCGTGGAATCACTGAGATGTATTGTGATCTACACTGCCTGTACTGGTGGCCAGGTATGAAGATATATGTTGTTGAATTCATCATGAGATGTTCTCCTTGTCAGCATGTGAAAGTAGAGCATCAGTAACCAGTAGGGATTTTACAGCAGTTACCCATTCCCGAGTAGAAGTGGAATGATGTCATGATTGACTTCATGACCGAGTTACCGAGGTCACCTCGAGGGAGTGATGTTGTTTGGGTTCTCGTGGACAGTCTTACGCAGGTTTCTCACTTCTTGTCGATCAAGGAGACCTTCATTGTTGATGAGCTGGGGCGGTTGTACATTCGAGAGATTTTATGTCTTCATGGAGTCCCAAACTCCATTGTTTTAGATAGGGATGTGTGCTTTACTTCTTGGTTCTGGAAGGGGCATCAGAAGGCTTTGGGTACACAGTTACTTTTGAGTACAACATACCATCTCCAGACAAATGGCCATTCTGAGTTTATGATTCAGGTGCTTGAGGATATGCTCCGAGCTTGAATTCTAGTCTTTGGATGTTCCTGGGAGAATAATATTCCTCTTGTGTAGTTTGCCTATAACAACAGTTTTCATGCGACTATTCAGATGGCACCTTACAAGGATTTTTATGGTAGGACATTCTGATCTCCTTTATAGTGGCTGGAGGCAGGAGAGGCAGCTTTGCTGGGACCTCGTCTTGTTCTGGAGACCTCAGAGCGGATAGAGTTGATTTGGAAGAAGATGGACACATCACAGTCTTGACAGAAGTAATATGTTGATCAATAGAGATGACCTCTGGATTTCAAGGTCGGGGATCAGGTTTTCCTGAGTGTCTCACTGAGTTTGGGACACAAGAGGATTTGGTGAAATGGTAAGCTTTCGACGCGGTACGTCAGGCCGTTTGAGGTGTTGGACAGAGTTGGGCCGGTTGCCTATCGGTTGTAGTTACCTCATAGGTACTGGGATATGCATGATGTCTTCCATGTTTCTCAACTCCAACGTTAATTTTCAGACCCGTCTCATGTCTTCCAATCTAATGAGGTTGAACTTGAATCAGATGCTTCATTTGGGGATAATCCTATCTGGATTGTCAATCGCAATAAAATGTTTCTCAGTGGTCGGTCTGTTCCCCTGGTACGGGTGCTATGGCAGCACGGGCGAGTACAGGATGAGACATGGGAGAGGGAGGCCGATGTACGATCGTAGTGGACTGAGCTGGTCAGGGTTTCATCTTCTATGCCAAGCTAGGGAAATTCGGGGACAAATTTATTTAAGTGGGGAAGTTTTTAAGAACTCAGATCTTCGTTTCTGGTATGTTTTTCAGTTTCTGTTTGTCTTTGAGAAAAAGAAGAAAATCTGGAAATTGTCGAATTACACATCGTGTACATTGATGCAGCGCTAGGCTATGTGTTGGCCATGTCTGGGCCACACACACTGTGTGTAGGGGTGATGTGGAGGCCGCATAAAGCGGAGTACAGAAAGTTCAAGTACACTCCATGTACCCCATAAGTCGACACCGTGTAGTTTTTTTTCATTAAATGGACTGGGGTCACGCCTAATTGACGAAAACACCTTCTTCTCCAGGTTCCTCGACCGAGAGTGACCCGTAAAACCACGAACATCCTCCGAGACCCTAAGCCTCCGTCTGTTTGCTGAATAGATCGTCGTCGATTGCATGGGAACCACAGTGGTGAGCTCTTCTTTCTTCTTGAATTTCATTCCATGATTTTCCCTCTTCCTCAAGATATCCTAGGTTGAACTTTTAGTGCGTATTCCTAGATCTACGCCGTTATAAGGTAAATCAAGGCTCGTGGTCAAATTGTATTGATCTCATAGCATCAAGGTAGGTGGTTTGTGCCTTACCATTCGAAGTCTTTGTGTTTTATGTGTAAATTCTACCAATACCCGTGAACAGGGTATGGCGTGTTTACCGTTTTCCCCTATTGTTTGTCATGCCATGCTTGTATGCTTGTGTAGACACAAGTAGATCATTTTTGTTGATAATTGTTGTGCTTGGATGTTTTGCTCATGCCTTGTTCTGTTTTCGACATTTGGGACTTGTTAGCCTTTGGTCGTTATACCTATTTTCCATGCCTTTTGACTGTTGGATGGAATGATATTCTTGACATGCTTGTTTTGTTGTAGACTTGTTATCCATGTAGCTATGTAGCTGTACATTGGCCTTATATCATTATTATGCACTGACTGGGATGAGACCGTGAGAACCAAGTGCTATAGACTATAGGTGATAGACCGAGTGAGCTTCCCATAGAGTCTTGGATATTATAGACTACAGGAGGGTAGACCGATTGAGCTTCCTCATAGAGTCTTAGACATTATAAACTAAAGGGGATAGACCAAGTGATCTTCCCAAAGAGTCTTTAATATTATAGACTACAGGAGAGTTGACTTAGTGAGATTCCTTAGAGAGTCTTTACTTTGTTTGAATTTCTTTAAAACATTTCCAGGCTCGAGATGGAATTGGCTGAGTGAGCTTCCTTAGATAGTTTGTGATAGATCTGAGACTATAATAGAAATTGACCGACTGAACTTCCTCAGAGAGTTTCTAGACCTTGGGGCTATAAGAGCGTTAGATCATTTGACCTTCCTCAGAGAGTCCCTGACTACCCTAGACTAGAAGGGGAATTGACCGACTGATCTTCCCTAGAGAGTCTTATAATTTTGTATGACCAAACCAGATGGGTTAGGCTGAGTGCACTGTCCAGAGGTTTGTTGGTACTTCTTGGATTGGACAAGAGGGGTTGGCTGCGAGTACTTCCCAAAGGGTTTCCTATTGTGGTTAGTCGATTGCTTCTTTGATTCCTGTTGTTCTGTGGATTGATTAATGTTGTATATCATCCGGTTACTGCTTAATATTTACTGTCTGATGTTTACTGTTACTTTTTACTGCTTACTGCTTACTGTACTATTACCTGCCATATACTCACTGACTGTAAGGCACATATCTTTGGGTCGTTTCCCACTGGGATTAGTCTCACACCCTGTTTGGGTCATGCTTTTGGGCCCAAACAGACTATGTTGTTGCCGGTATAGACAAGGGAAAGTGCCCTTCAACCTCTGGTAATTGATTGCTTTGTAGAAGTAGATAATGGGACCCCGATGAGGCTAGCGATGGTGAGGATTTGTTTATTTCTCTTAATTTTGTACTAGTTTAGTATTGTATTAAGCATTGTGACCTATTTGGCTTCATTCCTAGACATATGTATCGTGCATCATTTGATATATAGATGTGTGATCTAGTTGTTTGTTGTTTTAGTCTTCCCCTATTTACTGTTGTTGGATATTTACTACTTCCACTAATTTCTGCATTGTTTAAATCTGCTGTGTACTCTGCCAATGAGGGAATGGTTTCCTCACTATCACACCTAAGGCCCTCGCTGCTAGTCGGCATCCTCTGGCATTTGGGGAAATGTGCTTGAGGTCATGTGACCAATCGGGTACGGGGCGCCTCTGGGTGGCTTCCAGAACTGGGACGTTACACCTATTTTGAAATCTAGAGTGTAAAAAATAATAATCATTATCCATATTATGAATGTTTTTACGAACTATGTAAAATAATTTATAACAAGCTGTATTGGTCCAAAAAAATCAATGTTAAATTATGTTGAATCATCCCCAATCTATTTATATCCCGACCCTTTTCAAATACAAGTTGAATAATGGGATCAATTATATATATATATATATATATTCTATGATGACTAAGAAAAGAGATCACTCCACCTCTTGAATTATATACCCAACCTTAAGTAGAGAGGATTTAGGGTTTTAATCATTTTCACTAAAGAGTCAGTATTTTTGTAAAGGAATCCACATAAATAAATTTGAATTTTCAATAGGTAACTCCCATGATAGGTAGATATATAGAGAAATAATGATTTTACAATATTTATATCATTTAATTTATAGGGATATTCATTTTGATTATCCAAGATGGGAAATTAAATGATTTGAGATGTTTTGAAGAATTTCATTGAAACTCCTTAATGAAGAAAAGTTCCTATAACTAATATGATGTTCCTAAAACCAAGATAGATGATGGGATTAAATTAAAAGAGAGGGATATGGTTGAGAGATCAACATGGGACAGATTAAGAGTAAAATGAAGGGAAATCCAAATCCCATGAAATTTGAGGGATTTAATTTTTAGAGGAAGAGATAAATATGTCCACAACATTAATGAAAACATACTACTTTACCATCGGGTACTCAGTCCAGGTCCAATGGATACATGGATATACTATTAATGGCTCAACAACCACTCAGTACCTAATTTCATTTGACCAGTTTCCTAGTTTCCTCCTAGAAGTAAGTCACCACCCTGGATCCTTTCCTCCTTCCTCGAAACACCTCTAACTCCTTCTTAACAACAAAAGATAACACCAAATAAATAGAAATATGAATTTGAAGACTAAAATGAAATGAATTTGCATCTCATAAAGTATTTTATATTTAAATAATTCCTCGAAAACCTCAAGTGAATGTATCTATACATATTATATGCATCTAGATCCATATGCTGAATAATATCAATATTTTGTTACTCATAACAGTTTTTATCTAATACATTGAATTTTTCTTATTACGTATTGGAAATATTAAGGTTTCTATACAACTATATAATGTCTCATTATGGTTTGGTTTACTCTATGAATTTTAATCAAACTATTTGGCAACAAATCATCAAGCACACCTCCCCGTACGATATAGGATCCTGACTACTAGCATGAGTTTAAAATGTGTCCGTAGTAAGATGATCCCAACATATAAGATTACAAAACCCCGGAAATAACAAAATATCATACATAGAAATAAATAAGAAGTGTGTGGATGTATAAAATATAGAAATGAATGAAAAAATAAATAATATTACTAAAAAACCTGAATTTCCATTTCATAAATATAGCACTAGTCAACCACTGTGCGGATTATAAATACAAGATAAAATAAAATAAGAAACAATATAAGTATAGGGATCTACTACTAGCTCTGATCCAAACCACGTAACTATGGGCCTTAGTCAAAATCATGCCTGCAACTTTGTGAACACCTATTTGGGGACCCCTGTACAATGGAGACATGATAAGTGTGTGAGTAAAAAACTACGTAGGTAACCACTAAATGTTTCTTGGATAGAGACAGTAATTTAAAGTGTATATATATGTGAAATTCTCATGAGGATAAAAAATAAAAAAAAACTAACTATAGAATATAACCTATAGAAAATGTCATATAAATATTTATCATGGTACGTGACCATCCTATCCAAGACACAATATTAAAAATAAATAAAATCCATATTTGATAAATGGGTAAGTGATCCCAATCGATTACACCTACAATGACTATGGAATTGTACTACATGTTATACCACTCATGCCATGTGTATTCCCATCAATCCTTGGGTCTATAATCACAATCAATGATACCTAATTCTTCTTGCACATTAAATTTTTATGGTAAAGCTACATCATCATAGAGGGATAAATTTCCTAATCTTAGGATCACCCGTACTCA
The DNA here is from genome assembly GCA_963277665.1 of Viscum album. Taxonomy (NCBI): domain Eukaryota; kingdom Viridiplantae; phylum Streptophyta; class Magnoliopsida; order Santalales; family Viscaceae; genus Viscum; species Viscum album. The sequence goes on along the minus strand of OY728120.1, from coordinate 279,711,466 downwards.
CCACTAATCACTATAACGAAGTATTCTAGGAAACAAATGACAATCTAGTAAATATAGTACTAAATTTGATGTCATTTCACTCATTCCATGTAAATATATCCCATTTTTTGTGTTCTTGGTCCCATTACATTGATGGTCATGACATTGGAGATTGGGTGAAACCTAAGGGGGATGAAAATTAGGTGAAATATTTTTAATTGTCTGTATACCCATCATAATAAATGAGTATGAATTTAACAAAGGGATAAATAGCCCCATTCCCTGGAATGTCTGGGTGATGTAGTAACTATGTGTCCACCCAAACGCTGAGATGTATATAAAGAATTTATTAAGGAGATCATCACCCATACTAAATAATATCTACCATAGGAGTTTAACACATCATTATAAACCTCCTATTTAATCCCTACTAAGGGAGAAATCTGGATGAAAATTGAGAACTCTGGTAGCAGTATCATCTAACTTGTTTCCCGTCCATGGAATTCTAAATTTTTAATCCTTGTATTGCTCAAGGCATAGTATTATAGATCCCATGAATGAACTATGAGTATCCTTATCATAACTTCACATCGCATCAAGGACATTATCCTAGAAAAATGAATCTAGTATGGAATCATAACAACATCAAGAGTAACCATGTGAAATCATGAATAAAGAGTGGGGTATCTTAGATACATAAACCCATCTCTATTACTACAACCCCTAGGGATTGCATGTTCATTATGGGTTATAAGTTCTACCTACTACAATCTCAACCCAAACCCATAATGCAGTTGGAAAGTGTCTCTCAATCATCGAGGTAACCGCTTAGGTTCTGTATTCAATACTCTAGAGTGTAATCCCATATGGGATCTATAAAGTTTATAAGTGAGAGGAGGAATCCTTTATATGATCCTATTATTTAGGAAATGGAATCAGGTCAAAACTTGATGCCGTAGGAAATCCAATTCAATAGAATCATGATTTGGGTATCATGACATTCCCAGAAAACATGAGTACTTCTCACTATGGAAACTTTTAGGAGATTGGTGATAACCCATTCTCAGTACCATGGTATCTCTTGGGTGATTCTCATAGAAAAAATAGTCTTGGAATCCCTAAGGTTTATTTTCCATGGACTATTCAAAGGATGACATGTCTTATCTATCATATCTACACCTCATAAGTGTCTTGAAGGCTACTCGATTTCTTTCAAGGTCCTACCCATGAATAAAAAAGACAAGGGTTGTTAATGACTCATGTCCTTCATCCATTACATTTAACCATTTTGATAAATTAAAAGTTAATTATAATAAATTAAAAATATTAATCACCCTAAGGGGTGACCCCTATATTATACATACTACAAAATACATGAATAGATAACACAAGGTTGGTTAAAAATTCCACATTCCTTTCAGAATCCTTATTTTATTTTCCAAGGGCTGACAGCAACGTCCCAGCTCATTTGAGATGTAAATGGACCTATATCACAATAAAAGGACAAGGAAATAATTAATTAAAAATATAAAAATGAATTAATTAATATTAATAGTTTATACATAATTTTAAAAAATATAACTATAATAAAATAAATATAAAAACCACATTGTTCGATCAAGTCACAACAGAACCATGACCTCACATTAGAAAAAAAACCCATAATAGAATACCAACCCTGAATTAGGACTAATATGAAAAAAATGTTGTCTAAAAATTTCCAATATAGACATATAATTCCACCATTCTTTGGTGTACTCGGGAATCAAAAACCTATCCAGATAACAAATAAATCAATAATGAAGATAGGAGGAAAAAGTATATTTCATTGAATGAGAAATCGTACCACAAACCTCTAGGGAAGGCAAATAAGAACACCCCCTTCATGGGGTTTGAAGTAGGGAAGGAGAGGAGAGGAGGATTGACTCACGTGAGGGGGGAAAGGAGAAGAAAAGAGGTGGATACCCTCTTAAATATCATAGTAAAAAAGGTTGAGTTTAACCTTTTTTAATGGGATGTAATGCTTGGTTGCTCTGTTTGGATACACTATTGGGTAAACCAAGCACTAAAATTGAGGTTTTCACAAATGAAACACCACACGCCAAACATTGGCATGAAACACATTTTAAAAGGCCATGGAAAATGTAAAATGTTTTCATGTAGGAATCGTAATGGTTATCCCTATCCTGTTTCATGGTTTCCCCAACTGTGTGCCTATAAAAACTAGGTCGTACAATTTGGCAGTTCGATTAGCACTAACAATGCACCATATGTGACACTTTTCCAAAAAATCAAATTTCATGTCCAGAACCTCTAGGACACTCCCAAAAGTATAAAAACATATTTAAAGCCTTATACCATGTCTAGAAACAATATTTAAAGGCATTAAATTTCATGGGCTCTTACAACCTCCAAACATTAAGTCTTCTCATACTCAAGAATCCATTTTGGAATGAAATTAAAAAAACAAATCTACATCGATCATAAAATACCTCTTAAAATTACCTATTTCTATTTAGAATACCTATTGAACTTTAGAAAACCCTTTAAACATATGGAACAAAAAAAACTTAAATAAACATTTATAAATAAATCCAAAACACTGAGTCATTGATTTCTTGAGTCTATCTCACATAAGACATGATCATTTAATTGTCGCTTCCATTAATTGGTATATTATGCTCCCCCACCACGGGTTCATTCTTTTTGAAATCCAATTCTGAGCCACATTATAACCACTATTGGTATTGCCTAACAAAACATAGTTGTAGTTCCTTAGGATTCAATTGAAATGTTTCTCAACATGAAGCATCCAATCAGACATAAGGATACTGTTTTTTGTCCTTGATTTGATGTAATGGTTGAATTTTAGATTAACCTTTATCAACATAGTCATTCCATATTATTATTTAATGGACCTGAATTACCATTATAAACCACCCTTATCATCCCAATCATTTTCCCAATGTGGTTTCTCACTTTCCAATTACAAATTTTGAAGATAACTCTAGTCAAACCACCCCGAGATGACTAAAATTGAGAAAACTCAATTTCTACTACCCAAATGTTACCAAAAACCATATATAATACCTTTACCTTAGGGAAAATCAAGTTCATTCTGTGAACACTCACTGATTCCCATACCCAACATCTGGTGATGTATCATACCAAAACCACCAACTTTACAATAGTATTAAAAAGACAAAAATAACCATATAAGGACCAGTCTCAATAACATAATGAATCAAGGTCCAAATCATCACATCCCATTCCCCATCTATATAAAGACATAAAACATCTTGAATTAGAACCCATTCATTATTGATATCTGACACAATATTAACCAGTGATCCATTCCTAATCCCCAAGAATGGTTCTCCTGGCATCCCTTGAGACTTCAAATTTATATTGATGGATATAGAATGTAAATATCCAATGGTGTATTCCCAACCTTATGTATTACCTTAAACTGTTCCAAGAGTAAAACTCCCATTGATCCCCACTATAATACCATAATAGAAGATATTTAGATAGCTTTTAGTATAGATGATTCTCCCATAAATATAATCTGGATAATTTCTTGGTATTGTTCATGGAGATCTCTAAGAAATGTTTATACCCTGATTCCATATATAGGCATATATTTTTCTTTTTGAGTAATGCTTCATATCCTATCACTACCTAATAAATATTGAGCTATATCGATAGTTCAATAACACTAAATCCATTTTTGTTGTTTCCCAAATCATGGAATTAAATTTATTATTTAGTCATAAATACTAATCAACCATTAATAGAACATCCAATTAAAATTATCGGTCCTCACCTTGCACATAACCACTCATCAAGTAATGATTTAATTGAAAATATGTGCAAAAAAATATCAACATTACTGTCTTTCCAAGCATAGCTAGTGTACACTCTCCTACAACATGGTTTAAAACTAGAATCATGCTCCCTTGAGAAGTCCATCAATGAGGAGAAACAAGCCGTTCCACATGATATTTTAGAATTATTAAGCGAAGATCTCCCTTGGAGATCCTATTACAAATAGAGAAACTCACCCACACCAACATATATTCCATTAATTCACCTTACATGATCGTGTTTTAATCATGGGAATCTTCCCACCCTCAAGAATTCTTATTAACAGGATAACTACTAGTAAAATATTATAGGAAACCTAATAGTCCATCCCATTGAACATAGACTCTATGCCTAAGAAACTAAGGTGATTCCATGAAAACCAACCGATTCATCCTTAATATACCACAAAAACTGAGAACCTCTTATGAATGCATACAAAAATATATTGTAAACAAGTGAAATTCCTAAAAATATGACAGGTGTAAACCTTAGGACCACCCCTCTCACAGGATTCATTCGATCAATAGAAATTTATAACCTACAAGGGTTCAGTCTCAAACTAAGGGACTCTAGGTCTCCCACATATCCCTTAAAATCATGTATCTATATGAGTCACTATGTATGAACACCTATCCCATAACTCAAAATCTCATAAAGGTTACATTTAATGGGGTTTCATCTATACACAGATTTCAAGGTCTGCAATCTAATACACTAGTAAACCCTCTCTATGAGAGGAATGGATAAAAATTACATGTGAGGATTAAAACCTATCAACATGGGTTCAATTTTATCATTTTTAATTTCAAATTTATATATTAAAACAACCTCTATGTTTTATATTTAAATACATTTATTTATAAACCATTTATAACTATTAATTTGAGGAAGTATTATAATGGTATCACAATCCAAGAACTTGCCAACCATGCCCAGATCATATTTGAGCATCCTCATATGGGACATCTCTCTATAGTATCATAATATCAAGTAAAAGAATGATTATTAATAGATCCTTGATATGAATAACTATACATTTACAACCCCTAAAGCTTCCATTTTATTAAACATGTTTAAGTACCTATCGACGTCACCCTTGATCATCCTACAAGATAACTATAAATTAAGAGTTTTATGTAAAATACTTATTAAATTTAGATGGGAAAAATCCAGGTATGTTCTTATGAAAATTTATTTAAACAATCAAAAAAATGGAACACCCATAACGGGTCTACTATAGTGGAATCTACTTTCGACACTAACCTACAAAGGTCAACTGAAACACACAACATCATCTCAATGATCCATGTTTTATTCAAACATGAATCCATTAAGTAGTATTCCATTTCATTTTATAAGGTAAGACATTGTATAGGATGTTATAAAAAATTTAAATAACAGACACTAAGAGAAAACCCCTAAAATGGGTCTAAAACCTAGGAATCATGTGACCTATAGACCAACTTGTGTTACTACTGTCCTATGACTATGGATTGGGTCATGAATACCACAATAATACCCTGAACTATAGATCCTCATATAATTTTTTCATAGTAATATATATATATATATGTCAGTCTAACAGATTATAATTTCAACAAGATTATATTTGGTAAAACACTATTTATCTTGTTATTAACTTGTTAAAAATATGAAATCCATGTTATAAGTAAAATCTCACACTAGTAGGAATATACCTTGTGGACCCTATATTCCAAATATGATGCATGAAACACCACTTTCATTTTCTATTTCATAGTAAAAATCTAACACTGGCCTCTCACCAGTAGGATGAGATCCAAAAATATATAAAAAATAATAAAATTCACACTAAATGTGCATTCCGTGAAGATAAAATCTTATAAAACTACAACATCATATATCAATAAAAATTATCCCATTTCTATAGAAACCGTGTCTTATATCTAGAATAGGTTTTCTCAACACACTATTCTAATGTCTTCCATGGGTTCTACCAAATTACTAAAAATAAAAACTACCACATCCCAAATAGTAACACAATAAGAAAACAAAATCTCTTATACCACTTTTTCAAGTCCTAGAACAGTTCATTCTTTGAATAGTAATTTAAAAAGTTTTATATATGTCTTTACATATTCCTAAAAACTATTACATACTACTGACTAGAAGCGAGGACCTAGGGTGTGTCTATGGGTTGAGAATGACCTCATACCAGACTAAGTAACAACATAAATACCCAACCATTATGAATAAAAGTCCATAATTATAGTTTAGAAAAAAAAATTAAGTATTAAATAATAAATAAAAATGTAGTAAAATATTGAGTGTTCATGTCATACATACTACACCGATCTACCACCTATTGTATCTTATGTACTAGACTAAAATAATAAATAGAAATAAAATCACAAGGCTTAATTAATATCTATGAGGAGAAACACGTAACAAAACTCTACATACACCTCCAAGACATCCAACATGATCAGTCTTAGTCTTCATCCAAACCTATGACTATAATTAAATGATTTCCTTCTTGGGTACCCTAGTGAAATTTAAACCCTATTAAGGTGTGAGTAAAAAACTTAGTAGGGAACCGCCAATGTGGTCCTATAAAAAGCCATTAATATTTAGTGTATGTATATGATAAGTACTCATCTGGATAAATATAATATTAACATATAAATTATAATGATAGACGTAATGAAATGTTCATAAAAGGAAATATAATTGAATGAGATCATCTTAGACAATAATTAACTGAAAAAAAGAATAAAATAATGTAATTCTATACTTAGGCATGTGATCATGATCGACTGGACATCCTATGAAAAGGGAATTGTGTTTGATGTTATATAAATCTAGTTATCTGTAATACCATCGATCCATTCATCAATAATCCAAATTGATTATATATTCTTTTTCCAATGACAAATTTGTTTTGAATAAGATATTTCAATATAGGGGGATAAATTTCTTATCATTGGGATCACTTGAAATCCATATAATGATGGATTATAGGTTATAACTGGACATATGGTAAATATAGCCATGTGATAGATTCAATTCCACTAATTATATATAAATCAAGCTCAATATATGGCCCCTAGGTCCTAGTTTATGGATGGTCATGACATTGGATCTCTGATGGACCCTTGGGTTTAAAGAACATATGTCTTTAAAAAGAAATACTCTTCTAAAAAAATATAATAACACATGATCAATGCATTAAATGGTTCAATAACTACACACCCAATAATGTATTGTAAAGGAAATAATCCTTCATCCACCTCCACTATAAGTATAATACTAGGTTTTGTAGGGGTATGTCATCATTGATTTCTAAGAATATTTCAGATTTGTATCCAAAACTTCCCCAACAACATCTTCTATGATCCATAGGAATATATGAATACCAATGAAAAATTGGAACTCCTGTAGTAATATCAAGCAACTGGTGTTACCATCCAAGGAATTTGGTATATAATAATCCATGAATCTCTCATGTAATAATATGTAAGATCCCTAGAATTACCTCTATAAATTCCTATAATTTTAAAGTCAAACTAAAGGACTTAGAAGATAGATCGAAATAATTACCTAAAGATAACCATATCATAACATCACATCAAATCTGGGCCATTAGTGTAGTAATCGGAAGGAAGTTTGGAAATCATATCCACATCATGAGTATTAATTTGAAAGCTTAAATAAAGAGTGGGATTTGATGAACGACTTAATCCATCACTATTCCTATATCCACATGGGCTTATATATTCATTATTGGTTAAATGTCACACCCCTACTATCTCTACTGAAACCCATAACACTCATGGTTATGGGCTATCAATCATAATAGAACTAATGGAATCCCATAGGTAAATAATTTGGAGGGTCATCCCATATGGGATCCTCAAACTCTATATGTAAGTAGTGGAAACCAACTTAGAATCTTATAAGTTAGTGCGTGTTATCATTTCAGCAATCGAAAAAATGGAAGTTTCATTACATGGAATCATGAATAGGGTAGAAAGACCATTCCTTCCACACGGTTTCATTTTAGTAAGGAAACCATTTAGATATGGGTCATAACCTAAAATTTTCACAAAGGTCCCTCTGGGGTAGTCCACATGCACAAAACAGTCAGAGTCCACCTAAAGAATACAATCCAATGCTTGTATAAATGATGGAGTTACATTCCTAGTGCATCCCCACCTCCTAAGTGGTATGGAGGCTACGTTATGTCTATTAAGGGCTACTCTATGAAACCAAGGCACATGGTTTATTAGTAAAACCTATCTTTTATTCATCACAATTACCTATTTAATTAACGTAACAGTTCGTTAGAAAATATTAAACAAGTGGTGTATCGCTTAGGGTGGACCCCTAGAATATACATACTACAATATATATTCATAAACACCGTATGATAGGTATGATATTCCACCTACCATTTGTATGATTTCCATTCATTTACCAAGGGTCGATAATAGCTGCTAAGGACTCTCCAGTCTCATCCAAGACATAAAAGGTCATGTCACACAATCAAACCACCATGAATTAATTAACAACAACTACTATAAATATATAATTATGCTAAATAGGTTATAAAAAATATAATCAAAACAAACTATAATGTCACAATTCTGGAAACCTCAATTGTCAATAACGTCACATTGGATACACAATGTAGGACTCTCTAATAACCTATAATGCACAATCTAATTCAAAAAAGATCTAGTGGAATCAATAATTAAAACCCTAACTGAAGAAATTGTAATTTATGAATGAAGATAGGAGGAAGTCATTAGAGTCCACTAATGTAAAAAGAATATACCTCAACTTCCATTGTAAGGCCACCAAGAACACCCCCATGATGTGGTCTGAAGAAGGCTATGAGATGATAAGGGGGATGGATTGCATGGTTGTGTAAAGAAAAGAAAATTGGGGGATTCTATCTTAATTATTTTAGGGTTAAAATTGAAATTTCTTCCTTTTAAATTGATATCATTATTTGGATGCAATGTTGGGAAAACTATACACAAACCTTGTGGTTTCCACTACCGAGGTACTACACCCATTTCATGGTAATGACACATGGTTTTATAGATTTTTCACTATCCCTAGGAAATTTAGGTTGGTTTATTATAGTAATTTGTATTATCATCCCTAAACAATCACATGATACCCGCAACTTTGGGTCTTTAAAAAAATAGGTTTCCCGGTTAAGAAGAACAATTATTACTAACCATATACTAGTTGTACGCCGTTTTCAATACTTTTCCAAAACGCACATTTTAGGTATAACACCCCCAAAAATTGAAAATTAAATTTCCATATGGAATTTTCCAACTCAGAAAATATGAGATATCATTGAGAAATATTCTTATATCAGTCATATATTTCAATTGGGTTGATCTCAAAATAATGTATTATGATGATAAAAAATTTTCATCTAAACAAAAATCTTTTATCAGAACAGTATTATGTTTTAATATCATATAATAAATACATTTACAAATTTTTCTCCCAAAAATGATAACCCATTTTAATAAAATTATATACATCAGTGGTACCATATCCATATTTTACAATGAAACAAGTCATCTTTGACATTACACTAGTCAGTTATCTATATTATTTGACCATTAAGTCAATCATAATAGATTTGACTCTTCGATGGTTTACCAAAATACATCATTCACAATCCTACAAATGGATAAAATAAATTCTATTTCAATAATATATGATGTCATAGGATTCCCTTCTATTTATGGCCCAAATAATACACAAAATAGGGACACACAATCCAATTTGGGTCACCTTACAAATACATTCCTGACATATGATAATTTGTGGGAATAATTATTTGACAAAACAAAATTGGTTATATAATTGATTTCATGATAGGTGCCATACAAGAAATATAGAAATTTTAATTTTAAAGAGGTTTTATATATATCAATACCTTATCTCATGTATTCCATTTATATGTATTAAAATATATAATGATTTAGTTTTGAATCGTATTCCATCCACTAAATAAATATGTTAAATCCATAATTTTTATTATTTATTTACAAAACCCGTATATTGTGTCTCTAACACAAATTGAATTATAATTACATGAAAAAATATCTAAAAGTTTCTAATATATAAGGTTTATGAAACCAAGAATCCTCACAAGAGTGGAAATTAGTGGTTGGTAGCCAACACTAACATTTCCTTAAATATCCTAAAAACCAAGACTAGTCTGATGCCTGACCCAAAATTTGACTACCAATGGATCTATATATTAAAAGGAATAAAATTCCATCATAATTAAATTCTCAAATACGTTTAAAATTTAATTTTATTCATAATTCATTTTTATAACCATGTACAAAAATGTGTTTAGGTAGAAGAATACTAAATCTATTATCATATTTATCTTAAAAATAATTAACTTCATGTATTATAATTTGTAGAAGATGATTAATACATTAAAATAAAGAACTAATCCATTCATAATATTAACTATATATGTCTATGTAGAAATTAGTAAATATACAAGATAAATTAATATCTCAAATAATTATACATGAGAAAAACAATTCTGAAAAAATCACAAAAAAAGATAATGTAAATTCTTTATAATATATACATGCATTACAGATATCCCATAATTAAATTAGTATAAATAATTCATATTTATTTCCAAAAATAAATTCTTCATATCATCATTCTATATGAAATTTATCTTAAAATTTATGATACTTTTAAATAAACATTTTACATTTCATTTGAATCATGTAAAAAATTAATAAAAATGAATTATAATATATTTTATAGTAATTGATCCTAGATCATATAAATTATCGAATTTTATTTTGGTATGGTTCAAATATATTATCAAATAAGGATTTTAATTTGAATATTTGAAATTAACAATAACGAAAAAATCAATACTTGATATAAAATTCTTTATATTTTTACTTATTTATTAAATTATAAACACATTATAAATTACTCTATAAGTACTGTATAAAAAATAATATTAAAATTATAATTTATTCCACATAAATAGAAAGTTTTTTCATATTAAAAATCAATATTATAGATTTATTTATTTAATGTTTGACAAAAACATTATAACTCATTATATGTATTTAATAATTAGTAATTTTTTATACAATTCATAAATTAAATAAATATCAAAACATAAATATTCCCAGAATTTATGAAAATAATTTAAATTTTATGACTAAATTCAAAATTGAACCTTTGTAAAAAAATAAATTTTTCTACCTTATATTTAATTATATCACAATATCATACGACTATATTCATTTAAAAGATCAAATAGCTTTCTATGATATGTGTGTCATGTCTTGTGATAGATAATTGAAGCAAAATCAATCATATTCAATTATATCAATAATTATCCCAAAATTAAGTTTATATAATAATTTCTTAAGAGTCAAATATTATTTTAATGAAAATAGTGTAACGATGATATGATGCTTAGTTTTCGAGTACCTGAATAATTCATATAAGAACATTCATAACTTAGCGATAGACCTATCTTGAAATATTTTATATAAAAATATTAATTTTTTCATTACATCCCAAAAATGATATCACATATCACATGGAATGGACCAATCATAACTTATGATATCACATATCATAAGAGAATCCACAATTCAAATTCTAAATCATTTTTAGATACCAATTATGATAACAATTTTTGAAAGGATAAACTATATAATATTTTATGATATCCAATTTGATACCTAATTCTACTTCATTTCGATGTTTTTTCATGAATAATTTGAACCATGAGAAGAAAAAATAAAACATATGGGAAATATCTCCTTCCATAATATGAACACAACCCTCATGACATTAGTATGAAATTATCATAACAATCAATTTCTCCAAATATTGGTCTATAAAACAACTACATCCTAAGACACCCTAGAAGTGAATCAGTGTGTAACCAAAAATACATTTTCTTCCTTAATTCAATTTTTATCTATTAGGACCTTTTTCCATATTATACGAATCAAGTGTTCAACTTATTAACTAACTAAATTCTACCACAACTTCAATAATATTCAATAACATGATAAGAAATATAATTTATACATAGGTCATTGGGAATTTACAAAGTTCACAATAATAATATAATATAAGAGAAATAATCCAATGGTGTTTTAATGTACGATAAATTTAATAATACTCAATATAGTTATTAATTTATTTTAGGAAAGGTGGATTTATGATCTTAGGGGCACACTCTCTTATTCCAATCACATACTGATTCAATAATGGAATTTTATAGATTATAGAAATATAGGTCTCTTTAATAGTTTTGGTACTATTAATTATATCTATATTTATAATAATACACTTCTTCCATCATTTATTTAGATTTGATACTCCACTCAACATTATCTTACCTATCTATTTTGTTCGTTGATTGTTGAGATCAACGCATCACCGGGATGGTTGAATATTTGTCTTATATGATATATAAAAATAATAGAAATTCATTTCTAGATGAGTATAATTACGTACTATAATTATACTATTACACTCATTGGATAAATATATGAAATAGGGGAAACACTCCCCTCCATAAATCCTTCTTCAATCAAAATGAACCAGTTATGATAACTGAAATTATTTTATGGATACTCTCCTTATTTTATGGAACGTGATATGATAATTCATAAATGAGATTCACATTGTCTATTCATAATTTAATATTTACTTGTTCACTTCCAATTCTTTACAACTCTATGATATTTCCATGATATCCATCATGTCCCTATATTTTTTTATTTACTTCATATTCTTCTCCTTCTACAGAAACATATAATATCTATGAAAAATGAAATAAAAAATACAATCAGAATAAATTAATTTCATAGAAAATAATATATCAATGGATTTAATAATATTAAATCATTCTGTGGATAATAATAACTATTCTCATTGTTATGGAATGAATAATATCAGATATTATAAACATATTATAAAATCATTATTTCATGACATCATATAGAAAAATTTAAGTAGTATACCAATAATATAAACCATTCTGCATTAAGAGACATACTAATTCATTGAGGTGAAATATAATGTTGATTACCAATCATCACATAATAACTCTAATACATCTATAATATGAAGAAAATGCGAAAAATATAAATATCATAATGTTTCCAAAAGAATATCATACTAAATTTTGACTGTGTATCAAACACTTTTTCATATAGAAAAAAGGATATATGGGATAACAATATTTTATCATTCAATGGAATAATATGGAAATATAGTTTACTGTCCCACAATAAAGTTGGGAATATTATGACATTCAAAATGAAATTGAAACTACCCTTATCAAAGAAATGATAACAAGGTAGTATTGAAGAGTACTGTCATGATGTGGTGATATTAGTAGGAAATAATCATTCATGATGTTTTTTTAATGAGATTATAAATTAATGCATATCCTCTATGACTGTAAAACTAGGTGTGCAGTTAGGACCATTAATTTTCAACCTTGTTAAGATCAAGTTAAAACCTGACCAATATTTTTAAAGGTTATTACCCCTTAGTGCATCTGATATAAATTCTACATCAACGTTTTCGTATCTATATTGGGATTTAACTTCTATAAAACCACAACATCTTACATTACTAAAAATATTAGGTGTTTTAAGGATATGAGAATATTTGATCATTATAACATATTATAAATGTTATATAACGAGGGGTAATGATGAAATCACATTGAAAATATAATAATTAATTTATAATGATGAATAATAGTTAAATTTATCAATGAAAACGATGATAAATCACAAGCATTGATAAAATAAACGTATAAATGAGGTTTGGGTCCCTGACCATACAATGTATCTTATTAATTATTTATTGTAACCCCTAAGGATCAGAAAAACACATTATTGAGACTCTATATAAAGAAAATTAGAGGGAATTTATTCTGAATTGATTTGGAGTGGTGAAGAGTGGGAGAATGGTGAGTATATTTATAATTGAGGAGGGGGTATTTTATGGGACAAAATTTGGATTATCTTATATATTAGGCCACTAATTTTTAGATATAATTTAATCCAATAAAATTAGTTCAATAATTATTAAAAAATGATATTATTAAAAATTTAAATAAATGGAAAACTAAATGGAACATTCCAACCACTCCATTAAATTAAAAAAATGAAAATGATTTATATTAGGTTAAAATGAGTAGTTTGTTCTGGAATGTCCAATACAAATTTTTAAATTTAACATAATAGTTTTAAATTAATTATTTTACTCCATAAATATATTTTTTTGTTGAAAAAATGATTTATAATTTTTCAAGGCATTATTCCATTAAAACGATGTAATAAAAGTTATGGTATTCATAAAAGCTGTAATTTTCACTATTTACCAAAAATTACACTTCTTCTGAATAATATCCAAAATTAACCATCGACTACTTTAGATTCTCTAATTCAATATTTAAATCACCTTTTTTAAAATAATTATCTATTTATGTTAAATATAATTATTAAATAAAAACAATTTTAAATTATCCATGTGGTTCCAAAATTTCAAACATATTCTCTGAATGAATATATTTTTTATTAGACAACATATTAGGGTAATTAATATTAATTTATTTGTAAAATGTGTTATTATAAATAACTAAATTTCTTTCATTTTTTTAAAATTTTAATAAACACTTAAATAAATAGAAATTACACTGCCAAAATTAAATATTGGGTTTTTATTATTCAACCAAAAATTATTTCATCTTAAAAAATTTGGATGCACTATAAAAAATGAGGGAAATTCATACATACTAATTATTTAGGCTCCCATAACATGTCATTCAACTTTTGATTCCTCCTTATAACATACACTGATTGTGTTTTCCAATTTCCTAACACCTTATCTATAATGGCATGAATCTGGATAAGTTATATATTATATGAAAAATTATGTTTGAGATCCATTTATTCAGTGGTGAGTACATGTACATTTTTTAGAATGTACTTCCATAACTTTTATATATATGGAATAAATTATACACATTAGATAGGATTGGTTACAAATCCAAATGATAATATACAACTTCAATTATATTTAAAATCCTCAAAGGACCAATATACATCTGACATAGTAATCCTTTGTTACAAAACCATATAAATCCATTATATAGTGAAAATTCCTATAATACATGTTAACAAAAATTCATTATGCATATAACACGACATCAAAGTTGTATCAAAAATGATTTCTCGACCAACTAGCCTCATCTCCACAACGTCAACCCATTGGGTAGGAGTATTATAATTTCTCACAAACAAGAGCACATATTATTGAATTTTTATACTCTAATGGATGATATTTTTTTGTATAAAAAATACATCAGTGGTACGTACCTTCCACACATTCCTTGTTAATCAAGTGTGAATAACCTCAGATTGTCTTCTATGTTTTGGATAGTTCTTTAAAATAACTCATTTATTTGAATTTGGAAATTAGTTCTCAAGTTTATCTTAGTGTTCAAGTCCTTTTTCAAACTATTGTAAAATCTTAATGTAAAATAAGTATCTAAATTTTAATAAATTGACAATATTTCATCATGAAATCTCAAAACATCATAGGTAAAGAGTTGGGAAATAAGTTAAAAGGTTAAATCCTCCTTTATTTCTAGGAAACATTTAGTTTAATTAAGGAAATATGATATAAGCAATATAACATCATCCTTATTTTATTTAATTATTAGTCTAGTGAAAATTAAATTTTGAGGTTTTGAGACTTCCACATTGGTATAGGGAGTGGTTTTATTGCACTATTTGGTAGTTTTTATTATAATGTACTTGTTGGCATATAAAAAATCCTAGTAAATTGTGAAAAACTTCCTAAAGCATTTGTTACTACTAGAAGTGGTCCATTAAATCCCTATACATATTGGTGCTACCAACTCTTATAGAAAATTTTGATGTATAAGATTAATCTTGTGATTAACTCTTTATCTCACAAACTTATGGTATCCATAGTGTCATTAAAAACCATAACATGCCAAATTCATTTATAAAGTCTACCAATCACCAACATTTCATATATTAAATCTAATTTTCTAAATAATTACTATTTAGTTTATACTTATTTATCTTCTCAAGTAAATATAGTTGTTAAATTACTTGATAAATTAAATAATTCCCCTTCCTTAATAATTTTGTTATCCAATTTCACAAATTCTAGGAATATTAGATCCTTTCCCATTCTCATTTTAGAAAAGACTCCATGATCCTACATAATTAATTAATTCACCACCTTTTTCGATTACATGGATATAAGTTTATTGTACACTCATAGTCTATGTGTTGTTTCATCAACACCCTTTTTCTCATACCTAGATCTCATAGGGATAATATATCCTTAAAAAAATTGATCTATTTTTATGTAAAATCATTCCCTCTAATGATTATGCCTATATATTTTCAATGCAATGGTATTTGATTTAAGCACATGATCATAATTTTTATTGTTTTGTTCAAGGGTCTTCAATTTCATTGATAAATAAGCAACAAATCTCTAATTTTTTTGGACACGCCCTATCCCTTTCATTGATGAATCATTGTATATGAAAAATCCTTCTTTTCCATATTGTATGGTCAAAATGGTTCATTGAACAATCCTTTCTTTAGTTCCTCTATCCTTTCATAAAAATTCCTTTAACCAATTTAATTTGACCACTTAACATGTTAATATAGTAATAAATGATCCAATGAGGAATTGTATTTATAAATTCACATATAGAATCAGTCTAAACTAAGAAAACTACATATTTTGGTTATTTTATTTGACATGGAATATTTTTGAACAACCTTTGTATGTATGAAGTCAACCGATATTCTATCCTTGGAGACAACATATCTGAGAAAAGAATCTTTTTTAATCCAAAATAAAAAATATCTAATTTTTGTACACATTTTATTTTTCCATTTAGTATCATGGATAATTCATAAATAGTTTTCAATATATTCATAGAACATAGATTATATCAATATATAATTAAAAAAATAAATTTATCAATAAAAACCATGAGTAATCTATTTACTAAATACATTAAAATATAGGGTTAATTTTTTAACCCAAAGGGAGTTACTATTAAATCATAAATCTCATACCATTTTGGAAAATTTAAATTTTTTACATCATCCTTCTTATAGATTAATTGATTGTAACCCAAACAGAGATCAATATTTGATGATTTTTAGGCCACATGATTTTGATCAATCATATGGTCTATGTGATGTAAATGAAGCTTTTACCTTATTCAAATGTAGATGATTCCACTAATGTCCATTCATAACCATATAGATCCATACTTATTAATAAAAAATAAGATAGTTTCAACCAATGTGAAACACTAGGGAATCTGAATCCCTTAACTCAAAACTCTTGTAATTAATTATTTAATTACACTAATTTTATACAATCTATTCTATTAGGAATACATGATATGGAATTTTAATTATGGATAAGATCGATAGATAATTTAACATTATGAATCAATGAATATATAGGTAATGCTATAGGGAAGACATTAATATAATACATCCCAATAAATAAATCCTATATTATATGAATTTATTTTTATTTTATTGCTTAATCCTATCAAATAATTTCATTATGATGAGCCACTGGAGGTGGTTAAAATAATTACATTGTCAATGAAGTCTCTAATGTAAGACACTGGATTCTATTCTAGGCATACAGATTCTAATTTCCCTCTCATAGTAATAATTTATATCATTATACCTCGAGAACCAATTAATCCAAAGGATTATGTCAAATTAACGAATTTTTATTATAACTAGATTTTCTATTAAGGATACTATGTTAATTTTAATAGAGAAAAAAATAAAATTTCTTTATTATAATATTTATATAATGATTTTTAGTAGAAAAATATTTCCTTAGTTAATGATAGAATTATTTGATATTCTTAGAAAACATATGATAATAATTGAGTATATTGATCCTGAATAAAATAATGTATTATCTATTATTGTGTTTACGATCAATGTACCTGATATTGCTCATTTTGAATCTTGAGTTTCAATGTTGGCGTGTCATAGGCTCTACCTTTCTCCCTTGGAATATTATTATGTAGGTTGCCTTAGAACTTGGGGTTCAAATTTAAATATATTATCATATAATATCAATTGAAGCATTGGAAATTTTAGGCTTTTTTCATTCCATTTTAATCATGATCTTGATTAAACATATATATACACTAGTAAAAACCTCTCATCCCATTTAATTAAACCCTGATGCTTCTTCCAACATTTTTTTGAAATTTTTAATTTATCCCTTCCATCTCATAATTTTTTAAATTCCCTTCAATGTGGAATTAAACTGCATACTTCTTCTCTTCAATTTGTACTAAATGATATAATAAAATTTTCATGTTATATTTTTCCTCAAAATAAATGCACATTTCAATTAATATCTCCTCAAAATACTTCCTTTTCATATTATTTATCTCCTCTTCGTTCTTAGTGTTTTGAATCAAATACCAACACTGATCACTGTCTCCATTTAGATGATTTATAGCCATAATACCCTTATCGGTTTCACTATTTCACAATGAAAGTAACAATTTCTCTAATGAATTTATACATTGTTTAGATACTAATGGAATTATGGTTTTATTCATGGTTGGATGGAATTACCTCATGATACCGTAAAAAATTGTTATGATATGTTGTTTTTCAAAAGGATGTTAAAAAAAATAGGGTTATTAATCAAAATATGAGTAAACTGCAATAATATATTTATAATAATCCCATCTTTGGAAAAATATTAATTCATTTTATTTGGATGGAAATATATGTACTAAATACATGTGTGGACATGACTTATATTGCTCCTTTATGCCCCATTTCTAAATAATTTTATATATTTAATAAGTTCTTGAAAAAAACAGTGAATTACAAACAATTTTATATAATTACAATGTATTTATTAAAAAAATTACAATTTAATCTAGAAATATTTCTATAATTTCATATGGTATTATGAAATATTTATTTTCACAATCTATTTTATTATAAATCTATTTCCTAAGGTTTCTACTAAACTACCATTGATAACAACTCTCACACATATCTGGAGCCGATGCAAATTTTATTACAATATTTAAAATTACTATAGAAAAGAATAATTTTTTTAACAATATTAGAAAGTAATATTAATAAATGAAACAATACAATAAAATTAAAAACCAAAGACTCTTTATATAAAATGAAGAAAAATTTATTATATCTCCCTGAAAATCTATATGTGACACTTAGTTATCGTCTTACATTCCTATGGAAATAGAAAATAAAATAGAGGGTGAGATCAAATTCAAAGTAAGTGGTATCGTATATTAGATGTTATAATAGATAAGTATGTAATCAATAATACATTAATAATAATAATTTTTGTAATAGTACGGGAAAATATCCTTATACCCCTGGTTTGGAACCATGGATATTGCCCCTGAAAGTGTGGTCATAGGTAATACTCATGGGTCAGAGAACCATGGGTGATTAAGACATTTTTCTAGCTCTAAGCTATATCCATGGTTCTAAAATTATAGACCCATTATTATGAATCATTGGAATATGTGCATGCCACTATGTCAACAACCCTATGCCCAGAGGTTTCAAATCATCAGTATATGATTTGAAAAATTTTCTATCACAAATTTCAATCCATGAAATGAATATATACAATTCAAACACCTAACCAAAATAACAAATTTGGTTATTAGAATGTAAAAATATATTTACATATATATATATATATCTAAACAATTTTTATAGGAGGTTAATATTGGAAATAGGTTTTCCCAAGGAATTTTTTAATCCCATGAAATTTTCCCTCCCTAACGGGGGGAAGATATACCAACAATTATAAAAAACCATTGGAATATTTATTAACTATACCCATATTTTTTAGTTAATTTTGGGTATATATTTTTAACAAAACCATATACCCACTATTTTTGGTAAATCCTGGGTATAATCTTCCAAAATTAAGGTGGGAAAATATGTAATGGGGAAAAACAAATTCGTTTAGAAAACCGATTTCCACTGTTTTCTATAAGTAGACATGGTTTTATATATATATAACTAAATAAATATTTATATACCATTACCCCAATGTTGTATAGTGTTTCGGTTTGTGAATTTTATATAGGCAGTCCAAGAATCGAAACTGGCGACATGAAATTTTTTAAATCAAATTCCCATAGTAATAAAACGGTGGTTATACGGTTATTGACACTGTGGAATAAACCTATTCCCATGGTCTATAACTGTGGGTATATAATATTCAATCCATGGGTATATGTTCCAAACAAATTCTTATACCCATTTTTTAGAAAACTATTGTTGTATAGATGTCCTCTTCCCAAGGGTTTTTCCAAAACCACGGGTATATGGTTTTTTCTAGTAGTGTAACAAATAATATATCCATTGATTACATAATAGAAAAAAAATTAATGTATGATAACAAATAAAATCTTAGGGATGGAATTCATAATTTTATACACTATAAACATACCCTGAAATCCATATAGAAATGAATCATTCAAAAAAGTGTAAGGAATATACCAAAAACTAGACTATATTACATTATATGACCTATTGATTCATAGAGGGGATATATAATTTTGGGCCCCACCCATCTCATAATAACTCCAATGTATCCTTAATATGAATAGAATATCAAAAAAACAAATTTTATAATTATCTCTAAATAATCTCAAAAATAATCATGGAAAAGTAATCAATAGGTATCCATATAGTAGTAATGGATATAGAGAATATCAAAATTACCCCATTAAATGGAACAATATGGTTAGATATTTGGATATCCCACAATGAACATAAAAACAATTGGATATTAAAAATGAAATGGATTTCAACTTTACCAAGGAATGATAATAATTTTGTATTTATTAAAAACTTCATGGTGTGAGAATATCAATAGGAAATAATCATTTATTATGGTTTTTGAAGAGTTTTTTAATCAAATCACATCGCTAGAGAGTTTTAAAAATGTTGTACATATAAAACAATTAGTTATGCATCAATTATATTTCTATATAACACTAAAAAACTATAATAGATTCATTAACCATAGGCACATCTAACCCAATACCTACATCCATTTATTTGTGTGAATATGTGAATTTTATTGCATGGAAACCCAATATTCATTAAATTAAATTAAATTTTAGGAGGTTTAATGACTACTATATTGATTGGTCATTATAATCGACTATAAAGGTTTTATAATGAGATTTAATGATGATATATTATTGAAAATATAATAACTAAATGATAACAATGAAACATAGTTGTAAATTTCACTTAAAAATAAATATAATTAGAAGGATTGAAAAATTTAAGGTAGAGAAGAGAATAAGAACCCTTACCTTGAAAAGTAACTTCTTAATGATTCAAATGAATACCTTATATATTTAAAATCTAATTGGATAAATTGTAAATATGGATAATGAGAATTAATTCATGATCTATAGGTTTAGAGTGGAGAAGAATGGGAGAATTAGTGGGTATTTAATCTTGAGGAAGGGGCATTTTTGGATTAAATATTGATTCTTTTGTTATTGAGGCCAAATAAAATTTAATTTCACTGATTCCCATGATATTATTTTTATTATTATCAAAAATATTTGAATTTAACATTTACAAAAATGGAAAAAATGTAATGGAACCTTCCAAACACTCTATTAAAATCGGAGAACAAAAAATAGTTTTTATTAAGATAAAATGTTATTTATGTCTCCAAATGACAAATATAATTTAATCAATTCAAATAAATAGTTTAGAATTAATTATTTTACCCCGTTAATATATTTTTCGTTTAGTATAATGTTTCATAAATTTTCATTTCAATAATTCATCTTAATGAATTCGTAAAAGTGGTTGCAGTCGTAAAAACTGTAATTTTTATTATGGACCCAAAACATAATCTTCTTTAGAAAAATCCAAAAAATAATAGCACAAAACTAATTATACCATGATGATTCAAAATATAAAGACCTTTTTAAGAAAATAATTCAATATCTATGTTAAATTTAAATATTAAATGAAAAATAAATATATATTTACAAATTATACATATGAGGCCTAAAATTCGAAAATACTCATTTTAATAAATTTGACTTTTATTATAAGGAATATGTGTGTATTAAATACTATTGTATTAATATAAATTTATTACAATTTATCATTACATTACCAAAAAATATATTTTATTCATTTTATTATTCATCATAACAGATTACAGTAACATTACTCTATATGAATCTATGATATTACAATCAAGAAGTCATCTTATTCAATATTTAGAATATAAGAAAACTACTGTAATGGTTGACCTAAAATCTTCCTCATTTAAGCTCACATGATTCATCATTAAACCACTTTGATATTTATAAATGAAATATTCAATGTATTGAAATATTAAAACAACAAGAAATCATATTAAATTTTAATTCCACATATTTTTCATGATCTGGAAAAAATAATATAGTATTCATTCCTAAAAAAACCACATGCACCCTGAAATAACTATAATTGAATTATAAATTGTATACAATGATTAATAATATTTTAATACATGTAATCATATGACATGATACTTTGATATGGTAAATTATTTCCACCATGAACTAAATATTTACACTCCCTGCATTCTTAATCACTAATAATATCATATTATATCACCCTTTTAGGTCAATATAACCTTCTCCATTATTCGTAAAAAAAATTACTATGATATGAAACTAGATGAGGTTTTCAAGAAATAATAATATAATTAACCTTTAAATTTTTGTCAAATATTTGGACTTTTATCTCAATAGGTAAAGGTATTGACCCTTATATACCCTTACGCCCAGCTAGATGACTATTATATTTAACTAGGATAACTCCTACACATCACAATTTTAAAATAAATGACTCATATGTATAACCCTTTTCCAATTTTGTCTACATATTTCTTGATGAATGCTATATATAATGTTTGGGTTACTCCTATATATTCATTATATCATAAAATGGATATTATATATATATATAAATATATATATTATTTCAGACTTCCTTTTTCTTATTCCTTTTTCTCCTTCATATTTCTCTCTAATTCCCACTGGGTGGTACCTCTGTTTCTTATCCTAGTAAAAGTATATAACCATATGTATAGTGAAAATATTGATATTTATTTAATCTTTTATGATGATCCAGCTTAGTTCTTAAATATCATCAAACATCACATTTATAAAACTTAATTATACCAGATGTCAACTAATTTTTTTATTCAAGATAATTACACATCACCCTCTGAAATACTAATTGGCTGGAAAAAATTACCAATTCTTATATAAATATGATTCCATATTTTTTACCTTTAAGGATTTTTTTCAAATTCAATATACTACTAAATTCAACTCAAAAATTTATATATGGAATCATATTAACCATAATTTAAATCATTGAGATATATTCTAAGCCTACTAAGGTAGAACATGATATAAGAAGTATGAGTTTTAGTTAATAATTTCAATGATTTCCATGTCACTCAATTACAGTTGAAAATTCTATGAGATTGATATTTTATTTTATTAAACAAATAATTTTATCTCAATCACACTTACAAAAGTCTATAAAGTGGTAGGAAATAACATAATATGTTGGTTATACCTCCTATAGGAAACAAAAACACCACTTCCATATAATAAAATTATTGTTCCATTTGAATTCTATGTTTATCTATTCATTACAAGTATTATGTTTTCCACTCTAAGTAAAACAAACTTTAAAACACATCACCAACTCCCCATGAATTTTAATAGCACTTAGTTCGTGGTTTTTAAACTATTCTTCAGTTTACAGAAATAAGTTTTTGGTTGATTTTATCTATTCAATAATATTTTTCTAACCTTATTATAAATCAGATTTTACATCATTTATTGTTATATAAAAGAACACATGTGAAAGTTGTGATTTCTACTAAACTATTAATTAATATTTCTTATTATTCTTTGTGGTCATATAACACTAGATAAATACCCTATATCAGTTTTTTATTTTGAAAAAACATGACACCATTGGAGATAAATATTAAAACCCATTTTAATATCAAATCAAGGTATTTTCTTTTGGAACTTGTTTACATTATAATGAAACTCAATATTTTTCATAGAAAACAAAATTGCATGCTTTTCTTTAATTATTGGTTTATATATAGGCTTGAAACAAATTTTTAATTCCTCATACCAATTAAAACATTAAATATCTCTAACTTTACTTATTTAATGAATATAATTTTTACTGATAGACCTATATGATATCATACATGTGTTTCATTTCAACATAATCACCCCATTTATCTTATCTCCCCCATTATTCTGCTACACTTTAAATAAAATTTAAATACATATATTACATGGGGATATGTTTACTTTTATATATACTCAAATTGGGGATTATGGTTGGTCATAATTGACCAACCCTTTAATTATATCTTATGAAAATCCATATTAGTCAATCTTTTTTTGAAAATCCAAATAGTATAAAATTAATTCAAGATATGGGATTTAGAGTTCACCATCAATGGTAATTGGGTTTCACTTCAATTTTGGGATTTATCCCACTACTGAAGGTTTCCTCCATGGATTATTTTATGAGTATATCAATCTAGGTACTTTATACACCCTTTATTGAGCAATATGTTCTTCCTTCAAGATAGTAAATCTATTTTCAATATTAAAATATTTTCTCCTAATATTGATTCTATAAGGCCCCAGCCTTAATCCTTACTTAATATTGAGTTATTACAAGATTACACAATGTGGATCTTTTCAGGTTTAGAGTTTTAGAGAATTAGATCATAAATCATGCATTACATTCCTTATTTAAACAAGGTGGTTACATTAAAGGCAACATTCAATTTTCCCATCAATGGAAACATATTTAAAACCAAACATGGATTCTTTCATGAAACTTCTATGACACTATAATCACATCCGGTACCTTTCCCTTGACCTGTGAAAAACATTTAAAAAATTGGGGATGAGCATAAAAAGCTCAGTAAGGTATATAAAAATATGGAATGAAAACAGTAGTTCATGTATAAATAAGAATCAATGAAATCATACTTTACTCATAAAACATAAGCACTTTAACATACCTCATAAAATCATGAATAACTCATAGATATTATAATATATAAAGCTAACTTGAGGCATTCATAACATTCTAACGTAGGGAGTAACCCTCATGGTTACTCTTGGAATAACCATCACAGTATATTCCCTAAATCGCCTAGGAGAATCCTTAGTGTTTAACCCCTTCACGTTACCCAATGCATTGGAGAGCAATATCAGGCTCACTCGCCCTTAGTTTATTACAGAACCACCCGTCTTCATAAACAATGCCCAAGAATCATAACATAATCGTATCACATAAAACATGCATAAAGGAAACATAACATTTCCACATTTCAATCACAAGATATCAACAAAAAATTGATAAAAACATTATTAAAACCATTTTCAATACCAAAATAAATGAAAAGTAAAACATGGTATTTATTTTTAATTTAAAAAAAGTTATGTCTTATAGAGGAAGTTGGAACTCAAATAATGGTCACTGCGACAGAGAAGTTGTTGTCACCGCTTACATATGACAAAAACATTCCCTTTTTTCATTTAGTAAAATGCATCATATAAAAATATTCCTTTTCAATAAATGTAAATGTAAAGGGGGTTTATACACCATATAAAATTTAGTTCTGTATAAAACAAAATAAGCCTCAATGAAAGGAGATTTAGTCGAAGTCCCTTACCTCGTGTCCGACTTGACTCGATCATTATTTAATCTCTTAAATAATAAACTAGAGATAATTTATACTTGCCTAAGAACCTTTTTCATGTTCATTATTCCTTTTATATCACTTATCAACATGTTATGAACACTATGTAATTATTTATGTTAATAACGGTCGTTTTGTCGATCATTGGTACTTGAGTCAAAACTAAACTCCTTATAATTACAAGATGTTCATGTGGTAAAATATCCATTATATCCATAATTATATTAATGATGTAGATATAATATATGTCATATATATCCAGTATATACAAGCATTTATAATATTACAAAACATTTAGAGGTAAGAAATGAAATGCACCATTCATTGAGACGGTAAGCCGTATGTACGCATGAACGCTACTTTCATTTCTATTTCATATTTAATGGAATGAAATAATAATGATATAAAGGTATATTATAATTCCAGTATAATATCATATATAATATCATTAACTCCATCCTTTATACTTCCCACATATGGCATTAACAAATCAAATCACTTTGAGGGGGCGATAGTTTGCACTTCCTAAAATGAAGATATCGCGTTTACCCATAATTGAAACCATAATGGTATTCCATAAAGGAAAATTACAGAAGAATAAGGAAAACATAAACATAATATATATCGTATATAAATAGAGTGACATCTTAATGGCCACCATGAATGGTGTTAAAAAAAGATTGAACAATCATCGTTTCATGAGGCAGAAATTCGCCATCCACAGAAACAGTATGTTATTTAACCATTAGATAGAGGTGTGTGTAAGTGTAGCTCAAATAATTCTCAAAAAAACATCCTAGTATATTTAATATATTGTTTTTGTTACAAATTAAAGTAATAAAAAGAGGTTAGGGGGTTGGAGAAGCAAAATAAAACAAAAGAACACATGTGAAGACATTACCTTTAAATCGGGTAACTCCTCTTAGTTTGAACAAAAAGGGTTTCTTGAAGACCTTTATTCCTAAGGTAAGGCTTCTAGGCTTAAGAGAGGGATGCGGAGAGATAAAATGAGTAGATATTGGGTGAGACAATGGCTTGAGAGGTGTGGGTAAGGAGGTAGAGGTTGGGGCCTTTTATAAGAGGAGGAGGGGCGCTCTTGGAAAGTCAAGAAATGATACTTTATATTAAAATGATTTTCGGATATTAATGGACCCACATTCATATATTTCTAGGATAAGCTGATACAGGTTCGAAATATACTCATACAATAGGTTTTTGATAGGTGTAATTCTTAGATTTTAGATTATCGTTTCATTTTATTGAAATCGTTCATTAACGAGGTATTCGATGCATCATCATAGTATCATAAAACATTTAATTTATTTAATGTCTAAAAATTATAATAAAAATATTATGATGTAGAAAATATTTTAAGCTTTCCAATGAATATTTATATTCCAAGATATCATTTGTTTAGGTAAAATTAAAATTGTTTTTATTGGGTGATACATACTTTTGTGATAATCTCTTTTCTTTAAAAATAAAATGATAAAGTGTCACTGTCACCAAAAAGTGATTCCATGGGGTCCCTAAGTTTGGAACAAGAAATCTCATGGCCGGCCATGACACAACCAGTAGCATTAGGACACATTTTGGGTTCATTTTGTATTATTATGATATTATTTTGTTATCCTTAACTACCCGATTACTATTTAATCACGATAATCAAAGATAATTACCGTCTTACTATTCGTAATGTCACAAAACAAGAGTCTTAATTAAATAATTTGGACATTTTGATTCCAAATATGGAATCCATTTTAGCAAATTCCAATCACATAAATTTCAATAATTAATTAAAAAATAATTCTCGTTGTCAGAACAAATAGCGGGTTTTTTGAAACAATATCTATGAAATGTTTGGCACTTGTTTATGCCCAATAACAAAGTGAAACAAATTCTAATGACCACCATTGGATTAAATGGTAAAAATACATTCTAATTACACCTTAAAACCAATTATAAAGATAATATAACCATATAATTAAATTAGATGAAAAAGCAGTTTTGAAGTAAAATGCAATATTTTTCACTATTCATTAAAAAATGAACATTGTCAGAAAAATACCAAAAAATTATCCAAAGTAAATTTAAATGTCATAATTCTCATGAATAAGTTTATTTTGAAAAATAGATCTTATAAAATTTTCGAATTTTTGATTTAAAAATTGTTTTCCATCAAAAGGCGGTAGAACAATCTTTTAACAAGTATTAGAGTATTCCATGATTAAGATTGGATTTATTCTCATTTTAAACCTCTAAAACACTATCTAATTAATAAATAGACATAAATATTATAATCCATAATTATTTACTTACTTGGGATGTTACATCCTTCCCCTTTTTTAAAATTGTGTCCCCGCAATTTACTTACTTATTGAATAAGTGTGGGTATTTATCCCCATTACATTTTCAGATTCCCATGTTGCCTCTTCAATCATGTGGTTTTTTCAAAAAACCTTTACTTGATGAATCACCTTATTTTGTAACACTTGCTACCTGTGGCCAGGAATCTGGACTGGTTGTTCCTCATAAGTCAGATTCTCTTCCAGCTGAACCACCTCTGGACTCAAAAGATGAGATGGATCTGGCATGTAATTCCTTAATATTGAAACATGAAAATCATTGTGTTACTGAGATAAACTCGAAGGTAAAGCCACTCGATATTCAACTAATCCTACTCTCTCTTGAATTTCATATGGTCCAATGAACCTTGGACTCATCTTTCCCTTATTACCAAATCACATCACATTTTTCCATGGTGAAACTTTGAGAAGACATAATCACCTACCTCCAAAGAGAGATCCTTCTTCCTGTTGTCCACATAAATTTTATGCCTTCTCTGAGCTGTTCTCTTGTGTTTCTGTATCAGCTGAACTTTTTCTGCCATCTATTCTACCAATTCTGGTACCACCAAATTCCTTTCACCCAATTCATCCCAAAAACTGGAGTTCGACACCGCTTCCCATATAATTCTTCAAATGGTGCCATCTGTATACTAGAATGAAAACTGTTATTATAAGAAAAATCAACCAAAGAGAGATGTGGGTACCAACTTCCCTGATAATACACCGAACAAGCATGTAGAATATCCTCCAATGTATTAATTGTTCATTCTGACTTCCCATCTGATTGAGGATGAAAAGTTGTACTAAAATTTAATTCAGTACCCAACGACTTCTGAAGGCCTTTACAAAAGTTAGAAGTAAACCTGAGATCACGATCAGATACAATTGAGAGGGTAACTCCATGTAACCTGAATATCTCTTTAAGTTACAAATGAGAAAGTTGATCTAGGGAACAATTATCTTGTATAGCACGGAAATGAGCATATTTAGTCAAGCGATCAACAATAAACCAGATTGCATTATTACCTCGAGGTGTCTTCGACAATCCCACAATGAACTCCAAGGATATATTCTCACATTTCAACTCTGGTACTGGTAATGGTTGAAGCATCCCTTTTGGTAACTGCCGCTCCGCTTTAACCTATTGACAAGTCAAACACTTCACAGTAAAATCAGAAATATCTCTTTTCATTCCATCCAACCAGAAGTACTCCCGAAGATCTCTATACATCATAGTACTTCCTGGATGAACAGAAAACGGAGAACTATGAGCTTCACATAACAACTCTCTCTTCAACTGTAAATCACACAGCACACACAATCTCTTCCCAAATCTCAAAACACTATCATTATCAATGTTGAATTCAGGAAACATACCCTTCTGAACCAGCTCTACCTTTTTCTGCAACTCACTCTCTTACTTCTATGCTTGCTTAATTTTGTCTGATAGAGAAGATCTCACTGATACCTGAAACAAAATAGAAGAACATCCTGCACCAATTACTTCTATGACAAAGTTCATCAAATACATAACCAAAGGATCATGTTCCAAACATAACATGGTGAATGAAGCATTAAATTTTCAATTCAAAGCATCAACCACTTTATTTGCTTGTCTCAGATGGTAATTAATAGTACAATCATAATCCTTGATTAATTCTAGACATATCCTCTGTCTCATGTTCAATTCATTCTGAGTGAATATATACATTAAACTTTTTTGATCGGTATATATTTCACACTTTACTCCATAATATGATGCCTCTAAATTTTTAAAGCAAAAACAACAGCAGCTAATTCCAAATCAGGTATAGGGTAATTTACCTCATGAGTTTTCAACTGTAATGAAGCATAAGCAATTACCTGATAATACTGCATTAGGACACAACCAAGTCCTTTCAATGAAGCATCATTGTAGGTAACAAACTCACCATTCCTGGAAGGTAGTGCCAAAACTGGAGCATTCACCAATCTTCTTTTCAATTCCTGAAAACAATCATCACATTATTTTGTCTAGATAAACATAACACCCTTATGAGTTAGCTTAGTCATTAGACTAGATAACCGGGAATAATTTCTATCAAAACATCGGTAATATCCTGCTAGACCAAGGAAACTATGAATCTCAGTTAAATTTGTGAGTCTTTTCCATTCTTCAACAACCTTCTTTTTTGCAGGATCAACAGTTATACCATCTTTAGAAACAATGTGACGAACGAAAGAAATTTGTTTCAACCAAAACTCACAGTTGATGAATTTCCTATACAATTTCTTTTCTTTCATGGTTTTCAAAGTAACCCATAAATGACATTCATTCTCCTATTTTCTTTTAGAAAAAACCAAAATATCATCAATGAAAAACCCCAAAAACTTATCCAAGAACTCATGGGAAATTTTATTCATAAGGTCCATGAATAAAACAGGTGCATTAGTTAGCCCAAAAGGCATTACTACAAATTTATAATGGCCATATCTTGTACGAAATGAGGTCTTCATAATATCTTCTTCCTTTACCTTCAACTGATGGTACCCCGATCCCAGGTCAATCTTTGAAATAT
The DNA here is from genome assembly GCA_963277665.1 of Viscum album. Classification (NCBI taxonomy): domain Eukaryota; kingdom Viridiplantae; phylum Streptophyta; class Magnoliopsida; order Santalales; family Viscaceae; genus Viscum; species Viscum album. The sequence continues at coordinate 279,680,766 of OY728120.1, read as the reverse complement.
ATTGAGCTCCATGGAGCTGATCAAACAAATCATCAATATGAGGAAAAGGATATTTGTTCTTAACAGTGATGTTATTCAAGTCTCAATAATCAATGAAAAGTCTCATAGAACCATCTTTCTTTTTAACAAATAAGACATGATCAACCCATGGTGATGTTCTAGGTGGAATGAAACCTTTTTCTAATAAATCATGCAATTGCTCCTTCAACTCAAAAAGTTCTATTTGAGCCATTCGATAAGGGGGTTTTGAAATTGGCTTAGCATCCAGATCTAAATCAATAATAAATTCAACTTTCCGATCTGGTATTATTCCAGGAAACTGATCAGGAAAAACATCAGGATTCTCATTTACCACTGGCACACCATTAATCTGAACGGTTCCTTTGTTTTCAACAAAATTTGCAAGGTAACAATCATTTCCATATTTTTCAAGATTCTCACCCGCTTGATATGTTATCAACAGTAAGGGTTCATTCTTGTACACAAACTGAAATACTTTCTGAAAAGAAACTTCTTTATCTCTAAAATTAATCTTAGCATGGTAAACAGAGAGCCAATCTATACCCAGGATAACATCAAACTCTACTAGGGGTAAAATAATAAGGTTTTCAAGTAGGTTATTTCCATGGATAAGGATAGTAAGACTCTGATAAATTCTATTTTCCTCAACATTTCCCCTAGGTGTTTTTACCACAAGCTCAGGAGTCATTTCTTGAGATGGAATTCTCAATTTAGTAGAAATTTTTTCAGAGATTAAAGAACATGTAGACCACGAATCAAACAACACATTGGCATAATCTGAGAAAACAAAAAAATTACCTGATACCACTTCATTTGCTGTCCCAACATCTGCTGAAGTAGTTGAAAAGGAATTAACCACTCATTTTTGCGTGTAGTCTGACTCCATCGCATCATTTGACCTCTTTGTCGAACACTCATTTTCATAATGACCCATCTCATTGCACTTGAAACATTTCACTAACTGTAAATCAAATTTGGTCTTACCATCACCATGATCTTTTTTAGTGCAATCACAAGCCTTATGTCCCATCTTAACACATAGGTAGCACTTTCCAGAATTTAGAACACATTCCCCATCATGCCTTTTACCACATTTATCTCAAACTGGAAGCATAGTTTTCTTACCATCAGACCTTTTTGAAGAATTCTTCCCTTTCTCCTGCCACCTTGGTCACTTCTTCTGTTGGTTGTTATAGAACACTTGATCATCGAAAAACTCCATTTCCAGCTTCTTAGCATATAGAAAAATCTTTTCATAACTCTTGAACTCGCGAGAAGATAAAGCCCTTCGATATTTTGGCTTTAATACTGAGTAAAAACGATTGATTTTACTATCAAGGTCTCAGATAAAATTTGGAGCATACCTTGCCAATTGAGTGAACCTTTCTTCATAAGTAGCCACTGAGTCATCCTCTTTCCTCAATTCCAAGAATTGTTTTTCCATCCTAAGTCAAACAAACTTAGGAATATATTTATCAAGAATCATACCTTTGAATTCATCATAGTATAGAGCATCAATCTAATCAGAGTCCTAGTTATTTTTAACCATAGACCCCCACTTATCTGCTTCACCCTCCAAACGGTAAATTGGAAGAATAAACTTTTGATTGTCTGAACACCCCATGACATAAAAAATATTCTCCAGTTCATTAATACACCCTTCAGCTGGAACAAGGTCAAATGATCCTCTTAATGATGGAGGATGTTTCCTCATGAAATGTTCCACCACAGACATTTTCCTCTACGGTTGATCTGGCTGATTTCGTGCATGGATACCACCACCATTTATCACTTGAGTCAACTATGCCATTACTACAACAAACTATTCAGTTCCAATTCCGACCATATTAGGATGGTGATTCGGAAGGTCATTTCCTTCTATAAGCCTTCCTATAACTGCTTCCCTGTTTCCTCTGTGGAAAACCATTCTGAACAAACATGTCTTTGATGAAGAAACATGGTAATCTTCAAATTCTATATCATTTAAATTTGTCCATAAAAAAATATTTTTGGATAATCATTTAATAGAATTCTAACTCCTAATGTTACCTAAACTGACCTATGATACCAATTATAGGCCCCAGCCTTAAACTTACTTAATCTTGAGTTAATACAAGAATACACATCGAGGATCTTTTCAGGTTTAGATATTTAGAGAATTAGATCATAAATCATGAATTATATTCAACATTTAAACAAGGTTGTTACATTAAAGACAAGATTCAATTTTCCCATCAAAGGACACATATTTAAAATAAAACATGGATTCTTTGTTGACACTTCCTTGACACTATCATCACATAATGTACCTTTCCCTAGACCTGTGAAAAACATTTCAAAAACAAGGGATGAGCATAAAAACCTCAGCAAGGTATTTTAAAATATGGAATGAAAACATTAGTCCATGTATACATAAGAATCAATGAAATCATACTTCACTCATAAAACATAAGCACTTTAACATACCTCATCAAATCAGGAATAACTCATAGAAGTCATAAGACATAAATGTAACTTGCAGCATTCGTAACATTCATAGGTAGGGAGTAATCCTCGCTATTACGTTTTGAATACCAATCACTGGATATTTCCTAAATCTCTTTGTAGAATCCATAGTGTTTAACCCCTTCGCATTACCCAATGCATTATAGAGATATATCAGGCTCACTATCCCTTAGTTTATCATGGAACCACCCATCTCCATAAACAATGCCCAAGAACCGTAACATAATCGTATCACATAAAAAATGCATAAAGGAAACATAACACTTCCACATTTCAATCACAAGATATCAATAACAAATTGATAAAAACATTATCAAAAACCATTTTCAATACCAAAATAAAATAAAAGTAAAACATGGTATTTATTTTTTATTTTAAAAAAGTTAAGGCTTGTAGAGGAAGCTGAAACTCAAATAATGGTCCCAGCAATGGAGAAGTCGTTGTCGCCACATACATACGACAAAAAAATTCCCTTTTTTTGTTTAGTAAAACGCATCACATAAAAATATTCCTTTTGAATAAAAGTAAAATTCAAAGGGGTTTATACATCGTATAAAATAAAGTTGTGTACAAAACAAAATATGCCTTATTGAAAGGAGATTGAGACGAAGTCCCTTACCTCGTGTCTGACTTGACTCGATCATTCTTTAATCTCCTAATAATAATCTAGAGTTAATTTCTAATTTCATAAGAACCTTTTTCATGTTCATTATTCTTTTCATATCACTTATTACCATGTAATGAACACTATGTAATTATTTATGTTAATAATGGTTATTTTGTCAATCATCGGTACTTGAGTAAAAAATAAACTCCTTATAATTACAAGTTGTTCATGTGGTAAAATATCCATTATATCCAGAATTATATTAATGGTGTAGATATCATGTATATCATATATATCCAGTATATACATGCATTTATAATATTACATAACAGTTAGAGGTAAGAAATGAAATGCACCATTCATGGATACGGTAAGTCGTACGTACACATGAACGCTCCATTCAATTCTATTTCATATTTAATTGAATGAAAATCATAATGATATAAAGGTATATTATAATTATTGAATAATATCAAATATAATATCATGAACTACATCCTTTATACGTCCCACATATCGCATTAACGAATCAAATCACTTTGAGGGGGCGGTAGTCCACACTTCCTAAAATGAAGATATCGTGTTTACCCAGAATGGAAACCATAAAGGTATACCATAAATGAAAAATACTGAAGAATAAGGAAAAAATAATTATAATATATATCATATATAAATATAGTGACATCTTAATGGCCACCACTAATGGTGTTAATAGAAGACTGAACAATCATAGTTTCGTGAGGTAGAAATTCACCATCCATAGAAACAATATGTTCTTTAACCATTAGACAGAGGTGTGTGTAAGAGTAGCTCGAATCCTTCTCCTAAAAACATACTAGTATATTTAATATACAGGTTTTGTTAAAAAAGAAAGGAATAAAAAGAGTTTATGGGGTTGGAGAATCAAAATAAAACAAAAGAACACAAGTCAATACATTACCATAAAATCGGTTAACTCCTCTTGGTTTGGACCAAAAGAGTTTGTTGAAGCGTTTTCTATCTAAGGTAAGGCTTCTAGGATGAAAAAATGATGTGGAGAGATAAAATGAGTAGATCAAGGACGATACAATGGCTTGCGAGGTGTGGGTAAGGAGTTAGAGGTGGGGGCCTTTTATAAGATGGAGGAGGGGTTCTCTTGGAAAGTCAAGAAATGTTACTTTATAATAAAATGAGTTTCGGATTTTAAAGGCCCAAAATTGATATATTTCTAGGATTAGGTGAAAAGAGTTCTAAATATACTCATCAATAGGTTTTTGACAGGTTTATGTCTTATATTTTACATTATCTTTTGATTTTATTTAAATCGTTCATTAATGAGGTAATTGCGGCATCATCATGGTGTCATAAAACATTTAATTTATTTAATGTCTAAAAATTATAAAAAAAATACTATGATGTATAAAATCTTTTTATATTTCCAATTAAAATTTATAGTCCAAGTGATCATTTATGTAGACAAAATTAAAATTGTTTTACTTGGGTGATACATATATTTGTGATATTCTCTTTTCTTTAAAAATAAAATGATTAAGTGTCACTATCACCCAAAAGTGATTCCATAGGGTACCTATGTTTGGAAAATGGCATACCATGGTTGGCAATGACCCAACCAGTAGCATTAGGATACATGTTGGGGTCATTAGTTATTATTTTGATATTATTTTATTATCCATAACTACCTGATTACTAATTAATCACGATAATTAAAGATAATTACCGTTGTTACTATTCATAATGTCAAAAAACAAGAGTATTAATTACATAATTTGGACCTTATGATTAAAAATATTGAATCCATTTTACAAAATTCCAAACAAAAAAATTGCAATAATTAATTTAAAAATAATTCTCGTTGTCAAAACAGATAGCAGGTTTTTTGAGACAATACCTATGAAAAGTATGACACTTGTTTATGCCCAATTCCAAAGTGAAACTAATTATAATGACCACCATTGGACTAAATGGTAAAAAAATATTCTAATTACACTTTAAAAACAATTATAAATATTATATAACCATAAAATGAAATTAGATGAAAAAGCAGTTTTGAAGTAAAATGCAGTATTTTTCACTTTTCATTAAAAATGAACATTGTCAGAAAAATATCAAAAATTTATCTAAAGTAAAATTCAATGTCCCAATTATAATGAATAAGTTTATTTTGAAAAATAAAATTTATAAAATTGTCAAAATGTTGATTTATAAATGGTTTTCTATCAAAATTCTGTAAAACAATCTTTTAAAAAATATTAGAGTATTCCATGATTAAGATTGGATTTATTCTCATTTTAAACCTCTAAAACACTATCTATTTAATAAATAGACATAGATATAATAATTCATAATTCATTAATTACTTGGGATGTTACATATTCTCTCATTATATTCCATATAAATTGAGGAATCCATTTTACACCATTAGTTTATCCCCTGTGAATATATCTAGCAAATTTCTATAGTTAGAAAAATTAAAACATATTCCATAAAATCATTCTTCACGTATATTATTTTAAACTAAGGATTTGGTATATTATTGTTTTCCCATTTTATCCCTTTATATTCAATAAACATACATTTTATATGTCATTTTCTCTTGTAGATCTATTAATTTGTTGCTACATTTCTTCAAGTGTCATTTATTCCAGATTTTTTAAGAAACACCCTTTTATTTACTTGTTTTCTATTTGTGTGTTTCTCACTTTTTTTGAGGATACTATTTCTGGATTATTTATATATACATTATTGGATTTTAAAATCATTTTAATATCCTTGTTCCTTACATATTTTCCCTATGTTTGGTGGACATATTCTTGATCCTTATGTCAGCTTACATTCTAAAAAACCTATTGTTTATTACACACACTAATAAGATTTATTACATAAACACGAACTTAATACAACTATGATGATTGAGAGGTCTATTGTCTTGGGAAATTAGGATAATTACATAACAACTTATAACCTAACATACAAAGTCTTTATTGATATATTCTTTTACATGACCAAAACATTCCTTCATATATAACATTGCACGGGATAACATGAGGACATGGATAAGAAAATGGTGATCTATAAATCCATGTATGGTAGTAAATAAATAATAACATGAATAATAAATTACATGTTAGGATATAGTCATATTAAGGAAGCATAATAGAAAAATGAACATAAATGCATGATATAACATGATTATCCTAACATGGAAATGTGGAAATAACATTTAATATGATATTAGAATGATCCAAGGATCATTGCACTTGGAGCATGAGTAAACTCTCACTGAACATTAATTATCATTAGTGAACCCTTATTTCACTTCATGGATCATGATACTAATCTTTTCCCAATGCATTGTAGTGCTATTAGGGCACACCCTTTATAAACATTTCATTTCATGCTTAAGTGTTCCACGTAGATCATAAAACTTGGATTCATTAAACATCAGAATTTGTTCCTTGAATAAGAGATGGGGAATACATAAATTTATGTCCTCAATCTACAGTTAAAATTTCATAATGGTGAATACACTTGATAATGAACTGTGTATGGTATTCACTTACACGATGAATTTGGCATGGAAAATATTGGTGTAACTTCATCTATAAAATGCCGTAAAATAGAAATCATAAAATGGGTTGTTGAGAAATAAAGGGGTATATAATCATTTAAAAATTATATTTACAGTAAGAGGGGGTCGTGGAACATAATATCCCAAAATTGGTAGAGGAATTTAGATGAATAATATAAAATAATTTTTTGAATGTAAATGAGGAGAGAGAAATTACTTATAGAATATTGGGGTGCCTTTTAAGGATTCTAGATATAAGAGGTCATTGGTTGATTGAGCTCCAAATTTTTTCAATGAAGTTAAATGGGATATTTAGTGGGATTAAATAGGAAGGGAGAGGGAATTATTTATTATTTAGGGTTTGGACACCACACATTAAATTAATAAAAACCACCATCCAAACCATGGTTTTGTCCAACATTTATTTTCCATAGGGGAGTGGAAGACAGTTTTTTTATAAATCCAATGTCCTAACTTCTTAAAATAGTAGGCTTTCATATGTGGAGCTGAGTCACACTCTCAAGGAAATCATTTTAAAATGTTAAAATGTTTTATAAGTATTGACGTGCCCACTAAGGAATCATAAAATTAATAAAATAAATCTAGAATCACAGTATTTTAAATGTAACAAATATTGTCCCAGTAACCCATTTATAGTATTTTATTAAATCACTATTAGGTCATTATGATGTCATAAGACACATTACATATTTAACGTCATTTTAATTTTTATAAGAAAATGTTACTTTCTATGAAAATTATATAAAAAAATCACCGTTAGATAATTTTGAAATCATAAAATCAAAAATAATATTCATTTTATTTAATTAATTTTTTAAATATCTAAATTTTCATTTTTAAAATAAAAACTGACTGTTATTGAAAATTCATGGGTTTTGACAAAAAATGTTTTTAAAACATAATAATAATTACTATAGTATTCATAGAAATTATAAGATCACATATATTTAATAAAAATAATTTAGTAATAATATTTTATTAAAATGTTATTTAATTCAAAAATCCGTTAATTCATCAAAATAGATTTCTTAATTGAGTTTAAATATTAACTAAAAATACTATTTGGGATTTAAATACCAATTAAAAAATGACAATAATAATATCAATGTTTATTTTTTGTAGAAAAATAATGCACATAATCATAGTTCTAGGGTCTAGTTACATAACCCCTTCTAACACCCACATAAGTCCTAAGGGTATGGTGTGCGATGGTGACAGACTATTAGGAAGGCTCAGATAACATCATTTGGGTGATAATCTCAATTAACTTCCACTTCTCCTCTATGAATTTTTGTCCAAGGTTAATTCATTGAATATCATCTAGGGATTGGTAAAGAGAGAATGCCAGAGACACTACCTCTTTTCAGTGCTCTTATAGGAGGGCTTCGTATGGATCAATTTTAGTGGATGTGGTCGTCACTTCCCTTGTCTGAGTAAATTGGATTTAATAAAGCCCTATATTTATACACATCATTTGATCACTGTTCAATGACAATATTAGCAACTGTAACAATTCTTAACTATATTTTAAAATAAAAAAAACCATAAAACCAAAGATGTTCATATGTTTTAAATAGCAATTTTACATAATATTACATTTAATTATACCAAGAAGAATTTTCATTAATAAAAACTTGGGTCATTATAATCTTTCCCCCTTAATAAATTTCACCCTCAAAAGTTCCCTTTCCCCAAACTAAAATAGATTTGGGTAACTCTGCTTCATCACTTCCAATGATTCCCACATTTCTTCTTATAACATGTGGTTTCTCTACAAAACATTTATGAGGGGAAGTGTCTTACATCATAAGACTTTTACTTATGATCTAATATCATCAACAGATTCTCTTCATAGGAGAGGTCATTCTACAATGGTACCACCTCTGAATTGAGTACAGGTGATGTTCCAGGTATGTACATCCTCTAGAGTGATACATGGAATACATCATGTAGTTGAGATAGGTTTGGTTGGAGTTCTAGTCAATAGGCCACTTTTTCAATGACATCAAGGATCTAAAAAGGGACGATGTAACATAGACTAAGCTTTCCCTTCTACCCAAATATCATAACTCTCTTCCACAGTGATATGAAAAGGAATACCATGTCTCCAACATCAATCTCGTGGTCTGTTCGATGGTTATTAGCATATCTCTTGTGTTGACTCTGAGAAGAATCAATGTGATGCTATATGGTCTTAACCATCTCCTCCATTTATTCGACATTTTCTACACCAAGGATGTTTTTCTCCACAACTTCATCCAAACATAGAAACGTTTTTCACCTCTACCCATAAATTGATTCATAAGGAGCCATTTAGACGCTTGTTTAGAAACTATTGTTTTAAGAGAACTCTACCATAGGATGATATAGATCCCATCCTCCTTTGAAGTTCATTGAGAATGCTCTCTAAATTTCCTCAGGTGTTTGGATATTCCATTCCAATTGGACATTAGTTTGAGGATGATAAGTTATACTAAAGTTCAAATCAGTATTCAGAGCATGTTTGAGAGTCTTCCAGAACATAGAGGTGAATCTTGGATCTCGATCTGTTACAATAGATAGTGGTACTCCATGAAGTCTTACCACTTCTTTGATGTGAATCCTTACTAGTTGAACTAATGAGAAATTATCCTGAATCAAAATGAAGTGTCGAATAATTTTAAGATGATCTGCAACAACCAAAATATCATTATTTCTTTTGGATGTCTTAGAATGTACATTTACAAATTATATGGTGGGGTTTTCCCATTTCAATGTTAGTATGACTAATGGTTGCATCGTCCGCTTAGACTTCTACCTCTGAGACTTCATGTACTGATATAATAGTCACATTTATGTATACTCAGAGATCTACTTCTTCACATTATCCCACAAATAATTCTCTCAGAGATATCACTACATCAATGTGTTTCCTAGGTGAATGGTGAAACTTTAACTATGTACATCATCCAAACGTTCACTCTTTAACATTGGATTTGATAGAACACATAGCCTTGTCCCAAATGTCACTATTCATTCTTAATTAACATTGAACTCTAAGGATTTCACTTTTCTGATAGTTCTAATTTCTTTTGAATTCTCAAATCATTATTCTGAGCAAGCATTAACAACTACAAAATATATGGTTGAGAAATCATTTGCGAAAGGATTGATGATGTTTCCTTATTTATGATTACAACATCTGTCTTTATAAAATCTAAGATGATTGGATGCTTTTCAATTCTAATCAATGATAGAATCAGTAGGTCCTTTCTACATGGAGCATCTGTCACCTTCTTCTCTTTCTACGGTGGTAATGGATTGAGAAATTATAGTATTTGATTAGGTCTCACCATCTTCATTAGTTCATATTCAGCTCTTTCTGTGTGAATATATATTTGAGGCTTTTCTGATCAGTATATATTTCACTTATATCCCCAAATAGATAATGTCTCCAAATTTTTAAAGAGAATATCACTGATTCCAACTCCAAATTATGTGTTGGATTGTTTTTCTTATGAAAGTTGAATTACCAGGAAGCATAAGCAATTAATTTTTCATTTTTCATCAACACACAATCCAATCCATTCTTCGACGTATAACTAAATACCAAAAAATGTTTTCTCTTATGGGTAGTGTGAGCACAAGCACAGTGATAAGCCTACCTTTCAACTCCTCAATGCTATCTTCACATTAATCACTCCAAGAAAAATTTACTCACTTCCGTGTTATCTTGGTTATAGGGTTGTAATATCATGAGAAATTTCTCACAAATCAGTGATAATATCCAGCTAACCCAGGATTCTATGAATATACATCACTGATGTTTTCCTCATCCATCCCTCAATTGAATCTATCTTGGAGGGATTCACAAATATCCAATTTCTTGTGATGATATGACCTAATAATGAGACCTCTTTCAATGATAACTCACATTTTTTTACTTTTCATAGAGCTTCTCCTTTTGAATGGTCGCTAGAATTGTTCTTCGATGCTCTACATGATCCTCCTTGGTTTTCTCAATTTATTAGAATATTATATATAATGACTACCATAAATTTGTCGAGGTAATATCTAAAGACTCTATTAATCAATTCCATGAATATTTTTAGAGTATTAGTTAGTACGAAATCCATTACTATGAATTCATAGTGCATGTACCTTTTACAAAAATCATTCTTGGGGATATCCTCCATCCCCCTTAATTAGTAATATCCCAAACACAAATCCACCTTTGAGAAATAATGTGATCCAGGTAGTTGATTGAACATGTCACCAATTCTTGGTAGAGGATACTTTTTCTTTACCGTGATTTTGTTGAGCTCATGATAACAAATGAAAAAAGTCACATTTTCCCATCATTCTTCTTGATAAAGAGGTCCGCTTCACCCCATAGTGAAGCACATGGGCGTATAAACCCTTTCGATAGATTATACTGTAGTTGTTTATTAACCTCATCAAGCTCAATAATAGCCCTTCTATATGGAGTCTGTGATATTTGAAAATCCCTATGTATAAGATCGGTCGAAAATTCAACAACTCTTCAAGGAGGAAGACTAGGGAATTCCTTGGGAAACACTACAGCTAATTACCCCACAATAGGAATCTTCTCAAGTATGGTTGCTTCCTTAGAAGAAATTATATGAGAAAGATACATGTGCTCATTTGTAAGTAATATCCACTTTTGAGATGATGGTGATAAAAAATATTATTCATACTCATTGCATTTGTATTGAATTGGGGGTTTATTTTCCTTATGGAGAGTGATTTCCCTCTCATAGAAATTAATGTTTCTCTATATAAAGAAAGACAATCAAAACGAAGAATTTCATCAAATTCCCCTAGAGGGAGTATGAAGAGGTTTACTGGGAAGTCAGATCTACATATTCTGACTAGGGAGGAATTAAATTTATGGGATGCATTGATTTCCCCAGTTTCCTTTCACACCGACATCTTTACTTCAATTATATGTGGTGGTGTAGGGATTGTTCTACTAAACTTTCGTGATATAAAAGAATTCATAGAACTAGAATAAAAATTTATGTTTTCTATTCTTGAATGAATAACTAGAATACCTTTCACCACTTAATTTTTGGGATTATACTTGGTGGTAGTGATGGAAAAAGCACACCCTTTCTACCTTGGAGGTTGTTGGTTTCCACTGAAAACCCTTGGCTTAGGGAACCAGTTTAAAAATTTCCCTTGTTATTTGCAGTTGAAGCAATGAACTATGCATTAAGGATTGAATGTTGTATTCATCACCTCTATAGTTTCATCAGGTTTTTTCTTCATTAATTAATGGCTACATGCCCTTCTATTCCATAACTAATGAATTTCCTCATCACCTACAGGCAACTTCTAGGGTGCTTCTTTTAGCTTTTTTTGGAATGTGTGCTACTGGAAATTCATAGCACCATTGCATTTATCCATTTGACTGCCAGAATTAATTTCCACCTTCTGCTTCATATCCCAATGATTCCCCTGAGATTAGTTGATCTCAATTTCAACATTGAGGGAACATCATACAATTTATTCATAGCTATCGAAGTCACATATCGATATGGCTTTATGTAGGATAGGTTTTATCCCACCAAACAAGAGGTCAAGATTTTATTCAGGGTTAATGAAAAAGGCAAAGGTGTATCATCCTAGCCTTGTGATTTTTTCCTCATACGCTCTGATGGATTCATCATATTTAGTTATTGATGGAATGTAATTCCCTTTCTATCTTAAGTTGGAGGGTGAGTGGAAAAGGTTTATCAAAAAACATTTTTATGGAATTTGTTTCATTACAATACCTTGATCTTCTCCTGATGATTCGTATTTTGATCAATGTTCACCATTGATCTACTTCACCCTCCATATGATAAACTGTTAGAATAACCTTCTCTTGTTTGAAACATTGGATTATAGAGAACATCTTCTCAATTGAGTTGATCCACTGTTTGACAATTGAGGTATCAGATGATCCATTAAATATAGGAGGCATTTGACTCATGATTCTCTTGATAACAACTTTTTCTTTCTTGGGGGGGGAAATTCTTATAGACCCATGTTTTAATTAAAAACTTGAGTTAAAAGGGAGAGTATCATGAAAATGTTTCAAATCCCACTTCCATCAGATTGGGAATGTCAATATAACTGTCATCACATTGATCTTCACATCAGTTGTTAGCCCAAGTCCCCCTATTAATGGCCATTATATGGAATAAAATTAATTTTAGGGGTAACACATAATAGGAATCCATAGACAAAAAGGGACAACCTATAAATTACTTTTATTACATAACTTATGAATTTATATTCTTTAACCTATGATATCCAGGAGTTACTACCCAACAAATATTCCTAGGGGAATTATTTTATCCCCATAACGATGGTTGATACTAAGAGTATGAATTAACAAAGTCTATAACCCTAGAGTGGCATAACTAAGAGTACAACAAGGACCGTTTTCATGCACCAGTTCCCATTCAAGTCTAACTCAAAGTAGCGTCTTTCGGTTTTACCCCTACATACATCTGTGCGAGAGCCACCTCTATTTGTTCGTATTCAGATAGGGATGTATGTTTTTTGATAAACCACTTTCTCTATAATCACCAAAATTTAGGGATGTTTTTATTATTCTCAGTCTTAACCCTATGGATTTCACTAATGTTTTCTAATATTAATCCAAAAAATAACTAAATGTAACCTCTTATTCCAACTATCACAACCCTTCCCTTTATTACGCACTTAAACAATAATTATTACATAAAAATGAACTTAAGACAACTCCGAGGATCGAGAGGTCTAGTGTATTGCAAAATTAGGTACATTACATGACAAATTAAGACATAAAATTACAATATCTTTATTGAAAATTTCTTTTACATGACCATAACATTCCTTTATACATAGAATGGCATCGGATAACCTGAGGAAATTTATAAGAAAAGTATGAGATATTAAGCTTACTAAGGGAGTAAAGATGGCATAAACTGAATAATTCAGTACTTTTTAGGAAATAGACATATCAATAGATCATAAGAGAAGAATGAACATAAGGGAACTATATGGCATGATTATCAAAACATGGATATTTGGAAACAACATTTAAAATGATATTATCATGATCCACGGATCATTTCACATAGAGAATGAGTAAACCATCATTGTATTAGAATTATTATGAGTAAGCCATCATTTAACTTGTTGTTTCCTGATACTGATCTTTACCCAATGCATTAGAGTGCTATTAGGGCGCACCCTTTGTTAATATTTCATTTCATGCATAAGTGTTCCACTTAGATCATACAACATAGATTCATTAAACGTCATTATTTATTCTACGAATAAGGGATGTGGAATAAATAAATGTAAGTCCTTAATCCCAAAGTACAGGTGAAAAAGGGTTAATACACTTGATATAGAAATGGGTATGGTATTCACTTACATGACAATTTTTGGAATGGGAAATTGTGGTGTAACTTAAGCATAATAATGATGTCAAATTGAAATTATTAAATTTTTTGATGAGAAATGGGTCTATCATCAGTTATACACGAAATAAATGGTAAGGGGGTAATGTATCATATTATCCCACGACTTTTAATGGAATTTGGATGCATAATTTAAAATAATTTCTGGAATAGAAATTAGGAGAGATATATTCCTTACAGAATTTCAGCATGAAAAAAGGTGTACATGGGAAGAATTAATGAGAGAAAAAGAGGTATCTCATCATTCAAACAAAAGGAGGGACGTATGGGGGAGGAGAGAAATCATACCCCAAATATTTTAATTTAAATTAAATGTGTATAATAACATAATGAAACATGGAAAAAATGAGAAAGGAAGAAATCCATTACATGGAAATGTGATCCCAAAGGTTATGAGAGGCTTGAGAGAGGCTTCATGGGAGATTGGCGTGCCTTGAGAGGATTATAGAGTGAGGATAGTATGGTTAGGTCAAGATCCAAATGGTTTGAGTGAAGAGTAATTGGAGTTTGAGTGGGTTTATTTTGGAAAGGAGTGGGAATTATTTATTATTTATGTTTTGGACACTACACAATAAACCAATCAAAACCAAAAAAAACCCTTTGTTTTTTCCCATGATTTTTCCCAAAGGGGGGTCACACTCTCAAGAAAATATTTTAAAATTTTAAAATGTTTTATAAGTATTGGAGGGTCCACTAAGGCATCATAAAATTAATCTGAAAAAATATAAAATCGCATTAATTTGAAGGTAAAACATATATTGGTCGAATATAAAATTTATAGTATTTAATTTCATTACTCGAGGTTCATTATGTAGTAATAAAACACATTATTTATTTATCATTATTTTATTTTTTACCCAAAAATTAGATTGTCTCAGAAAATTATAAAAATGTTATTGTTAAATAATTCTGCCATCCTCATTATAAAAATGAATATTAATATTATCTAAATAAATTTCAAAAAATGTGAATTTTCACTTTTAAAGTGAAAAATTATATTTATTGAAAATTCAACGGTTTTGGAAAAAAGTTTTAAAACCATATTAAAAATTACATATGTATTCAATAAAATTATACCATCAATTATATTTAATAAAAGGTAATTTATTAATAATATTTTATTAAAATTTTAAATAATTCAAAAATCCATTAATTCATCAAAATAAATTTCTTAATTGTGTTTAAATATTAGATAAAAATACTATTTATTATTTAAAACAATTTAAAATTAACAATAATAAAATGAATGTATGTTATTTATAAAAAAACAATGCACATAATCATAGTTCTAGGGACTCTTGGGGGTACATAGATAACATCGTTCAGGTGGAAATCTCTATTAACATCCAGTTCTCCCCTAGGTGGTTCCATTAAAGCATAACATGTTGAAGGTTGGCTTAGTCGTGGTCAAGAGTGAAGCCCAAAGTCACTAAATCCTTTCTGAGCTCCGACAATTGTACTTTTAATAGAGCAATTCTACTGGATGAGGCCATCATTTTCATTGTCTTAGTAAATTGAACTTTCTAAAGACCTATACTTATACTTATCATGTGATCACTCTTCAACAACTATATTATCAATGGTAACAATTATTAATAATATTTTAAAATCCATAAACATAAAACCAAGGAAGTGCGTATGATTTATATAACCATTTTACCTAATAATACATTCAATTTTATCAAGAGAAATTTTTATTAATAAATGTTTGGATTGTTACATCCATTATATATTTTTTCTTCTCATCAAATTATGTATTGAGAGGGATAATATTTAATTCCACTCCTTATTTTTTGAACACTTATTTACAATATGTACTATATGTTTTTCAAGAGGATCACGTTTATCCTATATATTTGAACACTTCTTCATTACGTCAAAATTTAAGGCGACGACTATACTTATCATAATATTTCTTATGGAAAATTATTTTATAAATACATATTTCAATTCATGAACAATATCATATCATTCCACTGTTTCATACTAGTATTGGATGACATCATGGTATTTTCATGTACATCGTCAATATTTGAATCGTAACATATTTTTTTGACACATCCTCCAATTAATAACTATCTAAATATTTAAACATGGGAAAAATGATATTTCTATAATTATAAGAATCATTTAAAAGATCATATGAATAAAATTTAAAAATAGATTCATAATTATTTAACATATTAAGAATGATTATCTTCCCAGGATTTTCTTCTTTTTTTATTCCCTCGGTTTTTTGATAGGAGGAAATTTTCATTATCCTTATAAGATGATACATCTACTCATAATGCATAAAAAATTTCCTAGGTCTTCAATATATTATATTTAGTACCACAATTGACGTTTTTATTATAAAATTCAATAGATAATGATCAATAAAATATATTTACAGTCATTTTATCAACATTACATTCACTATGATCTTTTTAATCTATATCTCCATGAATATACTCCATAACCTCCATTACAAAATTCAAAAATAACATAACCAATAATTTATTTCAACCATGAAGACTAGTTCCTATAAGAGATAGTGGGATTATCATATAATCTATTTACAAATAAAATCAAAAAATAAATGATGAGGATGAACCCCAATTTATAACCATTTGGATCTGATGGTCTGTAGATATACTAGAGAGTTAATACTAATAACTTTTGTTTATATAATTTTTTTTGAATTGAAAATTTTTGATCCGAGAGACACTCCCACCTCTAGGTTATTTTATTCATTTAGTGAAGTAATTAAGAATTTTATACACCTATGGGTCTCTTAAGTCGTTTAGGGACATGTTAGAATATATCTATTCAGTAAAAGAAACTAAATGCTACATTTCTTCTAATTTGAATCCGCTTTGATATTTGTCTCATTATTATCAATTTTATTCAATGATTATATGGTTCAAAACACTTCTTAGAGTGCTAAAAAATTTTTTTTATGATCTATCAGTTGAAAAAAAATTTATTTTTTTGATGAAAATAATAAAATAGAATTATCAAGTTTTAATTAATCGATAATAACTAGATATAGTTTGGAAAGTACTCCTTTGAAGAATTCCTTACTCTAACAGAACCCAAAATGGTCACTAGAATTATTTTGAGTCTCTTGTCCTTTTTTATATATAACTAGATATAAAAATGTATGTATGACCTCTTCCGTCTCCATTAAATAATGGATATTCAATTCCTCTCATCTTGTCTCGTTTTCCAACTCAATAATATTTTGATAATAGAAGCTGAGACTCTCTATTTTTTCTTACCTTATTCTTATTCTCTTCTGAAGGAAACGTAAAATCTCTATGTGAGATATTTTTAACATATTTAGAATATGGTAGTCCACCTCTACTATGATATTCATCATTTTTTCTCCCTTAATTATTGATACAACCTTTTCAATATTTTTAAAGATATATTTCCTATATTTATATATTTGAACATAGATAAATACTCTTCCATTTTATGTCAACATACATTCTATGATCTCACAAAAATATTATGATAATCACTATCAGAAAATTATATAGGCTCTCTTAAATAAATCAAACAAAATTTTTAATAATATGGTAAAATTTATAATATTTCTATTCATGCAGAAAAAAAACATGTAGCTTTGATCCATGACATGATTTCAGTTATAACGAAATATTCATCATACATTATTTTAAAATCACTAATAAAGCCACTAAATATTCCCTTTATTCTCTTCAAATCATCTCCATTATCTCATTAACATTTGAAAAAATGTCAACAACTAGAATAGGTTTCTCATAAATTATCAGGGAATTCCCATTATATTTTTTTTATCTAATTTCGAGTCCCTATCTCAAAATATAAAGGGAATGACCTTAAAATAATCATATACTCAGTAAAATGAATCTTATTTTTCACTAGGATGAATCATATGAATCACAATTGTCAGAAAAATGGGTTATACATTTCATCATATTCCAATTTTAACTAGTCTGTTAATGAAGACACGTATGAATAATGTTTGGATAAATCCTTGGAATTTCTTCTACCATTAATATATTGTTATGTATACAATTTATTTTTATCTAAACTTGTTTCATTCATTGGTCTCCAACATATTTCACTATTATGCATAAAATGTGGTATCTATTTTTCCTCAACCAACAAAAGAATGATATCTTACATATATAGATAAAAGTTACAATGTATTCAATTATGGATTATACTTTAGAGGAGTTATTACATATCGTCAATACTAATTCTCATGAACGAACAAATGATGTGTTCACAACATGAGAACCCCACAGTTATTCAAGAGATGAAGTAACATATCTTATTTGTCATCAACTATCTCACATAAAAGACTACCCTACTTAATTATGAATGTGAACTAATTATGCATAGATAAGGAATTCTTACATATATAGGGAATACAACCTCCACCAAATTTTATCATCAAAATCTATATTAAATATATATTTGAACCTCATTCCTCTATCAAATTTGAAACCCCCGAATTTCCTTTGTATAAGGGGAATACTCATACTTTACTTTTATTCCACTACTAATTATATCACATAATACTAATGCTACAAGACTATAAAATAAATAGATTTAAAATATGTTATTTATATACAATAACTCTTAAAATTAGTGAAAACCTTAATCCTACTTCTATCTTCTAGACTTCTATCTCCTGACCATCAAACTTTAGATTATCCATCTATTTACATTAGATTTCTTGTGCACAAATCAACCCATAAACAAAAATCACAATAACAAACACATCATAGTGATTTTCAAAAATATATTCTGAATAATCAATGAAAATTATCTCAAAATTAAAACCTATAACTACTGAGATTTTAAGGTATAACTTCTCGAATTATAACTTATGAACAAATAAACCATAGTAACATCTAGAATCCACACCAAAATTTCATCAAAATCAAAAATATATCATCCAATTAAATACATCACATTTTATTCCATGTCCTTGATATATTGTTGAAGAACACATCCTTCTTTCCCAACCAGAAAATGATATCAAATTCAATGTAAAAACCTTTATTGAATCCAACTCCAAAACCTGGTCTTTTATTGAAATATATATTCATAGTAAAAAAATCCAATATCTATTCTCTACATTGCATTAACAATTCCATTATTTATAGTATAAAAATAAAAAACAATCCTTGTTGTAAAAGACACTTTTTATTTCAAATGGATCTCTTTCGAAAAGAGATTCAATTAATTACATATCCATGTGTAAGTGTTATCATTGGTTTATTAACTCATTAACCATTTATTTTATATAATTGATTAGTTTATTAGGATCAAACAACACTAATTCATTTTGTAAATGTCATCAAATAACCTTTATCAAAAGATCCTTATACTGTGATTCCATAACCATGCATAATAAAAAATGATTGAACTTTTGATGAACATACATCTATATTGGATGAATTAGATACTATAAATTATGAGTTTTATGAAGATCTTATAGAAGAATCTAGAGGGATTAATTCTTTCTAGGTGAATTAATGGGTTTTCATGAATAACCCAATGATTGGGAATGACGATGTCTAAAACCTTGGCATACCTGTACGTTATACATGGAAAAGGAAAAAAAAGATAAAATTTCCTGGATAATTGGTTAGAGTATTTAAATAATCATCACGATGGCTTTGAACTTTTTATACAAGCCATATAACACTGCAAAACATCCCATGAACTTACTCATATGTTACATGATGTACAAGTATATTATTGGATACAATATTTGTAACCTTCATCTAGCCATGGATTCTCAATTATATTTTATATTAGGAAACAAAAAAAATGATAACCAACATGGAAGAGATCGGAACATTTACACAATGATTTATTTCCATATTAAAAAAATAATTCAATTGATAAATATCACAATTTTTTTGATATATGTATAATGTAAATTACAATATAATTAAACGATGTGTCTATGATGATATGATATCACATTATCAAATCGTAGGACATACCCTAGAAAATATTATAAGATAAATAAAAAAGACAAATAATATACCTTTGATTCTAATATTTCATAGCATACTATATATATATATCATACATATATATATATATAATACATCATATGAGTTATTTTTTGTTTAGGTTATATATCAACAGTATTTGAATATGTATACATTTAAGTTTATTTTGTACATAATTCCTTAGATGATGTTTAATTTTAAATATTATAATATGACAATGGGTACCATCAATGTATAACACATAATAGACAGTCGGGTCTACACAAGATAGTGGAGAAATTGGATGTGCAGTGTATATATGTCTTGGCATATCATCAAACATTTATTATAGAGAGGATGTAGTCTAATAGTTTAATTATTAATCCATCTTCCAAATCTAAGACATCAAACCATTTATTTTACCCTTATATACATCTGAACTAGACGTACTAGTAGAAAAATTAAATAATTCCTGTTAATAAAACCTTCCATATATCCTCTCAGGTTTCCCATGTATTCGTTCATTCCGGAAGCCACCATGGGGATATCATTCATACCATCATGAATAATTTTACCCTATGATTCTTTCAACTTAATGAAATCATATATTGAAATAATGAAATGTCTAAATACAATATAAAATTCAGATAAAATGAATTATAAATAAAGAAATTTATTCTTTATAATTTAAAATAAAAAATTACTTTCTTTCTTAAAATCATATGAACTACTTTCATTGATTTACTAGTAAGGTAATTCTTATTTTTTGTTATTCCCATAAATTTCCATTTTTAGTGGTGTGTTCAGGGAGAGGGAGGATGAAATAATTAAAAATACTTGATTGATCCCTAAATTTTTTAGTATTTTCTGTAATTATTTTAACTTATAGTAACGTATACAAACTATGTGACAAAGTATGAGCATATAAATTCATTAATTGAACAGTTAGTTGAGATATACAAGATACCTATTAAATATGAATAAATTAATAAGTTACAAAATAATAACCAATTAATTATATAATGTAATTTTATAAAAAATAGCTAACATATTATAAAATAAACACAATACCAGTTGGTGAGAAAATTCTCCCAAATATATCCATCTAAAAAATTGAATTTGATCGATGGATTTTAATTATTTATTTCCAAAAAATATAATTCAAAATCTATATTGATTTAATATCTATCCATCTCACAGGATAAAAAAGATAACTAATGCTTCTGAATTAATTTCATATTGATTATTTAAAATTTAATCTCTACATAAATAGATAAAATATTGTGTAATTGAATTTAAATAATATTTTAATAATTTGAAAATTTATATTTAAATATGATACCATTCCATTTTCCCTAAAATAATAATTTTTTCATGTGTTAATCCTTCCATTATACAAAATACAAGATTTTAATTTTACTACATCCATGAAGTGTAATGTAACTTGTAAATTTTCTATAATTTAGGCCTCTTAGATTACCTATAGTATCAAAATCTATATGTATCCTCCATGCCATTAAATTGAGAATGTTAATTTTTTGGTAAATGTGTACTCCCTCAAATACCAACATTGTTAGTCTTCCACTTAGTTGGAGAATACCCAATAATATTAGTATTTTTTCTACAGAAAATATTTTAAATATACTTCTTTTAAATCTAACAAGTTAATTTTATCATCACATGTATATTTATATGAAGGGAAAATATACCATGAGTGATATTCTTTTCCTTTCATTTCCTATGGTTACATAATTTAATGACAATTTAATACAATTAAATTATCATTACATATTCTTGAAAATAAGAAAATAAAAATTATTAGTAAAATTATTATTATTCATAATATAATGAATAGTCCAAAAATTATGTCATCTAAAAAGACTGAATGATAATAAAAACAATATAAAACATTTTGAATGAATTTTTAATATATATAAAAATTTAAATATTTCTCATCATTTTCAACAGAAACAGCTAAAATGTAATATCTAGTTAAATAATATTTCTTTTCAATATATGATCTACTATGTTATTTGTGTAAGAAATTATGAATTAGTATTAATTTGAATTCATTAACACACTAACCCAGTAATGAGATATAAGGCTCTATTTTGTGATATAAATAAATTATTACCATTTCATTCCATTACAAATTCATTGTGGTTCATTGTGATTCGTCAAATATTAGGAACATAAAATATAAATACATTAAATCTAATTAATAGGATATTAATGAATGATTATTTCATATCCCTTTGATAAGGGAATTTTATACAGATTAAAAAACGTCTATATAATAGTGATATTTATTCTTTAGTAATTATGTTAAAAATAGAGGAATCGCATATTACTCCAAAGTTTCATCAAATTCCATATCATCCAAATATATGTTTTCCTTGTAAAATGATATATCATTAATCATTTACCTGATCAAATATATAAATATCATCATATTTTACAAAATAGTTTCAATCAACATAGTTAAACATAAGCAGAAGTACCACAAATTTAGTGTAATTTGTATCCAATATATCTTTAACAATGGGAAATAATGAAAATCATAATGAAATAAGATTTTATTTATTTTACACCTTAAAATATCACTAATACACAACAAGACTTTAATATAAATGCTATTTATCTGTGCTAAAAAACACACTGATAAATATCATCTTTATCAACACTAAAGAAATCGCTGATAAAATTTACCCATTAAAAGAACTTTTTTAGCATAGATAAATTGTCCCTTTATAAGCTCTATATTTTTAGCACGGATAAAGGGTACCATTTATCAACACTTTATTTTATTGACCATAAAGGTCAAAATAAATAAAATGAAATAAAAAAAAATATTTTATTAAAAAAATATTCCAAAATTTAATTAATTAAATAATCATTGAAAACAATGAATAAATTGATTATAATATAGATTAATTAAAAATACTAATAAATTTTATGTTGTATATATATAGATATATGAAAAATGAAAAATAAAAATATAATAATTAAAAATACGTAAATTGAGAAAAACATTAAATTTTTATTAAATAGATAACTATTGATAATGTTAATAAATAATATATATTAAATGTATATATATACCATTATATATATAAATATTTTTTATATATTAAAAAATATTAATGACATTTACATTAAATAGTTGTATATTTAGTGAATAATGATTTATAATAAACAATTAATATGAATTAAAAATACTTACTAATTGCATACCGTAATTGACATATAATTGAATGTTTTTTGATAATTCAATTTAACATTGATCAAATACATGTTATATTTATTTCACTTATATATAATTAAATAGTTTTTATATGTACAATTCACACACACAAAACATATCAATTTAAACAATATTATTAAAGTATACTTATTTTTATTCTATTCAGTTTCACTCAATTTTAACATGCCTCCAGATAAAAGAAGATATTAATTAATAATGTTAATAATATATTTGTAAAAAAAATTTATAAATATAAATATTTATAAATGTACAATTACATTATTTATGAAATTATATATTTATAATTATAAATAAATAATTATTTTTTCAAATTATTTATATAATTATAAATAAATAATTACATATTTTTATGTAATTATTAAATTTATAATAAATTTACTTAAATAATAAATACATTTTTTATATTTGTAATTATATGTAATATATATATAATTACAAAAAAATATCATGATATAAATATTTTTAAAAAAAAAATATTTATATAATTATAAATAATTAATAATATATTTAAATAATTACAAAATTACAATAAATATATTCAAATAATGAATATATTTATTATATTTATGTTTATAAATATTTATTCTATATGTATATATATAAATTATTTGTTTATAATTATAATTATAAATGCTTTATCCGCACTTAAGTAATAATAATTGATAAAAGTGTTATTAATAATGTTTTTTAGAGAGGAATAATAACACTTTTCTGATAACTTATTACTTAAGATATGATAAAAGGTATATTTATCATTGATCTTTAGAAATATCTGATAAATGTATCCCAATCTATTCAAAAACCCTAATCAGTTGTGAACCCATAGCGATATTAGAATCTTTCTATAGAAGCCACCCACTGAAGGTTATCCTCCTCAGTGAATCAATGATCAATTCACACAAAACCACTAAACTGCCCATAGGTTCTCGAACATCATCCAAGATAAAGAGTTAAATTAATGTTAGGGTTTCTAAAGAAAACATTGATATCTAGATCATAGGGTCTTATATTTTCCTCATCCTAGAGAGGTAGGCATGCATTTTCATTTGTAGGTTTTTCTTTTCTTTCTTTATTTATCGTTTCGTTATTTATTTCTAGTTCAGAAATGTAGTTAATTAATTATGGTCGAACAGTTTGATATTTTTTTTAATTTAGATTTTAAATAGAACACTTTATTAATGATATTTTTCTCATAACTACTGATTTGGATATCCGGTTTTGGTCTTTTAAAATTGTTTATTTGAATCAATTTTCTTCACTCTTTACATATTTACCCCAGCATGCTCCACAAGAATAATTTTTTCACTATTTTGAAATATTATAGAATCATATCTGATCAAGAGATAAACCAATTTAATAAAAATTTCTGCCACTATATTAACAGAGAACATTTTCGATATAAAAACCATAATGTAAATAGTAAATTAATTTAGAATAACATTTCTTAGTATAGTGATGGTGCCAAGTAGCAATAGAAGTTGATTTTATTCAATTAATGCATGTGAATGTATTTATTTAAATTTTTGTAAATATTTTTAGGTAATGGGTTTCCTTAAATATTTAATTTCATAGAATTTTGTTTTTTAATTTTATGATAAACATTAGTAATGCTGATATGACATCCTAGGTGTCTTGAGATGTATTAAAATATTTGATATACTATTAATTATAAATAAAATAATTCCTTAGGTTACTACATAACATTTTAAAAACAAAAGAATGGATGTTATCTAATTATATATATTAGAAATTATTTTTATGTATTTTTCATTTTGCGTAAAAAATGTATTGGTTCTACCGCAAAATATATCTAATTATTTTTATTTTGATGAAATAACTCTTTAATTATTAAAATGTTTTATCAATGAAATTTCATATCATTAATTTGATTGAATTAGAGTTTTTTATTATTGTTTATGATATCCAGTTTTCTTATTTGTCCTTAATTTCCTATATAATAATATCATTTTTTGGGGATTTAAGAAGGTATTGATGTGTGTCAAACAACTGTTATTATATCAATTTTTGGATTTAGTATCACCCACATATCTTTTATAGACAACATTCATCCTCATCGAAATTATCTCCCAGAGACTTATTACTGCAAATATTTTTCTTCGAACATATAACCCCTCTCTTTTATGTGGCTTGTACTACTCGGAACATTTTTCATCCCATGGATGACTATTTCTTTGAGTATTTCATGAAACATACATTTATGTCTATAAGATATGAATGATGTGTTCCAAACAAAAAAATGATAAGATAAATGTCCATGAGATTAGTTGATGAGGATGAAAGTAATTAATAACTTTCACCTCTGAATGAATTCATATTATTACACTTGAAACAGTGGAAAAATTATTTCCTTATATTCATTAACCTTTTTTCTTCAAAAAAAATAAATTATTTGAAATAATCAAAATTTGAGTTTCCTTGATTATGATTATCTGTAACCTTCACCTTTGATAAAGAATATCTTATATGTATTTATTTATTTATTATAAAAAATTAATCTTTTATGAATTCAATAATATGGATATGAATTGAAAATGGATGAAAGCTAATAGTTTGAAAAATGAGTATCAATATTGAGTTAAAGAGTTCATAAATTTTACAAGAGAGCATGCATATGACACTAATTGAATCATCTTTCCGGGTTTATGTTGTTTTCATTCCAGAAAAATTGTATGTAAGAGTTAAAAGAACAGTTAATTTTTCATGGAATAGATCCAAGCGATGAATTTTGGACTAAATAGAAGAAAAAAAGAAATTGTGGACACTACTTGGGATGATACTATAATGTATGGATCATTTGATATAAAAACCAATTTAAATGATCTTGGAGATCACATTTAATAAATGAAAATTTAATTTGAATATGAGATTTTTGATTACCTAATGGTTTTTGACGATTGAAATATATGTGTCAAGACATCATTTTATAATTGTTGTACTGAATACACAATGTTTCTAGCTATATTGACGTTATAAAATTAGAATGCTGGTAGCGGATAGAGTGACACTAGCATTATAGAACTACTTTTTCTCCTAAATTATATGCTACTATAAGGAAATGAACAACAATGAATCATATATATGATGTTAAATGAATGTTATGTTCAATTAGAATGATCTATAAGAAAATAAATTCTTGTCCAAATAATTTGATATTGTTTCTCAAGGACCGTGAATCTCAAATAAAATACCCTAGGTGTAAATAATACAAGAAAAATGAATCAATTACATTGAAATATGTACATTAATTTCCTATCATTACATGGTTTAGAAGACTATATCGATGTCAAGAATCCATGAGATAACTGACAAGGCATGTACATATACGAATTTAATAAGGGAACCTAATTCAGTCATTACTTTCTCCTCAGTAGAAGAGAATTTAATATGAGTATCCTGAATTTGGAAATGAGTTGTGAAACATTATTCTTGAGTTATATACAAATGGAATAAATCCATTTTTTGTAAAAATTAGTACTCTTAGTACATGTCCTACCATGTGGGTAAATTATAACATGTCACCAGAGTTATGAATGAAGCACAAATACATTATTATTTAACTTCTTATATCTTGGAAAAAGAAACCCATTAATGATATTGATGTTTATTTGACTACATTGATCGAAGATTTGAAATTGATGTGAGAAAAAGGAGTTACATTGGATGATGCTCATAGAGGTGAAGAATTATCATTAATGGCCATATTGTAAGGGATGATAATTGATTTCCCAACTTATAGAAATTTATCAAGATAGAGAATTAAAAGAACGTTGGGGTGTACCATTTATAAAAACCACACCAAATCAATTTGAGTGAAACATTCCTCAAATAATGTGTTTTTATCACATCAGATAGATTTTTCATCATTGAATAAACTCTAATCATGTACAACATCATTCGATGGAAATAGAAAACTAGGTAAAACACTATCTCCAGTAATGGCCAATCATCTATATGATAATGTAAAAGATATTGAAAATGTTTTTAGTAAACAATTTTTGGAAAACCTTAACAAATTAGGTTGGATGAAGAGATCAATTTTCATTGAACTTTTGTATTAAAATTGTTTTCTGTCCGATAATTTCTTGATTTCATGAATGTAGAAAACAAATATTTGACAGTATTATTGTAACATTACTAAATTATCCTTGAAAAATGAAATATTTCATCAAGGATAGGTTGGAATTGATTGAAATGGAAATTAATGAAGAGTTGGAAGTGGTGAAGGGTATAAAGAGGAATTTTCATCGTCCATCATCTTTCACTCTATCCATATAGGAAAACTTTAAATTTTTTTATTTTTATAAATAGTATAAAGGATCCACAGGGGTATTAATAAAATATCAAGTGTGTTGTGTCAATGAATAATTTGAGGTTACAAGTACAAAAATAATATCAATATCATTTTTAGATGAATGATTTAATTCCTATTGCATTTCATTTCATTCTACCTCAAAATATATGACCAACAAAAAACATAATTTTCTTATTTTTAAGACATATGCAGTAATGTTATAGACCTAAAGAAGTTTCCCATTATTAATAAGGATGTTGTATTCATATTATGTGAAATATATATGTTCTTCCAACCACCATTCTTTGATATAATGGTCCACCTGATGGTTCACTTGGTTAGAGAGGTTCGATTACATGGTCTTATCCATTATAGATTGACTCACCCCATTGAACAATATTTATATATATATATATATATCGAAAGGTTATGTCAAGAATTGAATTTGAATAGATGGTTGTATTGTAGAATTATATTTAATTGAATAAGCTATTGAATTCTATAATGATTTCCTATCAGATGTTAATAACATTGGGCTCATTAAGGCTCATCACAATGAACGCCTAATGGGCGAATGAATTTACAAAAGAGATGTTTTTATATTTACATTGATTAATAAGGATCATGTTAACCTTTAAATTTTACGTAATTATAAATATGTTGATACATAAATTGAATCCCAGAAATAAAATATTTGAGATTTGAATCAATTAAAGGATGAGTGATGGATATCAAATACACATAATCAAAAGTTTTTATGATGGTTCTGAGATATAATTTATAACAAGTTATATAAGAATATAAATTCAATTGCTAAATGACATCAATTGGTAGCTAAGGGACTAAATTAAAATTTTATATCTTACACTAGTATTGTAATAAATGGTTATATGTTCTATAAAAAATAACATGATGGTTTCACTATGATGAAAATACAATAGTGTTATTCTTGTGGTTGATGTGATTCACATATCTGATTCTTAAGGACATAAATCCAATTTATGAAAGTATATCATCTTTTTTTATTATATAATTGATATTCGAGTTTTATTATTTTACATTAAAAGTGATTATTTTCCATTGCAAAAGGTCTGAAAACATTAGTACATTGAAAGTTTTTGAAATGGAATTCATGATGGGGAATTTTAGTTTGTATGTGGAAAAGGATGATTTTTTCATATTGGCCTCCCAAGCAGTGAAATTATTTTATGTCACTCATCCAACAAAAAATAATTGGCCCATTATCCTACTGGTGACTAACTGTTTTTGGGCCAGATGA
Organism: Viscum album; assembly: GCA_963277665.1. Taxonomy (NCBI): domain Eukaryota; kingdom Viridiplantae; phylum Streptophyta; class Magnoliopsida; order Santalales; family Viscaceae; genus Viscum; species Viscum album. Next base: position 279,651,744 of record OY728120.1, on the reverse strand, counting down.
AAATTCTATCGATGAGGACCCTTTCAATGGTAGATCCTGAACAATAAATGTTGATCATAATGTAGAAAATATCTTGTATGATAGAGGAGACCACAAAGAGGGGATTTGAACTCTTGATAGAGGAACTATATTTCTGATTCCTTTAAAAAACATTATAGGAGTTCAATGAGATGGTAAACGTGTTTTTTAATATACAATGTGTTTCCTCATTATATTATATGGTATCTATTACATTAACAAAATATATATGAAATTTCCGACTACTCATGATGAAAACATCTTCTTCACATGAAGAAGTTAGCAATGAATCTAAAGAACAAACTATAATGATGGAAAACCTTTGGAAATATGTAAAAGTAATGTTATGATATACTTTCTCTTTTTTACTAAAAAATTATATAATGGAAATTCGATTTAATTTTCTTTATTCCTTGTATATATTTTTTATTTTCAAAGAGTTCATTCCATCTATCATTCCATTATAGGAAGAGAAATGACACATTCTCATCTCAATCAAAGCGATAATTTTTTTTCACAGCAAAATCATTCTCCAATGAATTAATTTATCATTTCATATTTATGTTTAATTTATTTATTTTTATTATTACACACTTAATTATTTTTTAGTTGGAATATTTTGTTGTAGTTGGGGTTCTCTATCCATCTTTTATGACTCTCTACACAAAAAAATCCAAAACATTCCTCCCCCCAAAAATATTCCACCCCTACAGTGTTTAAATTTCTCAGTTTACTTCATGTTTCCTTCACTTCTCAATAAAAAATGTAATCATAATGTTTCAATAAAAAATAGATGTAAATAGAATTAATGTATTATTTCACATTTATTTTTAATTTTTTTATTTCTATGTTTTACTCACATAATAGTTTTTTTCTTATACACATGAATTATTATTTTTAGATGAGGTGGTCTGTTAGATGTTTCCCATGCAATGTTTTTAGTTCAAAAAATAAAGTCAATTGAAACCATATTAACGTTAACATTTAGAATTGTTTTAGGAATTTGGGATCTGTAGGGATGATCTGCACCTGAATCCAACACATAGTGTGATTGTTATGACTGTAAGTACTTCTTTCCATTTAAAATTGATATTAATTTATGTAAAAAAGTCAGTCGACATAATCAATACAAATCATATCTATTAAAATTGTTTCAATACATTAGTAAAACAGTCCATATTTCATTTTGGACATGTAGGAGTCGGCTGCACCTCAATATGATTAATGATGAGCACTATATGACTCAGTGTGTCCGTTATCTATTGAAAATATAAATTTTATTTAAAAAGTTCCACTTATTGAAAAATGATGATCCAAACTGTTATTTTCATTATAATTTTGGTTATCAAGTCTTAAATAATTTTTCCATGTAGGAATCACTCTCATGTCAAACCGATACAAGATGTGATCTATATTAGTCAAAGAGCATGTTTCATGTTTAAGATAGCATTTTAGTAAAAAATAAATGTGGCATAACTAAAATAAATAAACCACATTGATATTGTTTTGATACTATTGTAAAACAATACATAATTAATTTTGGATGTGTAGGATTCATCTGTATCTCAATATGATGCACGGTGTGACTGGTATGACTGAAACTGTGTCTTTATTTAATATTGACATATATTTTGGTAAAATGGAAAACTGAGCAACTAAATACTAAAAAACAATTAAAATTGTTTTATACATTAGTATAATGATCCATAAGTCATTTCAGATAGGTATGAATCCTCCACACCTCCATCCAACGCATAGTGTGACCGATGTGCCTCCAAGTACATCTTTTAATTTAAAATGGACATCAATAGTAACAAAACAGACAACTGAACAACTAAAAAAATGGTCAATCACATTTAGATTGTTTACATAATTTATAAACAATGATCCATACTCCATTTTTTATGTGTATTAATTATACATACCTCAATCCAATACACGATTTTCCTATTATGACTCAAGGTGTTCGTTATCAGTTTAAAATCGACATTTTTGTTTGAAATATGTAACTCAATTAAAAAAAAGAAAAAATGCTTCGTCTTTCATGATGATTTACATAATTGATTGATATTTCATTTTTTAACATGTATAAATATGTGTAAATTTAAACTGATACACAATCTGATCGGTATGAGTCAAAGTGCATGCTTCAAATTTAAAATGACATTTTAGTAAGAAAAAGAAAAGTGACATATTAAAAAACAAGAAAACACATTAATTTTGTTTTTATAATTTCGGAAAACAATCCATATATCATTTGTGACATTTTCAAATAATCTGTACCTAAATCAGATGCACAGTGTGTCTAGTATGACTCTGATTAGGTTTTTCATAAAGTGCATATTAATTTTAGTAAAATTGAAAACTGACATACTCAAAACTATGAAAACACATTCAGATTGTTTTTTAACATTATAGAAACTATACATAAGTCATTTCTGACATGCATCGATCATCCTAATCTCAATGTGATACATGTTCTACACTTTATTACTCAATGTCACTATTATAAGTTCAAAATTGAAATTTTTGTTAAAAAAACAATCACTCATATAAAAATGATCAAATTTGCTCAGTTATTCTTGATAATATTGAAATATTATTCATCAGGAACTTGTGACATAGATGAATTTTTACCAAATAGAACTGATACATTATGTTATTTAAATGAGTTCATGTTTTTTTCTAGTTAAGAATATCATTTTAGTAAAAAAATTGACTCAGTCAAAACTAAGAAAATGCATTTGGATTGTTTTTATACTTTATGAAAATAATCAAAGAGTCATTTGAGATGTGTAGAAATCGAACGCAACTCAATCCAACCCATGGCATTACCATTATGAATCAAAGTGCATATTTTTATTTAAAATTGACATTGATTTTAGTAAAATGGATAATTGACTTACAAAAATCTAAGAAAACACATTCATATTGTTTTGATAATTTATGAAAACAATCCATAAGTCTTTTTTGACATGTAAGAACTAGAAGAGCGTCAATTTGATACATGATGTAACTAGTATGACTCAAAGTGTCTATAGTTAGTCTAAAATTGAAATCTTATTTCAAAAAGTGTCGCTCACTGAAAATTGATCAAACACATTCATATTTTCTTGTCTATTTAGTATAATAATTCGGAAGTCTTTTTTGACATGTAGGAATCAGTTCCACATCAAACCGATACACGATGTATTAGAAATGAGCCAATGTGTGTGTTTCTAGTTTAAAATGACATTTTATTAAAAAACACTACTAACATACCCAAAACGAATAAAACCAATTAATATTGTTTTAATACATTAGGACAATGATCCACAAGTCATTCAAGATGTGTTGGAATCATCTGCACCGCAATCCGACACATGGTGTGACCGGTATTACTCCAAATGTGTTTTTTTAAATTGACATCAATTTTAGTAAATTAAAACATTATATTAATTTATATCCATATATTATTACTGAAAAATTAATTATTTTCATATACATTGTTGTTATTTTTCTCGATCATGATTGGTTTGTTTCGATAATAGCATTTTTAGGGTTTTGATTAAAATAAAAAGGAACACTGAAAATTTTATATATATTTAATAATTTTTATTTATGTGATTAAATAAACCAATTTTTTAAATGTCTATAATATAATGTTTTTTCTTTAATTTTTTTTGTAAATTAAATTTTATTTAAATTCAGTAATGGTAATTGATTTTATTGACATCTGGTGTATTTTTTTGTGGTGTGGTGTGATATAACATCCCGTTGCCCTGGTGCTTCAGTGTGCTATTACAACACACAATTGTGTGGTCCATTATGAATGCTTCTCTAAGTACTGATAAATGTCCCATTATTTGTGCTAAAAAGAGTTAATAAATAGAGCCTCTAGCGGTGCTAAATAAAAGAGAAGATAAATGGGGCCTTTATCCGTGCTTCTAAATGTTCTATTAAAATATTCATTTATTAGAACTTTTTATCAATGATAAAGGTCACCTTTATGTGTGATTTTTTAGTCCCGATAAATGTCCATATCTTTTAATCCCATTCATATAGTTAGTACTTCTCTACTACTGATAATGGCCATTTCTGGCCCTCTGAATGACCTATATGGTAGTATTGCGTGTTATGATAATAAAAACTATTAATCCACTATTTTTAATGGTATTTTTGAAGTCATTTTCTTTCATGTAAAATCTATATCCCTTAATTTAATAACCAATCCATGTTGTCAGATTACCATATAACCGACCATATAACCAATTTAGTGTTTTATATAATGATGACTCAATAATGAAATTCTCCTAAAACTATTTATTAAATATTTTATAAGATCATTCATTATCCATATACAATTTATCTAGGTACCCTCGCCTTACCAAATAGAAACATTACATAAAATTTGGTGACTACATAATCCTTATACAAGTAGACTCCCAATGACCGTAGACGGTATAGTTCATTTACATGCAAGGAAACCGAAAAATGGTACATATGTGAGAAATATTTTCTCCCACTAGGTTCTTCTCTACCAGTACCCTTCTTAAACACATCCAACATAATAAAAATATTCATAACCTGGGGAAGGTACCATAGAAAGGGGGAGCTCAAATGATTGGTAAGTGTAAAAAAAAGACATGGAAGCGTAAACATGAGATTAAGGGGTATGAGAACATGATTATGAAAATAAAATACAATACCCTACATATCAAATATAAAATATATGAATCATGGAATAAAGCATGGATGTTCATACGATATGAATTGAAAATAAGTAAAGGACATACTCCATGAAAGTATAACATAGGAGTAAGACATGGAATTGTGGAACCACATAATCTTGTTAGACTCCATTTGTGTAAATATATATTTCATACTTTTATGATCAATATGTATATCACACTTTTCACCAAAAAGAAAATGAATCCATATATTTAATGCAAAAAATTTCCGCTACTAACTCCAAATCATGATTTTGGTAATTTTTCTCTTAAATCTTCAACTGTCCTGAGGTATAGGCTATAACCATGTTGTTTTTCATAAGAACACATACTAATACATTCATGGATGCATCAATACATATTAAAAACCCTTATCCACTATAGTGATATATATGAACGGGTGTTCTGAACAATATTCTCTTCATTTCCTTGAAATTTTCGTCATATTCATCTATCCTGAGAAACATTACACCCTTCCATGTAAAATTGGGAAGAGGAATGGAAAGAAAGAAAAATTATCCAAAACCCATCTATAATATCCAACAAAAACAAGAATGCTACCGATCTCATTCATAATGTTTGGTCCATGACATCATTCAGTAGACTCTATCTTTGATGGATCTATTCCTATACAATGTCATGAGATTATGTGACCCAAAAAAGATTACATTTGTTTACAAAATTCACACGTTGAAATTTTTTCATAAAACTTCTCCTTCATTAGGGTCTTCAGTACAATTCTTAAGTGATCTCCATGCTCTTTATTTCTCTTTTAATAGATAATAATATAATCTATATATAATAAAAAAAATTTGTTAAGGTAATCTCTAAAGATACTATTCATTATATCCATGAAGATAGATAGGTAATTAGTGAGGCCAAAAGGAGTCACTATATATTTATTGTGACCATACCATGTATGTTATGTCATCTTAGGTCTTCCTACATATTGACCCTCAATTGATGACATCCAGAGTGATGGTCAATCATGGAAAAGAATGGATCTCCACATAGTTGTTGAAAAAAGTAATCAATATGGGGAATACGATACTTTTTATTGATTATTATCTTGTTCAACTCTTGATAATCAATTCATAGTTGCACATATCCATCATTCTTCTTCAAAAAATGGTCTGGTGCACCACAAGGTGACACACTAGAATGAATTAATACCTTATAAATGTTTTTTGAGTTACATATTCAATTACTAGAACCGATTAGGGACAATTCTATAATGAGTATTTTAAATTGCCATGGAACTAGGTATCAGTTCTATTGAGAACTGAACTTCACGTTTTGGTGGAAGTCTAGGAGAGGATTCTGGAAAGACATCCCCAAAATCCCAAACAACAAGAATATCATTGATGTCAATATTCTCCCCAAATATTTGTATAAACAACCCTTACGACCCATACAATCGATACAATCATCACATGATGTTCAATATTGTCCTCAGATTGATGGATGATCATTGGGGGGTTTGAATTATCAAACCTAGCTTCCCTTACTTGATAATTGATGTGAGATTTATTCAGATAAATCCAATACCTTCCTAAGATTACCTCAAATTCAACAAAATGAATAATGAAAAGATTTACCGGAAGCACATTCCCACAAACTTCAACCGGAGAGGAATCATAAACATGAGATTCCATCATCGTTCCATTAGGTGTTTGCACAGCTAATTCCACATTTAATAGTTTTGGTGGAATCTTAACACCCATATAAATTATTAAATATAAATGAATGGGAATATCCAAAATCAAATATTACATTAGAAGTTCTTTAATGGTTGGTAAGTGTAGCTTTCATCATAACGTTATCACACCCACCATCAGATATAATTATTTCATGAGATTTTCCCTCATCCACCAGCTTAATTGGTTGCTGAGGTCGACCATTATCACCAATACATGGGTTTTGGAAATGGTTAAAAAATTTCTCATTCTCCTTACACTCGTATCACAAAAAAGTGGTAGGTTCATTATGTGAATATTTTTCTCAACTATCATTTTTATTAATCTTCTTCTGATCACCTTGATAATCAATTTCCTCATGGCCATCCCATCAACACATAAAACATTTATCAGACCCCTACAGAAATATCCTCTATGATCCTTCCAACACTTAGAGAATAATGGAAAGTTCATATTATTTTATTTATGGTTCTTGTAGTTTCCATTAAACTCCATCTTCCTCTTATTTTCAAATCCCTAAGATTAATGCATGACCCCAACCTCCATTTCATCGTTGATTTTAAAACACAAAATATCTTCGTAGCTACTAATGTTTCTTATGGACCACACCCTTTGGAGACTTGTCTTTAAACCAACAATAAACATATCAACTTTAAATTCATGTTTGATGATAATTCTTGATGACTACCACACAAGGGTCATAAAATTATACTTGTAGGAACCCACAAACTCTTCATAACTTTTCTTCAACACAAGGAACACGTTCTATATATTTTTACGAAGATTTCAAGGAATCTTATATTTAAAAAATATGTTCCCTGAACTCATACCAAACCATGGATTCATTCTCATCATGATACCTTTTATTATTTATTAGAGGCCCCCAATGATCTGCATCAAATTCAATACAATAAAGAACAAGAATGACATTTTCATGCTCTAAACACTGAATAATGTAGAATATTTTTTCAATGGTACTAATCTATTATTAAGAAAGAAGCAGATTATGAGACCCTATGAAAGAAGGTATATGTTCCATCATGAATGACTCAAAAAAAATAACTTATAGGATGTCTAACTTATGACAACATCCTTAGTTGATGAATACATAAGTTTTTCATTACAACTCCCAAATCATTCGGTTTCTTAAGTTGAAAATCACTGAATTTTCCACTGTAATGTCCATTAATGTGATTTCTTTATGTTGTTTCCTTTGACTAAAACCAAAATCATATAGTAATAAATATTTATCATAATGAGGAACCACATAATCATGAAAAACCAGTTATAGGATCTCTAACTTAATACTCCGTTCTTAAAATATGATAACATAGGTTTATCTTAAGTTATTCATAGTCAAATTAGGTTTAAATTCGGCACAATGGTTTGTGAAGAGTTTGTGAATTCCAATAGAATATCCACTAAGAGTGTCATACCAGGTGTGCAGTAGGGCCAATTGTCATAGATCGGATTACCCCAAGTCAAGCTTGAAACATCTTCTCAAGATTGTTACTGAAATGTACATATATACTAGAGACACATTCACTTGTAGTATCCTGACATGGATATATTTCATAGAAAACACTAACTCAATCCTTCACCATAATTTCTGGAAATTTTCTATATACTTCTCCTAGTCCTTAGACATATCCATAGACATTCCCGTAGGGTTCTCACTATTTTTTTTGTTAGTTTCCAATTTTTTACTCTACCTTTACTATGATACCAACTCTAGAGACCCTTTCTTTTCAAAAAAATAATCATTACATAACATTTTCTGAATACATAAAAATTATACAATTAAATGCAAAAAGATAGTAGTTAGTATAGTGCCTTTGGAAACAAGGAAAAATAAAACTTGTATATATGTGAGTTACATTATATCCTACTTGGTTCTTTACAACTAGAACCCTTCTTAGACACATCAAACATAAGACATATCTTCATAACCTAGCGGAGAAACATAAAAAGGGGTGAGCTCAAATTCTCAGTAAGGGTAAATAAAGGATACATGTAAGCATAAACATGAGAATAAGGGCATGAGAACATGATCATGAAAATTGAAGATCATAACCTTCATATTAATGATCATATACAAGAATCATAGAATAAAACATGATACTTCAGAAGACATGATTCAAAATGATGTAAAGGACAAAAGCAATGAAATCACAATATTGGAGTAATAGATGGAATTTGGTAAACACATAATCATATACTACTTTCCATAGTATCTAGGGCATCAATGAGAAAACCACATTAGTGGGAAAAGTCCTTCATGAAAGTAGGTGAACCCCTATTCCATCCATGTATTACGGAACCAAGTCAAGCCCAATTCTAACCTTATTTTACTGAAAAATTTCGTTTATTACATAAATCATTTAGAAAAAAAATTTCATTGAAGATTGATTTTAATACATATATAGGATAATTTTTAAAAAATAAAACATTTTTGAAATAAATTTTATTTCAGAATTATTTTCATGGCCCTTTTGAAGACATTTTAGAAATACATGTTTTTTAATACAATAGTTTTCCCACCAATTATTGAGGTGGTTAGATTTTACTAAAAAAATTATCATAAGTTGTAAATATTGGAAAAATGGTACTAAAGAATGAGGATATATTTAATAAATAATGTATAAGGAAACACACGAATATACATGAATTATTGATCATAATATTTAATCTAAGGAAGGCTAAACATAAAAAATCTAAAAAACAAGGAGATTGTCTCAATGAATACTTATAACTTCGTGACTTGGGATCATAATCACCATGTAAGAAAAGAAAATTACATGAAGCTTAATATTTCATGAAAATAACTAGATTCATTATATAAAATGTAAAATTGAATTATATACACCTCGATGAAGAGTTTAGGTTTATAACAAAATAAGAGTCTCAAAGAAGTAAAATAGAGACAAAACTGTTTTTCCGATTTGGTTATTTTTGAAAGTTACCCCCATGATAGAAGGGTCATATAATGGATATGAGAATAACCCTAAAGTTAATTACATGATAAAAATAATACTATAGTTGGAAGTAAATACACTTCACAAAATAAATGAGTGGAAAACATAGCTTATATCTCATAGAAATTAATAGTGAGATGAAAACTCCCATACCTTATGTCTTGAAACTCTCCGTACTCATACATAATTCTTGTATAATAAATATAAGACACTTATAAATATTTTGAATAATAATATTTGTTTATATGTTACCATATATGGATTTGTTATAACCTTACATTTCTTACTTGATAACAATCTTATGTCAATGTTTAACTTTAGGTAATAATTATCTTTGTTCTTCACATGTGCTTCAATTTGTTATAGGGTTGGTCCTTATACTTATATCATGATTCCTGAATGTAGAAAATGATATAAATATGAGTTATATATATTATATTTATATTATAAAAATTTATTGCGAAATTATTTAGGAAATTGAATACACTGTTCATGAATATGGTAAACTGTTAATATGCATGAATGATGATTCCATTTTTATAGTTGTATTGAATGAAATTATGTAAATGAAATATGTATATATATATATATGTATTTTAAAATATATATATCATTGTTCAAGTATAATTATATACATCATATATATCATATAATCCCATTAAACCCATCCTTAATACATTTGAGGTGTTGTGTGAATGAATCCCATTGCTTTGAAGGGGTGGTAGTCCACATTTCCTCGAACGCGATTAACATATTAACAAGAAATAGAAGGTAAAATTATGTTTGTTAATCAAGTAATACAGAAGAATAATGACTTAATAAATATTATATATTAAATAAATAAATCGATTTTTCATCATAATGGCTACCATGTACGGTTGTAAAGGGGAAATGGACAATATTCGTTTCGTGGGGATATAGTTCACCAAACACATAAATAGTAGGTTCAAATCCCATTAGATGGAGGTGTGTGTAAGTGTACGTAAGAATATTTGCATAAAAACATCATAGTATACGTATTATACTAGAGTTATCACACAATAATGTATTTAATGGAGTGGAGGGATGGATAAGGAAAATAAAGGAATAGAGCTTGAAAAATGAAGTAACCTATAAATTAGGTAACTCCTTTTGGTTCGTGACAAAATGTTTCTTTGAGAGGGGTTGTGCCTAAAGAGAGGCCTCAAAGTCAGAGGGAGTGTATTTCAGAGGCTATGTGGGTAAATATTAAACTAAATTAAAATGTTAGAGAGGTGTGAAGAATGGGTAGAGGTGGAGGCCTTTTATAGGAATAAAAAAGGACACACATAGATTTTTTAGAAACAAATTTGGTGTGCACATGTTCAATCCTAAACAAAAGTATCACCAAACCAACCAAACTAAATAATGGAATTTTTATGGAAGAACTATGGATATATAATGGATTTTATACATGTTTATAGTTCATTTTGGTCCTTAATTTTCCTTAATTAAGGTTAATTTGTCCTTAATTACTATTATTTATTTTAATAACTTTTACTAATCATTTTGTTCAGCAATTAACAGGGCCTTATTAGAATGTAAAAATTACACTGAATAAAATGTTGTCTCTTGGATTTTTGAAATTACAATCACATAACCAGAAAAATTTAAATTACTGTTAATCCTGTCGGTATGACGAAATAACAAGGTTTTAAACTAAGAAAAAGATCAATTATTTGTTAAGATTTTATATTCAATATCAAAGTGGAATTGATTTTAATGAATTTAATTGTATTATTGGATGTTAAATTCAGATAATTTTATGTTAAAACATTTTTATAATATCATTTATCAATAATAATTAATTAGGGAAAATGAAATTTTTAACAAAAAAGTAATATTTTTCACTATTCATAAAAACATGAAGTTTGTCAAAAAATACCAAATGTTCAACCTAACCTAGTTTCAATGTTTTGAATTTAAAAATGATGTTTATTTTATAAAATTGTATTTCTGAATATTATATAATTTATTTTATTTGTAAAAGCAGTTCAGTCGAAATACAGTGTTTTTATAATAAAAAGACCTTACCAAAAAAACATATGATTTATTTATATAACATAATTATAAAAAATATATTAAAAATAATTATTACTATTCATATTGCTATGTTTAACTAATAGTTTATAATTATATTGGTTAAATAATTAAAACAATGAAATGAGATATTTGTGGAAACTCTGTGTTGCGTGTATCATACGTCAACTCAGTGTTTCGTGCATTGTAAGCTAAGTCGGTGTTGTGTGGAATGTACAATGAGTTAGTTTCATATGAAAAGAATCTTTTAATTAGATCATTTAAATATATAAATGAATGTTTAAATTTATTTGAAAAAAATAGGTCCATAAAATTCAGGGTGTTACAATTTATATTCGAATATCATACGTTAAATACAATAATATTTCATATTATATATGTTTGAATCTCAATAATGTTACTCAAAATGAAAAAATTTGTCTGCATTATTTCATCAAGTTATATGAAATTTACATTTATGAAATAGAACCCCAAACTTCTACTACTAAATCACGCATTATTAGATGTTCAGAGATTAACATTCTTTGCTTCAAAATGGAATCAGTAAATAACTGCACCACCTCCTCAAATATATATATATATATATATATACATAACAAAGGAATTTGGGCAATGTGAATTTTTAATATAATATTTTAAAATTTTCAAATTTTATTCACTAGGATATATAAAATAAAAATATTCTTCCCAAAAAAACCATATTATTCACACCAAATTAATAATTAGGGGTACCATTATATAAATAATGTTGGTGGAAAATATAGATGTATTTGAAAAAGAATAATGGTATGTTCATTCTATGACACATTTAATGAATTCACATCTATGATTTTGTTATGAATATATTAAAAAATTAACCTAACATGGTGATAAACATTCTAACACACATCGATGGTATGTCATTAAGTTCATGATTTTTTGCAGTAGACCATCATCAAGGTTTTCTTGATCCAAAAAAAACACCAGAAATAGTTTCCATTACACAATCATCATCCTGAACATAAAGTTAATCTGATTGAATGAAATTATAACTTATTATAGCTAAAGTAATAAATATCTTTGAGTAATCATCATTAATATAAGAAATAATATTTCAATGCTTGAACCATTTTCCAAAAAATAATAATTCCTTCACGAAACAATCAATTATTATGCAGTCAATTTAGGTATTTGAACCTAGAATATGAAGAAAACCCAGTGAACAGTTATCAATACTAAATGAATATGAATGAAATTACCTAGTATGTCAAAATAATTTATTAACAATCTTATTGAATGTTAGGGATTTTTCCACAATGATTTCTTGAAACTACCATGATATTGGTGATCCAATCATCACCAAATTATGAGGTAGAAAAAATTTATTGGAATCCATAAAAAGATATGTTTTTGGTCCGTAAACACATTTAAAAAACAGGACCATGAATCACGCTTATATTAATTCAGAAAACAAGACATTCCTAACACACTTTTACAAGAAAACTTCACAAGAAAACCTCATATGAAATGATCATGTAAAAATTAGTCTCATATCAAGGAATACAAATATATAAACAACAAATCTCTAATGATAGAATATCTATACATGTATAAAGTTTCCTATAACCACATAATTTGGAAAGGGACAACACAATAGATCATCATAGTCAACAGTAATCATCATTTAAAATGACCCAAAAAACAACAGAAAAAAACCAAGAAAATAGGTTGAAAATTGAAGGATCTTAAATAAAAATAATAAACTCAGGAGGAAGCACATAATTCATTTTCAGGAGATATATATATAATTAAAATTAGTATTTCATTTATATCCCTCCACCATTTATTGAGAATATGTTCTCTAATATGATGGTAGGATTCCATAAATATTTCCCCATATGTGCATTTTTTATAACATAATCATCTTAATCCCCCATCTATGAAAATATTTCTACATTCCCCAAGCCATCACCGATCCAATATCCACCCCATAGAGTAGGATCCATAGATTCATAAAGAAATATAATTTTCAAATCATCATCACTAGATATTGAAATCACAAGATGTTGGGGGGATCCATTTTTTATTCCTAAAAGCCTCTAAAGAACGAGTAATAATATTTCACTAGAGGTAGGAATAATATCTCTATTTCTTAGTCATTATTGAATTTTGATTAGTGATATCATATGAATCAACCATTGGTATTTTACATTTCATAGATCCGGATTTAAATAATTCGTATTAAATCAAACAAGGTTGGTCGTATGCATCATTACGTGTTTTACTAGAATCATCATGGTCATCTTAGTTCAACCCTGGCATAGATTAAAAAAATCCAGGAATCTCATCTCTAGGTAACCTATTCGAGTTATAATTTCCCTTATCATCATTTATAGGGAGGTCATTATGAACAATATCCAAAAATTCAGAAATGTATTTAAGTGGGGAATGAGGCACATATGGTTCTTCCATATTCTTATTCACGTTATTATCTACAGGATACGTAGTTTATCCAGAAAAAGTAGCATCCATCCTCTTATTATTTTAATTTTCAACCCAAATTGAGATATTTCAAGTGAGAGGATGAGTAGGAGTAGGGCTATTTCCACATCCCCTAGTGTAGTTACCAATTTTAAAACTTTTACCATGATAATGAGGATGGGTTTTGAATAAAACCTCTACCAAAAAAACAAGAGTCACAATTTTGAATTCATATCCTGGATGATGAAGTTGGACATTTGTCATGCTTTGCAAAGATGTTATATATGGAAGGTATAAACATGTTCATATAAACAAAGAATAATTTAAGAGGGTGGAAAATTAATCTATCAATTAAATACACATCCTCCTTTTATAATAAATGAATTATAAATATAGGTAATCCCAACCATGATCTTCTTATCCATAGATGATTATATTCATTTTCACAGGAGAATAAAAAAAACAAATGTATGGAGTTCAGTAAACAAATTTGAAAGATATAAAAAAGCATCTTTGTTATTCATTCAAAGTATGTTGATTGAGTTTATGAGCATAAAAATTTTCCCACATGGAAAAAACATCATGAGAAATTATTTATACCCATTCCTTTGAGAAAGATATTGCGGGGAAATGATTTTTTTGATTTCTTTTTTACATGATGAATTCAAAATATTTTGAAACATCACACACAACAATGTATTATGTTATGGAAAAAATTTTGGGTTATTAATTCTTCGATGTTCTCGTGAGTATTCACTCCTCATCACCATCCCCCTAAGATACTCTTCTTGTAGATAATATAATCCTCAAATGTGTAAGGAAAAAAAATTTATATATCCTGGGAAGATTATAAAACCTTCAAAAAATAATAATTTTGATCAATAGTCAATGATGTTAAGAAAACCTCAATACCAATTATTCAATGTTTTGGTCCATATTACATAATACAAAACACAATATATTTTTACATCTAATAAATATATTTTGAATGATATAAACTACTTGCTTAAATTTCCATAAACTATATTATCTACTAAATATCTAATACGAATTTATTTTATCTACACAAGGTATCTATCTATGCTTTCTAAGATCATTTATAAAGACATGAAATAATTGATTAGGCCACTTCCACTATGTTGAATCTTTTTAGTGACATATTTTTTCATCAGATATTCACTTATTTATATATCATCTTAGCCTTGATCTGTCATTTTAAATCATAAATAAATGATACAAAAAATTTATTATTAAAATGCAGGAAATTTCATTATTAGGAGGTCTCATAATTGTCCTTAAGGATTATACAAACTTGATGTACATCATTTTATACTATGATGTCCCAAATTAATGATTTTTTGAAAAGTGTTCATATTACATCGACAAAAAACACATTCATTTGGGATAGAATATATCTTCTCATACCTCGACCCCATTAAACATAGTAATTTTTATCATGTTCATTTTAATCTGGTAAGACATTACCTTCAAAAAGTACCTCTTTAAAATTATAAATCAATTTAGTGAAACTATTTTCAATCGATATATTTTTATGTTTTAGTTTAACTAATTCTCGTACCATAGAAAATTTTTATATTTGGTAGAACATGGGTAGAATATTTTCTCCAATTTAGTGTATAATCATTTTATTATCACTATTTATTAACTATTTCAAAACTATCATTATTAATTAATTCAATAATATCATTTTATGTATTGTATTGAAATTTTTATTAATTTTTAGAACGAGAATTCTGTATTATTACAACATATTAGATCCTAATATATTCACTTGTATTAAACAAATATATTTTAAAATTATATAAATTTCCCTAGTCCATAATTTTCTCATATTCAATCATTTCATGCATTGATATTAAAAAATTTATCCATTTTTATTATACTATTTCGAATATTTTATGAAACCATGAACCATTTTTTATATAAATCTCAGTTTATACATGTATTTATTTAATTATGATCCATTAATCACATGAAATAATAAAATAACTAATAAACTATGTTTTTGGAAATTTTTAATTAGAAATTAAAATTTACTTCAAAAAAATAGTATAATTATTTAATATTTTTAGAAGAAAAAAATTATAATGTACTATGAAATATATTGTGAATTCATTAGATGTTATTTGAAAATAACACAAAAAATTAATAAATTTATTAATTTTTTTAAAAATAATTACTAAATTAATAAAATAAATATGAAATAATGACTTAGTTGAAAAAAAAATACAAAAAATGAAAAAATGGAAAATAAAAAAATATAACTGTATATTGAAGTAACCTATCGCGAAATGATGCATTAAATATAAAAAAAATATAAGAAATGATGTAAAAAAATTGAACAAAAATTCAAAATATATATATTAAAATTTTTAATTTTTAATGAAAATATATCAACAACTAATTTATGTAAGTAAATTACAATGACTATATCAATATTTCATGATTCATACAACAAAAACCTGTTTATAATAAAATATCATCAAAATAATTATTATAATAAAATATGAATTACAATTACTAATAATGGTGATGGAGATACAATAGAGTATTAGTTTGAGAATATAAAATTATTAATGCTGAAATCATTGATATATATACTGAAAATAAAATAAGCACGAAAAATAAGGTTATTCGTGACATAGGGTTTCCAGGATATCATCGCCTATGATAATTGAAGGTTCAAGTTACAATTTTTTAAAAGAACATATAATATTGATTATTAATATAAATGATATTATATAGTATTTTTCATGTAATTTATTAAATATAATATTTAACGAAACAACTTATTAATATTTTTGACATTTTATTAAATAACTGATGATGAAAATGTTTTCAAAAGAAATTATTTAATATATAAAATTAAAACATTGTTCTGGTTAATATTTATTTTACTAGTTCCACTACAACATCATCTGCATCCTACACACCCACTATTGTGATTTTTAGAGATTTTTTATTAATTCCTCATGTTTTTGCTGAGAATAATGAATTCAGTAGAGATTAATGTGAAAGGAAGAAGAAAACATGGTCCCCATATGTGTTATTTTTTATTATCAACTACATTAACCATGATATTCTTGTTCATAATTAATATAATTCTTCAGGATAATGATGAAAATTCTGGGAAAACCCCTGAAGATTTATGGACTTGGAAGAATCTATTAAATGAGTTTATTCTAGTGTTAAAAGATTAATAAATTTTAATTGGACTATTGGGTAAGAGTAAAAGTAATGTTTTAATTATTTCGTAATCATCTACTATGTTTGTTAGGAGTCATATATAATAATGTGGTTTTTAAGAGTTTCACTATTCTATATTTGAGTTATATTTGAAAACTAAATTTCTCATAAGATTTTCATTAAGTTTATATAACTGTGAGGATGAGAAATATATAGTTGTGTAATAATTACACCAAGTTGTTTTACTATGAATCCAAATAATTTTTATATTCATAATAGTGACATGGGATTAAAAAAGTGGTTTATTATCATCATTATAATATAATTATCCATTTAAAATAAAACTTCTAAAATGAATGCCTTATTCATCCCGGATAAAATAACCAATTTTTTTATGATAGATTATATGGTAAAAATTATATATCCATCATAGAATAGTTACCATCCATATAATTTTGTTGAATTATTTCAAAAAAATAATTTCTTATAATTTAAATTGGAATTAATTCTTTCCAAATATTATTTGTGAACCATTTAAGTTCACCATATATAATTCACCTTCTAGATATGTCTTATTTGTGTAATGTCATGTAACACACGTAGATTTTTTGAAATATGTTTTTTAAATTAATTATTCTTTTTTATAGTTTTAATTTCACTAAATACCGAATATGTATTATATATATATATATGTATATTAAACCACTACATATGGCTTTTGTTCCCTAAATGGAGTACATAGACTATCGTGAATGACATGAAACACCGATTTGTCTTGAGTTACATGGAAAATCATGATTATACCAAACACCATTATATTATTATAATTATTTATACTAGTTAAAATTATTAATATGAAGAGAAATAAATATATACATTTTTAATATTGTTTAATTTTTTTAATAAATAAAACCTAATTATTACTAAACATTTAATACTGGTAATGTCTTTATATGCCTAAAACTCTATTTTTTAAATGAAATACATTTTATGTATGTTTTTGAATGATTGTGATATGAATTTAAGAAAATCTTAGATATTGTATTTGATAAATAATAATCATTTATTAAATTCATAATTTCCAAATTATCCGAGGTGGTATATTAGTGATATTAATGAGAAGCATCATATTTGGATGAATAATTAAAATACTGAATTTTAATTCAAAGTGGTTTTTCATATAATTTATTAATATAGTTAAATTATATAATAAGTTTGTTTATAAATAAAAATAGATAAATTTTAAATTTATTAATCCAAATTAGGTTATAGGGACCATTGTTATATAGAGTTTAGATATAAAATAATAATATTCAAACACTTTAATAATCCCTAAAATATATATAGTCTAATATGAAAAACATAATTTTTGACCAAAAATATTAATGAAATTGAATAAAATTAATTATAGCGATTAAGGAAAAAGTATGCTTAATATTGGACTGAACCTTAAAAAATATGTCCAAAAGGAAATAGAGAATTTTAGAACACCCATTCTATGGCCATATTTCATCCATATGGATCAAATTATTGATCATTGTTTTGATTATGATATATTTTTTAGGAAACAACGTGGGTCCACATAACATGTTTTAAAGAATGCCATGTGTGTCCCTTCCCAACCATATAAAGGACACTACCAATCCCCATTAATCACACCACTGAAGAAACATAATTTTGGCCAAGATTTACCCAAATCACTTCACAATATTCATACATACTTCCTTGATGAATCCCTTGGGAATAAATCAAACCGAGGAAGTCGTTCGTTGAAAACCAGAAGGATTTTCCAAAAAAAGATGTAACATCCTTCCTCAAGTTACTTAATTTTATTTTATTTATACACCACATATATTCTAATTATTACAAAATTATATAAATACCTTAGTATCTTCAATGTAATGATATTTTCTTATTATAATTTTATACCTACACTAACACAGAATTTTGTATAATGTGTAATGAATATTCCATTCATGTATGACAAACTACCATCTCACAAAATGATGATTGTTCATTTTTTCCATTACCACCATTCATGGATGATAATTATAATGATGTAGAGGTTTATATATGATATATTTAATATTTATATTGTCTTTATGCTTATGTAATTTCTATATATAACATACCTTTATTCATTCCATTTTCTGTAACTGTGTACAATTCGTTTGTAGAAGTGTGGAATATCGCCTCCTCAAAGAGATGTGATTATTTAAAATGTTAAATGTAATGGATTAAGTATATTATTAGTAATTTTTTTGATTTATATTATATTTATGATATAAGTATTCATATTTAATTATCAGTTAACACATACCTTCTTAATTTACATTTTGTGTAAATACGATAATTTTGTTTGGGGAAGTGTGAACTACATCCCCCTAAAAGTAATGTGATCTGTTCAATCTGTAAATGGAAAGTATTAAAAATGGGTTAAGAAAATTTATATGATATATATGGAAAAATAATTTTACAATAGTTATTATATATATACATACTTATATGTCACATACTTACTCTCAATACTATCATTAAACAAATAAAAAATTCATTCATATATACAACCTACCGTCTCCATGAATGGTGACTTACTTTTCATATTTATATATTTAATGGATTAATATAAATAAATATATAATGAATATAATTTTTCTTTGTATCATGGTTTACACTCTTGAAATCATTATATAATTATGTTGATAGAAAAAATAACTAATTAAGACACATGCGAAAAACAAATCGGGTATTACATGAAGTAAAACCATAACTTGGAATTGGTTATAAGAAGGTATTATAAAGTCATAATCAAACCAAATATAGTATTAAAAATAAGAATATGGTTCTTTAAATTTCTTATAATAAACATAAATTTATTATACAATAGGATTTTTTGATTACTATGATATTCAGGACATATGGTAATAGAATTTGGTCTTACTTTTTTTCTATGTGACACATGAAATATTCACCACTCGATTTCATTTGGGTGGGGAATATATATCACATTAATGTATGATATTATTATTAATCATAAGTTTATGGTTATTTTAATATTTATTTGGTGATATCTATTTCATGGGGCTTTTTTATTCAAAAGATACGATATCTGTAAGATTGTTTTGTCTCCATTTTTCTTTCTTTGAGACACATGTTTTATAATACAACATTTTCTTCTACAAGGTGTATATAATTCCATTTTAAATTTTATATAATTAATGTCGTTATTTTGATGATATCTCAAGATTCACATAATTCCATTTTCTTATAAGGGTATCATGATTCAATGTTACCTTTTGGTAAATATTTATTGAAATGATCTAATTATTTATTGAGTTTTTTTTACGATTATTCTTCCACTAATTTAATATTATGATTGATTTCAAAATACCAATAATAAACAATTTTATACTCTATTCATTCATGATAAATTCATGAAATTTTACATTATTTACACTTTTTGGTACAAAATATAATTATGAGGTTTTTTAATAACGTTTGACTTTAACTCTCTCTGTGGTTGGAAATTTATGATCCTTAAAAACCATGTTTTCTAAAATGGTTTCCAATAATATTATACAATTATCCTATGATCGTTAATTTTTTTTATATTTTACCTTTTAAAGATAAGGGGTTTTAAAAATTAATCTTATTGTCATTTTTTTATTGAGGAACCTTTCAAAAATATTTACAGTGAATGAAGTGTTTTCAACATGTATAGATTTATCTGCAATCCTGACCGTTATTACCTTGAATCATCCTTTATAGGATTAAAAAGTTATTTTTTTAGAAATAAATATTTTTCAAAATATTTTATAAAATCATTATTTAAAAGTGGATTTCAATTAAAATAGTTTTAAAAAATGATTAATATTTAAAAATTGTTATAAATGATTCTCATAGAAAACTTTATATGTTTTCATATGGTTGTTTTCAATGGAAAAGATTTCATAATTTTCAAATATCTGTTACACGAATTTAATGTATTTTCATGTAAAATAGTTTCAAATGTTTATGCTTATTCATTATGTTTTCATGGAAAATTGTTTTCAAAATGTTTCAATGATTTATTTATATGTTTTTAAATAATTATCAAACGAAATGGTTTTAATAATTCATTACGTTTGAGAAATAATTTTTCAAATATGAAAATATATTCACCTAAAAAATGGTTTAAATGAAATTGTAAAGTATTCTTTGTAAGAAAAGGATCATTGAAATGGTTTAATGAAAGGTATTTTCAAGGAAATGTTATTTTCCATAAGATACACTCAATATTAAATTTCATAATCCTATTCCATCAAATATGGAATAATTTGATATATTTTATTATAAATTAGAGACCTGAAATAATAGTACCATTGATATTATTTCTGTAATATATTAGGATTATATGGAATGATTTTTCTGGACACCCATTTCTCTACCATGGGTTATACACTTTTGAAACCTCCTTCTATTCATATGTAATTATTTTATGAAATGATAGTTAAACCAATATATTTTCATAAGTAATGATATGATAAAAGGTTTATGATTCCCATTTCATCTCATGGGATATTATATGATTTTTATAAAATCTGTCTATTTTTTGGGTCACGATACAATGAAAGCATTATTATCCTTTAGTAAATGTAGGAATGACTTTCATATGAGATGGGTGAGACTAATATCCACCTATAATATAATGGTTAAATATTTATATCTCAACAGATAATATTTTGAATCAATTGGATTGGCTTGATCCAGTATGGGAAGTTGGGAAAACAATATCCCTTACAATGACTATGATTGGGGATTGTGGTGTGTCCCACCTAGTAGATGTAGTAACCCTGTAGATGGAAGATGAGAAAACTATATCCTCTTACGGATGATGGGTAAATCCCAAACTCTATGGAAAGGTGGGAAAAAATGACCAAATTCATGGAAAGATATACTACTAGGGATAGTAATATGTCCCTTTAAGTAAGGTTATTCCCCCAGATGCTCCCTGATTAGTTCTAGAAATATATTTTTACTTCTAGTTAATGATATTAAAATCTATTGTGTATAGAAAACTTCCATGTCTTATTCATATGTTATGAAATCATGGATTATGCTATTATTTACCTGATGATTCATGTCTTATTAACTGCTAATATTTATTCCATGATTTACATTTGTGATCTTTAATATGTAGGGTAAAATATTATAATGTTATGATCACGTTATCATAACCTTTTTCTAATGTGTATGCTAACTCATATCCATTGTTCACAATTTATAAGAATATGAGGTCATCAATTTTTATGTTTCCTCCTTGGGATATGAAGATGTATATTGAGTAAGTTCTTTAAAATAAGGGTTATAGTCAGGAAGAACCTAGTGGGAGATAATATAACTCACTGATGTAAAAATATTTTCATTTCCATGTTTCCAATGACAAAATACAAATATGGTATTTGAGAATCTATTTGTGTACTATTTTTTGTATTGTGTAAAAATGATGTGATGTTTATATAGGTTATGTCTAGGCTGTTATAGTTGGAATTAGAGAAAAGTATTAGTTTACCATTTAAAATTAGGATGAGAAATCATTAGTGAGGCCCCTTATAATATTTATGAGTATATTTATAGAGATTTATCTAAGGATAATATTAAATAGGAGGAAATTTATTGAATCATTTCTTTTAATTTTTTTAAAGGATAGGGCGAGTGGTTTCCTAGAAATACATCCCTCTATAGACACTATTATAGGATGTTGTTCTAAAACTGATGTACCTAATTATAATTAAACAAACAAGGTGGTTCAAGACTTACTTAAGGATAACCTTGTACATTAAAATGAACCTTAATATGTAATTGGTTTCACACTCCCATGGGATATTCCTTGGGAATTAGCAAACTATTTATAAAGAAACATCAAGTGTTTATAAAACATTTTCTATGAATATAATAGGATAATACAAAGGTTTCATAAATTAAGGTAGGTGCAATAATTTAGGCATCTTATAATTGGGTTTTCAAGACTATGTGGTTCCTCACTATGATAATTGTTTCTTACTCAATGCATTCTGGTTTTAGTCACTGGAAGGAACTATAATGAATTTGTTTAATAGTTAATGTGATCGGAAATTAGCTGATTAACAGTCAAATGGGATGCTCATTGGAGTGAAGGATGTTGTGATCATGCGTAGTTAGTTTTCACAGAACATTTTTAATAACGTGATCCTTAAACAACTCTTGGACTCACCAAGTAATAGAATGTAGTATTTTAATAAGATTTTGGGTAATGTAAACCATAGAAGATAGATGATTCAGTTCACATTGTGTTAATAATTTATAAATAATCACCCAAGTGACGACTTATATGAACAATAAGATGTTTTTATTATGCAAAATATGGACACAAAACCAGTAAATGAAAACGAAAAATGAATGTATCCATTAAAAATAGAATGGAATTTTATCCTCCATAATAAATCATCAATAGTTTAATTCATTAGGTTTGGAATGAATGGTCAATATGACAATCAATTTCCTAAGTGGAAATACCCCAAAGGGAATCATCATTGTGCTACAAGTAATGGTTATTTTTCGCATAATGATGAGACTATATATGAAATGTGAAAGGATAGAGGTTTTAACTAATAGCATGAGGTATCTTTGTTGAGGATTATGGATGAAGTAGAGCTTCAATTATTATATGTATTTAGACTCAATAATTATGTTATATCAATGGTAAAAAATACAAGGATTTTTAATTTTATGTATTTTGTTAAGGATTGAAAAGATTTTGTTAAATGTTTCGGATGGACTAGAAATGTTTTTTAATAAAAAGGTGACATTCTGGAAAAGGGAAGATAACCCACAATATATTCCTTATGATATATGTGGTTTGGATAATAATATTTTGAATATGAATAAGTAAATTGTATAGTACTAGTTAACTTGGAAGTGAATATGTACTAGTTGATAGGTGGGTAATGCTATCATTGATTAAATTTACAACATTTTTGGATTAAAGGAATAGATCAAATATAAATTGGAATGAGGAAACATATATGTATTCAATATTTATTTATTATAATTCAGTTCATTGTCGTGTTTCAAGATAACACTTGATGAAGGTATTCACATGATTGGTATGTGATAGATAAGTGAAACGGTATGATATATGGTATACCATTAAAAATATGATTTTGTGAATTCATTTCTAATTTTTTTTATAATCATTAGGAAGGGTTAAAATGTTACTCATTTAGGGAATGTTTAAGTCAAAATTCAGAATAATATTATGATTTTAATTTATTTTCTCTCCACATGAGGATTTATGCATATTGGATAACAAGTTTTAACAAATATGTATTGATGGTAACAGGTGAAAGATGGTATGGCTTACCATAGATCTCAAGATATGTGAGAGTATGAGGAATGAAAAATCAACCTTTTGTTTTAGAGAAAGAGGTTAGGTGAAAAGTGATCATGTAACAACCAAGGTAGATATTGAACTAAATCAATTAATCACATCTACTCATTAAAATTATCCAACACTAGGGAAAGTATCTGGAGAGCAAGAGGTTATCTTATGACCTTTTTTCTAAGGAATCAAGGCATATCCATGTAGTAATTATTTATGGAAACATTGTTATATGCTACTTTAGGTAAACATTATGCTTCAAACATTACTTTTTGAAATGAAGTTTTAATTTTAATTTTTGATATGTGGGTTTCTATGAACGGAAACTTCAAGTATTAAACATTTCAAAAACGGTAATAATTTAATGGGAAAAATTCCTTTTAAGGGGTATGGAATGTAGTACCCCATGATTTTGTGAAATATTATTTTCATATTAAAAATTGGTTTGGATATTTTTTATATCAAAGTATTATGAATATTCTACATATATATATTAAATCAATAAATTTTTATTACCTGAACCACACAGAAATATTATATTATCATTCATTATATGCACCAAATACTTGTCTTGTGTTACATAAAACACCGAGTTTTTTACAAAACATCATTTTATTGTTATAATTATTTATAATAGGTAGTTATAAAAAACACATAAAACTTATTAATATGAATATAAATTAATATTTTTAATGATATTTATAATTTCATTATTTATAAAAAAACATAATTATTATAAAACATGTAATACTGGTAAAGTATTTATATGATTCAAAATAAACTTTTCACAAATTAACTTATTATGTCCTAATTTGAATTATAACATAATTTAATTTAGGAACTCTTTGAGATTATATTGGATAAAATACACATGATGTTTTATCTATATTTTCCATATTATATTATGGTTAATTTTAGGAATTTTCATTAGAATGTTTATTTTCATATGAATATTGAAAAATACTAAATTTTAATCAAAAATAGCTTTTCTTAAAATTTATATAAATAGAGAAATTTTATAATAAGTTTTTTATAAAATTAAAATAGACCATTTATACATTTATTAATCCAATATGGGTCATTGGAACCATTTTTATATTACATTTACCTATAAAATCTCAATGAACTTTTGAAAATTCTCACCTTAAAAACCGGCTTACTCACTATATCATGAGGATTTTCACTAAACATAAATTTTCTACTTCTATGAATTTATTTTATAAAAAAGTAAATAAAAGGTTTTTATCTTTATAATATTTTTATTTTTATATTATCATCTTAATTTTTGACCAAAATATTTGTCAAAGTGATTAAAATTAATTAGAGTGACTATTGTCAAATAATTTTTAACAAGGGACTAGTTGTAAAAATAAGGTCCAAATTGGAATAGTTACCTTTAAACCACCCATGTTATGGAAGTATTTCATAATATTCCTTCCATTAATGAGTATTTTTATTTTTGACTTTTGGTAGGTAAATTTTTTGGTACACATATCTTGATTTCAAAAATGAAAAGTGTTTCCCCTATCTCTGTTATAAAAGGCAATCAACGCTATGCATTATTCACACCAACTAATCCACATATTTTAGGACATGATCTAACCTATTAAATTCCCAAACAACTACCTTCCTTCCATAATCAAACTTTAGTAATATATCTAACCATGTAACCTCCTCGGTGTAAATGAAAAGGAGTAACCCAATAAAGAGGTAACATGTTTCCTCAAGCTCCTTCCTTTTATTAACTTTCTCCACCACATTAATTATTATTTGAATATGGTTTTATAATAAATTTTTTATCTTAAATATACTTATATTTTGTTATTCTATGTTTATGACCATCATTTACAAACAGTTCCGTCTAATTGGTAACGAACATTCCATTCGTGTACGAAGAACTGTCACCTCATGAAACGAAAATTTCTATTTTTCCTTTACCAAAATACACTTATGGAATTCCTGATGATTTTTTATATGTGATATATTTAATATGTATAATTAATTTATTCTTATTTAATTTTTATATTGAAAATTATTTTATGCCTTTAATTTTGTGTAACTATGATAACATTGTTTGTGGAAGTGTGGACTACGACCTCCTGAGAGGGATGCGATTCGTTGAAAAATTACATGGAATCCATTAAGTATTATATGTGAATTGTTATATTATATATAATTTATTTATGATATATTTATTATTCTATAATTATTATATAGCACATACCTTCTTGCTTTCCATTTTGTGTAAATAAGATAATTTTGTTTGGGGAAGTGTGGACTACATTCTCTTCAAAGAGATGTGAGTTTTTCACACTCTAAATATTCTGTATTAAGGATAAGGATAGTAAACATATATGATATATATGAAACAATATTTCTACTATAATTATTATATATATACACATATATTTTATTTTCATTCAGTCTTTCAATATGATCATTAAACGGAAACAATGCCCATGCATACGTTCAACATGCGGTTTCCATGAACAATGTCTTAAATTTCAAATTTATATCATTCATAGATTATAATAAATAAATAAATAAATAATATAAATAAAATTTATACCGTTTTTTACATTATTTAATAAATTAGGTAATTATGAGGAGAAACGATAACAAATTAAGACAGATGCGAAAAATATTGCGGATATTAACTGAGGTAGAACCCTAACATGGAATTGTTAATAAAAATGTGATAAAAGTCATTATAAAAAGATATATTGTATATGTATAAGAATATGGTTCATTAAAATAATTACAATAAAATTATACTTATTATACTGGATTTTTATATGAGTGTGAAGAATTTCATGACATAAGGTAAGGGAATTTCATCTCAATTTTTATTTCCATGACATTATTGCCATATTCACCAATCAATTTATTTATTATAGGTCATATAATACCCATAAATGTATTATATTATTATTATAATTACAATTTTGGGTATTTAGATATCCAATTTATGATCTCTAATTCATAGGGTTTTATTGTTCAAATTTTACCGTATTAGAAAGATAATTGTTTCTCAACAAGATTTCTTTGAGACAGCTGTTTTGTTATACACCATATTATTTTTCAAATGTATATAATTCCATTTCACATGATATCACATGAATATTCTGATGTTCATGATGTATAATGCTTCTCATAATTTTATTTTCCTACAAGATTATCATGATTCAATGTTACCATGTGGTATGATTTTATTAAAACAAACTCACCATTTATCGAGATTGTCTATGATTATGCTTCCTTCAATGAGATATTATTATCCATATCTCAAGAAATAAAATGAAAAATTTTATTGTATAGTTATTAATTATAACTGCATTTATTGGTAAAAAGTTTACACTCTTTGGTATATAATTTGATCATGAATGTTTTTTAAATAATTTCTGACTTTAAATCACTCTTTGGATAGAAATTTATATTTTTCTGAAACCATTTTTAATAAACAATTTAACCAAAATTTTATAATATTATACTATGATCTTTAAAATTAATTTTTAAAAATTAATTACCTAAAAAATTGGTTTTTTGAAAATATTTTTATGGTCATATTTCAATCAAGGCACTTTCTGTTATTATTATGGTGAAAAATAAATGTTTGGCATGTATAGATTTAACAGTCGTCATGAGCATAATTCCCTTGAAGATTACGTTACAAGATTAAAATATTATTTTTTTAAGTATTTTTTTCATAATATTATAGAAATTCATTATTCTAAATGGGTTTACAATAATGTTTTATGTTTTAAAAATTGTATTAAATGATTTTCAAATAAGCCATTAAATTTTTTCAAA
The DNA here is from genome assembly GCA_963277665.1 of Viscum album. Classification (NCBI taxonomy): domain Eukaryota; kingdom Viridiplantae; phylum Streptophyta; class Magnoliopsida; order Santalales; family Viscaceae; genus Viscum; species Viscum album. The sequence continues at coordinate 279,623,411 of OY728120.1, read as the reverse complement.
TGGTTGTTTTCAAATAAAAGGATATCCAAAGATTTGGAATATTTTTATATAATTTTTAAAGTAATTTTTAGTTAAAATTTATTTCAAAATTTTTTCATGCTTCTTAGTTATGTTTTCAATGAAACTGGATTTCATTATTTTTTCAAGACACTTTTATAAATGTTCAATAAAAATGGTTTTAAAAATGGTTTCTGGATTTGTTTACTTGTTTTCAAAGTATTTTAAAAGAAAAATGTTTTCAAAAATCATTATGTTTTAGATATATTTTCTCAAAAAGGAAAATATATTCATCTCAAGAAACGTGTTAAATGAAATTTCAAAGCATTCATTTTGTGAAATGGTTTTTTGAAATGGTTTTATGAAATATATTTTCAAAGAAATGTTATATTCCTTAAAATAAACATTATGTGAATATTCAAAATCTTTATCCATATAAGATATAATTCTTTGATATAGAGTAATATTTATTAGGGACATGATATAACAATACTATTACTATTATTTCATTAATTCTTTCTTTTTTGATGGCGTGATGCTTGTCACACCCATTTCTCTTTCACAAGTTATATGGTTTTGAAGCCATATTTTTTTCTGGGTAATGCTTTGCTGAAATGATTATGAATTAGATCTATTTTCCATAGGTAATTATATGAAAAATGGTTTATGATACCCATCTCATTTCATGGGTTATGATATGACGTTTTTTAAACCTATCTAATTTAATGCACCTTGATATTATGAAAGTTTTATTAACTTGTGAAACATGTATGGATGTTTTCTATGAGATTGGTAGGACCAATATCTACCTAAAATACATTTTGTAATGATTTATATCTCATGAGATAATTATTGGAATTATCTTGAGGGGCTTGATTCACTATGGGAGGTTGGGGAAACTTGATCCCTTATAATGAAAACACTATGACTAGGGATGGTGGTGTCTCCCGCCCTATAGTTGTAGTCAACGTGAAGATGGAATATGGGGAAATATAATCCACTATGGGAATATGGGGAAACCCAATAAAAGATGGTAATATGGGGAAACATAATCCCTTAAAGGTAATGGACTACATATTGGGATATTGGTGTTTCCTTCCCAGTAGGTCTAGTCCCCATGAAGTTCCCGGATATGTTATAAAAATGTGCCTTAACATATGGGGAATTATATTACTTGTTTATTTGTATGCCAAAATTCAATGTCTTGTTCTTATATTATGATTTCAGGTATTATTATCTTGTTTCTGTTATGATTCATGTATTTTGAACTACTAATATTTATTCCTTGATTTTCATTTATGGTCCTTAATATATAGGTTTTGATCTTATAATGTTAGGATCATGTTCTCATACCCTTAATCTCATATATATACTTACCTAAATTCATTTTTTACCCATAATGATCATCTAATATCACCCCATTTTATGTTTTTATCCCTTTGATATGATGATATGTATTATGTATGATGTGTAAAGTAAGGGTACTAGTGATGAAGAACCTAGTGGGAGATAATGTTGCTCAATTATATACATGTGTTTACATTTCCAGGTTTCCAAAGGCACTAGACTATTACCGTTTTGAGAATATCATTGTGTATTTTTGTTAGTATTCTATAAAGTTGAATTAATATCTATGGAAATTAACACTTAGAAGTTATAGTTGGAATTAGAGAAACGTTTTATTTAACTTTGGAATTCAGAACAGAAAATTTAAGTTAGATACCTAAGAATATTTCCAAGGATATGTATAGGGATGTATCTATGGATAATATTAAAGATGTAGAAAAGTATAGGAAAATGTTTTGGAATTTTGGTAAAGGATAGGTTGAGTTGTTTCCAACCAATACATATTTTTCTGGATATTAAAAGAGGATGTGATTCTGGAAGAGTTGTACCTAGGAGTAACTACACCAACACGGTGCCTCATGCTTGACTCAAGCGTAACTAGATACTTGAAAATAGGCCTTATTCACACCTAGTTTTACGGACATGCGGGATATTCATTGAGAATTAACATACTCATCATGATGCAAAACTGAGGATTTTCTAATTATTTGGTTCTAAATAACCCAGCATAAACATAAGGATTCATATATTAAGGAAGGTGTCATAATTTATACATCCTAAAAGTGGTTTTTCTTGATTATGTGGTTATTCACAACAATTAATTTTTTGTACTCAAGGATTTATGGTTTTAATCAATGGAAGGAACTAGATAAATATGGGTTAATTATGAATCAAAAATATAATTTTCTAACAAGTTGTTAAATGGGATGGTAACTGGATTGAATGATGTTTTGATCATTCCTTTATTGTTTTCATAGAACATAATCAACAATGTGTACCTTAACAAGATCATAGACTCACTAAATAAGATATGGAAGAAGTTATTGAAGATTTACAGAGATGGAATCCATTTTGGAAAGAATATTCGGTTCCCTTTGTGTCAATAATGTGGAAAGGATCACTGAAGTTAATGTCATTGAGGAAGAAAAAATTGATTTAACTATAGAAAATAAGGATAAAAAAAGTACTCCCAAAGTAAAAATTAAGGGTTATGTTAACAAAATGGATAAGAACATTGGTATCCCTAATACATCATACAAGGTTATATTATTTAAGATTTAAATGTATGGTCATTATAAAAATCGATTTCCAAGGCAGAATGATCCTGATGAGAATTAGAGAGGTGGTGTAATTAATGGTTATATTGCTCATAATGATGAAACAATAGATTAAATGTAAAATTAATGACATATTAAGTAATATGATGAGGTATAATTCTTATATCTTAAGGATGAAGTTGATTAATCCATGTTTTAATGTATTTAGACACAATAATTATGTTATATGAGTGGTGAGATATGCAAGGTTGGCCTAGTTTTTGTTTGTAGTTAAGGATTTACAAGATTATTTTGAATGTTTTTGATGGACAAGAAATGCGATTTAATGACAAGATGATATTTTGACTAAGATAATATAAAACAAAATATTTTCCTTATGTTAAGATAAGTTGTTTGGATAAAAATATTTCTTATATGAATAAGTAAATTGGGCAGTACTGATTACCTTGGAACTAAATAAGGACTTTTGAAAAGTGTTTTATGTAATCATTAATGGAGATTATCACAATTTTTTGTTTATGAAATAGATAAAATATAACTTTTACAATGGAAATATGTATGTTTTAATAATTATTTATTAAAATTTAGGTCATTACATGTTTCAAGAAAATAATTGATTATAGGGTTCACATGTTTGGTATGCGATAGATATGTAAAACAGTATGATATATGTGGTACTAATGTTAAGATGATTTCACTACATTAATTGTAATGTTAGGGATTTTATTATTTTGGTATGTTTAAAAGGTTAAAAATTTATGTTATTTTTATATTATAATTATAATGATTTTTCTGAGAACAGTGTATCGTCTCACCACTTGAGGATTTATGCATATTGGATAACATGTTATAATAACTATGTGTTGATGAGAACTGATGATAGATAATATGGATTATCATGGATCTCCTGATAAAATAGATTTTATGAAAGAAAAATTCACCTTCATTTTTAGATAATGATGTGTGGTGGAAATTTATGACGTCATAAAAAAAGTTGAGATTGTACTAAATAAATTATGTATATCTTTTCATGAAAATTCTCCAACTCTAATGAATAGATATTGAAACCGACAAGGTTATCCAAATATCTTATTTTTTCTATGCATCAAATGGCCCCATATATCATTGTAGTTTTTTGTATTTGTGATTTTTATCTTTCTTATATCTTTGTTCTCTATAAATCTCTATTAGAACATGATAGTTAGTGTTCTCATACATGTCTATCTTTTTTCATCCCACCAATGTTCTCCTATGTGGAAACCCAGTTTAATGTTACATTTGGTAACCATTATTTTTCCAAATTGTCTTTTTAATGGAATTTTTAGTATAATTTTTATTATGGGTCATTATATGAATTTGACCATGAAATATTATACATTCAATAACCTAGAATAATTTCATGGGAATGATTCATTTTAAGGGGCTAGAATGAAACACCCCAAGTTTTTTTTTTATTTTTTTAAAATAATTATTCTATTTTATGTCATTAATTTCATGAAATAATGAATATAGTTATATATATATATATATATATATATATATTAAATTACAATAATTTTAGTTCATGAACTGTATGAAAGACTTAGATTAGCTTCTGCTACATTTTAACACCGACTTATCTTGGGTTACAGGCAACACCATGTTTCTATGAAACATCATTTTATTGTTATAATTATATATACGAGATAGTTATAACCTAGTTATTAAAATTATTAACATGAATATAAATAAATATATTTAATTTAATTTTATTTATAATTTTTTATAAATAAAACATAATTATTAAAAAACATGTAATATTGGTATAGTCTTTATATGCTTGAAAATATTGTTTTCTCAAATGAACTACATATTATGTCCATATATGAATGATAAAAAAATTAATTTTAGACAAACATGGAGATTTTATAATCTAAAATAAATTATATTTTGGAAATTATAATTTCCAAATTATCTTAAGGATAATTTTATAGAGTTTTATGAGAAGCATCCTTTTTTGATAAATAGGGATAAATACTGATTTTGAATTCCAAATTATTTTTGAAAAATTTATTTATGTAGTTAAATGATATTACTTGTTGTTTAAATAAATTTTATCAATTATATATTTATTAATAGAATTTATTTCATTTTAACCATTTTTATGTTGAATTTAATTATAAAATCTTCATGAACTTTTGAACATTTTTACTTATAAACATACTTTCTCATCATTTTTTTGGATTAACAATAACCAAATTTTTTCCATTTCTCTGAATTTATTATAAAAAATGGATGTTTTGTGTTTTAATCATTATAATGTTAATATTTAAATAACATCATCTTAAATTTTGTCCAAAACTATTTGTCAATGTGATTAAAATTAATTACAACGATTAATGTAAAATTATTATTAACAAGGGACTAAACATTAATCATAAGACCCAAAATTCCTAAGAAACATTTCAAACACACATTTTCGTGATATATTTCAGACATATTAAATCCATTATTGATTTTGGTTAGATTTGGATACCTTTTTTGATAAAAATAGGGGTACACCTAAATGTTTTCAAAAATGTCAAGTATTTCCCTCTCCCTCCCTTATAAAAGGATAGTACCTCTCCCCCTTCTTCATAAATATAAAGATGATTAATTTCATATAGATATACCTGATTCACTTTAAAAAATCCCTCAAATTTCTTTTTTATCCTTTCTTCTGCAAAAATGCAACCAGTGAATCCATTTAGTGCAAATCAAAAGGAGTTACCCAAATAAGAGGTAACAACCTCCCTCAAGCTCCATCCTTTTATTTTATTTTTCCATCACATAAATTGTTTTTATTACATGATTATATTAAAAAAATTTATCATATAAATAATGATATGATTTTTTTCTTTGTTTGTGACCAGATCTCACACACACATCAATTTAATGGGTCAGAAACATAATATTCATGTACATCAAACTACCACCTAATGAAATATTGATTTTTTGTTTTTTTACTTTGAAAAATTTCATGGATGGAAAATATGGAAAAACATATTTATATATTATATATTTAATATTTATAACTTCTTTTTTCTTCTATAATTTTATTATATAACATAAATCTATGTGTTTTATTTTGTGTAACTATGATAACTTTTATTGTAGAAATGTGGCCTACCGCCTCCTCAAATAGATGTGACTCGTTCAAACATTATATGGATTCAATTAATTATGTTCCTAGAAAAATTATATGATATTTATTATATTTATTATTTATTTATTCTTCTTTAATAATTATATAACACATAACATCATCCCTTCTATTTTATGTAAATAAGATAATTTCGTTGGGGAATGTGTGGACAACCAGCTCCTCAAAGCGATGTGATTCATTCACACTATATATGGAATATATTAATGATGGGTAGGAAAAAATATATGTTTTATATTCTATAATAATTATAGTAGAATTGGTTTATATATATACATATATTTGATTTACAAACTCTTTTTCAATTGGATCATTAAATGGATACAATGTTCATGCGTGCTTACAACCTACCATCTCTATGAACGATGTATTCCATCTACTATTTATATATTTTACATACTATTATAAATACATATATTTTTAATAGAAATTAGATTTATATCATTCTTCACATTCTAGAAATAAATAAATATGTACGATGACAATTAATATAATAAATTAAGGCACCTGTGAAAAACCAAAGGAATATAACTCGAAGTAAAACCATAAGTTGGAATTGTTAATAAGAAGGTAATATAAAGTATTAATAAAACAACATATGGTATTATATATAAGAATATGGTTATATAAAATATTTATATTTAACTTATTTTTATTATATAGGAGGTTTTTACGAGTACAACGATATTCAAGACATATGGTAAGGGAATTTCTGTTCACTTTTTATTTCTGTAAGATACATGACATAATCAATACTCAATTTTTTTAAGCATGGATAATATAATTCCCCAAAATTTATTATGTTTTTATAATAGATATATTAATGGGTATTTACATATCAAATTTACAACCTCTATTTTAGGGGTTTTTACAGTTCAAAATTTACTATATAATTAAGATTGTTTGGTCTCCATTTACCAACTTTGAGAGACAAGTTTTTTTATACACCATATTATTTTACACGGTGTATATTATTATATAGGACATGTTTTCTCATTTATAGATTTATTTTAAATATATCTTCGGTTTTATGTTATTTAAGTTTCTTACATGGGGATTATGATTCGATGTAACCAATTGGTAGGAGTTTATTGAAACAGTCTCATTGTTTATCGAGACTATTTATGTTTATGCTTATATTAATGATGTTTTCTGATCCATATCACATGAAAACTCATTAAATTTTTTTCCATCATGTTTATTCATAATATATTAATGTATTGAAATCATTTTTCAACATTTTTTCAATAAAATATGACCTATAATGTTTTTTTAAGAAAGTCTGATTTTAACTATCTCTTCGGTCAAAAATTAGGGTTCCTTAAAAACCATTTTTTCTAAAAATGATTCCGAAAATATTATACTATTATTGTATGATATTTAAAATACATTTTACCGAATTTTTATCTTTTTTATAACGAGTTTAGTAAAAAAATTATGTTCTTTACATTTTCCAATCGAGGAAACTTTCTAACACAATTATAGTTGAAAATGAATGTTTTTCATGTACAGATTTACCCACCATCATGATCGTCATTCCCTTGATGATTACCTTAAATTTTTAAATATATATATATTTTTAAGAAATATAATTACAAATATTCTAAAAAATTTAATTTCTTAAAGTTATTTTCATCGAAAAAGTTTTTCAGAAATCATTTGTGTTCAAAAATGTTTTTAAATGATTTTCAACATTTATTTTTTAAATAATCAAAATTTTTTTTCAATGAAAATTATTTCAAAGAACTTTTTCAGTATTTAAAAAAATTTAAAATTAATTTCAAGGAAATGATTTTCGAAAATATTTTAAATATTCTTTATTAAATATAAAGGAAAACAGTTTTAAAAACTTTTCTAATCCCCTTTTATAATTTTTCAGTGAAAGTGGTTTTCAAAATGTTTTAATGATTTAATTATACGTTTTGAAAGTATTTTCATGGATAAAGGTTTTAAAAAATGTTTTATGTTTTAGAACATTTTTTCAATGAGGAAAATATATTCTCCATTATAAGTTTTTAATTAAAATTTTTAATAATAAATTTAAAGAAAACAACTTTTGAAAAGGTTTTAAGAAATGGATTATCAATGAAAATTTATTTTCCTTAAGATAGACTCCATGTGAACATTCATAATCCTTCTCTATCTAAGATGGTATACATTGATATTGTTTAAAATTTACTGGTGTGATGATTCCAAAATACAATTCATATTCTTTATTGAATTTTTTAATGTTTTGATGGCATGGTGTTTATGAAACCCATTTCTCTTCCATGGGTTATATAATTTTGAAACCTTCTTATTTTCATGGGTCATGCACAGATGAAATGATTAGGAATCCTATAAATTTTCCATAGGTAATGATATGATGAATGGTTTATGATACCAACTTATTTAAATGGGTTGTGATTTCATGTTTATGAAACTCATCTATTTTTATGTGTCATGAAATAACGATCCATTATAAGGAAAAGACTACGATTGGGGATGGTGGTGTTTTCCTCCCAATAGGAGTACTCACCGTAATGTAAGAAGATGGGGAAACCCGATACACTATGCAATGATGGGGAAACCCAATTCACTATGTGAATATGGATAAAACCGATCACATAAAAGAAAAGGAATACTACTATGGATGGTGGTGTGTCCAACATAATAGGTTTAGTCATAATAAAGTTCCTTGATATGTTCTAGAAAAGTATATTGACTTATAGGGAATGCTATATAATGTTTAATTGTATACCAAAATTACACGTGTTTTTCATATTATATGATTTCATGTCTTATTATCCTGTTTCCCTTTTGATTCATGTGTTATGAACTCGAAATATTTATTCCATGATTTACGTTTTTGATCTTTTACATATAGGGTATGATATTCTAATGTTATGATCATGTTCTAAAACCATTATGCACCTGTTTATTATTACATATCTACCATGTCTAGCCATACTAATATTCCGATGTCTCCCATATTTTAGGTTTCCTTCCCAGGGATATGAATATATTTCTTATGTATGATGTTTCTAAGAATGGTTCTAGCTAGGAGCAACCTCATGAGAGATAATGTAGATCACTTATGTTCTAGTGTTTAGATTTCAATGCTTCTAAAGGAACATTCAAAATATGGCCTTTGGGAGTATTTTTGTATATTTTTTTATTATAATTTGAAAATAAAGTAATTTTTATATACGTTAAGAATGAGTTGTTATTGGTAAAAAATTTATTCCAGATTTGTTTTATGTGCACAATTATCTTTGATAAATTTATAATCTATCCTACAAACAAATATAACATATTTCTTCAATAAATACAAAATATATATGTGTGTGAATACATATTTACAAATAGTAATATATGAATATATATGTGTAAAAATATATTTATTTATAAAATGGATATGTATATCTATTTTTGTTTGAATATATATAGAAACATACACATATAAATATTTGTATTTATGTAATTATATTATGTCACAATCAATTTATATATTTATATTAATACTTATTTATTCGAATAATTGTTTGAGAAAACGTAAATATTTATAAATAATTGGTTTTTAATAATATTAATTACTAAAATAAATTATTCCAGTGTTTATATAAAAAATAGTCTTTGTAATAATGGAATTATTTAATTATATTCTTGTCAATATATATATATATATATATATATATATATATATATCTCACATTGTGTGTAGGAATGTGTGTTTAGTTTTTTTAAATAGATATATGAATTTATATATATATATATAATGACAAATTATATTTAGTTATAATATATACACATATGTAAAAATTTATAAAATGGAAAATAATTCAAAATGTTCTAAATTATATAACTTATATGTGAGTGTGTTTGTATGTTATATATATATATATATGAAAATATATTTGTCAGTCATTGTGAGTAACTCATGAGGTGGATGAATTGCATACCCAATTAAATTTATTCAAAAAACTAGTTCAACTAAAATCACCAAATTAAAATAAATTCACCCATAAAATCAAAACAATATTTTAATATATGTTTGATCTTTTAAAGAGTTTTTTGATAGAGTCATTAGTTCTCCATTAAAAAAATATTCAAATAACATTATCTTTTGAAATTTATTTACTTGATCAAATAAATTATATATACACTAGTTCTTATTAACTATTAATGATTGTTTACTTTACAGTTTAAATACAATTGATTTTTAATCTTTGACATAAAGAAAACAAAGCACAAAAACACAACTAAATAAACAAGGCATTTAGTCTAAAGCCGATTCTTAATCCCCTCCACTTGAAAATCACCTAATTTCCAGAATATTATTATAACTAGTACTTTAATCCACAAACTATATAAAATATAAAAAACAACACTAGTGGTCCATGATCAAATCCTCTTCCAAAGTTATACATGGGAAGAAAAAATACATAGTCCATGTAACATCCTCATCAATAGTTTCTATGACTATATAGGTGAATAAGGTTTTAGAGAATTTCAAGTATTTTCTAGTTTATGAACCAGAGTTAGTGTGTGTAAATAAATAGAGAATATAAAACACTGCATGAATGGATCAGTCCACATATTCATCTCTATCCTGCATGAGACATTTATCTAGAAATATAGTGATCTTTATGTTTGAATACCTATTGAAGAATAATCATAATTATTTCTTGTATCCTCATATTTATAGTATAATATGTCCTCTATGCATTCATGAAATTTTTAAATAATAATCATTAAATAAACCCACTTCATTAACTTTAATTAACAAGACATTGGAATAATTTAATTTTAATGTCGGATAACATGAACATTAGAATGGCTGAAGGCATCATGGTCTGATGGTATCAAAACTAGTTGTAGTACAGTTGAAGTAGTTGTACAATGTTTTGTAGTATCTCATCTAATGATAGAAGTTATGGAAGTATTATAATTGATTGTATAAAATTATGTTGTGGAAGATTCAAGTGGGGGTGGATTCGGGTGGTAAAAAGCTTTTGAAAATTGCAGGATTTTGGTCGTATCATATTCTAATGGTAGAATATTCATTGCGTGGAAGGACACTAGTGGTGGAATGGATCTTATGGGGGAATAAATGATGGTAGAAAATATCAAGAGGTCATCTAGTTAAACTAATTGTGTAACCTGTCAATACTTTGTTGATTTTGCTTCAAAAGTATGATTTATAAAAATATATACTATCGTAAATCATTAAGCTTTTTGAAAACACAAAAAATATGATTAGTGTGCATTTGAACAAGTATGTTGCAACAATATCACTATTTTTATGATAAAAAATATGGACATTAGATAAACCATTTACAAAACAAACCATGAAATTAGCAGATGAATTTGAAGAAGTTATGATGTCTTCTTAACAATTCAAAAAGCTTCATTTTTATTTGGAATTTAAGTGTTGAAAAAGAAATTAATTCATAACTTATAAATCTAAAAAAACATTTATATTTATATGAAACATAAATGAGGATATTGAAAGAATTATGGTATCAATATATAAGACCAAATAATTATGGCAGAAACAGATATGTTTGGTATCAAAGATAAATTCCATAACTACACTCACTTTTTGGGATTATCATAAAGAGTTGATAAGAAGTATTAAATGAAATGAAAAAAGACATAAATAATATGTTTTATCCCCGAGGTCTTTATTCAAACACTTCCTTACTAGTGTATATATGTTTTTTCAAGTTAACTGATTTGGAAAAGATCATCCCGATGATATGAATGAATATCACTGCTAAATAATTGTAGTTCCACTATGACTATGGATTTGATCATATCTGCATCAACCAGAGAAAAATAAGTTGTATTATAGGATATATAAGCAATAATAGGAAATTATTACTATCTCTTAATAAAGACATCACGGCTAGTAGAAGAGGATGTTCTCATATCCTCCATTAGAGATCTCATGGATTCCATCTCATTTTCTAATATTTGATTATGAATTTAAACATACTAAATATGGAAAATCATTTTGGGCTGAATATGGAAAAAAACTCAGATATATTTATGATATTCCATCCTATCAGTTTTGTTATATAAGATTCTTGGGGCATCAAAACTATCATAAAATATAAAATCAACCTCTTTTTGATGTACTCTAAATCAGATTATGAAAAAAAACTAATTGAATAAAGAAAGAAATATATAGAGGTGAATCAACTATCTCAATACTATAATAACACAGATCTATAGGATTTGGTATAGTAGTTCCATTTTATGTAAAAGCGTAAATCTCAAAATCATGATCAATTTATTCTTCTAAATATTCAACAGGATCTATCCCAACACTAACAGAAATAGACGGCCCACCAAGCTCTATTGTACAGATGTAGTCATCATCATTAAGATCCCCATCTGAATCTTGATAGGATAATCTGTGAAATTTAAAAATAGGTGATGGATCCCCCATATATGACACCTCATCTTATTCTAAGATCGATCCATATTGAGAAACTATATACTATTAGTCAACACGTCCAATTTCCATAGACTCTAATTACTCTAGTCCACTATGGACATAACCTAGGAACGTTTTCAACCCATAATGTGCTTCCACATGCACTCTAATAGAATAAATATGAACAACATAAACTAGATCAACACTATCATTGAATGAACCCATGTTTTACTCCCCCTCATAATATTTCTTTTAATAAATTCTAATAGCGGTTGAATCACCAACTTTATGATTTGAAACTAGTATATCAAAACTTTTAAATCTAGATGAACCAGGTCTCTCCATAGTCCTAATAAATGAAAAATGGGAAGGATGTTTTAATTGAGCTTTCTAAAAATCTCAATGATCATCCTGAGTAGATCCATCACCATTACCATCCTCTTCATCATTTCCATTCTCTGAACCATTTGATTCATCAACATAATTTTTATAGGTTTTTGAATGATTCTATATCTTATCATCTCATGTGAATTTATTCTCATCATAATTATTATATATTTCACTTAAGGGGCTATCTCTATAAGGTAGAAATGCTGGTGGAAATTTAGGTGCAAAAGAAAATCTTCTCTATTAGGTATATTTGAGTCACTTCCATCTTCAAAAAATGTTTGTTACTCATCTTATTTATCACCCATGGAAATATTGACATTTTCTTCCTCTTATAAATAATACACTATTTAATCTAGATCCACACTAGGATCCACTAATTTATTTGGTATAGATGTATGGTCTGCATGATTAAAATCCTTATAATGTTTTTCATTAACTTCAATCAAAATTTTCTTCCATGGATTCCGATTCTATTTCATTTTTTCTCAAGTAAGCTTATATATAAACCATCACAATTTACTTATAATTCTTTATAATCATCATTCTAGAATGAGGATTCCAAAATCGTTGAAAAAATAAGGGTAAAGGATAGAATTTAACATATAGAATCACTTAGAAATTTCCATCATGTGAACCATGAGGTATCTCCAATAATGATCTAAATCCCCTCATTTAATAAGGAATTGATGGTACACATCCTAATATCACATAATACTAATAATACAATTTTCACGGACACAAAGTATTGTGATTTGACATAAAAAATAGTTTTCATTCTCCATCTAACTTAGATACAACAAGACTTCTTACTGTACTATCACTAGTCTACTCCAGTATCAAATTCTTATAAAAAATGACTGACTTCCACTTGGAATTGTTTTTTGATAGTCATTTGAGAGACCATATTGACTTACATTGATACAACTCAGCCAATATATGAAAGAAAACTTATCCTCTAGTACATTAATGATACACAAAATTTGATAATTATTTTATCAAAAAATAATATCTATGTATTGATAAAATTGTTGAACACACCATAGATTGAATGGTCTCCCATTTCTAGAGAATCATTTTATCACTCCCATGTCCTGGATAATGCTGGGAACCTATAATTTTCTTAATAAATACCCTTAAACATCAATATATTTTATGGAAACAACTATACCATTTACAAGATATGGGTTCCTTGGATTGAAAACCCCACAAATCAACTCTCCTATAAGTTTATTCATATGCCTGGATTCCACTGTAGATTACATTGAATATTTATTGAATCACACTATTCCGTAAAAATATATGATGAATCAAAGGCATGTGTATGAATATGGGTAATTTAGAAATGGATAAAAACAATAATTAAAGGGATTATTTGTGAGAAAAAATGTGACTCAAATTTAATATTTAAGCAAGATTATAACATTTTAGAATTTAAATTCAAAAAATATAATAAAATATAAAAAACTAAACAAAATAAAAATGTTAAAACAAAATTTTACCAATGGTAGAAATACATGTAAGATCAAAATGATACTAATTGTAAAATAGAAATAATGATGTAGATTCTCAATATACAAGAGGGGGGGATTGTATAATTAAAAAAATTCTATTGGAACTTTTAAATATGATAATGTTTAATAAAGATAAACAAGGTAAATTCCCAATACCTCTTACTTCAACAAACTTTCTTGATTCCGGAAATGTGGTTCTGGAAATGAAACATATGAATAGTTTATAAAGATAAAGATTATACCTTAAATGATATATAATCTTATTAATAAGAGTACATGTATAAGAAAGTAAAAGAATGTTATAATTTCCTCAACAACCCAAATGTAGCTAAAAACTTGAAATAATACACATAACATGTAGTAAATATTTTAACCCAAAGAGAAGGGTATCCAACATCATAGGAAAAATGTCCCTTGATTTATACTTTCAAGAAATTCTGTCTTACCCACCCCAGGGTAATCCCTCGATACGAATATCAGAGTCTATCTTGCTATCCCCTGAAGCTATAAAACATCAAGGTAGTAGACAGCTCTGTCTTCCTATCCCCGAAATCCCTCGAATGTACTCAGCAACATTCAGAGTCTCACAATAAAATTTCGAACAAGATGTTCAGTACACACAAAGAAATAAAGTCTCTCTCTCTAGAAATTTCTTCAACAGCATGTAATCTCTAGATTTATCAACCTCGGTCAATGTTATGAGCTCTTTCCAATGAGATCCAATTTTTAGGCACATCCTCAACAGTCCACTCCCTCCTCCAATGATCATATTTTTCCTTCAATTTTGGAGGGACCTGTACACGTGCCACTCAAACAATGGTTGGATAAAAACATAATGCACGCCATCATTTTATAACTCAAACAAGAGTAAGCAAGAATAATGTTTCTTAACCAAATCCATTTTTCAGAGTGTAAGGACAAATAAAAGTTCAGAGTCTAAAAAAACCATTCGATGTCTATAATACAAGAATATTCAAATTCATTCTCCAATAGAATTCAGAACCTGAATTCTATAGAATTTCATAGTCTGAATTTCAAGGAAATTCTGAGTATGCATTTATAAGAAATCGGAGTCTGAATTCATATGAATTCAAATTATGAAGTCATAAAGTTCATAGTCTGAATACACAGAATTCGGAGTCCGAACTCATAAAGATCAGAGTCTGAATTCAATGAATTCAGAGTCTGAACTCAGAATGTTCGGAGTCTAAATTCAGAGAATTTGGCATCTAAACTCAGAATGTTCGGAGTCTCAATTCAGATAATTTAGAGTCTGAACTCAGAATGTTCAGATTATGGATTCAGAGAATTCAGAACCTAATTCAGATCCTAAAAACAAAATTCTCTATATCATTGTATTTATACCATTTTGAGGCTTTAGTTATGAAACCAGAATTTATACTTAGATGTAAAATGTGTTATATTATAATATGAACAGTGAAGACATGGTAAGGATAAATTTCCTTGGGGAAGGAAAATTTTATTATGAATGAAAAACATAGGGAAAAGAAAATTTTCCTTAAGATATAGTGTTCATGTTTTTCAAAACATGAAGGAACAGAAAAGTCATATGAAATCCTTATTGACTCAAAAATATCCCCCTTTTTATAAATCACAGACATCCTTCCGAAAAAGAATATATGGAATTTGAAGATATTATTTTCGAATTGGAAAATAAGACATATCTCTCTTAAAAAATGGGAAATTATGAATACAACTAACTCCCCTTTTGGCTTTGGAAACACAAAGGATCATATTCATGATTTCTAGATAGAGACATAGCATTTTATTGCATATGAATATCATCTTGGATAAGAACTCCCTGTTAGATGAACTCCCCCTTACATATGGAAATTTCTTCTTTTACTTAGTGTTCTATGTTATCATCCCTTTCTCCCCCTTTGTGATTTTCAAAAAGGCATACAGGGAATGAAAAAGGAATATGGTACCTAAAACATATGTACTAAATAACCCAAAGTATAAAGGGAAACCAATAATTTCATTTTGATTGTTAAAAAATTTATACATGTAAGGAATACAACAAACTATCAGAATTGAACAAGATTATACTTCCTTCTCCTTCGGTATCAACTCATTTACTATGGTTTTGAGATTCTTGAATTCCTTGTGATCCTCCTCTGCTCATTTTAGAAGCTGATCCTAATCTCTTGTTTTCTCCTATAGGGAATTGATTTTTTCTTCCGGAGTCTTAAGATATTCTGACTTCCCCTTAAGAAATTCTTCTTGGTTCAAAATTTTTTCCTCAACTTTGATTCTAAGATCTCTTTCCCTCTTCTAACTCTGAGAAACTGAATATAATTTACCATTCTGATCGTTCACTTTTTGTATCTAAGAATTCTATTCTAGAGTTATCTTTTCCTAAAATCTATTTGTGAGATCCTTGATCTTCAAATCATGGGTGTCAAATGACTCCTTTACACTTTCTTGGAACTAATCAATATTTATAAAGTATTTTATAGATTTCTTTGACCAGCTGGACATCTTTATTCAAGATCTTTTGCGGGCTTTGTAATTTATGAAAAAGGTTTTCAAATCGGCCTCATGTTTGATGCACTTATCCATCACCATGGATACTGAATCTGATTTCTAAATTATGTAATTTTGAAGCATCTGGCCTCTTGAGTCTATAGTAGGAAATATTGGTATAGTCCCAACAAGCTTCTCCAATGACTGGACTACAAAATATTGTACAATGGTGGACGATTGTGAATCTGTGATTTTTCTTGGCGAGGTTTCTTTTTTTAACTTAGTAGATTTCCTCTTTTAGGAACCTCCAACATATTTCTTCATTACCACATCCTAGGTAGGTCTATCTACTACTACCTGTTTTCCCTTATCAACCTTAAGAATTACTTCCTCTTGATCAAGAGATTCATGTTCACTTTCGGATAGGTGAATGAATTTTTCTTCATCAAATTCTTTATTTTCGGCTCCTGACTCAGCATCCTCTTGGTGAATAAAATATTTTTTGATGATTCCTTTATCAAATGTTTTGTCTACTTCGTCTTCAGCCTTCTATTCATCCTTACATAGATTAGAAAGATTTGATTATTTAGCTTGAGAATTTTGGAATGATAATTTCTCATAAGGGATTTTATTTTCATGAAAATCCTCTAATTGTTTTATCATATATTATGTATCACCACTGCCTTATTCTTCTTCTACTACTTCTTTTTCATCAACTTCTTTTTCATGTAATTTTTCCAAAGTCACAAACTTCTTTCCCAGAGTCTCTGGTGAAGGTTCTATCAAGAAGGATTCGGTTACCGGAATATTCTCAGATTCGTTCTTAGCAGCCTTCGAAAGTGATTGGAATGTCTTTGCTGCATACAAATTTTTCTTCTGCTTCTTTTCTTTCTCTTGCTTCTAAAGCTCTTGAGCCGCCTTTTCCCTCAAATAATTTTCTTCAGCAGGGTCCATGACAAAATTATGCTCCCCTTCTTTCTGATTTCTCTTGTATTCTCTCCATTTATCCACAAACTCATCAGGATAGGATTTTTTCTTCTTTGGCTTCAGTGGTGCAGATTGGGATTCCTTATCCATTACATGTTTTGCATTCTCTTCCACAACCTTCAACTTCCACTTCCTTCCACCCTTTTTAGAAGTCTCAGCTACCTCTTGTTTCATTGAAATAGCTTCAACTTCCTCTTCAATAAAGCCATATAATTCATTGGATTATACGGAAAATCCAACTTTCATTCTCCTCAATGTTTCTTCACTTAACATCATAACTTTTAAATTCCTAGACATAAATATGTATGGAATGTTGATGGATTCTAGACACCGAACAATCGTCTTTGAAAGAGTGGTTGTATACATAATAATCTGATCATTAAGACTTCCATTCGTCAGGTTCTCAAGAATAACCAAAACATGCTATACCAAGTTTATCTTCCTTAGGTTTACCAATAAATATAGAATGTATATATCACTTTTCATCAAAGTTTCCTTGTCACCTTTTCTGGGAATGATGAATCCTTGAACCCACAATTCAAGAATCCTATAATTTGTATTCAGGTGAAGAATCTTCTGAGTCTTTACTTCTGAGAGACCAAGGCTAACCATGGCCTTCCCCTTATCAAAAAATCCTTGAACATTAGACAACTTATGAGATCAAAACTCAGCTTCCCCTTCATAATGAATACCATCCAATCTTGCATCCATGGTGTATAAAAGTGAAAATGTCTTTTCATAACACTTGAAAGAAAACATACTCCTCCCTTATTCCTTAAAGAATCTTACTGACTCATAGAATTCTATTAACATGTCTGGATATAAAAAATTATTAGCCTTTGGTTTTTAAAGGAATACATTTTCCCACCCATTCATCTTTATATTATTATAGATAATTGAATCATACTTTGTGAAAAAATTCAGATCAACTAAACATTCTCTGTATATCTTCCATTCATAGATTGGCTTGACAGTTGACATATCGTTCTGAGAGGAGACATTGGAAGACATTCAGATGTAAGAAAGATATTAGATGTTCGGAACAAGCTTCTGTTGGAGGGTAGAGCTTCAGCATGCACGATCTTGAGTTTCGATGTAGGGAAAACCATTGGGGTTTCTTTATATAAGTGTTTGAGGTGACTATTAAACTTCCATACTCAATCCAATGGTTGAAAACCTTCTAATATGATATGGCGGCTTAAATAAAAATGACTGAAGAATATTTTTGATGGATTCCGATCTAATGATGTTTTTTAATAAAAAAATTCAGATTCAGGGAAAAGAGAATACGAATATTTTAAAAAAAGAGGAAAATAACAACAAGTAAATGATGATTTTGAAAATTTATGAAAGGAAACATACCTTTCATATTTCTAGGAGTATTATTCGTAATGACGAAAATTCATCTTGAAAAACATTAGATTCCAAAAAAATTCTTTACAAAAAAATTTCAATACGAATATCTCCATTACGAAAATTTTAAGTACGAAAATATTCATTAAAAATTTTACGCACAAAAATATTCATTAATAAAATTTTATATACGAAGATATTCATTATGAAAATTTTAAGCTACAATAAATTGTAGACTACTAAAAATTATTAAACCATGAAAAAAAATTTAACTACGGAAATAGAAAAAATTTAGATTATGAAACAAAATTTTCGACAAAAAAAAATTAGACTATGAAACATTTTTATCTATGGAAAAAATTTGCACTATAAAAAAAATTTATTCTACAAAATATTTTAGACTATGAACAATTCTATTCCAAACAAAATTTAGACTATGAAAAATTTAGACTATGATTTTTTTTTTGAAATATAATAAAAAAATGTACTCCCCCTATGAAAAAGAGTTTCTTACTATAAGGAGATTGGTTTCAAAAGGAAGTTGGCATGGAATATTACCTTACAGTCATCATTCCTAACTTCTATTTAATGTATTCAAATCTATCGGATGGTATAGATTTTGTAACAATATCAACAAGTTGATCATGTGTTATACTAAATTGAAGAGTGATATCTTATTTTTTTTGTAATCCCTAAGAAAGTGATGCCTAATTTCCATTTGTTTTACCCAGGAGTGATGTGCATGGTTTTTACTTAATATAATGGAACTAGTATTATCACAAAAAATTGTGTTTTGGTAATACTCATTCTGTAGTCTGTGAGTTTGTGTTTCATCCACAATACTTGGGAAAAACATTTTCTAGCTGCTACATATTCAGCTTCTGTAGTGGAAAGTGTTAGTGAGTGATTCTTTTTGAATGACCAAGAAACTAATGAATATCTTAAGAAATGAGAAATTCTGGATTTACTTTTCCTATCCATTATATATCCACCAAAGTGAACATCTGAAAAACATTTTAAAACAAAATCATTTCCAGAAGTGTAAAAGAGTCCTAGATCCATGGTTCCTTTTAAGTAGAGAAAATCATTTTCACTACCTTTAAATGATATTCCTTAGGATTGGATTGATTTATTTCACATAAGCATACTGAAAACATTATGTATGGACGACAAGATGTCAAGTAATGTAGACTTCTTATCATACCTCTAAATGATGTTTGATCTATTGGTTTCCCAGCTTCATCTAGATCAAGTGAATTTGATGTACCAATTGGAGTACTTTTACTCTTAATGTTTTCATATCCATTATTTTTAAGATGATCTTTAATATAGTAATTTTGGGATATATAGATTCATTCTGGTTTTTTAGAAATTTGAAAACCAAGGAAAAATTTCAACTCACCCATCATACTCATTTCAAACTCAAATTTCATTAGATCCGCAAAGGAATCAGTTAAGGATAGCTGAGTTGAACCTAATAAAACATAATCAACATAAATTTGAACAATAAAATTTTTTTAAATCATTCATTATAAAAATGGTTTGATCGTCATTTCCATTAACATACTCATTTTGAAGCAAAAATCATGTACATCTATCATGCGAATCTTGAGGGGCTTTCTTAAGTCCATACAAAGATTTGGTAAGTTTATAAACATGTTAAGGATGTTTTAAATCTTCAAAACCATGTGGTTTTTGAACAAAAAATTCCACTTGTACAAAACCATTATGAAAAGAACATTTAACACCCATTTGAAAAAGTTTGAAATTGAAGAATGCTGTAAAGGCATGTAGAATACTAATAGAATCATGTCTAGATACTGGAGCATACGATTCTTCATAGTCTATTCCTTCAGGTTGATTATAGCCTTTGGCCACCAATCTAGATTTATTTCATACTATGTTTCAATTTTCGTCACATTTATTTCTAAAGACCCATTTTATTCTAATAACAGAAGTTTCCTTAGGTCTTTCAACCAAGGTCTATACTTTATTCCTTTTGAATTCTTTTAGGTCATCTTGAATAGTTTTTATCCAATAATCATCATCTAAATCTTCATCAGTGCTTTTTGGATCTAATTGTGGAAGGAATGCTAGATGTTCTACTTCATTTTTTATGGAATTCTAGTCCTTAGCTCTTGTTTTAAATCACCAACAATAATATCACTTGGACGATTCATTAGAAATAACTAATTTTGGTTTGAAAAACCTCTTCATCATCATAAGGTAGGAAGTCTTCTTGGGTGAATGCTTCAGAAGAATTTTCCTGAATGTTTTCCTAATAATAAGGATCTTCTAAAAAAGGTTGATAATGAGTTTTTGAAAACACATCCGAAGATGATGGTTGAGGTTGTTTAAAAACAAAAGTATCGGTTTTATCAAATTTGACATGTACCGTTTCTTAAAAGTACAAGTATTTTTATTGAATACTCTATAAGACTTAGAAGTTGGGGAGTAGCCTAAAAAATTACTTCATCAGATTATTGTGAGAATTTGTGTAGATTATCTTATGTATTCAGAATGAATACCTTGAATCCAAAAATCTTAAAGTAGGAAAGTTTAGGTTTTTACCATTCCATAACTCATAAAGAGTTTTATTAAGAAAATTTCTAATCAAAACACGATTTACAGTATAACAAAAAGTACTTAAACTTCAACCTAAAATTTTTTGGCAACCAAATATTCACTCAACATGGTTCTTGTTATCTTTTGAAGAATTCTATTTATTATTTCAACAACACAATTTTGTTGAGGTGTTTTTGGTGCTCAGAAGTTATGATTGATGCATTTTCTACTACAAAAAGTTTAAAAATAAGAATTTTGACGTTATCCTCCCTAATCACTATGAACTGTTATCAAAGGAAGGTTGTTCTCATTTTTAACTTGAGATCTAAAACTTTTAAAGTAAGACAAAGCTTCATATTTCTTTTTTAGAAAATAAACCCATGTAAATCTAGTGGAATCATTAACTAAGTTAAATAAATAATATTTTCTTCCAATGCTTCTAGTTTGTGTTGGAACAAAAACATCCTTATGTACTAACTGTAATGCATCTGTAGTTGAGACATCACTGACTTATTTGAAACTTGATTTATGTGTCCTTCCATATTTACAAGGATCACAATATTTTGAAGAATCAAATATATGCTTTGGTAGATCCTTAAATAGTATTTTCTTAGATATTTTTCATAGGGTTCTTAGGTTATAGTGTCCTAAAATTCTATTCCACAAGCAAGATTGATCTTACATTGCACAAAGTCTAGGTAGATCTTGGATTCTAAGGTCTTCTATGATTAATGCGTAAACATTATCTCGCCTATTGGAAGAAACAATAAACTCTTCCATGGAATTTTTTACAAAGAACTTGTCATTCCTAAAATTCACAAGGTAAACTTCATCACATTATTGAATAATGATAATGAGGTTGTGCTTAAGACCCTTAACAAATAAAATGTTTGAAGTCAATGTTTTTCCAAGAATAACAATGTTACCTATACCAACAATTTATCCCTTAGTATTATCTCTAAAAGTTACTTTTCCTCCTTTCGTCTTGATAATATTTTCAATGAAATATTTGTTACCAGTCATATGCCATGAAGATCCACTATCCATGTACGAAGTATTGTTGTTGGTACTTTCTTTATTTTCCTGAAAATAAGAATGTTTGGCTTTCGGAACCCAAACATTCTTGGATCCGGAAACATCAGAAAGAAAATTTTTAAGAATCCACATTTTCTCTGAAAAATAAGATTTATGAAAACCTAAAGATAGAGTTTTGATTAAGGAACAATTTTTTCCACAATTCCCACCACACTAACACTTAGTGCATAATGGATCACTTTGAGGAACAAAATAATTGTTACTAAAAATCATTTTTGAACAGGTATAAAAAAAACCTGAATTATTCCTTAGAGGATGAATTTGGGAATACATCTTACCAAAGTTTTTATTCCCTAAAGTAAAGTTTGACAAAAACTTCCTCCAGGAAAATATTTTTGACTTTAGTTAAACAATTACGTTCTTATCCTAAAAAACATCAGTTTTAGTACTAGAGTTTTGCTCAAAAACATTTTTCCTAGAAATTTATTTTCTATATCCTATAGATGTTTATCATTCTTAGAATTAACATCATGACGGTTTTTTTAAATACATTAAAAATAAAGGGTTTTCTTATCAAGATATTTAGAAATAATTGATATTTACTTAGTAAGAATAGAAATTCTTGAATTTTACGTATCATTCTTTTTCATGACTTTAGAATTTTCAATCTCAAGGGGCTTAGAAAACATAGAAACTTATTCAAAGGTAGGTAAATTATTTTCTTCATTAGAAGGAGATTCTTCATCTGAGGATTCATAATATTTACTATCACTATAATTAGCATTCAACGATACATTGGTAATGGATTCAGTGTTGTGTACCTTTTCCATTGAATAATGATTTTCAATAGGTAGTCTGGCTATTATACCAATATTCTTTTATCCAGAAGATTCGTGATCTAAGGATTCATTAGAAGAGTCTCCACCACTGGAACTCCAAGGGTCATTAGATTTCAAAAATTTCATAGCTTTATCTTTGTTGTACATCATTCTATTTCTCTCAGAATTATTTTCCTTTATATCTTTTTTCATAAGCATTGGACAAACATGCCTTATATGTCTATATCTTTTGTATTCATAACAAGTGATTTCCGAGTCTTTCTTGTCCCTTCATTCATTCTTCTTTTATCTATACTGAAAGTATTTCTTCCAAAATATCTTATTCATCCTTCGAGTAGGATTATATAGCTCATTCGTAGAATTTTCACTTTCACTGGATTCAGATAAAACATTGACCTTCTTAGACTTAGATCTTGTTACTGTCTCAGGAGTCTTGGCTTTAAAATGAATAGAAGTAGTTGTAAGCTCAACACTTACATTTCCATTCTTCTTCTTAACATTGTGAGAATCTTCTTCATTCTAGTCTCATGTTGAAGAAGAGTTCCAAAAATCTCATCAAGGGTAATCTCTGAGACATTCTTATTCTCATCTATAGTTTCCCTCTTGGATTCTCACTCATTACGCATGATGTCTATAATTTTGTCTACAAGTGACTCATCATCCCAAGAATTTTCACCCATAGATTGTATTATGTTGAAAAAAGTCATATGTCTCTATTGTACCTTACATATAGGATCTCCATAAGGAAAGAAAAAACCTTGGTACTCAGCTATAAGAATAGCTCTTCTAGTTTCAATAACAATGGAAGTTCCAAAATGTGTTACTTCAAGCTTCTTCCAAATACAATTTGCGGCTTCTCAAGTAGAAATATGGCTACATATATTCCTAGTAATGGAACACAACAAAGTATTCATTACCTTATAGTTATGTTGATATTTTTACTTCTCTTGATTAGTAAAATTTCGGACTTCCTTATTATAAATCATGTAATCTCCAGTAAGAATAACAAAATTTTCCACTCCAGTGTTAATAACAAAAGTATTTATACAATATATCAACTATTCATAATAATTCCCATAAAAAATTGGTGGTCTAGTAGGATTAAGATTTCCAATTGAACCGACATTCTTTCCTACCATCTTAAAGAAAATATTTCCACACAAACTTGTCAGTAATAAAAGTTTTTAAACAAGGATAAAAATATCCTAATCAAAGAAAATATATAACAATGAAAAACATGAGAGAGAAAACATATATTTGTATAAAAGTATTTCAGTGACCTACTCTGACACCAATTTTACGATCGAATTGATATTGATTGTAGTATTGAAATAATGATGTATATGCTCAACAAACAAGAGGGGGTGAATTGTATACATTAAAAAATTCTGTTGGAACTTTTAATGATGGTAATGTTTAGCAATGTTAAAAAAGATAAATTCACAAAACCTCTTAGTTCTACGAACATTCTTTTTTCTGGAGATGAGGATCCATAAATGAAACTTAAGAAAAGTTTACAAAGATAATGATTCTACCTTTATGCTTCTAGAATATTATTAATCAGTGTGCCAGTATAAGAAAGTATAAGATAGTTATACATTCCCCAACAACTAAAATGCAGTGGAAAAAATTAAACACTAAACGTAACAAGTAATAAATCTTTTAACCCAAAGATAAGGTTATCCAACAACCATGAAAAAAGTTCCCTTGATTTATACTTTCAAGAATGTGTGTCTTAACCACAACAAGGTAAGCACTCGATACGAATATCAGAGTCTATCTTGTTATCCCAGTAAGCCCTTGAACATCAAGGTATTCAGAACCTCTATCTTCATATCCCCGGAAGCCCTGAAATCTACTTAGCAACATTCAGAGTCAGACGAAGCAATTCTAAATAAGATGTTTTTTACACACAAAGAAATAAATTCTCTATCTCTTGAATGTACTTCAGAAACATGTAATCTCTTTATTGATCAACCTTAGTAAAAGTTATGAGCTCTTTCAAATGAGCTCTTATTTATAGGCACATCTTCAATTCTCGGATCCCTCATACAAGGGTCATATTTTTCCTTGAATTTTGGAAGGACCTGTACTCGTGTCACTCAAACAATGGTTGGTTAGAAACAGAATGCATAACATTGTTTTATAACTCAAACAAGAGTAAGCAAAAATATGGTTTCTTAACCAAAACCATTTTTCAGAGTGTAAGGAAAAATAAAAGTTTGGATACTAACCAAAAACCCATTCAGTGTCTATAATACATGAATATTCGTATTCTGTATTAAAATGAATACAAAATAAGAATTCTATAGAATTATGGAGTCTAAATTTCAAGGAAATTCATCGCCAGAATTCATAAGAATTTGGGGGTAGAATTCATAATAATTCAGAGTCTGAACTCAAGAAGTTCGGAGTCTGAATTTAGACAATTCAGAGCTTGAACACAAAATGTTTGGAGTCCGAATTTAGAGAATTTGGAGTCTGAACTTAGAATGTTCGGAGTCTAGATTCAGAGAATTTAGAGTCTGAACTCAGAATGTTCGGAGTCCAGATTCAGAGAATTCAGAACCTGAATTCGGATCCGGAAAACAGAATGGTCTATCTCAATGTATTTATAAGATTCCGAGGTTTTATTTACCAAACTGAAATTTATACTTAAAAGGAAACTAAGTTATATTATAATATGGATAATGAAAACATGGTACAGGTAAATTTACATGGGGAAGAAAAATTTCCTTATTAATGAAAAACATAGGGAACATAAAATTTACCTTAAGATAGAGTGTTTGTGATTTTCTAAATATGAAGAAATTGAAAACTCCTAAGGAAACATTGATGACTAAAAAAACTCTGTTTTAACTGGTAGAAAACAAAAACTGAGACCGGTATCATCCAAAAATTTGTTCTTTCTAATGTATGATCATCCCAAAGGTGGAACTATCCAATATTAGATCATTTGGATGGTGGATAATTTCATAGTGGATAATTTTGATGGTGGATAATTCCAACAATGGATCATTCCAATGGTGGACCATTCCAAAAGTGGATCATTACAATGATGGATCACCAATGGTGGATCATTCCAATAGTGTATTTTCGAATTCTATATTTTTTATGATTAAATAATATTTTAAATTTATCAGTCCTAATTCATGATTAATGTAGTTTAATCTCCCATAATTTAATATTTTTTTAAAATATCGGTAAGAAAATTTTCTACTTCAATAAACTCATGAGTTATACCACCATTTTAAAAATGATCCCTCAAAATGTGATGTTTTACATCAATATGATTTATAATTGAATGATACATAGGATTCATAGATTTTTTTTATTTCAGAAATGTTTTCACATTTTATAGTGACATGTCAGAATTGTTATCCATATTCTAGTAATGTGTGTTTTTTCCAAAATATGTCTGTATGCCAATATCATGCCGCAATATTTTCATCTTTAGTAGTAGACCATGTGACAAATATTTGATTTTTTACTACACTAATATTCATGTGGATTTCCAAAAAGATAACATGTTCCAGAGGATATTTTCTATATAAATTGCAACCACCAAAATACATATCAAAATAAATACAATAGTGAAATTCATATCCCCTAGGATAGGAAAGTCCAAAATTAATTGTGTACATGAGGTACATGATAATTATTTTAATAGAAAAAAAGGTGACTCCCAGATTTACTTGGAAATTGGCACATATACACACACTACACATAATATATGGTAAGTAGAAATTATATATAAAAGGATTCAAATCATACATCTATTATTCATTTAATACACTCACTTTATAGTTTCATTAAGATCATTTTTATTGGTGATACTCATGGGTGTTTCACCAATTTTATTATTCTCCAAAAGCTAATGTTTTAGAAGATATTTGTTGTAAAATATTTTCTTTAAAATAATTACATATTTATTTTAAAAAATATGAATACTAAGAAACAATTAATGTTCACTCATTAAAATCATTCCAATCTCATTTTTAATAATCATTGAAAAATAAATTCAAAAATAATTTTTAGAAGATCTAATGATAATATCACTGGAATAAATTTGAACTACTAAAGAAACCGTAGAAATTGATTTTATATAGAGTTTAGGATCGTCTATCTCTTTTCAAAATACATTAGAAATTAGAAAAGAGTTAATCCTTTCAAACCAATCACTTGTAGACTATTTTAAATCATATAAAGATGTTTTCAATATAAAAATCTGATTTGGTAAATGAGGATTTTGAAATCTATGCGTTTATTACACAATAGAAACCTCAAAAATATAATCATTTAAGAATGAACTTTTGACCTAGAATTGATATACTTTGGAATGAAAATTATTGACATAGTAAATCGTTAAAATAATATATTCATGTCTAGATATCAATGAAAAGGATTCCTCCTAGTCAATAATATCTTTTTTATTATATCCTTACTCAACCGATCATGATTTGTTTCTTACTATATTTCCTGAATCATAAACTTTTTTATAAACACACATTTAATTCCAATAGTCAAAGCACATTTATGGCTCACTACAAGTCCACATACACTATTTAATTCTACTTGATTACAATTCTTATTTATTTTCATTACCCAAAATTTATCATTAATGGAATCACTAATGTTTTTTAGGTTTAGGTAGTAAAAATAATTATTGATATTGAACTGCATTTCTAAGAGAACCTCTAGTTTGTGTACCATTTTATAGGTCTCCAACTATAGCATCTAGAGGATTGTATCAATAAGTCTAATTATATTTATAAAAATATGGGACCATTAATAGAATTTTATCTGTAGTTTAATGTTCGGGTCATTGATGTTTCTCGGAACTAGATGGTTTTTCTTCATCTTTTATTGAGTTACTAGAAGGTTTGGAATTTATATTCACAATTGATAGATCATCTTAAAGGTTTAATAAAAGGTTCATTGACTGATTTGGATATGTTTCACCAAATTTAACTTGAAATGATTATATCACAGAATAGATTCTTTTATTATACACCTTATATGATTTAAAATAAGTTTATAACATAGGAATATTCCTTAATCACTCTTTGAATAATATTTTTCTAGATTTACCATGTTATTTGGAATAAATACTTTGAAACAAAAAATTTTATAGTAATTATTCTTTGAATTTCTAATATTCCATATTTCATACATCATTTTCTCTAAGAGAGGCCTAATTAAAACAATATTAATTATATAAAAATATATATTCATATCCTCTTCCATAAAATAAATAGTATGGTCACACTCTATAATCTTGGGTTGAGACATTTATTAAAGTTTTCTATTTCTCCTTTCTACAAAAACATTATTTTATGGGGTCCTAAGGGTATATATTTTATGATTATATCATTTTTTAGAAACAAGAATCAACATTTTTATTTTCAAACTCACAACCATGATCACTTCTTAAGGCCTTAATCCAATGTACTCTATGATTTTCCACAAATTTTTAATACATGGTAAAATAAGAATAGGCTTAAATTTGGTGAGCTAGAATAATACCCAAATATACCTTGAAAAGTCATATACAATAAAATATACATATTTATTTTCATTTAAAATAAAAATAATAAAAGGTCTAAAAAGTCCATGTGAACCATCTCTTGGGGTTTAGATGTTGAAACATATTTTATTTATTTGAAATAGTTCTGTTGCTTTCATTTTTGACATTGTTTATAGAATATATTATTTGATAATTATTGTTTTGGTATATCATTGTTAAACCCATTACTACTCTGTCTCAAAAGGGATTGAATATTTCAATGCCCTTATCACCTATGCCAAAATAAGATTCCTCGTAAAAGTCAGTTAGAAAGAAAATGCTTTGTGAAAATAATGATTCTAAATTAGTAGCATGAACATTTTCATTAGTAAAATAAGTAAAAAATAATGTTTTTAATAAAAAAACATTTAATTCATTGTTTTAAAACCTCACATTAAACTCATGATCATATTGTAATGAGATCCTAAGAATAATACACTTAAAACATTGTAAAAATAACATATTTCTTTATAAGGATGAGTTCTGATAAGTGACCAGAACCCTACAATTTATTTAAAAAAAGGAGAATACAAATTACATGAGTGGAAATGAGGAAATTTTCTAGAATCTATAATAAAAAAAGGAATCAAATCCTGAGGGAGATCATTCCTCCATGTGATCTCATGAGAGACTCCCATGTTGGCGAGACCGTCAGCGATCTTGTTTGCTTCCCGGAATGCATGTGTAGAAATGAAGTTGAAACTGTTGAGGGAGTTGAGGCAGTCAATCCATCGGGGGGTGAGAGACCATTATAGGTGAGTCACACCCTTCTAGACGTATTGAAAAATGGTAGAAGAGTCACACTCAATCCATATGTTTCTCTAGTTGAAATGTTTTGAAAAATAGATCTCATGAGTGATACCCAACTTTTCAGCCTCCAGAGCAGAAGAAATGTCGCTGCTTCAATAGAAACATCTGAGAATCTGATCAAGATGGTCTCTGAAAACACCACTGCATCTCGAGGGTGCAAGGTTTAATTTTGAGGCTCATTTAACATTGAATTTAACACAGATAGGAGGAGGAACCAGCCATAAGACTTCAATAGTGTAATTCAGTTTTGGATATATTCCACTCACTCAAATATGGAGGAGGGTTTCAAGATCAATGACAGAATTGTCACAGTGTTATTTTTCGATCATGGTAGCCTCTTTGATAGCAAGAAGTATCCTCGTTTTACCTTTACTTAGTTTAAATGAGATATTGTTGAAAAGGAAATCATTTCTACCATACGAGAGGATATGCATAAGCTCCGCAATAGTAGTGAGAAAAAGGATTCTAATTTTCAGTGACCTCAGAGGATCAATTGTCCTTTTCAACTGCGAGAAAATAAAGTTATCCCAAAGCCATCTACAATCAAAAAGGTCAAATATGTAATTGAAAAGAGCAGTAGCAGTCTCACAAGATAAAAATATGTGGTTTATGTCCTCCCGATGTTGGATTCACAATCTAAATTTAGAGAAAAGATTAATACCATAATACTATAGAACACCATTGTTATGAACTTTTTTCTAAGAAATTCTTTAAATTAGTGTAATATGAGAAGGGTTTATCCAAGACTTATTGAAGATGGTGATCGAGATGAGATTATCATCAACGTTAGAGAAATGGTGATTATAATATTTTTTTGATTCCAATAAGCCATTTTTAGTGGGTTACAAAACCAGAAAGTCATCATTGGAAGTGATGTAATAATTCTCAAAAATATCTTTAATAGAATTAAAATAATGTGAACCAGAAGAATTGGTCACGTCCCTGATGGAGCAGTTAGTGGGATCTGGAGTAAAATAATTAGTTATCTCCCATATAAGAGGGTCACCATTCCAATTATCAAACCAAAAATTTATAGTGGATTCTTTACTAACAATCCATCTATAATTTTTCAATATAGAAGAATAAGTAGATTTATTCGGGGGCCCAATAGAGGAAGACATGTATTGAAAATTACCAAATTTAAGCTTATCAAGAAAATGAGTTCTGAGAAATTTCATGGGATGAGGGACCACATAAATTTATCCTCGAGAGCCTCATTAATGGTTTTATGATTTTTAATTCCTATACCACTTTCATCAATAGGTTTACAATAAGAGGTCCAAGAAACTGTGACAAATTTTCTCTCCAGAGTGCTTCCGATCCAAATGAAGTACCATATAGAAATATTTAAGTGTTTAATAAGACCCGAAGGTCACTTGTGGACCATCATGCAGTAAACTATCTTAGAAATAATTGTGGATTTCACAAGGAAAACCCTTCCTACCATTGAAAGGGATTTTCCTTTCTAGGGAGAAAGTTTTTTATGAATTTGATCTACTATGTGCTAGATATAAGAGTATTCGGGTCATCCCCATAAGATGGGGACACCATGGTATGTGAAGTGCAGGGAACCTTCCTTAACCCTTAAATCATTTATGAAATGAGTTTTCCTGTTGAGGGGAAATTTTTACCAAAATAGAAAAAGGATTTATTCTAGTTAACACGCTGACCAGACACCTCTTCATAGTGAGAGATGATAGATTTAAGGTTATTGATATTTTTTTGTCCCCATGGAAGAAGAAAATGATATCATCAGCATAAATAAGATGGGAAGGGGCATGTAAATTCAAAGAGGAAAGGATCAGTTTGATTTTTCCTTGATCAACCTTGAGGGTGAGAAATCTTCTAAGATAGTATTCCTCAATAGAAAAAATGATAGAAGAGTGAGGGTCTCCTTGTCTAACGACCTTGGAGAATTTAATATCACCTCTTGGAGAGCCATTGATAAGAATAGAAATATGGGATGAGTTTAAAATGGTTTTCATTCTATTTACAAATGTTTCATTGAAACTGAAACTAGATAGCACTTTAAAAATAATGTCTCAGTCAATCGTGTTAAAGGATTTAGCAATATCTAGTTTAAGAGTAACATTTCCTCCTCTAGTGTTTCTATTCTACATATTAGTGGATTCAGAGGCAAGGAAAATGCATTCTTGTAAATATATAACTTTAATGAAGCCAAACTGGTTCCAAGAATCAATTATGTTGCTAATATAAGAGAGTCTATTGGCAATAATCATAGTAATAATTTTAAAAAGAGTGTTTAAGAGGGTAATGGTTTGGAAAAGGTGAATTTCCTCGTCATTTTCAAATTTGGGAATAAGATTGAGAAATTTAGAATTTAGACCATGATTAATAACCCCTTTTTTCAAAGAAGGTTCTGACTAAGTTACAAACATCATTTTGAATGAAATCCTAGGTTTTTTGGTAAGTTATGTTATTAAAGTGATCAGGTCAAGGGGAAATATCTGGATTAAGGCCAAAAATAGTGTCTTCAATTTTAGAATCGATAGGGATGCCATAAAGTATATTATTATCCTCAAAATTAACCATGTTTTGAATTATATTATGAAAAATTTATTCGTTGGTATTGGGGGAATTGAAAATGTCAGTGAAATAGGTGATTACATGGTTGGAAGTCCCATCTTCTGTATTAATGAGGTTACCATCAACCCTTAAGAAGGAGAGAGGCATAATAGGTTTCCTAGCTCCATGAAGGGATTTGTAAAATTTGGTGTTCCTGTCACCATCGTTGAGCCATTTAGCTTTGAAAATTTTCTTCTTTAAGTTACCCCTAATGTTGAGAAAGGTGATTAATTTAGCTGAAATATTTATTTCATTTTGGTGGTCAATATTAAATCTGGTTATGTTGTTATTATTTTGAATAAGAGTCAAATATTTCTCCAAACATTGAATTTCTTTATCTACTATGTCAGATTTGGTTTTTTACCACATTTTAAGGATACGTTTGAGATTTTTCAACTTAGTGGTGCAAGGAAATGAGTCATTTAATTTACCCATGTTATACGGGGAAGAATTTATTAAAGTGACACACTCAGTTTCCAAGGACCAGACAAAATTAATATTAAAGGAAAAGAGTGTTTCTGAAGATTTTGAGGAATACTTACTAAGATCGGGTGATGATCTAAGGCATGTTTGGTCAGAGTAACACTAGAGATCTGGTTCCATTTATCAAGGGAAAAATCATTAATGAACGCTCTATCGATCTTAATCTCCACAACTCTATAAAAATTAGGTCAATAATAAGAAAATTGGGAACCTACAAGGTTAACCTCAATAAGATTACTGCCCTCTATAGAGGCATTTAATTTTCTAGAAGAACTAGAAGAGAATGATTGGCCATGTTTTTTATTGGGTGAGAGAATAGAAATGAAATCACCAACTAAGACCCAGGGGTCTTGAATTTTGGCATAGATAGTGGAAGGTTCATCCCAAAGATATCTTCTATCCTGGTAATTATTTTTTGCATAAACAAAATTATTGAAAATATTAGTTATATCCAGGTAGTAATCACAAGTCAAATCTTGCTCACAAAGACTGAAAATATTAACATTCTGAAGAGATGAGTGACAAAAGATCCAAATATAGTCTGCAAAATTGCCATTATTATGGGTACCTAATAAGAAAAAGAAAAAATTTCAATGATGCATGAATTTAGTGGAAAAAAATCACCTTAGGTACAATAATAGAAAGAAGCAAAGGGCCATGAATATTAATAAATATTTTTAAGACATTAAGGGTTTCCATTTTTGCAATACCCTAACAATTCCAATAGAGTATATGCATTAATGATTATTCCTAGTGTTTGAACCCCCTTTCTTTTTATTTCTAGCATTTTTTCCTATGGTTTTCCGAGGGGATGTGTTATTACAAGGAGTGAATGTTTTCTCAATTTTTCCTGGGGGAGAAGCAGATTTTTGAACATTAACTCATGCCTGGTTACTAATAGTCATGTTACAAGAAGAGATTGGGTCAGGGAAAAAGAGTTCCCTTTAAACTGTACCAATATCAGAGGGACCCAAGACAAGAGTCTCTTGAGGGATGGCATCTTCCTTAACCAGGATAGAAAGTGCCTCTTGGAATGTATCAGTTTCAGAGGGTCCCAAGGCTGAATTATCTTTCAAGATTTCTCGAACCTTATTCGGGGTGAGAACCTGCATGTTTTCAGTGTCCAGACAAGAAGAAAACACCGTACCCTACTATTTAGATGAGGAAGGATAGTTGAGAGAAGAAGATTTATTGTTAGTGTCCACCAGATCAGTGGGGAAAAGACTTTGATTAAAACCAATTTCATTCCGATTCAATAACTTGTGCAGAAAACATTTATTATAGCGATTATTTTTTATTTTTAACGTCATCTTTTGGCTGACGTAATTACCAGAGATGTTATAAACATAGTTTTTTACATCAGTTCTTTTACAACTGACATAGAAAACATAAATCCGAAGCATTTTTCACATTGATTAATAAAAAACCGATGTGGAAAACGCTTTATAGTCATTGTTTATTATGTTGGTTATTTAATAACCAACGTGGTATATACACTTTCATGTCGGTTATATAGTAACTGACTTCATAAAACACTCCTCTAAACCATTTATCACGTCGGTTATTTTTATAACTGACATACTAAACCTATCTTCCAAGTGGTTTCTAATGACGGTTATATAATAGCCGACATAAAAACATATCTATGACGTTGGTTATTTTATAACTGACGTAAAAAACTATCAATTTAAATTTATTACGCTGTTATGAAATAACCGACATAAATACCATTTCCCCTTAAATTATTATTTAGGTTTACAAATAACCAATGTTAAAACTAATTCCAATACATTTTTTACATCGGTTATGAAATAATTGACGTAAATTACAATTTTTTTAAATAAAAACGAACCACTACTATGCCCAAGCAATTACCTGAAATAGTCCAAAAGGTTAACAAAAACAGACCAAAATAGACCAGGACCTCCCCCACCCCACTGGACAGCACCCACCACACCCCTAGACACCCCACACCCCTGGACTGCACCACACCCCCTGGATAGCCCCCACACCCTAGACAACCCCCCCCCCCCTCCTGGACACCCCCCACACCCCTGGAATTCCCCACCACCCCTTGGACAGCCACCCACACCCCTAGACAACCCGCACACTCCTGTAGACCCCCACCCCCTAGACAGCACTCTCACACCACTAGACAACCCTGACACACCCCTAAAATAGAACAAAAGGTTACCAAAAATAGACCAGAACCACCCCCCCCCCAACTAGATAGCCCCCACCACACCCCCACACCCCTGGACAACCCCACCACCCCTTGGAAAACCCCCACACTCTGGACATCCCCCACCCTCCTCTATACCCCCACCCCTGGACATCAATCCCACACCCCTAAACAGCCCTCCCACACCCCTGAAATAGACCAAAAGTTACAAAAAACAGACCAAAACTGACCTGAGCCCCCCTCCCACCCCACGGGACAGCCCCCACCACACCCCTGGACACACCCCCAAAACCCTGGAATACTCCCACCCCCTGGACATCCCATCACACCCAGAAACATCCCCCCACCCTAATGGACACCCCCACACCCCCGGACAGCCCTCCCAGACCCCTGAAGTAGAACAGAAAGTTATGAAAAAATAGACCAAAATGGACCAGACCCCCTCCTAACCCATTGGAAAACCCCCACAACATGCCTAGAACCCCCCCCCCCCCCCCCACAATCCTAGAATGGCCCCGACCCCTAGATATCCCCCCGCACCCCTGGAAAAACCCCCACCCTCCTGGACAGCCCCCACTCCCATGGACTGCCCCCACCCACTGGTGAGCCCCCCACACACCTCAACCCCCACCCACCCTCGTGTATACCCCCCACAGCCTGGACAACACTCCAACACTGATGGAAATCCCTCCCACACCCCTGAAACATACCAAATAGTTACAAAAAAATAGACCAAAACAGACCAGAACCTCCCCTCCCCCCTCCCACCCCACTAGATAGCCCCCACCACACCACTGTACACCCCCCCCCCCCCCCACACACCCCTGGAATGCCCCCACCCCCTCGAAATCCCCCACACCCCTGGACAACCCACCACCCTCCTGGAAACCCCCACACCTCTAGACTTCCCCCAACCACTGGACAGCCCCCCACACCCCTGGACAACCCCCACCCTCGTGCAAACCCTCGACCACCTAGAAAGCACTCCCACACCCCTGTACATCCCTCCCACCCCCTGAAACAGACAAAAAAGTTTCCAAAAATGGACCAAAATAGACCAGAACCCCCCATACCACCCCACTGGAAAGCCCCCACCACACCCCTGGACACCCCACACCCCTAGAATACGCCCTACCCCCTGGATATCCCCCCACACCCCTGGAAAACCCCCCACCCTCCTGGACACCCCAAACACCCCGGGACTTCCCCCACCCCTGGACATCCCACACACCCCTGGACTGTCCCCAACCCCTCAAATCCCCCCAAACCCCAGGACGACCCCCACCTTCCTGGACTCCCCCACACCCCCGGACTGCCCCCACCCCTAGACTGCCCCCACCACCCATGGACAAACCCCATCCTCCTTTATATTCCCCACCCCCAGGTCAACACTCCCACGCCCATGGACAACCCTCCCACACCCCTGAAACAGACAAAAAAGTTACGAAAACAGTCCAAAACAGACCAACCCCCCCCCCACTGGACATCCCCCAACACCTTAGACTTCCCCCACCCCCTAGACATCCACTGGACAGCTGATGTTGGGAGAGGAGGCGCTGCCATCCCTAGGGGGGATGAACACCGCTGTAAGGTACACATCACTCTCACGTGCGAATCTTGAGCTCCCAAAATGTTTCACCAATGATTTATTCCACTGTAAACATAATTCATTCTATCACATTGATTCCAACATAACCAGAGGGAAAACACTGAAAAACATGATGGCGTTTCCCCCTCGTTATCCTCACATAAAATTGATAGAATGAATGATGTTTACAGGGTAGGAAAGTATTGGCGAATCATTTTGCGAGCTCAAGCTTTGCATGTGAGAGTGATGAGAATCTTCCAGCGACGTTCATCCCCCTAATGGATGGCCGCACCTCCACTCCCACCACCTGTAATGCCCCACCACCCATCCCCATGGGCACCCTAGACCCCCCACCCCACTGGACAACCCTCTCACACCCCCATAAACCCCCCTCACCCAACATGACAACCCCACACCCCTAGAAACCCCCTGTACAACCCTCCCACACCCCCATAAACCCCCCTCACCCAACATGACAACCCCACACCCCTAGACACCCCCTGGACAACCCCCACTCCCCTGAACATCCCTTCCACCCTCCTGGAAATGCTCCCACCCCCTGGACTGCCCCCCGCACTCATGGAAACCCTAGACACCCCCACCCCACTGGAAATCACTCCCACACCCATGGATACCCCCACCCCACGGACCCCCCACACCATTGGAACCCCCCCCCCCCAGACCAGAAGCCATTCCATAAAACCCATCATAAATAGACCAAAACAAGAAGTATAGAAAATTTAACTTTCACATATATAACATTCAAAACCTACAATGTCAACTTAAAAAAACCAAATCCAACCTAAACGACTACAAAATACACAATTAGAATAACAATATTCAAAATTACATTTTACACTACAAAAAACTATAATTCAATCAAACCGGTAAAATAATTTAACCAATCCACTTGTAAGTGTTTGACATCTTGAGCATTATAGGGTTGAGGGTCATCAAATAACTACAAATTAAAATCATAGTAGTTAACATGTATAATGAATATATCAAATTAAGTATTATGGAATAGTTTAAAAGGAAATCTTACCATGTCAAAGTTCACAACTTTCCCAGTTGTAATTATTTCATACATAAATCTTAACATATAATATCCGCATTTTATTATGTCTTGTTGTTCATGACAATTATGTTTGAATGAGGGTAAATTAAATATATTATATTTATGTAATAAATCGAAAGTACAAATTATAAATGGATATTTATCTTCACATTTAAATATTTGATCTTCAAACTCCTTTTCATTGTGTTTTTTCAAAAATAGACCCATCCCCTATTAGAAAATAACAAAAATGGGTTAAATTTAAAATTCATTATAATATATAAAACTATTGAGAAATTGAAATATAATTTTCCAACATTTTCTTAAAACTTTCCTGCACATCACCATGGACAGAGAATATCCCATAAAGGGTTTTCTCCCTTGGAAAAAACCCCTAACATCCAATTATAAATTATAAAAGACAATTTAAGGTTAGTGGTTTTTATGATAGAAGATATTGAATTCTTTGAGAGAGTTGTTTTTCATACCTATCACAAAAAGGCATCACCCAACATTGTGTGACTATATTTTGTTCATGTCTTTCAGGAATATAAAGCATTCTTTGATCCACATCCAATGCACATTCTTCAGGGGAAATCAAATGCGGGTCCATGAATCCATATACATCTGTCTTCTCATTCTTCTCACAAATGTTATAAAGATACTTATTGAAAAATAGAAATTATTATACATTTTTTTTAATATATATAATGCAGGGAAAAGGTGCTAAGACTTACATGGAAAAAATTTGCACCACGTTGATGCCCAACTTATCTCCAGTAACAAGCTCTATGATGTCAGTTTTGACAATCCCCATAGTTATTTCACGTCTAAACACATGAGATTCCATTAGAAACTCATATTGATCTGGCAAAAAATTTGAATATCTTGACAATCTGTCAAGACTACTAGAATCTGTATCTGATGTCATAGCCATTTGTATTTTTGGTTGTCTATACATTATTTCTTTACCTTTGAAGTATTCCTTAAAAAATAAATAGATAAATATATTATTTTTCAAATTATAAAACAACTTTAATAAAAAATTAAAATAGATTATATAACATACATACCTCTGTGGTAATGAGTCGAAGATGTCTGGATGGCCAAATTAAAAAATTGTCGATATTATGTCCAACTGTCATCACCTCATCTGTAGGGAAAGGTACTCGAGCTGATCTATTTATAATATCGTGTACAGTGACCCTATGATTCTATACCCTTAAGTATTAATGATGAGATGTATCTCCTATACAATATACCAACCCATATGCAACTCTATTATGTTGGGGATCATCAACATAAGACTCACAATAAGTAGGAAGCTGTGGCGGAGGAGTAGGATAAAAAATGGGGTCTGCAGGCTGAGCTGGGGGAGCGGGAGCTACTGGCGGAGGTGGGGGATAAATAATGGGGTCTACAGGGGGAGGCAGAGGAGTGGGAGCTGCTGTCTAAAATTTTCTTTGCATGTCTGCAAAAATATAATATACGTACGCTCTAATATTTTCCTCCATTGTCCCATTAATATTATGAACTTCAGCCTCTAAGGATTATATTTATTTTACAAACACCCCCAACAATGGTTGTTGAATAACGTGGAAACACTTCTCTTACTGATACACCTGCCATATATCCTCGTACACCACCAGGATGTTCGGGCATTCCCAATGATGTAGATAAAATATCTTCCCTCCTAGTAGATTTAAATACCCCTTGTGAGATCTGCTCCTCAAGATAATCCTGTATTAATTAATTGAACATTTCTGTAATTATTTAAATTATATAAAGATAATAGTTAACTTAAATAAATAAAATAGATATCATAAAATCCTCTCAGCTACGATTCTCAAATCTTCCATAAGATATTACAAGTTTTCCCATCCGAGCTCTCTTCCATTTTTCATATCTAGATGGATGGGATGGATAGGCCACCTCTCCAGAGCTTGAAGACTTAGCTCTTAGTTTTTGTAATTTTTCCGCCATCAATTGTTATTCCAATAATGTATACCCTCTCCGAGATAAACTATGATGGAATACATTTTAGATTGGATCTCTTGATGAGATTTCCTTAGTTGCTGTAAATTAAGAATAATAAATCCTTAACAAAACATAAATAAGATCATTTATATAACAAAGCTTATAAATGTTTACATTTCCCTTACCAAAAAATGAATCTTTTCTTATACTTTCAAAAAACTATCTCCATGTGTCTTCATCTATGAAAGGATATATAGGACATGGACTGGCATGACTCATATGACCAAAAATGAAATCAGATGAGAGGGTTGATTTGAAATCCCTCCATCTCCTTGCAGCCATCGATAAGAATATCTTTCTGACTCCTTAAGTGTCAGGAATATCAAATTTCATCTGATAAATAAGAGGTTAAACATATTATATATACTATAAAAATTTAATGAATAGGAAAACAATATAAAATGATCTTACCAAAATCATCTCCCACAACTGAGAGATTATCGCGTTGTCCACACTTCTCGAGTCATCATACAAAATGTTTAATTTTAACTTACCCTGAGTTGATAAAAAAACTCAAAAAATCTTTTTCATTTGGACCTATAGAAATATCATCCTCATAAAACTAAATGACTATCCTCTAATCTTGTATACAAGTAAGAGATAAGTTTTCTAAACGTGTGAACCCACGTTTACCAACTCTTTAACTCTTTCTCGTAATGGGATCACATGAGGAAGATTTGGGAACATCAAGAGGAGAATGTGAATGTTCCTCTCCAGAGGTATGCCCAATATTCTCCTCTCCAGGATCATCCAGTTAATCAACTGATTGATCTGTCATTATACTTCAAATCAAAAAAACAAACATTAGTTCACAAATATACAAATTAAAATATTACAATTCTAATGTAAACAGAAAATAGAAAATTTTACTAAGTTACATAATAGTAAACATGGTTAATATGGTAACCATGTTAAAAAATGGTAAAGATGGTATAGATTGTATAGATGGTAAAGATGGTAAACTTGGTAAACATGGTAAACATGGTAAACTTGTTAAAAAAGGTAAACAGGGTAAAGTAATTTTCACTAAACAATGATAATATATATATACTTTTAATAATGGTAAACATGATAATTTAAAATAAAAAAATTAAAACAAATAAAAACATTTAATTATTATGTTTTAATACATGTTTTAATAAAGAAAAAACATACAATATCTATCATTTTACGAAAATAATTAATGTAAAAAATAAATAAACAAATGTTACCTGTAATTTTAGGAATTTACAAATGGATTGTTTTCCGAAATTCCTTCATCGTGATCGTTCCTTATGGCACAAACCATTTATTTAGCATGCCCATCATTATATTCTGTTAATATTTCCTTGGATGTAGGAATTTCACATAAATCATCATCTTCATCAAGTTCATATTCACAAACATATTGTTTTTTCCATTGTAAAAAAGCATCCCAGTGCTTATCTGGTTGATCTATAACATAGAAAATTTGTTTTTCATGTGTTTATATTATAAAAGAATCAGCTGTGAATTACAATCTATTCAGATTAACAACTGTCCTTCCAAATTCATCATGTTTGACACTGTTTTTATAGATAAACCATTTACAGTTATAAACAAGAAAATTAATTTTAAAGTAATCAAACTCCCATATGTCTTCAATCACTCCATAATATGCACTTGATGCATAAATTGGGATTTTTTCTTTAGCACTAAAAAATGCATTTCTTCTGCAAAAACCAATACACTACTATTCTAAACTGCACTTCTGTTTTCTTGAGCATTCGTATGAAATTTATATCCATTATAGTCATAACCGAACCATGTTATCACATGTAAACATGGACCACCCACTACCCATTTTAATGTCTCTGATACATATGAACTACCAAGGAAGGTATTTTTAAACCATGACACAATTTTTTTGTTGTGCTCATTCAAAATTCACATTTCTTTCTTATTTGGATGACATTGTTTCAACTCATTAATATGAAACATGATATATGGTTGAGCATTATCTATGTTATTCAAGATGTATGATTCTAACTTCTTCATCAGTTCATCTTTCAATGATTTGACTTTCAAGCCACGAATCACCTTTCCCTCATTATTAACTCGTTTATGGAGATATGGAGGAAAACCTATGTGTTTCCCCACTTCCACATAGCTCGTACAAAACTCTACAACATCCTCAAAAATATACTTTTTAATAATGGAGGCTTTTGGTTGATATGGATTCTTAACAAACACCTTCAATATTTTCAAATACATTTCAAAAGGATGCATCTAATGAAGATATACAGGTCCACAAATATTTATTTCTCAAACTAGATGAATCATTAAATGTACCACTATATAAAAAAAGTAGGAGGAAAATACATTTCCAATTGACAAAGTATACAAATTTAATCATTTTCCAAAATGTTCAAAGCATTCACATCAATGACTTTATTACAAATTGAATTGAAAAAATAACACAACTTCATTATAGTCTTTCTTACACGGATGAGAAATATTCCACCCAATGAAACTGGTAGAAGTTGTTGCATCATGACGAGACAATCAAGATATTTCATACCTATCAACATCAAGTCCTTCAATGATTCAATTTTTTTTTCATTTGACGAATATCCTTGAAGAACATTGATATCATGAAGACACTGAAAAGAGATAATTTTCTCTCTTTTGGATAATGTATGAAAAACCGGGGGAAGAATTGTTCATCTTCCATTATGAGTGGGTGATAACTCCAAACGTATTCCAATTGATAATAAGTTTAATCATGCATCCAACCCATATTTTGTCTTTATTTTAATATCTAATAATGTTTCAATCAAACTATCACATATATTCTTCTCCACATTCATGACATCAATATTATGTTTAACATCATGATACCTCCAATATGGTAGCTCAAAAAATATTGACCTTTACTTCCAAATATTTCTATCATTACCAGATTTATGTGTCTTTCCCAATGTCACATCAAGGATTTCCACCGTCTCAAAATAATGATCAAGGGATAAATGTTTTGGAGCAATATAAAATTATTGGGAGACATTGAATGCTTTTTTTATTCTTCTATAAGAGTGATCCATAGGAAAAAACTTTCGATGACCCATGTAAACTGTTTTACTCCCATGATGCTATTGAAAATATGAAGACTGTTGTTTGAAAATTGGACATGCTTTATTCCCTTTAACACAATATCCAGAGAAATTTCCATATGCTGGGAAGACATTTATAGTGAACAAAAGCACTGCATGTAGTTGAAAATTTCCCATTTTTTAAGAATCATACACCCTAATATAGACGCGCAACTGTCAGTTCTATCTCAATTTGTTATGCTACAAAATAGCGAATCATCTCTTCAATTCCATCAGAGTTACCATCTTGCGATTCATAATCATCAGTGACATTCCGTCAAGTTTCCCCATTCCAAATCCAAGGGTTATAATTTTTATTAAAACCATGAAAAATCATATGATCTTTTATCTCTCCACATTTCAACTTATTTATATTCAAGCATTTCAGGCATGGATAGAAAAAAAATTCACTACTTGCAACATTTCGTATAGAAAATTCCAAAAAGGCATCAACTCCTTTCTCATATTCATTGCTCATTAGATGTGCCATAATCAAACTTTGAATAATTATTACATATAAAAAATATAAAAATTATACATTATTTTATGATAAGACAAATATATGTTTATATAAAAAAATCATAATTTTAATGCAAAACTATAAGGCCCCAGCCTTATACCTTACTTAATCTTGAGTTATTACAAGATTACACATTGAGGATATATTTTGGTTTAGAGTTTTAGAGAATTAAAACATAAAAGTTTCATTACATTCCACATTTAAACAAAGTGGTTACATAAAATATA
Source organism: Viscum album (assembly GCA_963277665.1). Taxonomy (NCBI): domain Eukaryota; kingdom Viridiplantae; phylum Streptophyta; class Magnoliopsida; order Santalales; family Viscaceae; genus Viscum; species Viscum album. Next base: position 279,579,855 of record OY728120.1, on the reverse strand, counting down.
GTATTCACTTTTCCCATCAATGGAAACATATTTAAAATAAAACATGGATTCTTTCTTGACACTTCCTTGACACTTCCTTGACACTATCATCGTATCATTTACCATTCCCTTGACCTGTGAAAAACATTTCAAAAACATGGGATGAGCATAAAAAGCTCAGTAAGGGTTATAAAAAGTATGGAAAGGAAACATGAGTACATATATACATAAGAATGAAATCATACTTTACCCATAAAACATATGCTCTTTAACATACCTCATAAAATCATGAATAAATCATAGAAATCATAAGACATAAAGGTAACTTGAGGAATTCATAACATTCTTACGTAGGGAGTAACCCTCTTGGTTACGTTTGGAATACCCATCACAGTATATTCCTAAAATATTTTCATAGAAACCTCAACGTTTAACCCCTTCGGGTTACCCAATGCATCGGAGAGCAATATCGGGCTCACCCGCCCTTAGTTTATCACGAAACCACCCATCTTCATAACAATTCTCAAGAACCATAACATAATTGTATCACATAAAACATTCATAAAGGAAACATAACATTTCCACATTTCAATCACAAGATATCAATACAACACATTGATATAATAAAAACACTATGAAAACAATTTTCAATACCAAAATAAAATAAAAGTAAAATATGGTATTTATTTTTCTTTTAAAAAAATGTATGGCTTGTACAGGAAGTCGAAACTCAAATAATGGTCATGGAAATGGAAAAGTCATTGTCACCGCATACGTACGACAAAAACATTCCCTTTTTTCATTTATTAAAACGTGTCATATAAAAAAATATTCCTTTTGGATAAATGTATAAGTAAAAGGGGTTTATACACCGTATAAAATAAGGTTGTGTATAAAACTAAATATGCCTCAATAAAAGGTGATTGAGACGAAGTCCCATACCTCGGGTCCGACATGACTCGATCGTTCTTTAACCTCCTGAATAATAATCTTGAGTTAATTTCTACTTTCTTAATAACCTTTTTCATGTTCATTGTTCCTTTTATATCACTTATTACCATGTAATGAACACTATGTAATTATTTAAGTTAATAACGGTCATTTTAACGATCATTGGTACTTGAGTTGAAAATAAATTCATTATAATTACAAGTTGTTCATGTATCCATTATATCCAGAGTTATACTCATGATGTAGATATCATATATATCATATATATCTAGTATATACATGCATTTATAATATTACATAACGTTTAGAGCTAAGAAATGAAATGCATCATTCATGGAGACGGTAAGCCGTACGTACGCATGAACGCTACTTCCATTTCTATTTCATATTTAATGGAATTAAAAAATAATGATAAATAATAGTATTATAATTACAGTATTGTATCATATATAATATCATTCAATCTATCCTTTATACGTACCACATATGGTATTAACGAATCAAATCACTTTGAGGGGGAGGTAGTCCGCACTTCCTAAAATGAAGATATCGCGTTTACCCATGTTGGAAACCATAAATGTATACCATAAATGAAAAATACAGAAGCTTAAGTAAAACATAAACATATTATATACCATATATAAATATAGAGATACCTTAATGTCCACCTTTAAAGGTGTTATATGAGTGTTGAACAATCATCATTTCGTGAGGCAGAAATTCACCATCTACAGAAACAATATGTTCTTTAACCATTAGATGTAGGTGTGTGTAAGTGCTAATCAAATACTTCTTATAAGAAAATCCTAGTATATTTAAGATACTTGCGTTGTTACAAAAAAAATTAATAAAAAGAGTTTAGATGGTTGGAGAAGAAAAATAAAACATAAGAACACATGAGAAGACACTACCTTTAAATCGGGTAACTCGTTTTGATTTGAGATCAAAGGCTTCCTTGGGAAGACGTCTGCCCAATTTGAGGATTCTAAGAGTTATAGAGGGATTTTGAGAGACAAAATGGGCTGGGTTGGGCCGAGCCAAAGGCTTTGCAAGTGTGGTTAAGGTGGTAGAGGTGGGGGCCTTTTATAAGAGGAGATGAGGGGAACTCTTGGAAAGGTATAAAAGGTAACATTATATTCAAATGATTTTAAAATTTTAAAGGTCCCAAATTGATTTATTTCTAGTATAAGGTGATAAGGGTTCAAAATATACTCATACAATAGGTCTTTGACAAGTGTATGTTATAGTTTTAACATAATCTTTTCATTTTATTTAAATCCTTTATTAATGAGGTAACCGCTGCATAATCATGATGTCATAAATAATTTAATTTATTTAATTTCTAAAAATTATAAATAAAATATCAGGATGTAGGAAAATTTTTTAGTTTTCCAATGACTGTTTATAGTCAAAAGGCTGACTTGTATAACACCATGTAAAATTTTTTTTAGTAAAACAAATCATGTTTGTGTCATTTTTACTATAATTTAAATAAAAGGAATTACTGTCTTTATCTTACCCAAGTGGCTCAATGGGGTCCCAAAAATCAACCCATGGGTTTTCATGGTCGGAAATGACACATCCAATAAGGGCAGGACATGTGTCTATGTATTTTCATTTTATTATAATATTATTTTTTCCTTAAATTGCACTAATTACCTCTAGTCGCGATTAAAAACATAAAAGTTAATATTCACCAAAAAATTATTTTAATCCCATTGAACAAAATTTTACTTCTTAATGACAACCACGTATTTTGGATTTTTTAAATTCAAAACAGAGAGGTGGTAAAATTTCATTTAAACAAAAAATCAGTTTTTTAAGTACCACTTAGTGGTTTCACAATTCATCAAAAATTAATGTTTTTCAGAAAAATACAAAAACTTCACTCTAAGGTATATTTGATATTCCAAATTTAAAAATGATTTCTATTTTACAAAATTAAAATCATATAAGTTACATTAATTAATTTAATAGTTATTTCCCGCTATCAGAGCAAATAGCTTGTTTTTATGAAACAATAAGTATCAAATGATTGACACTAGTTTAAGTCCAATTTCAGGGTGAAATTAATTACAACTACCACTATTGGATTAAATGGTAAAACTATATTCTAATTTCACTTTAAAACCCATTGAAAAGATAATCTAAAAATATAAATAAATTAGATGAAAAAGTAGTTTTGATGTAAAATGCAGTATTTTTCACTATTCATTAAAAATGAACATTGTCAGAAAAATATCAAAAAATTATCCATTGTAAATTTAAATGTCCCAATCATAAATAATAAGTTTATTTTGAAAAATATAGCTTATAAAATTGTCAAAATATAGATTTTAAAAATGCTTTGCCTTCAAAGGGCAGTAAAACAATCTTTTAAAAATATTAGTGTATTCCATGCTTAAGATTGGATTTATTATCATTTTAAGCCTCTAAAACACTATCTAATTCATTAATAGACGTAAATAAAAAATATATATTATTCATTACATACTTGGTATGTTAAATACTTCCCCCCTTTAGAAAATTGTGTCCCCGCATTTTATTTACTTATCGAATAAGTGGGGGTATTTAGCCCTCATTGCATTTTCATATTCCCATGTTGCCTCTTCAATCATGTGGTTTTTCCAAAAAACCATTACTTGATGAATCACCTTATTCTGTAACACTTTCTCCCTATGGTAAAGAATCTGTACCGGTTGTTCCTCATAAGATAGGTTCTCTTCCAGCTGAACTACATCTGGACTCAAAACATGAGATTGATCTGGCATATAATTTCTCAACATCAAAACATGAAAAACATTGTGTACCTGAGATAAACTTGGAGGTAAAGCCACTCGGTATGCAACTGATCCAACTCTCTCCAGAATTTCATATGGTCCAATGAACCTTGGACTCAGCTCTCCTTTCTTACCAAATTGCATCACACTTTTCCACGGAGAATCTTTGAGAAAAACATGATCACCTACCTCGAAAGATAGATCCTTCCTCCGGTTATCAGCATAACTCTTCTGCCTGCTCTGAACTGTTCTCATGTGTTTCTGTATCAGCTGAACTTTTTCTACCAACTCTTCTACCAATTCTGGTCCCATCAACTTCATTTCACCCACTTCATCCCAGAAAGCTGGAGTTCGACACCGCTTCCCCTATAATGCCTCAAATGGTTCCATCTGTATACTGGAATGAAAACTGTTATTATATGAAAACTCAACCAAACAAAGATGTTAGTCCCAACTTCCCTGATAATCCATCAAACAAGCACATAGCATATCTTCCAAAGTCTGAATTTTTCGTTCTGATTTCCCATCTGATTGAGGATGAAAAGATGTACTAAAATTTAATTCAGTACCCAATGACTTCTGAAGGCCTTTCCAAAAGTTAGAAGTGAACCTGGGATCACGATCAAATACAATGGAGAGAGGAACTCCATGTAACCTGACTATCTCTTTAAGATACAAACTGGAAAGTTGATCTCGGGAAAAAGTATCCCGTATAGCATGGAAATGAGCATATTTAGTCAAGAAATCAACAATAACCCAGATTGCATTATTACCTCGAGTTGTCTTCAGAAATACCACAACGAAGTCCATTGATATATTTTTTCCATTTTCGTTCTGGTACTGGTAAAGGCTGAATCATCCCTTTCGGTAACTGTCACTCTGATTTAACCTATTCACAAGTCAAACACTTCACTGTAAAATCAGCGATATCTTGTTTCATTCCATCCCACTAGTAATACTCCCGCAGATCACTGTACATATTAGTACTGCCAGGATGAACTGAAAACGTGGAACTATGAGCCTAAAATAACAACTCATTCTTTAACTGTGAATCACTAGGCACACACAATCTCTTCCCAAACCTCAAAACACAATCGTTATCAATGTTGAATTCAGGAAACATACCCTTCTGAACAAGCTCTACCTTTTTATGAAACTCACTATCTTGCTTCTGTGATTGCTTGATTCTGTCTGATAGAGAAGATTTCACTGATACCTGAAAAATATAGAAGAACATCCTGCACTAAAATATTCTATGCCAAAGTTTATCAAATCCTTAATGAAAGGATCATGTTCCAAACGCAACATTGTTAATGAAGCATTAATCTTTCGACTCAAAGCATCAGCCACATTATTTTCTTTTCCCGGATGGTAATGAATTGTACAATCATAATCATTGATTAATTCTAGCCATCTCCTCTGTCTCATGTTTAATTCTTTCTGAGTGAATATATACTTTAAACTTTTTTGATCGGTATATATTTCACACTTTACTCCATACAAATGATGCCTCCAAATATTTAAAGCAAAAACAATAGCAGCTAATTCTAAATCATGGGTAGGATAATTTACCTCATGAGTTTTCAACTGACGTGAAGCATAAGCAATTACCCGATCATTCTACATTAGGACACAACCAAGTCCTTTCAATGAAGAATCACTGTAGATTACAAACTAACCATTCCTAGAAGGTAGTGCCAAAACTGGAGCATTCACCAATCTTCTTTTCAATTCCTGAAAACAATCATCAAATTCTTTTTTCCAGATAAACATAACACCCTTCCGAGTTAGAATAGTCATTGGAATAGATAACCATGAAAAATTTATAACAAACCTTTGGTAATAGCCTACCAAACCAAGGAATCTATGAATCATAGTTACATTTCTGGGTCTTTTCCATTCTTCAAAAACCATTGTATTTAGAGGATCAATAGTTATCCCATCTTTAGAAACAATGTGACCAAGGAAAGAAATTTTTTTCAACCAAAACTCACACTTGCTGAATTTCCCATACAATTTCTTTTCTTTTAAGGTTTGCAAAATAACCCTAAAATGTCATTGATTCTCCTCTTTACTTTTAGAAAACACCAAAATATCATCAATAACACAACCACCATTTATCACCTGATTCAAATGATCCATCAATGCAGTAAACTGCTCAATTATGATTCTGACCATCTCAGTATGCTGATTCGGAAGGACATTTCCCTCAGTATTCCTTCCCAAAAAAGCTTATTTGTTTCCTCTATGAAAAATCATTCTGAACAAACATGTCTTAGTTGAAGCAACATGGTAATCTTCAAATGCTATATCATTTCAATTTGACCAAAAAAAAATATATTTTTGGATAATCATATAATAGAATTCTAACTCCTAAAGTTATCTAAACTGACCTCTGATACCAACTATAAGGCCCCAGCCTTAAACCTTACATAATCTTGAGTTATTACAAGATTACACATTGAGGATATTTTCAGGTTTAGAGTTTTATAGAATTAGATAATAAAACTTTCTTTACATTCCACATTTAAAAAAAGTGGTTATATAAAAGATAGTATTCGTTTTTCCCATCAACGGAAACATATTTACAATAAAACTTGGATTCTTCCTTGACACTATCATCATATCATGTACCATTCCCTTAACCTAGGAAAAACATTTCAAAAACATGGGATTAGCATAAAAATCTCAGTAAGGGTTGTAAAAAGTATGGAAAGGAAACATGAGTACATATATACATAAGAATGAGGTCATACTTTACCCATAAAACATAATCTCTTTAACATACCTCATAAAATCATGAATAAATCATAGAAATCATAAGAAATAAAGATAACTTGAGGCATTCATAACATTCTTACGTAGGGAGTAACCATCCTAGTAACGTTTGGAATACCCATCACAGTATATTCCCAAAATCCTTTCAGAGAAACCTCAGCGTTTTACCCATTCACGATACCCAATGCATTGGAGAGCTATATCGGGCTCACTTGCCCTTAGTTTATCAAGGAACCACCCATCATCATAACAATTACCATGAAACATAACATAATAGTATCACATAAAACATGCATAAAGGAAACATAACATTTCCTCATTTTAATCAGAAGATATCAATACAACACATTGATATAATAAAAACACTATGAAAACCATTTTTAATACCAAAATAAAATAAAAGTAAAACATGGTATTTATTTTTCTATTAAAAAAATGTATGGCTGGTAGAGTAATCTGAAACTCAAATAATGGTCTTGGCGGCATAGAAGTCGTTGTCACCGCATATGTACGACAAAAACATTCCCTTTTGTTGTTTAGTAAAAAGTTTCATATAAAAAAATATTCCTTCTGGATAAACATAACAGTCAAAGCAGTTTATACACCGTATAAAAGAGGGTTGTGTATAAAACAAAATATGTCTCAATGAAAGGAGATTGAGACGAAGTCCCATACCTTGGGTCCGACATGACTTAATTGTTCTTTAACCTCCTGAATAATAATCTTGAGTTAATTTCTACTTGCTTAGGAACCTTTTTCAAGTTCATTATTCCTTTTATATCACTTATTACCATGTCATGAATACTATGTAATTATTTATGTTAATAACAGTCGTTTTAACGATCATTGGTAATTGAGTCAAAAATAAACTCTTTATAATTAAAAGTTGTTCATGTATCCAATATATCCAGAGTTATACTCATGATGTAGATATCATATATATCATATATATCTAGTATATACATGCATTTATAATATTACATAACGTTTAGAGGTAATAAATGAAATGCATCGTTCATGGAGACGGTAAGTTGTACGTACGCAAGAACGCTATTTCCATTTCTATTTCATATTTAATGGAATTAAAATATAATGATAAATAATAGTATTATAATTCCAGTATTGTATCGTATATAATATCTTTAAATCTATCCTTTATACGTACCACATATGGTATTAACGAATCAAATCACTTTAAGGGGGCGGTAGTCCACACTTCATAAAATGAAGATATCGTGTTTACCCATAATGGAAACCATAAAGGTATGCCATAAATGAAAAATACAGAAGCTTAAGTAACACATAAATATATTACATACCATATATAAATATAGTTACATCTTATTGGACACCTTTAAAAGAGTTATATGAGTGTTGAACAATCATCATTTCGTGAGGCAGAAATTCATCATCCACAGAAACAGTATGTTCTTTAACCATTAGATGTAGGTGTGTGTAAGTGTAGCTTGAATATTTATTAAACGACATAATAGTATATTTATGATACTGGTGTTGATACAAAAAAAGGAATAAAAATAGTGTAGAGGGTTGGAGAAGCAAAATAAAACATAAGAACACAAGAGAAGACACTACCTTTAAATCGGGTAACTCTTTTTGATTCGAGATCAAAGGCTTTCTTGGGAAGACTTCTGCCCAAAGTGAGGCTTCTAAGAGTTATAGAGGGATGTGGAGAGACAACATGGGCAGGGGTTGGCCGAGAAAAAGTCTTTGGAAGTGTGGGTAAGGTGGTATAGGTGGGGGCCTTTTATAAGAGGAGAGGAGGGGCACTTTTGGAATGGTATAAAAGGTTACTTTATTTTCAAATGAGATTCAGATTTTAAAGGTCCCAAATTGATGTGTTTATAGGATAAGGTGATAAGGGTTCGAAATATACTAATCCAATAGGTATTTTACAAGTGTAAGTTATTGTTTTAACATTATCTTTTCATTTTATTTAAATCCTTTATTAATGAGGTAATCGCTGCATCATCATGATGTCATAAATAATTTAATTTATTTAACGTCTAAAAATTATAAAACAAATATCATGATGTAGTAAATCTTTTTATCTTTCCAATTACTAATTATAGTCAAAATTATGACTTGTATAACCCCATATAAAAATTGTTTTAGTAAAACAACTCATGTTTGTGTCATTTTTACTTTTACTTTAAATAAAAGGAATTAATGTCTTTATCATACCCAAGTGGAACCATGGGGTCCAAAAAATCTACCCATGGGTTGTATTGGTTGGCAATGACACATCCAATAAGGGTAGGACATGTGTCTAGGTATTTTCATTTTATTATAATATCATTTTTTCCTTAAATTGCACTAATTACCTCTAATTCCGATTAAAAACTTAAAAGTTACTATTTACCAAAAAAATTATTTTAATCCCATTGAACCGCATTTTACTTCTTAATGAAAACCATGTATGTCGGATTTCTGAAATTCAAAACTCAGAGGTAAAATTTCATTTAAACAAAAAATCTATTTTTTAAGTACCACTTAGTGGTTTCACTATTCATCAAAAATTGAAGTTTTTCAGAAAAATACCAAAACATCATCTGAAGATATATTTTATATTCCAAATTCAAAAATGATGTCTATTATAAAAATTCAAAACATATAAGTTACATTAATTAATTTAATAATTAATTCCCGTTGTCATAGCAAATATCGTGTTTTTATGAAACAATAAGTATCAAAAGATTGACACTAGTTTAAGTCCAATTTCTAAGTGAAATTAATTTCAAAGACCACTATTGGTTTAAATGGTAAAAATATATTCTAATTTAACTTTAAAACCAATTAAAAAGATAATCTAACCATATAATTAAATTTGATGAAAAAGCAGTTTTGTTGTAAAATGTCGTATTTTCACTATTCATTAAAAAATGAACATTGTCAGAAAAATACCAAAAAAATATCCATTGTAAATTTCAATGTCCCAATAATAAAGAATAAGTTAATTTTGACAAATATAGCTTATAAAATTGTCAAAAGATAGATTTTAAAAATGGGTTTCCATCAAAAGGCAGTAAAATAATATTTTAAAAATATTAGTGTGTTTCATGCTTAAGATTGGATTCATTCTCATTTTAATCCTCTAAAACACTATCTAATTCATTAATAAATATAGATAAAAAAATATCTATTATTCATTACTTAGATGGGATGTTACAAAAACAATTTTGAAATATAAAACAAATCTATGCATATTTAAACAAATATGCTTGAATATGATTTTAATAAGAAAATATAGTTAGATATAACTGTTTTAAATTTATATTGGAACCTTTCTTCTTAAGGATCACAAAGAATACATCCTGGTGCAACTGGATACCAAATTAACCCTTCTGTAAAAAATAAATATGAAGTATAGATATTAAAATATGTATACATTCACTACTGAAAAATATATAGATACTAACAACATGAATCCTCTGGACAACCCCCAATCCCCTGGACACCACCCCCACCCCTTGGTCATCACCCCACCCCCTAGGACATCACCCCCAACCCATGGACACCCATACTCACATGTAAAACACCCCCACCCCCTTGGACACCAATCCCACCCCCTTGGACACCACCCCCACCCCCTTGGACACCACCCCACCCCCTTGGACACCCCCTAGACACCACCACCCCTTTGGACAGCCCCCCCCCCCACCCTCTGGACACCACCCCCACCCCCTTGGACACCCTCAACCCATCCTAATAACCCTAGAACACATCGATTAAAATTAAACTGTCAATTATAAATGACCAAACATCCCTAAAAATAGATGGAATGAAGGAGATGCAGAAGTGGAAGAAAAAGAAACAAAGAAAAAAAGAATAAAGGAAGAAGAACATAGAATAAGTAACATATTTATGGAAATTCCATGGAAGCAATGAAGACCATGGGGACTCTAATAGTTGATAGAAAATGGGAGAAAATGGGGTAAACCTGAGAATTAAATCAAATTTAAAATAAAAACTCATATGGAGAAAATCACAATGTAAAGACAATCATCATGGCACAATGGGGTCAGGATAACTGCGCATCTTTAAAAACCACGACATGGTCTCCCCCATAACCCATACTTTTCCAATAGTCAATGACTGGTGAAAATATATATAACTAAATAGAATCATATTTCAACACTAATATCCATGAAAAAATACAGTCATCATTTTATAATCTCACAAAACACGATGCAATAGTCTATCCCAATTGACACATATCCCCAACACCCTTGGACACCCCTCGACACCACCACCCCCTTGGACAGCCCCCCACCCCCTGGACACCACCCCCACCCCCTTAGACACCCCATGTACACCACAACCCCATTGAAAACCCCCACCCCTCTGAACAGCCCCCACCCCTTGGACAGCCCCCCCCCCCCCCCACCTCAATACATCACGCCCCACCCCTTTGGACACCCCCACCCCTCCTTGACACCACCACTATATCCTACCGCCTTGGACACCCCCTGGATAGCCCCAACCCTTTGGACAGCCCCCAGACTACCCCCCAAACACTATGGATATCCCCCACCCCCATGGACACCCCCACCCACCCCCTTCGACACCCCCACCCCTTGGACCCCCCACCTCCATTGACCCCCTGGACACCCCCAACCCTCTGGAGAACCCCCCCCCCCCCCGAACCCTCTAGACACCACCCCACCCCCTTGGACACCCCCGGAACACCTCCACCCCCTTGGATGTCCCCCCACCCCTCTGGATTGCCCCCCACACTGCGGACAACCCCCACCCCTCTAGATAACCCCTACCCCCATGGACTCCCCCAATCATCATAATAACCCTAGAACACGTCAATTACTATTAAACCATCAATTTAGAAATGTCCAAACATACCTAATAATTGAAGGAATGAAGGAGAATAAGAAGTGGACATAAAATAAAAAAAGAAAATAATAATAAAGGAATAATAACCTGGAATAAGTAACTTATTTAAAGAAATTCCATGGAATCCATGGAAACCATGGAGCCTCCGATGGTTGAATGAAAATTGAAGAAAATTGAGTAAACATGAGAATCAAATAGAATTTAAAATAAAAACTCAGATTGAGAAAATCACAGTGTAAAGCCTATCCGCACAACACAATGGGGTTAGGATAACTGCGCATCTTTGAAAACCACGACATGGTCTCCCCCATAACCCATAATTTTCTCATAGTCAATGAAACTTCAAAATATATATAACCAAATAGAATCATATTGCAAACCCCCTCATCTTTTCATAATGCATGAATCCCTAAAAATCATAGTGTAATCCTCAAACATAGACTGTACCAACCCCCTTGGACACCACCCTGCACCACCTCGGACACCACCCCCACCCCCTTAGACAACACTAATATATTATAGCCTAATATTGATGAAACAAAACAATCATCATATCATAATATCACAAACCACGATGCAATAGTCAATCCAAACTGACACTTATCCCCCTTCCCCTTGGACACCAACCACACCCCTTGGACAACCCCTGGACACCACCTCCCCCTGGGACAACCCCCCAACCCCATTGGACACCCCATCGACACCACCACCCACTTGGATGCCCCCACCCCCTTGGACACCCCTTAGACACCACCACCCCCTTGGACAACCCCCACCCCTCTGGATAGTACCCCACCACCTGGATAACCCCCACACCTCTAGACGGGCCCCTCCCCCATCCCCTTGGACACCCCACCCCTCCTGGACACCCCACCCCTCGTCAACCCCACCCCCACCTCCTACCCCCTTGGAAACCCCCTAGAAACCCCAACCCTCTGTACAATCCTCTCGGACAACCCACCCAACCCTCTGGACAGGCCCCCACACCCTTGGACAGCCCCCACCCCCTTCGCCACCCCCACCTCCTTAGACCCCCCACCCCATAGACACACCCCTGTAATGCCCCCCACCCACCTCCTTGTACACCCTGGACAACCCCCAACACTCTGGAAATCCCCCCAAACCCTCTGGAAACCACCACCACCCACATGGACACCCCCTAGACACCACCACCCCCTTGGACAGCTCCCCACAACTCTGGACCACCCCCACCCCTTGGACAACCCCCACCCCTCTAGACAGCTGCACCCCCTTGGACACCCCACCCCTCCTGGACACCACCCCACCCCTACCCCCTTGGAATCCCCCCTAGACACCGCCTAACCCTCTGGACAGGCCCCCCCCGGACAACCCCCCAAACCCTATGGACAGGCCCCCACCCCCTTCGACACCCCCACCCCCATGGACCCCCCCCCCCCCCACACACACACACCCCTGGACTTCCCCCCCCCCCCCCCCACCTCAATGGACACCCTGGATAGCCCCTAACCCTCTAGATAGCCCCCAAACCCTCTGGACATCCCCCACCCCCCTTTGATAGCCCCACCACCACCTGGACACCTCCCCACCCCCTTTGACATCTCCTGTATCCCCTTGGATACCCCAACCCCCTTGGATAGCCCCTCACCCCCTTGGACACCCCCACATGACACCCCCTGAACATCCCCACCGAACTGGACCGCCCACCGAACCCCATGGACACCCCCACCCACTTGCACATCCCCCGCCCCCTTAGAAACCCCATGTACGTGCACACACGTGATAGAACACACAAAAATTGTAAACATTCATGATATCACTTAAATTGTTTTATTTTACCAGAAAATAATTTAGCATGGTATATATGAACACTGTGAAACTAACCATGATATCAAGAACAAAGAAAAATAACATCTCAAAAAATTAGTTTAGGGCATCGCATAAAATAACTGAAAAGAAATCGTGTGAGGCTTACTTGAGTGTTGTGAGTTGACCTAATAGATCTGATAATAATAAATATGAAGAATGATGTTGGCAAAAAGAGGCTTGAGGGCACGACTTTGACGAATCGATTCTAGGTTTTCTGCGCGAGAGAGACGATTCGCAGGTCGCCCGATCGACGAAAATAGAATAATTGCATACGGGGTGAGATAAATCATATTAATGATTAAGCACGTCGGTTATTTAAATACCGACGTGGTAAAATATTTTTTTAAATTTTCATATCATCTATTATTTAATAACTGATGTAGAAAACAATTTATCACATTGGTTATTATATAACCGACGTGATATATGTTGCTTTATGCCGACGTGATAAATTTATGAGATTGGCTTTATCACGTCGATTTTTTATAATGGATGTGGTAAAGCACTGAGCTTCCCATTATCAAGTTGGTTTTTTATAACCGACGAGATAAATCGCCGGGATTTCCATTATCACATCAATTATAAAATAACCAACTTGATAAAATGCGCCAGATTCGACTGTCACGCTGGTTATTGAATAACTGACATTGAAAAGCTAATCTCCGTATATTTTACTTCAGTTTTAAAATAACCGATGTAAAATATGGATCCTGATCGATATATCACATCGGTTATAAAATAACTAACATGATATATCGATCATTATAGCTTTGCACGTCGACTATATAGAATTGACGCGAAAATTGCCGATGTGTTAAACGTTTTTTAAACTTTTGAAGTCCAACTTATCAGTGGATACAACACTGTCATTATTGTATCTCTAATAATTATAATTATATTTATTTTTTTATTTTAGCTTATGATAACTAGCTTCAGCATTCTATTTCCATTTTCACTAACAATAATTAATTTCACATAAATCATTATTATTTATCCAATCCTTTCTCATGTTTCCTCTATTAACATATTGATCATTATAATGGGGTTTCCTAAATAATGTCTTATTTTTTGAAATTGTTTTAAATCATTTGAAAAAATGGGAAATATATTAGTCACCATCAGTAAGGGATTATTCATTAATTGAAAATACAACTTGAATTTTCTCCCATTGTTTTGAGGTAGTAGATTTGGAGGCTAAAAATCTCATTTTTTATTTCATCCTCCCCTTCTCTGTCGAATTTATGTTATTCCTAATACATCATCATTTTTCCTATAAGGTACCCAATAGGTTACTTACTAACATCACATGATTATATGATTGATACATAGGCTCATCTCCATATACATCGAAGGATCCTCAATAGGAGAATCAATTGATCCTTATATGAAATAGGTTTTCTTAGTGAGTGAATTTTATGCATGATTTCATTGAACCCGAGATACATGACTGAAATAGGGTCTTCATACTTCATATTGAAAGTATAATATTTAACATTATAATTATTTAAGTGAATTTCATTTACATTATACGTACCCTCATTTGAAACAGATAAAGATTCCCTAATTTCATAATAACATTTACTTGTATATATTATATTAAATTATTCATCACCCAAAGCATAATAAGAAGCATTAATAGCTTTATAATAATTATTATAAGAATTTATAGTTATGCCTCTACATGAAAATATATTATTTTGAGATAATTTATTTTGATCTTCAATTAATATCAAGATATCAAACCCATTCTCTCTAGATGAAATTTCATTTTTATTTTACATTGAGCATAGTTAGTTCCATTATAATAAAGAGGTTTTTCAAAAGAAGTGCCATCTTGTCTATTCTATATAAATAACTAAATTTTGAAATAATAGAAGTTCAATATATTTAAAGGATCCGTTAATCACAGATGGATGATAATTATAAAATCCTTAGATACCAAGTTTTGGTCATTGTAAGTAATTCAATAAGAGGTTGAATTGAGTACATAA
The DNA here is from genome assembly GCA_963277665.1 of Viscum album. Classification (NCBI taxonomy): domain Eukaryota; kingdom Viridiplantae; phylum Streptophyta; class Magnoliopsida; order Santalales; family Viscaceae; genus Viscum; species Viscum album. The sequence goes on along the minus strand of OY728120.1, from coordinate 279,564,662 downwards.
TACAATTTATATTAAAAAAAGTAAAAATTAAATTACTAATTAAAATAAATTCACCCAATTAATAATAAAATAAATCTAATATAAGTTTGATCTGATATAATATCTCTCAATTCATTATTAGACCCCATTTAAGATAATATTTGAAATTACTTTAATGTTTGAAATTTATTTACACAATCCAATCCTTTGTATGTAAACTGGTAATTGTTAAATATTAAAGTATGTATTCTTTATAATTTAAATAAAATACTGTTTATTCATTCATACAAATAAAAATAATACAATGAAATAAATTTGGGTTTCGGTCTCAAGAAATTGCTTAATCAATTCCAAATGGAAAACACCTACTGCGACGTTGATTGTTATAACAAATAATATAACCCACAACCTATTTTGAGTATACACACAATAGCATATATTTTCCAATATCCAAACCTTTTATATTGATATTTATTTGGGAATTACGATAGAATTCACATGTGGACTTATTCCATAATTTATGTGGGTATGTAGCTAATGAATATTTGAGAAAATATCGTGTATTCTCTAGTTCAATCATATGAGTCAGTTTTTGTAGATAAATAGATAAAACTACAAACGTCCTAAAATTGAAATAAAAAATAGCTATAGAAAATATGAAAAGATATCGAAATGATGTTTTGTGTTGTTAGTAAATATCCAAGTGCTCAAGAGTCCTCAAGTTTTGATGGGGATGAGATCAAACTGATGTCCATGAATGTGATGGAAAATAGAATTTCATGGCATTTTATATTTTGTATTATGATTTTATGTATATCTTCTCTTGATATAGTGTGATAAAGGAACATAATATTTGATGTTTTCTATGATTTCAATGTCGTATATCATCTAGTGTCGAACTTGTCTTTTCTCACTCAGAATGATCAATCAATATATTAAGCTATCATACCTAAGAGGCAGTTTCCCATAAATATAAATCTCTATAGTTTTGAATACCTATTGAAGAACATCCATAATTATTTCCTGGATCCTCTAACTGAACACCCAACTTATCTCAAATTTTAATATATAATAGTTAGTGGATAATAATATACCCACTGCATTACCTATTAAAAACTAACCACTCAAATAATTTAATTCGAATGTAGTTGAACTAAAATGGTAAAAAGGATGATTCTATAATGGTCAAATAGTAGCGTAATTAGAGCTGTGTAGCTAAACAAATGTTACCTTGTCAAGAAATATCTCATTTTATAGTATAATGTCTTACTATAGAATACCTAATGATAGTAAATTCTATCAGTGGTAGAGTTTTGGGGATGGCATATTCTGGCGGTTCATATTCTAGTTGTTGCAAACTAATGATGGTGGTGAATGTCTTGTAGTAGTAGAATATGGAAGTAGCGTATTTTGGTGGTGGTAGGACTTTGGAAATGGAATGGATCTAGAGGAGGTATTCATGATGTTTCTAAATCACTTACTGGGATATGGTTGAACTAATGATGGAACTTTTCATCACTTTGCCAATTTTTCTTCAAAATTATTATTTACAAAAAATACATAGTATCATGAAACATTAATTTTATTTGAAAAAAATAAACATGATTCATGAGCTTTAAAACAAGATGGTTCAAACAATATTAAATAAATAAATATATTGGTGTTTTATTTATTATTATCAAATGGCTATAGAAAATATTTCTATATAGCTCCAAAATAATTTATATAAAATATAATTAAAAAATATTTGGGTATTTTTGAGTGTAAATATATTTTACACACATAAAAATATATATATGTTGAAAAAAAACATTTATTCAATCTATTATTTTCCAATTATGTAAAAAACCAGGGAGGAAATATTAGAAAAATTTCATTTTATTAGTTAACACATAAATATTAAAGTCACAATATCATTATAAAATATTGAACAATAGTAGTGAATGATATTATTTCAAAAAACTTTAGGGTCACAACAAATATAATTTTCATAAATTATGATATTTTTTGAAGTATACTATTAAAAAATGTAATAATGGTGTATGTGTATTTTATAATATTATCATTTTCATTTATAATTCATATTAACTACTTAAATAAGGAAATATTTTGAGAATATTAGACATAGTTATTGAAAATAATATAAAAAATATGGGAATTATTTTTTTTAGTGAAGAGTGATCACAACACGTGATCACATAATTTTTTATGTAATGACATGAAATTAACGATAACGACTTATTAAAATATTTTTTATGTAATGTTTATATCATTTTTTAGGTGATTTTTTTAATATTGGAATTATTTTATTAATTATTTCATCCACTATTAATCTTAGTGTGATATCTTTTTGGATTGTAAATCCTCCTAGTAATTTATAAACTTATTTTTTCGTCTATTTGATCTTTCTAATTTAATTGATCGTTCTCATCAAACTACATGATAGATGTAAAAAAACACATAATAATATAACATTATAGTAAACATGTAATTTGATAAAACTATGGGGTATCTATGTGATATTATCAAATTAATATTCGTTCTTTTAGGGGTACAAAGATATACTAATCATTCAAGGATACCCATAGTCTTGTATTATCATTTCGTTGACTGAAGAAGTGAAATTCATAATGACATTATGATGTTAGTATGAATTTAATATTATTTACATTTTATTTGAAAAAACTTATTTGAAATAGAATGCAACACTATTACATTGTATGATTCTTATATAAAAGTTATTCATGACTTATAATTTAATATTTATTTTTTAAATATTTATATAAATATTTTTTTATGAAATTTAATCATAAATCTTTTTAGTGAATGAAAATATAAATTTATTTTTCAGTATAAATGTACTAAAACATAGTTTCTAAGGATTTTTTCCAAACATAGCCAAAATATATATCATTTTATGATGTTTAATTTTCTAAAATTGGTTTTTTTATATTTAAGGGAAAATATATAATTTTATTCATGAGGAAACATAGTTAAATGGAATGATAATTATTTTATAGAACCTAATATATACTTATTTTGTGATTAATGACATGGTATAAGTGTTTCTTGTAATAATATAATAATGGATTACAAAAACAAATCTTTAACTCACTAATATAATAATCTTGATTCAGTAATTTAACTACAACAACTAGTTTTATGGAATAATATATGCACCAATTATTAAAATTTCGATCCATCAAAAAATAATTTTTTAAACCCTATATTATTTATTAGCCCTATTTTTATTTATTTTAATAAAAATAAAACTCAGATTGAATCAACATTAGGTATTAAATTTATATTTTTAAAAAATATTTTTCTTACTAATTTAAGTGATTTCATTCAAAAAATTTAATATTTCAATTTTTCCCAAAATGACACAAATAACATTGCTTTTATTTGTGGTTATAATATTTGATTGGTATTATAATAATAATAAATACAATATTTATAATGTATCATTGTTATATTAATTATTTTATTCAATAATTTATGTTTTAATATTTAAAAAACATTAATTATTATTATTTTTTGTTGGGTTGTTTGATTTTAATGAATATTATTCAAAAGTATTAGGATATTTTTTAAAAAATTTGTGCTTATTTTACCTTGAAATATACATGGCACTATTTTATTTTTATTTAACAAGTTTTGATTTTATGATTTTCATTAACCATTAGAATATAGTCTCATCCAATTTTTTCTTTTCAACAGTAAATGAGTTTTAAAGTATTTTTATCGTGGGTTATAAATCATTCACAAAAATATATTTTTTTATAAGAAACTATTATAATTTTAAAATCTATTATTATTTTAATTTGAAACTATTTTACGGTGGTTGAGTTGAGCTTTATCATTTTTCCCATTTTTATGTAATGTAATTTTGTAGTTCTAAAAAAATCATTGATTAAGGATTCCATATATCATCACTAATTTAAATTTAGTAAATCACAAAATATTAAAAAATGGGAAAAATTATCTTCTTATTAAGAGATGAAAATGATAAAAATGATGAAATATTAAAATAAAATTTTATAGTAGCACGTAAAATATTAAAAAAATATGCGAGTGTGTCTAGAAAGTGAGGTATCGTTTGATGTATCCAATGAAATTAGATTATTATATTAAATTTTATTGCCTATTTATTTTTTGATGATTATTATTATGTTATTATGGCTTGAGGAATCATATTCATACATGTATTTAGCATTCCATAGAATTTATATTGTCTTTTTACCCACCAAATATTTAATTGTTTTGTGGATGGAGTTTAAGAATTTTTGTGTAACACTTTGGTCCCGATGATAGCATAGACACCCCGCCATAACATGGTTGTCATGTCCTGGACCGCAAGGTACCACGAGTTGCCCCGCTGACACATGCTCCCCACTCTAGGGCTCACCCACATGCTCGAACTGGTCATCTGACTAATAATTGTCCACACAGACAAACACATGTCCATCATAGTGTGCTTTATTCTCACTCACACACACTATGAGAAACTTCCTAGAAGGTTCCCCATCCTGATGACTATTCCAAGACAAGCAATCTTAATTGTATAGTTCTAATCTGGCATGATCCTAAAATGTAAGGTTCACCTTATTGACATGAGTCATATAATTTTTTTATTTAACATTTTATCATTCTAGGGTGTTATAATCACCCCCCTTATTTAGAGTACAACATCCTCATTGTGGGAGCTACATATCAACTCAGGAAATGCACCACACATATGACTGGGTACCACCATTGAGACAAAATATAACAACTGGATCCTAGGGATAGAACATACACCTCGCCTTAACATGGCTTTCGCGTCCTGGCCCACCGGGTATCACCACATTCCACGCAGACATGGGATCCCCATCGTAGGGACCACCCATATGTGTGAACGTGTCATCTAACAAATAATAGTCCCCACAATCCTACCCATGTCCTTCCCAGTGTGCTTTGACTTCACTCACTCACACCTGGGGAAACATCCTTGAATTTCACCCATCCTAATTACTACTTCAGGCCATGCATGCTTACCTGCAGAGTTCTAATCAGGAGGCTCCAGAAAAGGAAGGTGAATCTTCCTGACCTGAGTTATATAATTTAGAAATTTATCCGTTAATCATTCGTGGTTGTCACATTTTTCATAAATTTTGAATGTGTATAATGAAACATAAATAATTAGGTTATTTAATGTAATTAACAATGAAATATATATCGAAAAAATAATAAACAATCGACCATCATAATTTTACATCAAACCCTAATGTGATAACACATCAAAAGTGATATATCACTTGGAGTCATGTGCACTCCAAGATCACTAGAGGCCAACATCAAGTAGTGGGTAACTAATATTATTCTTTGGGTTGAGGTTTTACCTATCATGATGCATAAAATTAGAATAAAAAAATATAGGAATATAAATAACATGTAATTGTTGAATACACCATTATCAAGTTAATAATATTAAATTAATATACCAACAAGCTCACAAATATCTCACATTAGCCCAATTAGAAAGAATATATCCCACAAGAAAAAAATATAGAATGTAAAATTGACGTAGAACCAAAATTAATTAGAGGTCAGAACATTCCATACAACTCTAAATGATCACATTATCATCTCCACAATGTCATAATAAATCTAGTCCCAACTATAGAGGCCTCTTAACTTTCCATGAAATTCCATGCATGTAATTAGTATGTACATGAGTAGTATATATATAGTATGAGAGAATATAATACTTAGTTGAAGTCAATGAACACCCTTATATCAATGATAAAATGTTTTTATACATAATAATAGTGTAAATAATAAAATGATTTAATAAATTTCATTTTTAGTATATAACAAATTGTATGTGAAAAGGAAGTCACTAATAAAAACGAAACCACATACATATAATAATGGTATTTTGGCATCATGAAACACATACCATATCTCATCATGTAACACTGACAAAAAATAATTCCAACCATGGGAAAAGAAAAAACAAATCATGGAATATGATGTCCATTCCACCACATAATATTATATAGATCTGGCACCTTAGGGCCAACCATCTCATATGCTCACGTATGATGTCACGAAACAAATTTGGTCGCCATAAAAACTGGCACCAAACCTGGCCCATGACAAGTCCCAACAGGAGTTCCCGATTCTCATGGGCTGGCACAAAAACCTACGTATCTTTAAATGATTTTTGGGAATGATTAACCCGATTTTATAAACACAAAACAACAAAAAAACTCAATAAAACAAATCTGTATTTTTCAACTAAAACCATATTTTACAAATTTTCAGAACTGAATTGCATGCTTTGAAACATTGTCAAAAGGCCATTACAATGGTACAAAACCAAAAATAGATAGCCAAGAACCACCTCATGTCATGTGGTAATCACCCTCAAGCCATCTTTACCAAGACGCGCCATGAATTACTTTTTGGAACTCAAACCACTGGCACAAAAATTTTACCCAAACCTATGACCCAAAATAAACAAGTTTACTTACACCCAAAGGGGTAACAAGGGTGCGATACAAATACCAGTAGTACACCACCACTACACGATTCCCTGTGATAAACATTGAAAGACAAAAATCGTGCAAGTTTTCAAAAAAACATTAAATGATAGTTAAAATTTCTGAAAGTTGCAACTTAAAAATTAAAACAGATTTCAAGTGGACTAATTTAAAGGATAAATACTTTAAATATAAATTCCAAAGCTACTGAAATTTCCAGCCGAACACACCATATGCTGACGGTAAACACAAATAATCCAATGAGCACAAGCAATAAGAAATAACCCTTAGGCACTAGTTCGATGTGGGACCCAGGTACCTCATATCTCGTTGAATGTAACCATAATAAATATCTGTTCTCATGCACGATCCAGTTTTTCATTGAAATGCATTTTGAAATCATACACACACCAGAATAGCCCAAAACACTTTTCACATCACTTCAACTCTTAAACACTTCCTTTAAACATTTTTATAAAACATTTAAAAGGTGATACACATCACATAACCGCCCACACACACATGCCATATAATACCATTTTTACCTTCAAAATCATTTTATCATCAAAACAAACATGAAACATCCAACACCAAAGTTTCAATCCAACAACATAATTTAATAAAACATTTCAAAAAATTAAATAACATTCTAAAAATGTTTGACAACTAAAAACATCACTAACCTTTCAAAAACCCATAATAGGTGATCACACACACCAAACAGTACATATGCACCCTTTTCCCAATTTGATTAACCTACTAATACATTTATAATGTTAATAAAAATATCCAAAGTGGTGTAAATATGACTTTCACACAAACCCCATTTCAAAACAACCCTTTAAGAACAAAACCTAACCAATTCCTATCCAAAACTGAATTGGAATCCCAAGATACATTTATAAAACAACCTTCAAATTTTATAAAATCACCTTCAATAATACCAAAAATTATAAAAATTATTCATAAAATGCTATCAAGAAGTATACCAATGTTTTTCACATCAAACCTACTGAAAAACCCTCTTTTTAAGCCCACATGACACTAATACAATACCAAACCAGAATTTGTAGGCCAAAAAATATTTAATAAACAAATTCCATAGGTTATAAAATACACCAAAATAATACAAAATGAGTTACACATAAAAATACCCAATTTCAAATTAAAATTCAACTATAAAATTAAACACGTAACAAAATCAATCATAAACTGTTTTCTCACCACACACAACAAATGAGGAAGATGAAAAATTAGTAAATAAGGAAATTTAACTCATCAATAATTGTTTTCACATGGAACCACCTACCTTTTATTTCGAAACCCTCAAAATATGGTGTGAAACATAAACCGCACCATCGCCGCACCTCAAGGAAGTGAAATCCAACCTGAAACCGCAACATTTCACCCAAAAGATAAGAAATAAAACCATAGGTTCGAACCCTAACTTCTCGACATTAGTAGCCTCAAGGATAATGGAAGAAACCATATTCAAATTGAATGTGACCAAAAGAAAAAATAAAGAAGAATGAGGAAGACCAACTTACTTGAGGGATCTTGTAGAAATCGCCCCAAATACACAAGTAGATAAATTTTAAAATAGCTAAAAATTCAAGGGAGGTTCAAACAAGGATATAGAGACCATGTCAGAATTTGAATGGGGAAGATAGTGAGAAATGAAGGAGTTATGAAGGAATCAAATTACCTTTATAAATCTAATCGAATTGAAAAATCATAAAAAGTTTCGGCTTTTTATGTGAAGAACACAAGCTTCAAAGATGGGGAGAAGAAATTGGGGTCCCGCCTAGGATTAGTGGGCTCTGGTAAGAGGTGGAATCATTGAAAAATTGTTAACATTGAATAATTTATTAAATAAACAAAATGTTTTTTTAAAACTGGAAATGGGATTTCGGGGTAGCCCAACTACTTAAATAAAAACCCAATTCCACCATGATTAAGGATTTATAAAGGCTCCAAATTTAATTGGTGATGTTAATAGTTATGGGGACGAAAATCAGGAATTGGAATGTATGAAAAATGTTGAAAAATTAATGATTTATAAAATAATCAAAATTTATTTTTAAATCTGGAATTGGGATCACGGTTTGGTCTAATTCATTAAAACTCAACCATTCTTCCATAAAATCTTTGGAAACCCCAAAACAAAGCATGAATAGAAAATAAATTAAAAATACCATTAATGTTAGTTATGTATTTTACAATTCTCTCTACCATGAAAACATTCCACCCCAGAAAGTCACAGCATGGTTAAAGCAACAACCAAACCCGACTGGGAAACCAAGAGGTAATCCCTTGCCAGGTTTAGCCCCGAAAGGACAAAACACCACCAGTGATCAATTAAGGACGGATTACTCTCACAACCATAACATACACTAATTTCCTAAAATTATCAATCACATTCATACATTACCCAAATGAAATCTCCTCAAACACTATCCGAAAAAGACTCAAGAAATTCACCCAAACAAACAACAACTTTGAACATGATTACACTTACCCTACTATAACTAAACCATTTGGAATTCTCAAGTCTCAATGTTTACCCAAATGAAAATGTAGGTAGTTAGATATATCCAATTGAGAATACCTACTACCAATCCATGACCAAGGAAAAAAACTGAGTTACTGGTATGGGGAGATACAAATGGGCTCCCCACCATAAGCGACAACTTAAATTTTTCCCGAGACAGAATCAGGACACTAACAACGGAAGGCCCTAATGGACTCACTAGTACAAGGGGTAGACATCCATTAGACATATACAAAATAATCTACATGTGACCCATAATGGGTCTCCCCATCATAAGAACCAACCATCTTAACCGACCTGCAATGGCCGGCACAAAAAGACCCAAAAATTTAAATAATTTGGAAGGTCCCTCGCTTAGTCTGCACGGTTTGTGAAACTGTGAACTAACTATGTAGATCATTCTTCCAACATGGCATCCTAGCATTGGGTCACTTCTAATCATGCAAAAATCATGTGCTCAACCAATCTAGCCAAATTTATTACCATTCTCCAAATACTCAATGGAAACTGAATGCATAAAGAATGACATTGGGCGATGACATGGGTACAAGGCCCTCCACCTATTTCCACAAAACACGAACAACAAAAGAAAGATGGTGATACTAGAGGGTTAAAATCTTCTTATCGTTCATGTTGAGGATATTACACTGTAAAAGGGTTTAAATGACCCTGGTATTTCTCCTGACTACGAGCTAGATTCTCTCTGAGACCTTTGGCTGGAGATTAAATGATTGAAGCATCTTCGGCCTTGTAGTTAGGATTTGGAAACCCACTGAATGAGAATTCTTCTTTTGGTGCCACCAACAAGTACACCTCAATCCCAGGAATTTTTTTGAGACACAACACTTTCCAAACTCACTTTAACCTATCCTGATATTTCATAGAAGCAGGGGCTCAGAAAATGATCACACATCACACCTTGCTTCTTCATGTGAGAAACAATAGAAGTAAAGAATGCCTATACTCAGCTTCCTCAAAAATGGATGTTTTTTATGTTTTTCAAGGGAGAAATTCTACCAACATAATAGAGAATCTGATAGGATTTCATGAATTTGACCTTCATGGTCAATAGTTCACATGACATCATAAGGGATCACTGATCTAGACCATTGCGAATGATATAAAGAATTCATGGAGAGGGAACTTATACAACATCCCCAAACAACACATAATACTGGAAAGTGTACACAATATCCTCTCATGAACATATTTCACACACTGCTAGTTTAATGTGAACTCCTTCTATGAGGAGACTACGAAGGACTCGAAGAGCCTCATAGGCTCCATCCAGATTCTCATCCAGGATAACAACCCCAAACTACTTCCACCTTTAGCAAATCGAAAAACAAAAGATGTTAAGGTCTCTTCCTACCTTCCACGGTCACTCTCCCAGTACCAAAGGATCCACAAAACCAAGAATGGAAAGGGTGTAGACTAAATTTGCAAAGCTTGAGAAAAATATTCCTTATATAGATCAACTGGAGAGTCTTCGAACAGCGAAACCATCCAGGTTTCACTTCAGTTATGCACTAACCATTAATGGGGAATACCTTATCAAATGATAGAACTCAAGGACCCAAACAATATGGTCTATTGTTCATGAAATACCACAAACTTGATCCAAAAAAATGAATGAAACCACTGTTGTGCCCTCCCAAAACATTTCTCAGAAGAAACCACTAATTAGCCCTTCAACATAGCTTACCGACCAAACACAAACCCAAAACACAGTTAAAAAATGAGGGGTTCTTGGACTCAAAACATCCCACAACATCAACGTTTCAAAAAACTAATAATACGCAACATCAAAAAAAATTCATCAAGACAGCTATATTTTCCTTTAAAATCATCCTTTTGAAAATAAATGTTTCAGCGGTATGTGTATCCACCAATGGTACCCCATGGGCCTCACACATGCATGTTTCTGTGACACATCGGGCACCCTGCTCTTATCCATCCTGGAACTCATCCATCCATTCCATCATCTATCCATCATCCCATAAAACCCCATGCATTTGGTCGCTCATTGAAATAACAAATCTTAAAATAAAAATTCAATCCATTTTTCAAAACCAAAACAGTCAACCAATACCTCTTTTTTCCCTAAACCGCTTTCCTCGAAATCAAACCCAACTTACAACTTATCTAAATTTTCAGAAAGGATCAGTAAATTAAATGAAAACACACTTTTAAGTGATACAAATTAATTACAATACATCTCATCCCATTAAAACACCTTTTACCAGTTTAGAGAACTCTACTGGAAATAGTTTTTCAAAACCAACTTTAACACATTTTTCTGCCTAAAAAAGAGGTGTAAACACACAATTTTCCTTTTAAAAAAAATTCTGAAAACATAGTTTTAAAATTTCACAAGTAAATACAATACCAATTTATTAGAAACACATTTCTCAATATATTACGATTCTTAAAATCCTGAAATTATTCCTTTAAAACTGAACATTCATGATTTCAAAACTAAAGAAAACAATACAATCTGAGGAGAAACTACCTTTGGTGGGTGACTTGGACATATGGTTGGCGGCCATACTCCTATCAATTCACAATAAAAAAGAGTGTTCTATGGAAATATCCCTATCTCCACATGTCTTTCCAGGCCCAGCGATCCCACTGAGACCATTAATCCAAATATCTTTTCATTTACCCCAATCATCATCAAACTAAGAAAAAAAGGACTCAGATAAGTCCCAACTCCCCTGGTGACTTGATTCACGTCAAGAGGTGTGGTGATTAGGCACGCTACCCATAACCGGAATTCCATGTCTCGAGAATCCTAACTCTAGTCAATCCCGGCTTCTCCCCAAATAACATGGCTCAAGGAGTTAACCTCAACCACCTCTAATACCATTTTTCCACGAACCAAATTTGGTCTCCATCAAAACTAGAAAAAAACCCATCCCTTGATAAGGCACAATGCGCATTTCGAATCCCCATGGGAGGGCACAAGTTCCTGGTTATCATAAAATTATTTTTTTGAACGATTTCCCCAATTTTATAAACACTAAACAACAAACGAACTGAATAAAACAAATATGGATATTTCAACTAATCCCATCTTTTACAAAACGTCAGAACTAAATTTCATAATTTGAATCAATTTTTAGAGGCCATTACCAAGGAAAAAAACCAAAAATGGATATCAAAGAACCACCTCATGTCAAGGGGTAATCACCCTCATGCCATCTCTATGAAGATGTGCCAAGAAGGACATCTTGGAATCCAAACCACTGGCACTAAAACTGCACCCAAACCTATGAAACAAAATATGGAAGTCTACATACACAAAAATGTGTAAGTAGAGTTTCATCCAATGCCCAGTAAAACACCTCCACTACAAGATTCAATGTGATAAGAATTTAAAGACAAAAGTGTTCACGTTTTCAAAAAAACATTAAACGTAAGTTACAATTTCTAAAACATGAAACTTGAACATTAAAATGGTTTTCAAGTTGTCTAATTTAAAGGATAAATACATTTAAAATAAATTCCAAAGCTACATAAATTTTAATCCCAACACACCATATACCAACGGTAAATACACATCATTTAATGAGCACAAGAAATATGAAATAACCCCTTGGCACTCGCTTGATGTGTGTCCCAGGTACCTCGTATCTCGATGAATGTAACCATAATAAATATATGTTCTCGAGCATGATCCACTAGTAGGAAACATATCCATAACCTAGTGTCCCCATCATCATCATCATAGTTTAGTTAGAGTATTATACGTCAGTATTTCAAGGTCAAACTAAGGCCAACCCTTGCGAGATCACTAGAATACTAGTACACGTCCAACTACCTATATACCTAGGTTTCCTTCTTGTGCTCAAAAACGTTCCACAAGAAAAGAAGTATAATTTTCACATTAAAATATCATTTCCAAAACACATATTCACCAAATAGAACAAATGTACATCACACAAGTCTCAAAATCCACTTCCTCATTCAAATGCATTTTGAAATCATACACACACCAAAATAGCCTACCACACTTTTCACATCACTTCAACACTTCAACACATCCTTTTAACATTTTTAAAAAACATTTACAAGGTGAAACACATAACATAATATCCCACACAGTCATGCTATATTATAACTTTTTTACCTTCAAAATAATTTTATCATCAAACATACACGAAATAGCCACAAACAAGTTTCACTCCAACATCACAATTTAATAAAACATTTCAACAATTTTAAAAAGATTTAAATTTTTTTGACATGTTAAAACACAAAATAACCTTTAAAAACCCCATAATAGGTTAACACACTCACCAGACATGACATGTTCACCCTTTTACCACTTTCTTTAACCAACTAAAACATTTACAATTTTCATAAAAAGAACCCAACTGGTGTAAATATGTCTTGCACACAAAACCCATTTCAAGACAACCATTTAAGAACAAAACCATACCAATTCCTATAGAAAACAGAAATGGGATCCCTAGGGACATTGATAAAACCACCTTCAAGTGTTATAAAATCACCATGAATAATACACAAGAATATAAAAATGAAAACAAACATTTTGATAAAATTCTCTCAAGAAGTGTAACAGTGTTTCACATATCAAACCTATTCAAAAACCCACTTTTTATGCTAACATGACACTAATACATTACCAAACCATAATTTTTAATCCAAAAAAATTTAGTAAACTAATTCCATATGTTATAAAATACACCCAAATAATACCCAATGAGTTACACATGAAAACACCCAACTTTCAAGTTAAAATTAAACTATAAAATTAAACACGTAACCAAATCAATCATAAATGTTTCTCTCCCCACACACAACATTTGAGTAATATGAAAATTGAGTAGATATAGAAATATAACTCATTAATAATTGTTTACACATGTAACCACCTACCTTTTTTGTCTAAACCCTGAAAATATTGTGTGAAACATAAACCTAACCACCTCCTCACTTCAAGGAAGTGAAATACAATCTAAAACCACCATATTTCACCCAAAAGACAAGAAATCTGACCCTAGGTTCAAACCCTAACTTTTTGAGATTAGGAACCTTAATTATAAGATAAGAAACCCTAATCCCATTTATTTTAACACTATGAATATTGAAATATGAATAAAGAAGACCACCTTACTTAAGGGATATTGTATAAATCTCCCCAAATACACTCATAGAAAAATTTGAAAACAGGAAAAATTTCAAGGGAGGTTCGAACAAGGATATGGAGACCCTGTGGGAATTTGAATGGGGAATAAAAGTGAGAAATGAAGGAGTTATGAAGGAAATGAATTAAATTTATACATCAGCTCGAAATAAGAATGCTGAAGAAGATTCGACTTTTTCTACGGTGAAAACTAGCTCCAAACAGGGGTGAAGAGATTGGGGGTATGCCTAGGTTAAGTGAGATCTAGTTAGAGGTAGAATCACAAAGAAATAGTTGGAATTGAATATGTTATTAAATTAAAAATTGATTTTTGAACACTGGAAAGGGGATTTCGGGGTGGCCAAAATCCTTAAATGAAAACCCAAATCCTTAATGATTATGGATTTTTAAAGGCTCCACATTTAAATGGTGGTGTTAATAGTTCAGAGAAGGTGAATTAGGAATTGGAATGGATGGAATTTTTTGAAAAATGAATGAGTTATGAAAGAAACAAAATTTATTTATAAATATAAAATAAGTCTCACTTTTTGGACCAACTAATGAAAACTCACCCATTCCTCCATAAAAGTTTTGGAAATCCAAAAAACAATGCATGAATGGAAAATAAATTAAAAATAACTTCAAAATAAGTTATGTATGTGACATATCATATGCATAACCTCTTAAGGTTAACCATTATATTTAAAAGACTATCACACCTTGACCCATTAGGGGAAACATTCAAGTTATTATATTTATATTTACCTCAAAAATAAAAAAAAATATTTCTAAACATATCAATCATCCTTTAAAACCAATCACAATATGTTAATTTCCACCCATAACATTTCTTTTGATCATTTTAACCACTTTAAAAATTTTATGAAACAACAATAATTGTAGATATATTTTTTAATATATATGCACAAAAATTTCATTCCAAAATTTACAAAAATAATTCCCATTTATGTCCCTTAAACTCACATTTCAATGTAAGGGTCCTTAGATAACATTTTTGAAATTAATCACTCGGTTAACCAATTTAAATTTTATTTCTATATTTTCCCATGCATTTAAATAACATACAAAACATAGGCATTTACCTTCCATGAATATGGTTAATTTCTAATGCAATCTTGGTGCATTTATCCCCTTTAATAGCTCATTTTCACAAAAGGATATGAACATTAAATTTTAAACACCAAACTTTAAACACTCATGGTAATTTCAAACACACAACAAAATAATGAGAAAATTATTATTATTAACACATTAATTTATTAAGAATAATTTATCACTGACCACCTCAATTATACCAGTTCATTATAATTTATAGTATGTTTTATCATTCTTAAATCATCGAATTATTAGAAATATATGTTTATTACAAAATATTGTCCATTTCACATAATATTTATCAATTTACCCATTTATAACCATAATTCCATCCACCTGAAAAATAATTTTGTGTTAATTACCCACAAAACTATTACGGTAAACTCATTTATTAACAACCAAACCAATTTCCAATTAAATAAACACAAAAACCATAAAAATATCCAAAACGTTAAATTATTCCACATTCCACAAACAATAACTTACCAAATTTCCTAAGAGAGTAAATGGTCACATGACTTAATGAATATAAGTAATTCACAGAAATTAAGGACCCTTAACAACTCCATGAACTCAATTATTCAGGAATAAATTAACATGATGTAAAGTAAATGTAAATAGAATAACAAGGGGACTAATACTTCATTATTTCACCAAAATGGAAGGATTCACAAATAATATACCGAGATGAAACCAATATTCCAATTGGATCACAAAACTGACCTCAATTGATGAAAAAATCAAATATTGGATCAAGGGGATGAATAAATTAGACTAGTTATCAAAATATAAATATATATTCATTAAAGTTACCCCTTAATAAATGTATTCTGAAATTAAGTTCCAATTTATGTGACTATTAAAAAAATAATCCATGTGTATAAATGGTATTGATAACACCATGTACTTGAAAAGAAAACACTACCACTCGAAGGCTCATGAAACACCTGATAGAGGCCCACTATCTATTTAGGAGCCTATCTAGAGGATATAAACCAATAACGCCCCGAATATTCACTTAGAAACCCAAAAAAATGTACCCAGTGGTCTATAGTAGGATAATCCTAAAGATCTATTGACTAAGCTTCCATGATCCACTAACATTACCCACTTTCACCATTATTCACTAGAAAAATTCTAAATTCAAACAAAAATATTAACAATATAATATAAAATAATATATGGACATTATTGGAAGGATTCATTAAAAACTACAAACTATAGGGATTATTATCCATGAGAAGTTGAATTATTTATGACTAAGGGGGAACTTTTTTACATTGGGACCTCTTATCTATTTCATGTTCCATGGATTACTCTTGTACAAGTCCATACTAACATATACTATGGAAAAGTGACATAAAATTTTCCAATTTTTTATTATTTCATTGATTTACTATACAGTGTAGATTCTCAACAAAAATAAAATAATAACTAGCTAAACATGTTATAATTGAAGCACATGAAAAGGATAAGGTTCATACTTTAACGACCCTAGATTTTTAATATAATATTACATGATTTTATGCATAATTATAAATCATACTACAAGCCAATGATCATGAATTCTAGTGCTTTGTCTAGTGTTTTTGTATACTAGGCCGATAAAATAGAAAAAAAATAATATTTATTTTTTTAATATTCATATTGAGCTCCAAAATTACATTGTGTTCATACAACAGTGTAGGATAACATGGGGATAACACGAACAAAGGGGTGAGCTTAAATGTCTCGTAAGGTAATAAGCATAAGATATAATCTTTAACAAATTGTTTAGGAAGTATGAAATAATGATATAAAAGGCATGTAATGTAATTGAAAATATTAAACCATAACATGTATTGCTAACGATAATATAAAAATTGAATCATATTAATGTGGAAACAACATAAAACATGAATTTAGCCTGATTAAAGTATTAATCCACTTAGAGGACCAAAAATCAAGGTTAACCACCATGACCGGTGCACAAGGTTGCACAAGTCAATTCTAACTTCCAAGATCGTTGCATGTGGTAGCAGAAATTAAGCCTAACCGCCAAGACCATTGTACATAATGTCTCAAGAGACTGAAAATTAACCAATTAATTTGAGGAAAATCAGGGAACACCAAAACTAACATGTCAATGAATATTCATTCCACATAATGAATTATATAAAACCAATCATATATAAACAGATGGTAACCCATGGAATGTAATGGTTTTCGTAATAATTTCATAAATAATTATTTATTGGGAATATCAGACAAAAATCCAAGGAGGAATTTAATTATAACATAAATGATGATATATCATGGTAGATGATGTAAACCAAAAGTGATAACATGTAAAAATATTATTTACAAAATTTAAGAATTAAAATATTTTACTTTAGTTTTAAAGAAAATACTAAAGGAAATTTAAAATTGAAAAGGGAATAATCTACTTTAAAAACCCAGAAGTGAATCAATAGTTTTTTTCATAATATAAATATTGTTTTTATATAAACAATGGTGTCTTTAAAATAGATTGTAGTGTGAAATTGAAATTGGAAAAAAATTCATGAAGTTCCCTCAAAACGGTTTTTCTTATCGGGAAGTATTGAGGAGGGAATCACTTAGAAGCATGTATATTACCAAAATATAATGTTTAATGGATCTTGATTCATGAGTTTTTAAATATAAATATCAATTATAATATCTACTTAAATAGAATATAAGAGTTCATTTGGGTAAAAATATAGTTTCAACAACCCGAAGGAATAATGGAGGTTTGGGTAGAATATGTTACCTTTAGTCTGATGGTGTTATCCACTTGAATTTAATGATGTGAATAACCAAATTTGGTTCAATAATTATTATTTCCAAAATCTCTTTTACACATAATTGATTTAGCAAAACCTTTTCATGTTCTTCCATAACCTTTTTTGATTTGTTATGAGGTTCAATTTCATTATTAGGGTTTATTCGTTTCATGATCGGTTAACTTATATAAATTAATGGATACACATGTAAAATGAAGATGGATGTGAATAATTGATGTAATATTGTTGATCATATTGAAGGATACAAGGTTTTAAATTTCATTAGGTTACTTGGAATTCAGGTGAATCTTTATATAAAACATTAAAGATAAGCTCTTAGATTTAATTGGTGATCTTCTCAACCATTAAATTGTTTCATATTATTATTTTAAATCATGTGTGCATAGGGATTATTGAACATTAAATAATATAAAATAAATATATAATAGTATGGTTCAACCATAATTTTTTTATGACTAGAATTAACGACGGAGATAGAAAGTGACAAGTCGTCGTTCTTGAATGCGATAAATTAGCACATCTTGAACGATGTTTTCATTGATTTATTATAAAATAATGGGAACAAAGAGATGATCCTAAATTGTCTTGTTAGAATAATAAAATCCTAGTAAATTTAAGGTACTGGAGTTATCATATGATTTTGATTTGGATAGGTTAGTATAGAAAAGAGAACAATGGAAAATGATTGAAAATAATAGAAAATAAATTAGGAAATTGCCTCTTTAATATATCATTCTTAAGAGCCTTTTTAGGGGAGTATTTTTTGTATTTTTAGGAGACTAAGGAATGATGAAAATGGGGGAGGATAATGTGGATATTGTTGGGTAGAATTTAAGAAATGATCAAGGAATTGGTTGAGTGAAGAGAAGAGGGGAGTGTGTGTGGTTTTTATAATAGAGGTGGGGAGGGTTTTCTTAAGATTTAAATCATTAGTTAATTATTTTTCCAAAAGACAAGAAATAGTGATGACACCGTGAACAAAAATATTAATAAATTCATGTGATTTTGAACCAATGGATCTTACATATGCATAACATCTACCCAGACTAAATTATTAAGGTATTTACCTTATTTTTTAAATTATCATATTTCATTATTCAGAAAAAATACAAGTATTTCAGAAAAATATAAAAAATTATATACAACCATTTTTCAACATATAGAATAAAAAATGATTTAAATTTTTCAAAAACAATTTTCAAAATATGTTTAATTTAATTTTTATTTAAAATCATAATTTACCTGAAAAATATAGATTTTAAAACTATGATAGATTTTAGAATGCTTTCAAATATTTCATAAGATATTATAAAATTAACCTAAAACCAGAATAAATAAAATTATTAATTTATGAAATACTTTTAGTAAAATGCATTTTCATTTAAATTAAATAATTAATAGTAATTAGTTTTTTATGACTTAATATATACAAATACTTTTATTATTGTCGTATTATCATTTATAAGATGCCAAAATATTATTTATACATTCAAGGGTGTGGTTAGTATTATTTTGGATGATTTATTATTCATAATGTTCATGTTAATATTTATACGGGTAGATTACTATTCAACAAAAAAATATGTTCTTTCCATAACACCCCAAAATAACCCAGAACACAACCATGTCTGTAAAATTTTCGAAATTCATGACAAAGAAGTGGAAATATTATGTTAAATGGTCACATAATATTTATTATCATGATATTTCATTATGTTACAAAATGTGATTATACTATAATGAATAATTATAAGAATAAAAAACAATTGATAAAACATTGGGTCGTTACACATACTACCTTAACTAGAACATGTGAAATAGAATAATGCATAAAACCAGATTTTAGAGGTTGTTCCAAATGGTATGAATCATCCCTAATTCTCTCCAAAAACTAAAATATTTCAATAACCCATAGATAATATAACACTTTGATATTTTATGATATTTTTTTAATTAGTCTTATTTCTTGGATAACTTTCATTAAATAACACAACATTTTTTAATGGTCTATGATATACTAATGAAATATTATTTTCTGATAATTATGTTATTCCTTAGACATTTGTTTGGAGACTTCCAACATGACTAAAAAATTATGACAAGTAATTTTTAAAAATATTTAAAATAAATTAATTGGTTTTAAATTAGTTATAAATTAATATAAAAACATTTTGTGTTAAAAAAATATGTTTTTCGTAAAATATTTGTGAATTCCCAATATGTTTTTATCTTAATAAATTTGGTTAATAAATAATGATGTATGATATTAATTATATTTTTTTTATAATTTATTCTATAAAATATTTTAAAATTCATTTAATTTTTTTTAAATTTCATTGAATGATGTTAAATATAGTTTTATGCTTTAGATTCATTTGTTAAAAAACTAATTTGTTTTGTATTTTTCACTTATTTTAACATTAATTTCCTCGACTAATATAAATTAAAAATATAAAATTAAGAAAATTGAATCTACATAAATAATTTTATTAAAAAAATTCCACTATTATTTTTTTGATTATGAATAATAAACGAAGAAACAATTTTTAACTATGAAAAATGTTAGAAGGGGTTAACAAGGATTTCATCTAACTATATAATATTTAAAATTATGTAATTTTTTTTAATAAAACCAGATGAATATATTCCGATTATGTATCATCCAATATTCTAAATTTATCCAATTTATATCCTCTTTCCCAAGAGAGTGACATTATTTCATTTGAATATTCATAATAATTACAAGTATTCCACTTCCGGTAATTATAAAATAAATCCCCATATCATCTCTTCTCTACAAAAATTGAGAAATTATAATTAAAAAATTTTATTGAATATCTCCTCAATATCCCTATACACATCTAAGAGTTACTTTTATTCCTAATATTTCAACCCAATGGTCATTAAGAAGAGATTCAAATGAGGTTCCTCAAAGAAGAGGTATATGTCATTACCAATGTTATTCAAGTTTCCTTATTATACTACTTCAAGAAAATATATTATATCAATAATAAATTAATTATTCAAGAATAAAAAATAAACTGATATGTTTTGATTATTATGTAACAACAATGTTCTACTGTCCTTCCATCAAAGGGGAAATAAATGTATCAATCATTCATATGTGTGGACTACCGCCTCCACACAACGATGTAATTCATCTTCCATCACTATATTTAATAGATGGTTATTATGATATATTTATTATTTATATTTTATATTTATTAAATAGTTATTTCTATTTAATTTTAATATTTTATCTACCTTCTTACATTCCAATCTGTGGGGAAATGGTAGTTGGGTTCATGTGTACATGTGGACTACCACCTCCATGATGAGATTTGATTTACTTTTCATTTAGTTTTTAAAGGATGGTAATAAGGGTAGATTCAATGAATATAAAATATATTTTTGATATAATAATGATTCTATAAATTTAAATTAATATTTTGGTTTCTTTTGTTTCATCTATTGAAATTTGGAAACATCACTCCTATGTATGTAGGGACTATCGTCTCCACAAAGTAATGTAATTTATTTTCCATCACCACTATATATGAATTATTTTAAAAGTATATATATAGAAAAAGAATTATACATATTTAAGGATTAATATAATGGATACATTTAAACTTGCTTCATATTTCATGTATGAGATCCATCAAACCATAACATTGATATAAAATGGACCAGTTTTCACAAGAATGTCTATTTTAAGGGAGAATTTTTAGTAAAATTATAATTTAAAATTACAAAATATTGCTACATATAATTTTATTTGTTAATATTGTACTGTAATAGATGTATTGAAAAATATATTGATTATAAATTAGGTTACATGGTTTACTAAGAAGGAAAATACAAGATGTAATGGATTTATTTTACAATTTCATTTCTTTTGAGGGATTTTTTTATTAAATTTTCATTGAAGGAAATTATATGATATTTATAATTTAAACAGAAAGTATTTTATTCTCCTACTTTTACCCCAAATGAGTTAATTTTTAGGATTTGTTTGAATATAATCATTTTTTTAAAATATACCTCACAAATGACCTTCCATGTCGTCATAAATACTCTTTACCTTGGAACATTATTTACAGGTTTATGTTGTTATTTTCAAATAAAATATATTTCCTAATATTTTAAACTTTTTTATATTTTATATAAGGGATTTAAAAATGAAGGTTTTATTTTCCTCAATAATGTTTACAATAATATTTTAATAATATTTTCATCTATGAAAAGACCCCTAGATATATTTTTTCATTCAATGGGAAGTTGATCTAATGTTACCATCCTTATTTTTATTTAGATGGTTTTGGATTATGATGGTATAATCTTGATCAATTATATTTTATATTTTATAGGTAAATCTATAATGAAATGATATTTTATTTGTGATATATTGTAATACATATGAATGATGTTTGACTATATTATGGTAGAGTCTTTTATAGACCTCATTTGCATTGGATAACACTATATTGATATCTCACAATATGCTGATGATATACATGTACATTATTACAAAGAGAAATGTCCACATTTTGATTCATAATTATGATTTATACTAGCTATGATAACATGATTATATATAGGCATGAATATGATTGACTATGTTCACATTTTGATGTGTAAGTACGATCACTTCTTACTATGCTCAGAAGATTTTGATTGGACACAATTTCAAATAAATAGGATCATAAGATTATGATTTCATATAATTATTATTCAAAATTCCAATGATATTACTATTTAATGATGATTATTTACTTGACAACATTATTAAGCATGATTTTGTATATGACCTAATTTTAGAGTTAATGATCTAATCCATTCTGGGAATGAATATTTTATGTTGATATAACGCACTGGATTTTGGTATCTTAAATTAATGATCATATTATAAACTCTTATGACTGATATATAACATTTTTACCTTACTAATCATACATGATTTCCCTTTAATATTTTTTCCTTCCCCATTTCTGATAGAATTTTCTAAGTATGTTATTTTAAAAAGGATACTAATTTAAAGACATTATGGGATATTTTAATGAACTTTTATGAAATAAACTGATTATATATCCAGTATATGAACACACTAAACCATTATAGTCCTCAATAATTTATATATATGATATGTGTTGAATAGTCATCTAAGATGATGTAATATTTATGTATGTTATTCTTAGTCCACATCAACTGATATCAGATGGCGGTTTAGTAATATTGATAGATTAGGTTATGGGTAATATGAGGGTCAAAACTAAGGGTACATATGGTGAAACCAATGTAATATAGGATGAACATAAATTTTCATATATTTATATGAATGTTCCATAAATTTGGATATCTCAGGATTGAATTTATTAATATTTCATAAAATTTTTTTATCAATACTTATGTAAATGGTTTTTTGTTTTATTCAATTAATGGATCCAGTAAGAATCATGCTAACAAACTATGTGATGAGAAGTGTAATACCCAACCTCCAGTGTAAAAATTAGTTTTTGAGATAGGAGGAAATATATTGTGGCTATTATCACTCAAATATATCAATAAATTGTAACAATTCAAACCATTTTGAGATTATGAATTAATCAAAGAGGGATCAACATTCCATTAAGTCGCTTATAAAGAAACCTTGATCCTCCTTTTATTCATCTTTAAATCCACTAGTATTAAATAAATAGATAAATATGATGGAAATGGTATTAATTATTATTTAGTTATTAGGCCAAGTGAATATTTTCTAATTAGTATATCTCTTGGAAGGAGAAGTTGATCAAAGGTTGTGTCTTTTTAAGAACAAGAGGAAATAGAATGTAAGAATCTCGATGGAATATAAGTAGTTTAGAGGTGTATTCGATAATAAAAAATTTCTATAATATCTATATAATATGATTGAAAGGTTCTTTTTGTTGAGAAAATAGATAATTGATGAATCCATTGGTATATTTGAAGAAACATTTAAAAGACATTAATAGAATGATTTTGCCTTTATAAATGCCCCTATGATGATAATGGATTTATTGAATATCATCTTGGAAATAAGTCTCCAAAAAAATTTATCGTTTAGAGAAATGGGTAGATATGATGTAATCATTAAATATTCATTGATAGTAGAAATGGAGAATGGGAAATTCAATTATTCTTATAATCTTAGTGACATAAATAGAAAAATTTATCTTCACAGATACTCCAATGGAAATTCCCCTGGTGTAAGAAATACTAGCCACATAGATACCAAAATCATGGGGGAAATCACTATGGAAATTTTCAAAAAGGAACTATGAAATGATACAACTATGGAAATTATGGTCATCAAGCTAGTGATTATAGACATGGGATGTAAAGGTCAATAAATAAATTAAAATTGAGAAGAATGATTAATCTTATAAATTTTCATGTTCCTTAAGAAATAATATTGGGAAAATTTTTAATCAAGTACGTAATTGACTAGTTGATAGGATGGTATGCCTCAAATACTATCTTGGAAAAAGGATAAAGGTAAGTCATTTACTATCACAACTTAAATGTGTCAATAGAAGGATTTTGTGAATGGTGCACTAAAAATTTACTATAAAAAGAGAATTGTCTTATTTGATTCTAGTTCTACCAATTATTTTATATTTGATGAATTTTCTAACAGTATCACACCACCAAATCAACGATTTTATATCTAGTTTATCATAAGTACACCTAATGTAATGTTTATTGTATCTAATGTTTATAGCTCCTCTTTGATATATGTTTTGGGAATTTGATTTATTTAAATCATGATATTATCAATTTAGATGAATTTATGTTAAACTGGGAATGAATTTTATGTAATTATATAAATCCCATATTAATTATTATGTAATGGAAGTCATTTTTGATATTACGAATCATCGTATCATTTATTTTTATTTAGGGGATAAACGTGAATATCAAATGGGAATTAGTCCCATTTTATGGGTCTTACTTCATATTCATGGGGGATAATTATCTCAAATGGTTGGGGGAGACTCAAAATTGATAATGTTCATATTCGATTTTGGGAATATCATGATTTATTAACAAATTTATTTTTGGGTCTTACCTTGAATCATTAATTTTATTTTGAAAGTATTTCATTTCATGTTCTAGTACTATTTTGAATACTCCTTATTTAATGGACCCAATTGAGTTGTTTGAATTGAATAATAAACTCTATGAGATTCTGGAAAATTGATTTATAAAACTGAGTGCGCCACCATGGGGTGAACAAGTTTTTTTAGTTTTGAAAAAATATGTTCCATTATGTAATTTCATTTATTATTGAGAATATAACATAAAAATTATCAAGAACAAGAATCCCTATACCAATTTTAATGACTTGTTTAATTAAATTTGTGGAGATAAAAACATTTAAATGATTGATATTAATTTTGGATATCTTGAATTGAGGGTCAGGAAGGAAGATATACTAAAAATAGGAATCTATATGAAATATTGGAACTATGAATTTGTAGTGATTCCATTTGGACTACCAATTCTCATACTTTCCTCATAGATCTAATGGATATAGTATTTTTATATAACCTTGATCAGCTTATGGTATTATTTAAGAATGATATTATAATATATGAAAAGATTAAGGGATCTCATAAAGATTATTAGAAAAAAACATCGAATATCCTAAAAAGGGAAAATTTTTATTCCAAATTTACAAAGATTTAATTTTATCCACAAAAGGACTCATTCATGGGGTTTATAATCTCAGGTGATGGTATATCAATGGATCCTGTTAAGAGGAATCTTATTGACCAATGGTATAGACCAAACCCTGGGACTAAGATCTGATGTTTTCATAGATTGGATGGACACTATCAAAGCATTGTGAATAATTTCTCAAGGATATATAATCTAGTTACCAAGTTAGCATGAAAGAGATACATGTTCCATGTTAAAATAAATTTGAGGGAAAATTTAAAGGAGATGAAAATAAGGTTTGTCGACACAATAATGCTCACACTACCATATAGTGTAGAAGTATTTGTGATCTATTGTGAAGAATCAAAGAAAGTAATAAGAGGAATCCACATAAATAGTGAAATGGGGATAGCTTATTCATCAGAAATTAAAAAATTCCTAACCAAAATTACCCAAACTCGTGATTTGGAGCTCGGAAGGATATTTATTTCATTAGAAGTATGAGGTGATTATCTTTATAGTGAATGGTGCGATATATATATACATACATATATATAATAAAATCGTGAAATGTGTATTCTGACAAAAATAGTTAAATATTAAAAAAGGTGGTGGTTGGGATTGATTAATGATAATGACTTCCCAGTTCACAACTTCCTGAAGAAGCTGAAAAAGGTGGAAGATGCAATGCGTTAAAAGGTTCATAGTCATTTTAAATGATGTGGATTGAAAGGGATCCAATATATTTGGATTTACAGAATATGGAACACGAAATATTTTTGAATGTGAATATATCATATATTTCGTAGATGAATGATCAATAATCAAACCCTATGATGAATAAGGTGCTGCAGATGGGGGATATGAAATTATAGCAGAAGGTGAGAAATATTCTTATGTTTATCCATGTGTATAATGTCATTATAATGTTAACAATCCATGTATGAATCTCGTCAATGATATATTCAATTGATGATATTTGAGATTAATCTCATAGATCAATGTAATATATTAATCTAAAAAAATAAGATGTATAGAAATTTGTAAGAATATTTATGGTAGGATAACAATAAAATAGATATTTAATAATTTTTATCTCTATTAAAAGTATGTTGGTAAGTGATTTCTGAGAGATAGTAGACAAAGGTGATGTTACAATGCTAACCAAGACCTGAATGAAAATGGGAATAATTATGAAATATTTCATCACTGGAATCCCCAATAAATATATAGGAAACAATTATATTTTGGTTTTAGTAAATCAACTTATGAATTAAGAAGATTTAATTATAATAAAAAATTATTTATCTCTTGATCACCTTTTTAAGATACACATTAAAGAAGTGTTAATGTTGAATAGTGGTCCTCATTATATCTTATGATTACCTCAATGTTTTGGAGAAGTTTTAAACAAGATTTGATTATATAGTTGAAATTTAGTACTTTATATCATCCTCATACTAATGTTCAGTCTGAATGGAATATTTATACCATATGGGATATAATGATATCACATTTTATGGATTTGAAAAGTAGTTTGGATAAACACATTTCTTTGGTACAATTTTCCTACAACAATATATTTCCATAGAGAATCCATATGGATCCTTATGAATCCCTCTATGGTAGGAAGTACACATATAAAACATTCTTGGATGAAGTTGGAGAAATAAAGCGATTGGACCCAAGATAGCTTTGAAAATATTATAGAGAGTTAGATCCATTCATTACCACATCAGGGAAGAACATACTCAATGGGGAAGTTATGATGAAAATAAATTATGAGATCAAGATTTCTACAATGATGATAAGGAATTATTAAAAATATATCAATATAATAAGTCTGTGTGATTTAAAACATGTTAATGTTAATCTCTACATATTTCACCTCCTTAGAAATTCTTGATCGTATTGGGATGGTTTCATATCTCTCAGTGCTTCTATTGAATATGTATAAAGTTTTTAATATGTTTAATGTATCTCTTATGAGGATGTAAAAATGTGATCCATCATCTATATTGAAATAATTGGTTATACAAAAAATATCATGATCACTATTATGAGGAACATATAGTGGGGATTCTTGGTCAAAGAGAGAAATTGTTACAGAAGAAGGCCACTCACTTGGTCAAAAGTTTGTAGAAAAGTAATTAATTGAAATAGGATACATTGGAACTCAAGGATGTGATGAGGTAGAAGTGTCCACTATTTTTTATATTATAGTGATGATATTTTAAGGTTGAAATTAAAATATGTAGGGTGTAGTGTAATACCATAAGATTGTATGATATATTTGTTTTTACATAAATTTTATTTCTTTGATAGCAATCTTTAGAAACATCACCAAGGTTAAATAGAACTTGTTATACTGCTGAAATAATATTATTTATGGTGAAATTTATCAAATATCCCTCGTATTATTGGTATGAATAATACTTACTATATTATGAAAAATTATTCTTTTCATATGTATAAAATGAATTAAGAGTTTTTCTACTCATCAAAAATTATTTTAGTATATTTTGAAGGTAAAACTAATAGTTATTCTAAGAAGTGTTTTATGAGGAAAATATGTTTGTAACATTAATATTATTGTTTTACTTGAAACCAATGGAAGGTAAAATCATTTTTATTCATAAAAAAATACGTTCCTAAAAATAATTTTGTTACATTTTTTACACATATTTTAAAATAGATATCTAATAGTTACAAATTTGGAATCCTGTAAAATGGATTTAACATTTGGAATAAAAATAATAAATATTTTTTAATATTTTCAACAAAATATTTCCAATATGAATGATAAATTAGGTAAAAATTCAATAAAATGAATGAGGTTAAATAGGGTTAACACATGGTAAAACTCATGATATAATGATTCAAATGACCTAAAAAACTTTTCTTTATATGATTAGATGAATATACATTGATCATATATATTAATATCATCAATCTTGAGGAAATTTGGATAAACTGTTCCATGATATTGAAATTATTATATTTTATATATTCATAATAATGACAATTGGGCCACTTAGATCAATTATATAGGGCAAGTCCTCAAGACAATATTGAAAAAAATTAAACCTTTATGTTAGAAAAATACTACCCAAATAACATATAATAATACTCATCCAGTAATATATGTCATCACCTTATTAAGGATTGATCCTAGGGGACCTTAAGCAGAGATCAAAAGGAGGTTTCTCCAAAATGAGGTATATGCTATTGCTGTTCATTTTTATGTTTCCATACCATTATAAATACATTAAATATTTTTCATCCATTATGAAATAAAACATTAATGTGTAATAAATATATACTTATATAATTATGTTTATGTAACAACTATTTTCCACCTTATTTCAATCAAATGGGAAATGATTGTATTGATGGTGTGTAGTTGTTGATGGTTTCCTCCACAGAGTGTTATTATTTATTTTGCATCACCATCATTCATGGATTGTAATTGTAATTTTTTTAATATTTATATATGATATTTATGAAATAATAAATGTTCTATAATTTTAATATTTTATCACCCTTATTAACATATATCCATTGTAAAATGATAATTTTGTTCAGGCATTCATGTAAACTACCACCTTTGTGATGCGATGAAATTTTTTAATTATTTGACATGTATAGTTATAAGTTTAAAATTAATTAATATATATTATAGAATTTATTTAATAATTATTATATAATTTTAATTATTATAAAACATTATTTTGTTCCACGCCTTGAAAAATGGAAACATCACTCATTTATATGTATGAGAAAATGTCTACATGAAGTGATGTAATTCATTTTTTATCAATGATTTATATGGATGGATATAAATGTGAATAAAATAATTATGTATAACAATTATATCAATATTAATATTCAGTAGATGTGAAAACCATGGCCAATGTGAAATAACCAGATCAATCGAACTAAAACATCATGTCAAATGAACTAGTTTTAACATGAATTTAAATATTTTGGATGAATTTTCATTGAAAGAATAAATTTAAATTATAATTTAATTTTACATAGTATGTTATCTATTAATATTGTTCTATAATATATTTATAATAAATATATATTTATTATTATAGAGGTTTGAACATGTATGAATCAAGGTGAACCATGAGGTAAGGGATTGATGTTAAAAACACATTTATTTTGGAGATAGTTTATGTTAATCTTCATTTGAAGGAAATTATATGATCACTTTTCATTAAAACCACATTATTTTATTTCCATATTTTAATTCACTGATTTTTTTAATTATTCTATACCTTCCATTAATTTTGTACTTAAAATCATATAGATATTTATTTTTAATAGCAAATTATTTTTTCCTCTTTGGCTAGGAATCCTTTTCATCCAGGTCCTCGTTATTTTTTAAATGTTTTGAAGAATGTTTTCAATATTTTAAAATAATTAATTAAATTAATTTTTTCATATATTTTACTTTATATAAAATCTTTGAAACTAATAATATTTCTAATTTTATGAATTAGGTCCTTTATACTAAAATCATGAATGAAATATATTTTAACATATAACATAGGAATGGATTTCCATTCAATAATGAATAATATTATTTTATGATTAATTGAGTCATTCATTTCAATGAAAATTTTCCACTAAAACTCTGTAAATGTTTATATTTTAAAAAAATTGATTTTGAAATGAATATTTTTTTTACTAATGAAATATTTTAGTGATACATTAAAGGAATTTTCACCTATGACAACATCCAATGATTTTACTAATACTAAATTGGGGAGATTATCCAAAGATACCAACCATATTGTTTTCTATATAGTTTTTGGCTATCATTATGAAATCGTGATGAAATAATCTTTCCCTTACATATGTTATTTTATGATTAAATGATAAAATTTTTCATGATCTTATGGAATATATATTAATGAATTATGAGTTTATGATAGTTTTGAAAATTATAGCCTTCTTCTACATTGGGTAATGTCATACAAATGTCTCATGAGATGATTATGATAGTCCTAGAAATGATTACGAATAGAAATATTATCATGTTGATGCATGAGTATGATTTATTATAGTTACAATCAGAAGATAATGCGTTGAAAAGATAGTGAATGGATATCTTCACATATTGATATGTGAGAATTATTGCTTCTATATATTCGCAAAATATTGTGAGTGAAAATGATTATGAAATATATGTTCACATGATTAGGATCTTCTACGATTATGTTGCCACATACTTATGTAGTTATTATTGAATGATTATTTTTTGGTCTCCTTAAATACAATTTTCCATTATTACTAATCCATTTATGCCCCAATTTTGGTGAGACTTGATGGATGACATGATTTCCAACCAAAATTTCAAGAGGGCTATACTTATAGTCAGTATAAGAATTATTTCTTCCATGTGTTGTAACCTATATAGTTGTGAATATTTATAAATGATTACAGAACTCATTTACTATGATTGAACCAAAAAACGATACTTCCCCATATTACGTCCAACATACGATATATGGAACTGACTTTCAATTAAAATCCTCAAACATTGCAATCAAAATAGATTCCTATTATATTTTTAATAAAAATAGTCTACCAATGGTACACGAACCTACCACATAACACAAAATTAATGAAAAATGAGAGGATAATATCCTCACGAGTGAAGATCATACTCTTAGACTTACTATCCATCAATATATATTAATCTATGATCGTCTCTTATGAGTAACCCAAGAATTTATTTAAACCATGTCAAAACAATGATGAGAATCTCATACCATGATATCACATGATAATATTGGTTATAACATGATGCCTCAGGACCGAATAGATATAAATATTTCTAAAATAGAAAATTATATAGATCCCCTTCATCATTAAAATATGGAATCCATTCACCAACAGATCCATAACAACATATACCTCATCTTTCAATACCATGTACTTGTAAAAACTATCATATAATCCAGGGGGATTCCTTCCCATTACCATTATCGAAAAATTATTGAATAATTCTCTCCTACTGGTGGATAAAGAAGAACTATACCTAACTCGAAGGAAATACACATAAAAATGAACACAACCATATCTTAATTCATACCTAGATACCAAAATATTCCTCAAATACAACAATACATCTTAGTCATACACAAATAAATGTCCCACTGCGACATAGGTAAATCCATCCTCACATCCTTTCCTTGAGAAAATGTATTATATAACCTCCAATGATAATACCATAGATATTCATCACTATATACCAATTCTAACTTCTTCCCACCTTCATAATGATTTATATTATATAAATTGCACTTGAAATCAATTATTTACCCATCCATCACCTTCTCCACCAAGGAATATATGAATGGATGTGGCTTAATAATTACATGTCTCTCTACCTTAACAATATCAAGATACATCTCTAAGATGAGTTTCATAAACACCTAGTCCTCTTTTGACACCTGAATAATGTCCACCTAGTTCTTCCAACCAGAATCATTTGTCATGGTATTTTCCTTATCAATAGCATATACTATTTTATTGTTAAATGATCAAAGTTATTTAACACACAACCTCTACTAAATATTAAAATGTTTT
Source organism: Viscum album (assembly GCA_963277665.1). Classification (NCBI taxonomy): domain Eukaryota; kingdom Viridiplantae; phylum Streptophyta; class Magnoliopsida; order Santalales; family Viscaceae; genus Viscum; species Viscum album. Next base: position 279,532,244 of record OY728120.1, on the reverse strand, counting down.
TGATAAAATATATATTTCAAACCCTTTTTTTGGTGGAAAGCATAACATTTTCAGTGAACATATAATACCAAGAACTCTTAAGTTTGTGGAAAACCAAAGCCAACTCAAGATCATGAGTTTTATTATTCATTACATGTGTCCCAAGTTGTCGATATTCATATATCACTACATGACCATCCTATATCTGTACAAATAATTTCCCACTGAGTAATCATAATAATATCCCACATATCATTTCCCATGCCCTATAAATGTGAGAAAAGATATTGATGGGAGACTCCCCTTTATCTCTAGGAATGAAACCTCAAACTTACCACCCCATAAAAACTATCCTCCTTCACTGGTATATTTTACCATCGACCCAATAATTAAATCTATTTTTGGAATGAAGAGGTGATAGTATCCCACAAGTCCATAGAATATATGAATTTTTAATACTTTATTAGGGATCTACCAAGATATAAAAACAACCAAATTCATTAGGAACTCTAATATCCCTAATTTTGAAAAGGCATATATGTTAAGCATTACCTCCCGAATTCCAAAATGGGATTTTACATCTTCTCATACAAGTAATGATCATACAAACCTCTAGTTTCTTCACGTAAGAATGATATGCCACATGTATCATCTTCACATGATCTCAACTCATAACATGTGTATTATATTGTCTATGTATCTAGGTTTAATATCAAGAATGCCTCATAGAATCATAATTCCGTAACAAAAAATTTGTAATAGATATTCAACAAAAGAACAAAAACTGAGTTCAAGAATAAGTTGATGTTATTATCTATTTAAATGTCTATATTATTTATTGGATGAGTGATAAAATCACACCAAAAAATTTGATAGGTATCAGGTATTTATTTAGTAAACATCATAAAATCATTTTTCCTTAAATCATAGACAATCGTACAATTATCTGACTTAATTTTTATTATGCTCACTACCTCATGTTACTCATTGTGAGATATCACCTTCAATCTAAAATATCATATTTTCTTCACAATATATATACTTAATTGTTTAAAATACAATTAAATAAAAAACAATTCGTGATGATTCGATCATTTTACAAATATACAAATGATTAAATGTTTCTTGGAAGACTCTGATCAAAAAAACAGATGACATTGTGAGGATAAATCACAAAAAAAATAACTCCCAAAGAAGGCAGGTGGGAGAAGACAGCCACTAGAGTCTATATGATGGACGTGATAAAATATATATGATGTACATGGTTATTTACATGTTTATAATGGAATAGATAAAGTACACAGAGAGCACAAGACCCACATTGAAAAAAACTTATGTAGCACATTTATTTATATATCAAATCACTCCGCCTAACATCCAGAATTCATGACTGGTCCAATCACTTTACTCTTCAGAACTATGCCAAGTTATAACCTTGATCTACATCCATGATAGATCCCAAGATGGCTAATTGTTGCACCCTTTCACCTTCCCTTGGTGCAACATGAATCCCTCGTCCGCTCTGATGTCTTGTTTTGACTTGACCGATCCTAGTACCCACCTCAGTAGGGGTGTACCTAGATCCCATGTATTACCTACTACATTACATATTTTATTATTAAAACCATTTAAAAAAACATATCCATATTACATATAAATTCCAAAAGAAATTTCAATCTCCACATCCATCTTATTAATTCATCATTTATTTCTTATAAACATCAATTTTTCATTATCAATACCTATTCAAACATATATTCATAGATAATACCATCTCTACAATAATAATGATTATGGTTGAAAAAAATAATAAAAAATCAATAATTTAAATGGTTCATTAATCTATCCCTTTAGATAAATTATTAATAATAATAATTCTCTTAAGAATTTCATCTCTTGGTGGTGACTCAGATGCTCTCCCCCAATAAGAATTCACTAACTACCACATTTTACAATAACTTATGATCTTGATTCAAAATATATAGGATGAGAATTATTTATTTTTCTCTACCATGACATAATAATCCAATGTGTAATTGGTGAATCCCAAACACCATCTAAGTGAAAGGGGAAGGCTGAATGTTGAGATTCTACCTATGTTCCAAAAATATTTGTATTGAAATAACGTTATTGAATTTATCATCAATTTGATATGTTTTAGAGAAATCTACTCCCTCATAAAATCTCAATTTTCCAATATATCCTTGATGAAATGATATTTAATATTAATATGTTTTTTCTGGAATGTTCATCTAAGTTTTTTGAAGTATTAATTACACTATGATTTTCACATGAAATTTTTAATTTTCCTTCAACATTCACATTTATATTATTAAACTATAATTTCATCCATATCATTTGTATAAATGAATTAGAATAAGAAACATACCCTGATTTGAATGTACGTAATGTCACAATATTCTTTTTCTTACTATGATACCCGACACAACTTCCTCTTAGAAAGAACGCTCCTCCTAATGTTGATTTACAATCATTTAAATCTCTATCCAAATGAGAATAATTGAATCCTTTTATGTTAAAATCAACTCTAGTTTTATTCATCAAACCAAAATTTGATGTTCCTTTAACATTCAAAATAATTATCTTAGAGTTCATCATGTTTGATTCATTTGGATCACTTTGGTATCTTGAACACTATGTTACTATATATATAATATCCAGTCTTGATGTTGTATGAATGGTAACATTAAAATTAATTTCCTAAAATATTTTGGATTAACACTCTTCTCGGATTCATCTATAATAATATTTACACCAACATTAATAGGTGTGGAGGCTTCCTTTTAATATTCCATACCGAACTTCTTCAACAATTCCTTGGTTTTTTTGTGAAAGAAATGTGAATCTCCTCTTTTGAAGAACTGGAAGTATTATAAATGAATTCACCTTTGAAAATATTAGCATATCTAATTAATCATAATATGAGTAAAAATTGTTCAAATGAAGATTATTTTTCACCTGCAAAAAATTATTTCAAAAAATTACACAATTATAATAATTTTACCTATTTTAAATTCCTTCACATTAAATTTGATATCAAATTTTCCTTTAGAAAAGATCAATTTCTTCAGGAAACAATCAAGTTTATAATACCATGATAGAGGTGTCAGTTTCTTCCCATACAATGCTTCCTTCATCTTATACAGTTTGGTTCCGTCAATATCCATAATAAATCGTTCAGGTTTCCCAATAAAAACTTCTTCTTGAAGATACCCATATAATAAAGTTGACTTCACAAATATCTGATAAACATTATTGTGTCATTGAACTACAATTTCAAGAAATATTATGATTTCGACTATTATTTCCATGGGTGAAAATGTTTCATCAAAATCTACACCTTCCACTTGAGAAAAACCACTATAGACTAGTATAGATTTATTTATTGATATTAAACCATTATGATTGTGGTTATTTCCAAACACCAATTTGTTTCCTATTACATTGATTCCTTCAAGTCTAGGAAGAAGATCCCATATGATATTTTCCCCAATCTCATTTAACTCTAGATTTATATCAGTTTTCCACTCCTATTAAATAGCTTTTTGACTATATTTTCTTCAATTTGAGTAACAAGGAATGTTTTATTTTCAATTCTTATTCATCTTTTGGTATGTACTAGATCCTCTTAATTTCTAATAATATTTTTTGTTTCAATATTATTTTTCAATCCATAATAAATTTTTTACTAAACTCTTGAAATTTCATCCCCACCACTAGTTTTATTTGGGTCAACATAAATTGTATGTATTTAATGTACAATATTTTATCTATTCTCTCCTCTGAAAATATGTTATTTTTGTACATTAATGTTTTCAAAATATGCTTCATTTTTTTTCATAGTTAGACTAAATTTTACCAATATTCACATCAATTTTTTCTACCAATATTTTGAATTTTTATTCCAAAATCTAAATCCTCTTTTATTTTAATGATAGACCTGGAATATCCCTTCTTTAGATTTCTCTGATATTTTTCTAAGATTTTCATTTTTTTATATTCATAAATCCCTTAACTACCATAAACATTATAATATCTCTATATTATTTTATTTTTTCACCACGTATCATAAGGTTTCAAGTTGGTGTATTTTCATAGTAAACATATATTGTTCATAGGCATATCTCTACACAGTTCTTCTCTCTAGTAGAATTTTGAGAGTTTCGGTCCAACTCACATTGTTCTTTCCATTTCAACTACACTTCAATTCATTAACTCTTGTAGTCCATTTAGTTGAGGAGTATAAGGATATCTCTATTGATGATTAATTCCATATTTTAGAAGATATAATTAATAATAATTACTAGTGAACTCCAATCCATTATCTGTTCTTTGATTTTTTATATAAAATCCAAGCCCTACCTTTTCTAATCTATTAAAAAACATGATAATTTCAATTGCTTCTGACATTTTCTTAATTAAAATTATATTTCCCTTATAGGTGACATAATCAATGAATGTTATAAAATAGAGTTCACCAAAATTATAATTATGATTCATAGGAACACAATGATCAATTGAATAAACTAAAGTGGTCTAATACACTAAATATAAACTTGATTATAATGTTCCCTCAATAGATTCCACTTTAGACATGTTTCACATTAAATTCCACTTTATCAATTGAAATAAGAAAGATCTATTACATGATTTTTCATCAATATTGTATTCAATTATTTTTACCATTATGACCAATCCATCTATTCCACATGTTATTTTCATATTTCACACTTATATAACAAAAAATTATAGGATCAAAATTTTTGAATAGATTACCACACATTATTTGAACCATGATGATGGATCTCAAATCCTTTGAATTTTTTGTGAGGAAATACTATTTTTTAAAATAAATTCATTTACATCATCATAATGTTGGATCACAAGTAATAGTTTATATTTATGCCCATTAAAAAAAATTATATCATTGGAATTTAATTTCTAGGATTCTATCTTAATATTACCAACACCTCTGATTTTCAATGATTTTTAATTCCCATATGTAATTTCTCCTCCAATATCTTCTTGAATGTTATTTTTGATTTTTGTACCTCTTGTCATGTTAGTGGAACAATAACTATCAATAATCTGTGTTTTTCCTCTTTTTTTATCCTTAAAAAAACTTCAAGAATAATAGAATTGTCTTACATCCTGTCTTTCTAAATTACATTACCCTTTCAATGATTATTATGTTTTTTAGGAAGAATTTCCATACATTAAATATAACAATGACCATACTGACCACAACTTACACAAATTTCTTCTAAATATTCAAATCTGTTGTGAATGGATGGATTTGATGTGTTCTTCTGGATAGTTATTTTCTTGGTCAATCATCTCTTTATATTTTCTTAACTTCTAAAACATCACTCATGCAATCTCTAATGATATTACATGTTGTACAAATAGGAATAAGATTTGTGATAAAAAATTCCATAGCATCCATATTACAAATTGCATATGTATTGACCAAACTACATAAATTATGTTCAAGAAACCTTTGTTTTTGTATTTACTCATATATTTATTCCCTATATATTTAAGTGATAACAATATATAAAGATTCAACATAATTATTTTTTAAAGAGAAATGTTTCTCATTATTATTAGTGTAAGACACCAGAGCACATTGATAGGGGAGGTGTGAATGAGGGTATAAAAATTTTCTTTTAATATTGAAAATCTTATTCCCATGATTGTAGGAACATGTTAATCTTGTGGGATTTAATTCTTAAGTAATCAAAAATTCACATTCATAGAGACCACATATCGATTTTCTTTGGTTCCTCGCTAAGGGACAGTCAATGGAGAATAAAATGATAGTGTGTCTACTGTACCTAATTACAAAAAGCTACAGTAGTTGTGGAATATATAATTTTAGATACAATCCCTATGTTTCAGACACACTGCCCTTAAAATATTTTATAGATAACACACTGACTCCCTCAAAATACATCCATCGACTCCCCCTAGATCACTAATTTGTGTGACGCCTTACAAAATTTATTTAATTTAAGGCCACAATAGAAGAATTGAATTTATGTCTTTGTCCCTGAAAATCATGAGACTCTACTAGAACCATAGTCATGAGCCAATTCCTTTGAAGGAATTTGTCACATAAACTAGTTGCTCAACCCTACTATTTATGAAAAACCTTCATGAAGCTCCTTCACAAAGATCAAAACCATCACACAAAAAATTACATTCATTGATTATTGAGACATTATGAAAAAATGTGCCATCACAAAACATAATTTTCCAATGCACCTTTTAATTTTTCAATACTAATACAATCTTTTTGTGATGGTTAGGCTCACAATGAATTCCTAATTCATGAAACTCTCATTATTCTTGAATTTATATAAATCCTGATGATTAAACAATTATTTTAATGTAAAATTATGTGTGGTAACTGGCTATTTATAAGCTTATCTTTTCATGAAGATATCAATATTTCAGAAGATTTTCTATGAAACTACCAAATCCTATTGACAATGCTATTCTTTTCATGAATATCTATTGAAATTTAACCCATTAAAGAAGCTTCTCATAGTCACATAGAATAAACATCAACCCATCACACACTCATGATGATTTTAATAGTCATTAAGAACACCATCTTTCTATCTCACATTCGCGAAGCTCTATACCTTCAAAAATCCAATCCATTTCTGAAAACCAGTCTTCACAATCTCCCTAATCAACCCAGTATGGATTGATAACTAAAAAATCATATCAGTTTCCATAAACGAAAAAAACTTGTTTCCAAATCATAAAAGCCAATAATTCTCTATTGTTAATAATATTAAATTATTTCTATAAAATAAAATATTTTCTGTGATTTTTAGAAGAAAAATATGTTAACTTTTTTTTTGAGAAAATTATCTTATATTTCTTGAGACATTTCTTCTTTAACTTCAACAAATTTTTGGAAATCTGAATTTATCTTCTTCATATAATTTTAGGCTTGGAGAAACATTGACTTATTATTAACGAGTTTATTATCATTTAATGCCAGTTTTTGATAAATATAATACCTTGGTTTTTATTTATATATTACATTTAACATTATATTTACAACTCATCAGTTTAATAGTATTCTCCTTTAATATCTTTCATAAATATTATAATTTATTTATTTAGGTTTTTATTTTTCTCATCACAAGCATCTTGTTCTAATGTTAAATTATGTTCCATGTAAGACACTTCATCATCTTCTTTACCACAACATGAAGCTTCATCATAATTCCTAATTTGAGCCATAATGTTCCTAGTTTTTTAGGAACCTCTTCTTTAGAAAGACTACCAGAGGAAGAGTATTCCTCATCTTATTTATCGACAAAATTTATTATTATCATTTATTGAAATTTTTCATGTTCATACATATTTTATTAAAATATTTTTAATATTCCTCCAATTACTTTTTCTACAGTCTTTCATCTGGATCATCACTTTCGCATTCATCACTTTTATTTGTTTTTGAAAATAAACTACAAAATGTACAATTCCTCAAAAAATGAATGATTTTTGGGAGGAATACCATTGTGCTAACCCTTTCCCATTTTGAAATATCTTGAGATAAGATAAATGCTTTTCATATACTCATCATCCTTTACATCTTCAACATTTGATTCACAATAGTATTAATGTTTTTGTTCTTTGAGCTTTATTATACTCATGTATTTTATTTCCATATATTCTTTATATTTTTTCCTCCATACTAGAGGATTTATCATCTCATTGTTGAGTAAAGTATTGTGTAGCAAATCAATAGATATATCTTAAATTTCTTCCATGGCTGAAATATTTTGGTCAAATATTTGTGGATATATCCTCATTAATTTATTGAAAAATATTTAATCCTCTAGATTTTATCCAAAATCATTGATATGGAAAACAATAATAACTCTGGTAAAGTAATCTTCCATAGCCTTTTATTCTATTATTTTTAAAACAACATAATATCCCTAATAATTTTCAAGTTTCCTATTTCAGTATTGAAATTCCTTCATGCGTTTTTTCATGTTTTTACCACACCTCCATGGATTTTTGATGTCCCATCACTTTAGTAAAAAAATAATTATATAGGACTGATAAAATTGTATTTCTATATTTTCCATCAACATCCATCCCTCTTTTATCTCCAAAAGGAATGGGGGAAATTTTTTTTCAGTGGGATTAAATTAAACAGTCCCTATATGAAAAACCTCTAATCTATGTGAGAGTAATAAAGGAAGTATTTAGTTATTCCTTCCATCAATTTTATTTAAATTTATTTTTACACCCCTACTGTTTTCTGAATTCAAATTCACCATCACTAAAAAAATATCCTTCATTGGGAACATTTTAGGATTCCAATTATAGTATCCAAGAATGGTTTATACCACTAAGAATGTGTGGGGGGTTTTGAATCAGTGGTACTATATCATTATAATTTTTTTTCTTTGAAATAATCAACTATGAATTGTTAGAGTCAGATCCCAATGACACAAAATATTTCTAAAAGTTTCACCCCCATGACGGATGACTATGTCCATGATATGGTCGAGAGGATCTGAGCAAACAATTACCCACTAATATTCCATCACCCGTTACAAGTGGGTTATTCAAGTATCACCCTAAAACCATGACGGTTTGGTATTATGCATTTCCCAGTACAATTTCTCCTAAAAAATATTATAATGGTTTACCCATGTTTACAAAACATTATTACTTATACAATTAAATTGATTCCAAGAAGATATTTGAATAACAAAATTATCTTTCACTTCAATCCTTAGTAACAAGATAATACTACAAAAGCACACTAATTATAGAGTCCATGTAGAAAAATAACAATTTAATGAAATATACAACTACACAGGGTAACTAATTCATACTACTACTTATTCTAGATACACTATTTGACAAATAAAACTCATAATATACTCAGATTATTTGAAGGAGAAAAATGTTGATACATATTTATAAATTTTAATCTGTATAAATAAATGTTTGAAATTAATTTTTTATACAATTAGAGTTGGTGTAACTTTTCTCTTTGTACACTAGCTCACTGTAGACTCTGTATTTCAACTTGGTGCAACCTCAAACTAAAATATTGTCATACATAGATTCATTCCTGCATCCCATAACTAGGTAAACACTTCCACTACCTTAATCCACATTGCACAGTTAAGAATTGTAATTATTTTCATAAATTAGCCTTGCATGAGGACTTCACGTGAATTGATAATTCTTACCTACGACTTCTTCATGTAAGAGAAATACATCACGTGTTCTAGAATCAAATGAACCTGGATTAATAATTGATTCTAGTATCCTATTTTTTAATAATTCTCTTAGAAATAATATCTCTCAAAATCAGAATTACTTCCTATAAAAGTGGGAACATATACACAAGATAAGAAAAAGAAACAACCTTCTGAATATGTAGAAGTTACACTTCCCTATTTCTCATTCATTATTCTCTATTATAAGAGTGATAACATAATAGATAAAAATGGGATATGTCTTTATTATTTATATACAAAACATAATTAAATCATTGCTACATACATCCATTTCTATGAATTAATTTTTTATGTGATCATTGTCTCATATTATGGTTCCGAAGATATCACAGTCACCATAAAATATTAGTTTTTATTCAAAATTTCTATCTTAAATTTGTTATATGATAATTAAGTACAATAATATTTCATAATGAATTGATCATGATAGAATTATTAGTATCATGAAATAGTTTTTGGATGACTCAAATCAATCAAAAAAGTGAAAATGTGTGTAGAAATCTTTCCATGGAGAACACCTAGTAATGGAAAGTGGTAGAAGAACACCGCTGGAGTCAATCTGATGGCTATTATAAAATAGATATGACGACCATAGTTATTTATATATTATTAGTGGTGTATAAATAGTAACTTAAATACACAAGCTCCATATAAAAATACTTTTTTAGTGTTATTAATTATATATCAAAGCACTCCGTCTTGTGGACATAATTGGTTTTTAGTCATCTCTCATTACTTCCTAGAAGTACCCTGTGTCGACACCTTGATCCTTCACCATGCATCATCATAACGTAGTTTGAAGGTGCACCCTTCTACCTTTACATGGAGTATTATAGATCTATTAATAGCTATATTTGCTGTCTATACCATGGACAATCCTATTTCCCACATCAGTAATGGTCCACCTAGATCCAATGGCTTGATGGTTAGAAGGATAATTTTCAATATAAAAACCATTAAAAACACATAGATATATTTCATATAAACTATATATAAAAATAAAATTTCCACTTACTTCTCTCATATTATTCTTTTATTTCCTACTTACACCAATGTTTCATCATCAATAACAATTGAAAGATATCTTTGAACAGAATACCATATCTACAATTATCACAATTAAGTATGAAAAAAATATAAAATCATGAATAATTTTATGTGTCATTCAAGGAACAACTAGATCTTGACTAAAAAACATGTCAATGAACACCTCATTTTAGAGTACCATTTGATCTATTGATCATATATCATCAGATGATAACTATAAATAATATTTTTTGAACTTTATCATTCAAAGAAAGATAATGTTACTTGGGAAGTGTATCACTTAGTGGGAGAATCCAATATGTAGTGGTAACTGATATTAAATATGAATAAAATGGATTATGTTGAAGCTATGGAGTGGGAGGAGTTAAAAATTTATTTTTTGTAGGAAATGTTTCTTTTATGCATTGAATAAAAAAGGAAATGTAATTCTAGGAGCTGAAAGCAAAGGAGAATGAAAAAGTGTGATGTTTTAAATTGAAATTTACTAGGATTTTGTGATATTTTTTATTCTTTATTATTTATTTTGAAGGCAAGTAATATGAATTGTTTAGGGTAATAGAACCTTACTTATGGAAATATTTGTTAATTTAATACATTGTGAGTTATCAGAAGATAGTGTGGTGTTCTCTAAAAATGAAAATAGAGTTTTAAGACATGTAACGACGTCGTGGATTGAATGATCGGAAGATAAGGATGATGCCAAAATTTGGAAATAATTTTGACCATTAAAGAGAAATAATGAATCTAAAACAACCCTATTCAACATGCATGGGAATAAATATATGGTGAATTATCTTCAAGGATATTGAAAATGATATATGTTCATAAATTTTGGTCATATATACTGGCACATTTGAGGAGATATAAATCATCAACAGATGAATATAAATGAATATGTAATAATAGTGAAATCCCATATTGTATTAGAATGCTTCATATCGGGAATTTAAGGACACTATTCTATCCAATAAAAAATTAGAAGATAATGGAGTGAAACCTAAATCAACCCTAGTAAAGGACCAGGGAGAAAAGTGATGATTTTGAAATCACAATAGCAGAATTCGAGGCTCTAAATGATATTGTAGATGTTACGTGTTTGGTATTGGATTAAAAATGTTTATTTTTTGTTTTTTGAAAATGTTAACAAAACTCAAATGATTTTAATAAATAATTATAATTTTCCTATTAAAATTTCCTTTTAACAATTATTTATAACTGTTGTTTATTTATTCATTGTTCATATTATTTTTCACATAAGTTGTTATTTCTTATTTCTATTAATATTAATTTATATTTTTTTATTTTGGCATTAGATATTAATTTAATTATTTATATTTGTGTAAATTTTACATAATTTTTTTATGGATGAAATTTGGATGATATTTTTGCTTATTTCATCTATTTTCATTTTTATTAGTTATTGATATTTTCTTCATAACATGCAATAAAAACCTCATAATTGAATGGTTCTCATTGTGATATTTATCTTTGAAAATTATAAAAATTTTCATTAAATACAATGAAGGGTCAATTAGTTATTTGGATTTTCTAGATTTGGCCGGAAGTCTCATTACATTTTCATTATAATTCAATAGTATTATGATTAATTTCTATACAATTTTGAAAAGATATGTTTAGCTATTGATCTTAGATTTTGCAGTTATTTGATGCATTAGAAACCTATGATAATTATCTAAATATAATAATGTAGGAATGGAATAGAAACATTTATTTATAGGGTCTAATATTGAAAATATTCTATTTTTGAGATGATATCACATTTCTTCTACCCTTATGTGAAAATTCTATACACAGTTATTTTAATTCTAACTTCACATATTATTTTTAATCATACCTCAATGTGAAAATTTTTATTTTAACCTTTAATAAAATAACATATATTTTTTAACATACATTTAATGATATGTTTATATGACTATTACATGATTATTTATTTACCAATACATAGTACGAACATCACCAACTTTTACACAGAATAAAATAAGGAGAATTCAAACTTTCTTTGTTTATCGGGTTTTTTACAATTTGGATATACAATATAATTATATTATTTATATTATTTATATTATTTGTTAGAAAAAATAATAGTTACTATATGTAAAATATTATAATTTATTTTTGAATGATTTAAATAGATTGGAATGATGGTTTAATTATTTATTAATTATCACATAAACATGAAACAAATATTTTTAAAATTCGAATATACTAATTATGATTTGAAATTAATATTTTAATTGTTTCTAAATTATTATTTAACAAATAAGAAAATATATAATGTTATTTTTATTTAATTAATGCATAATATTTTGAATTGGCTCATTTGAATTCATGAATATTGAAGGATTTCTAAATTTAAAATATACATATGAAAACTAGTACATGAAATAGTTGGGATATTTATAAGGATGATTATTGTGGGAGTATTAAAAATAAATAAAATAATATTTAAATTGTTATGTACTATTATAATGTTTATTTTAATATAAATGATATTATTTTAATTAAAAATTGTGGAATACTATTTATCTTTGTAAGATAATTTTGGGTGATCATTATTATTATTTTGAATTAACACTAACCATTATATATCGTTATTTAGTCTTCAGAATCATAATTAATGAGATGAAGAATGATTGGATGGATCATAGAGTTATGATTGTTAATATACATGAAATACTATATACTGTGAGAATGAAAATTGAAAATAGATTTGGTGTGGTGTAATAATTCTAAAGTGATCCAGTTAAATTAACTACACAAGTAATGTGAAAACATTCATAGAGTAACCCGAACTATCCATTCATCAATAAATTTTATAAATAAATAAAAACCAATGTTTTTTATTTATCCATTTTAAAGTTAACTTATACATCAACTGGGTTTTTTAGTCTTTTTGTGAAATATTATTCTTATCTTCTCTATTATTCTAAATATTTTTATTTTATAAATTTCCACAAACAATAATTCCTTCTTTTTATGGTGAGAATAATAGATTCTAATATCAAGACCTTCATGTTGTGACTTATGAATTCTAAATTCATAGTAGGTTATACATTCTTAGATATTTATATGTCATAACGGGATATGGATGCCCATTAAAAATCCAGCTATCTTTTGGTTATAACTGAACTAGAGAAATAATGTTGTTGATGGAATATGATTCTTCTTTAAAAATAATGTCTTTAGTGAATAGCATACATCTAAATGAGTGGAGGGCTGATGAGAGTGGATGCATGATTACATTGATCAAACCAACTACCAAAAGTGTATGGGTTTTCTGTTTACATTTTTCTACTTATCATTTTTGTATGTTCATGTTAATTAAATTTTATAATAACATGAATTAAATTTTAAATTTAATAAAACTCTAAATATTGTATAACTAGATTATTAACCCCATATTTATCCCTTTTTCATCTTTATTCGACCATAATTGGATCATATCCAGTTCCTTTTAGATATTTAGATTTATAATTTTATTTATCCATATTTATACAATACATTATAGAATATATCAAAAATATTTCCATATTAATTCATGAATAATTTTTTTTTATTCCTCTGAATAGACCGTACATTGGCAGAACTGGTTCTGGATACTGAAAATCATAAAGGATGATTACCCCATCTTACTCACTATTGATTATTGGACTACGATGGTAAATACATATAAGTTACATGATTATGAACCTAACACACATATAGGAAGTGATTTTGCTAAATATGTTTTTAATTAAAAAACTATAAATATTATATATTGTGTAATTAATTGAAATATTATTGGTCATGTATTTTATTGTAACACAACACCTTAAAATTTAAAAATTATACAAGTTACTCACTTTGGATCATATAAGCTAATAATAACTCAATTTTTAATGCTTCAATGGAAGTAGCAAGATTACAATATGGGTGTTGTCAAAAGTGATTAAAATAGTTTCAACCAATTCACTTGTATTGTGAATGGAATAAATTCTCTTAGAAAATACTTTGAGAAATATATTCTTGTTGAAAGACTGTTAATAACTCTACCTAGGAAGTGGATTGTGAAAATTTTAATAATTTATGGGACACATAACTGAAAATAACATATATTGGATGATATCATTTATTAATTTTTTCAATACAAACTGGATATAAAGATATTTCATTGAAAATGATTCATTAAAGAAGATATTTTTTTAATTTAAATGAAATATAACTCTTTCAACTAGTTATTATGATTATTATAGGGGAAAAAATAATTATATAACCTTATTAACCATTTTTATAAAATTATGAAAATAAATGTATTATTCGTGAAACAATTTAGAAAATATAATCCAAAAAATGATCGAATGAAACCATATATATGATATTGCAATAATGTTTCTAAAACAACATGTCGTAAGTGAATAAAAGAGGGACACATAAAGTAAGACTGCCCAAAATTAAATCAATCAAGAAAATATAAGAATTCTGATAAATACTTATAAGATCCTTAGTGAATGAATAGATTTATAAAAAATAAAATGATTAAAATGATAATTATTCCAGGAAAAAAAACTAACCATTTCTTAATTAAAAATAGTACTTAGAAGGTTAATTATTATTATTAAAGCTTATATTATGATTATTAATCCGATAAGTTTATTATGAAATAACTAATCAGAAAAAATGAAGAATTGGAGTTTTATATTTTATAGATTGGTTATTTTTATAAAAAATTAAAAGTATAATTGAAGGATTTTATTTAACAATATAATTAACTCACTCAAGAAAATGATGCTATTTAAAATATAGTTTCATTATAAAATGAAAAAATTTACAATGATTTGGAATTGTAGAATATTTATAATAAAAATTTGAGGTAAGAAGTTGTAATTTTTTAAAAAATATTATTTCATTTATTACATGTTAAAAAATGTATAATAAGATGTTATTAATTATGAAACTAAATAATGAAAGGAGTGTTTTTGGATTTAACAATTCAATACCTATGTTATATAGGAATTTATTTGTTAAGAGTTCTAAAGAAATAAACTGTAATGTTACAATATTTAAATGTAATGAATTATCATAGAGATTTATTTTTTTGTAGTCCATACAAAAAACACTAATTTCAAATTATTTAACTTCTATATTATCCATGAATACTAGTGTGATTTTTTTTGTGGGGACCCGGGAATAATTAAACTAACCATATTGGACCTAAGATGGAATAGGTACCAAAAATATTTTATAATTAAATAATAATTTTATTAAAAATTCCTTCAGTGTTTCAGAGATACAATTTACATGGGACTGGATTTCTCAAAACATAATAATGGAGATCAATTTTTTTATCTTATAATCATTATGATGGTAACTTAGTGACATTCCATAATTACTCAGAAGGTATGGTTTTGTGATTTTGTGTAGTAAGTATAACTAACATTTTTATAATTTCCAAATTATTATATGTTTGGGGTTAAAATAATAATTATTATTTCATAATTATTTGATGATGGAATGAGTGTTAAATTTGTAGAAAATAAATGTTTAATTTTCAAAAATGAAAATGTTTTATTTTATTCGATTAGGAATGAAAATATATATTACACTGTTTTTTATTTGTTATTTACTATGAATTTTATGCATCTTAATTCTATATAAATTGACATAATATTTGGAAATTCAAGTCATGGACATGTGAAAAATTGGCTTTTACTATAACTATCTATGATGGATTACGTACTATAGTAACATGATTTTAAAATTATAAAGAATTTTATTTTTTATTATTGTTTAAAATGTAAAAAATATAGAATATTTTTTATGTATACTAATAATTTAAAATATTATATATAATTATAAACTATTTATTTATATTTGTTTGGTCCTATGAATATTTAATTTTTTAGAGGAATGAAATATTTTTCTGTGATTTTTGAAATGTTTAATAGATTTACATGGACTTTTTTATCTCATATTAGTGAAATGTTATGTAATTTCGTTTTTTATAAACTAATTAAGAATAAAACATGATATTTACTTATTTTCATTAAAATTGAAAATGGAGATGAAATTTTTATTGTATAATTTAAGAAAAATATATGAGAAAAGTTTTTATTTCCAAATAATGTTTTTTCATTGAACACAAAAAAATGGTATATAAAAATAGAAATATTTTAGAAATGGTTAAATCTATCTTCAATGAATTTAATATAACTTAATTTTTTAGGTTAAATTTATAATAACAACATATTTTATTTTAAATTGGGTTTTAATTTGATATTTTTAATCGATTTTGTTATTAATTGTTAAATTGAATTAAACTTAATTTTTTTATCGCAAATTTTTTGGGTGTAATGTTTTATTTTATACACAAATTGTAAATTTGATACTAATTGTGATGTAAAACATTTTATATGGAATTGAAATATTTTTTATTATTATAGAGTATATAATCAAATTATTATGATCATATAATACTATTTTCATTTTTATTTTGATGAACATATTTTGAAAAGGAATTTATATTTTATGAACATCACAGAATAATTTATGGAATTTTACATTCGTGATAAAGAGTAACAGGATAATAATATAACTTTTTATTTGGTTAAAAATAATATGTTTTATCCAAAATCATGGAAAATTCATAATTATCATGAGGTTGATGAAGTTATTAGAACTATTGATTGTATAATAAAAACTGAAAAATCATTATAAAATGTTTTTATGAATTAAAATTTTATATTCCAAATTATATTGGTAAAAAATTAAATTAATTTTATTCAATTTATGCTATACAAGATGGACAGAATCCATTTTCTATTAATAATATTTCTAATACATTTAAACCCTCAATGAAATAAAAAAATTATTAGAACTAGATGATTATTTAAAAATTAAATACATGAATATGGTCAAAATGTAAAGAATAAATAGTGATTTTCATCTCAAGGTTACTATAAATAAGATCGAAGAGATTTATATTTTCCTTTTCAGTTGATTAATGGAATTAGAAAATTATATTTTTGATAGATTTTACTTCCAATAAATGTTTAAATTATTTTAAATGCATGTTAAATTTTTTTAAAGTTTCTTTCGAAAACATGATAATATTAATAAACTATTGTTTTTCAAAATGAAACATTTCCAAAACACAATTATGTGTTATCAAAGGATATATAGGTTCATAAGAAACCACCACATTCTTATTGAAAAATTTTGTCTTTATTTTTTCTGTATTATAATTTTAATAATGGAAATATGGATCCTACTATATCTGTATTGAAAATTTATAATGAATTTTATTTATTAACATTAATGTTTATGATATTGTTATTAGATCTTCAAATGAATTATAATCTAAGAAATTTTCTAACGTGATTAAAAATAAATTTGATATATTTTTATTGGAAGAACTCATATTATTTTTCGACATTAAAATTAACTAAATAAATGAATGAATATTTATCATATACTATAAATAAATTTGGAATTAATTAAGATATTTGGTTTACATTCAACAAAAATTTAAAAATATCTATTAGTAATGATTGTATATTAGAATTAGATAAATATAGAAAATATTTTTATATATTAAATTATTTTGAGGTAATATTGGTAGATTAAATTATTTGAAAACTACTTGACCTGTTGATATATTTACTCTTTTTTTATCTCCATGATTTCAATATGATGATAAATAAATTCAGTTAATGTATATTAAAATAATTTAATGATATAATAAAGGAAATGTATTTTATAGATTATTTTATTATAAATCGAACTATTTTTTATTTATTAGGTATTTTTTAAGTTGATTTTAGATATTATAATTCATATAGAAATGTACATCAGGTATGTGTAATTTTATTAGTCAAAACAATGAGTCTTGGAGTTCCAGAAAAAATTCACATGAATTTTCTATTTATGATAGTTATTATATTTCTATTTAAAAAATTTTTCTCACTCATTGTGGATTAGAAAACAATAACATAGCATTTTTTTAATATTTTAAGTGATTCCAATTTATTGTGAAAATTATTCTTCTATTGAAAATTTAATTAATCTGTAATAGAGTAATCGAAAAAATTGTACTGACATGAAATTTATTTTTGATATAGATTATTACAATAAAGGATATAATATTACAGAATATTTTCTAATTTGTAATCAACATGACGATATTTTTAGTAAATCCTCATATGAAATGATTATTTATAAAATAATGTTTCTATAGTAATTTTTAATTTTTAGTCAATACGAAATTGTTAAGGGGATTTTTTAATTACTTTCAAACTGTGAATTTTTTGATAATATTATAAACAAATTTAATTTCATTTTTTATCTTCATATTAATATTTAAAAAGGGGGGACATTATTTGAAAAAAAAATATATTTTTTTATTTTTTGAAATTAGGAGCTTTAATGTGGTAGATTTATAGTTCTTGGAGTATATTTTTTAATATTTCATATTTTTGAATATTAAAAATACTTCAAATGAGATTAATAGAAAATTATAATTTGAGATTAAATTTTTATTTTGTTAATTATTATTTTTAATCATTCTTTATTCAAAATTCATTATTATTTTTATATTAATTATTAGTTCTTATTGTTGTTAATATTAATTATATATTTGTATATTATTCTTGTCTAAGATATTAGTTCGTATTATTTTCATCAGAACCTCAGAAAATGACATTAAAATTGAAGGATAAATATTTCTATGGATTGATAATAAATTTATCTACATTTTCATAAACTATAAGTAAGTATGAATCCTTCACTCAGATGTAAAAAAATTTTATTTAATAACTCATTATATATATTTCATAATTATCCAATTTTTGGATGTAATTTTCTATAATTTTTAGTCAAATATTGAGGTACAATTTTTTAATTGATTAGATATTTGAAGTTTTTCAATGGTAATAGAAATATATAAATAAATTTCAACTGGACAAGATGATAATGTTTTTAGAGGGTCTCATATTGGGAAAATTCTTCTTTTCATATGCTAGTACATAATTTCTTATATACTTATGTGATAATTATTTATGTGACTACATTAAGTCTACATTTATTGAATATTTTTATTCTAGCCTTTATGTAGCCCTTTTATTTTTTATTTTACCCAATAAAATTATTTCTCTTACATATATAAACATTCAACATAACAATAAATGACAATTTAAAGATACATGTAAAAAATTATTTTAACATTATTTATGTATAATTTTTTTAATAATCCTTAATGTAAATATTGATGGTAAATTTTCATGATTATTTATGTACCCTTACAGAGTTCATAGATCATGTAATTTTACAAAGTTAAAAATATTGAGAATTCAAACATGATCGAGTTTTCATTTTTCTTAGTGTTTTCATTTAATGCATGATAATGGTAATTATTTAGTTATTTACATATTTAAAAATTGATATTAATTATATGGAAACTATGTGATGTGATTTTGGAAATAATTAAACAAATTTAAATGATATTTAAATATTTTATTTATTCTTATATAAATTTATAAAATATATTTTCAAAATATTTATATATTTATCAGTATTTTTTTATTTTGTAAAATTTTATTTTAAATAAAAAAAAAATTTACATATTTTATAATGTGATCAATAAAGTATTTCTATGTTGTGTTAATCACATGCATGAATATGGATTGTAATTAATATTTAAAACAATCACTGAGGAACTATCTTGTATAATGCTAGTGATATTAAATTGATATATTATTATGAAATTATTTAAAACTACAAAATTATGATTCAAAATATTTTAAACTATTATCGGCCTCTATATTCCTATATATTATTTTTAAATAGTTATGTTCAAGAGATTATTTTAGGTTGCATTATATTGACTATGGATTCATTCCACTTTTTTATGAATTGGGAGTATAATGGGATATCCTTTTTATTGTTTTTCAAAGTGTTCCCCAACCCCAGTCAACACTTTTATAAATGTGTGAAAATTTTATGGTTCTTTTTCATCCTCTCTTACTAAATATGATTTTGTTGGAATATATTGGCATGTAATGGAGAAATTTGACAACCCCATGTCATTATAAGATTTATTTTATATATTTTTTAGTGATGTAAATTTTTAATAGTATCTATTTTGAAATTATCAAATTTGGGATGTTTTTATTGTGCCGTTAGTCTACATAGATATGTGGAAACCATAAAAAATATATTATTCGTGGATGATTCTAGTTCAATTTTTTCTTGCATGGTTCATTTTTGTGGGAATTATAATATTCAGTTAATACCTTGGGAAATCCATTACAACCCGTGTGGGTATTTTTGTGGTTGGCGTGTGGGAAGATGACTTTAATATGGTTTGGAGAAATAATAAGAGTGACAGTGCCACTATGAATTAGTTTTTAGTATAATTTTTTGGCACATTTAACATGTATATTAGTAAATAGTGCGGACAAATTGAGTGTATGTCCTTATATAGTGTACTTCCATTTAGTGGAACTCTAATGGATGGCACACGGTTTAGCTATATGTGTGTCCAGACCATGAGTTTTCCATAGTTTTATAAAAATTTAATCATTTTCAATTTTCTCCTTCCAATTAAATAGCATACCCATCATTTATCCCTATTTGTTTCTTGGCCAGTCTCCGTGTGATGATTAATAGTTTAATATTTTCTTATATAAATATATATGTATATGGTATTCCTTTGAAGGGTAGTAAATGGTTTTTATTGGATTCAGGGTATGGTAAGAGATTTATATTCCTAGAATTTGTAGTTTTGATTTAAAAATTAATTTGATGAACTCCATATTTTTGTGAAAATTCTATAGTGTCTTCATTTAATGAATTTAGAGGTTTTTAATGGGTTATTGAAATTAATTTTTTTTAATATGAAAATATCATGTTTTAAAATATGGACTAAAAGGGGAAGGTTATTTTTTATCTATATTTATATATTTTATTTTTTATTAGTATTTTTTCATATTAAAACAAATTTAAATGTGAAATGGTTTGTTTCAAATAGGTTTTTTTTCAACCATTAGATTCAAATAACATTTTAATGATATAGTATTAAAGGTGGATGAAGGTTCTTGGAATTATATGGGTATTTTTAAGGCCCTCATGGCACATTATGAGAGATCATTAATATTAATTTTGATTTCCCTTAACTGAGAACCTATTTTTTATTGTATGTAATTTTAATTATGGCCTCAAGGGTGGATGTACTATATTATTGTTTTCCTAAATGATGATTATTCAAATATGTTAAAAGGGATATTTCTTGAAAGGTTAAGGAGGTGAGATGTGGTTTGCATAAAATTCATTGCAATTGTTTATGAAATGATACCATGTTATTTTGGTTTGATTAAACTAATTGTTTGAGGTCATGTGAATCATATCCAACTATTTAGAGGAAAATATGGGTGAAATCGACAGTGTATATTCTGTGATGATTATTAAATATTTCTTAATTATGTGGATTGTTATAACATGATGTAATATGTGTCCCATAGATGCTATGTTCTACATGGATGAATTATATGACCCGACAAGTTCTGTAGTACTATTAAGATGTGGATGCTTTATTTTTGGTTAACCAAGGGTTCTAGCCACTAGTTCAGGTTTATGTTACATATACAATTGGGATTTTCCCATGATACTTAGTTCATATTTAAGACTATTTTTGGGATCACAATACTCAATATTTATATCTCCATGTATTGATTTAATGGATCCACTACATTCTTGTTTATTGTGTAGTATCTTTATACCTCTGTGGCTATTGTGAATTAGTTATATTCTAACTATAATTAAGAATAAATTTCAAAAAAAATTGTTAAATAGTATCGAATTTGTGGTTTTCAGTGAATATCAGTCTGAAGTTTTAATGATAATTTTAAAAAATTAAATAATATTGTTTCTGAATAAATGAATGATTTTATATATAAATATAGTATTTTAATGATAAATTTTAGAAAATATGAATGAAAATGGTGCTTGATTTTTTTAAATAATTTTTAGTTCTTCGTTTTTTGAGATAAAATTTTTTTCTAAATTTTTTTTACCCCTAATGTTTTATTTTTGAAGAGTGGGTGTTTTATAAAAATTATTTCGATGTATTTTTTGGTTTTCATATTACTCACATGTGAAAACCTATGTTTTTATATTATATTAAAACTATAATTAATGAACTATATTGTGAATGGATTTGTATAGAAATATGGGTGAGATCCTACAGGGCATATCTGGATCACACCCTGCATATACACCTGTGTTTGTGTGTGTGTGCATCACATTTGTTTTTATCAAGTTCCAGGTGTATTATTTTGTACAAGAATTTTCATTATGTTTTTGGATGGATTTTAGATTCGGGTAATGACCAAGGGTCACGTACATGATATTTTTTTAGTTATTTGGGTTTTGATAAAATTTCAATTTGTTTTAAAGGAATATTTATCAGAGTTTTTTTCTATTAATTGTAAGAGATTATACTATGTTTTATTTAGTTGTGTATTTTTTATGGATATTTATTTATATTTTTTTATTCATATTATTTTATAAGTAGATATATTTTATTTTATTTTCATGGGAACTCAATTCGTGGATGGTTCATGTCTGATTCTTGGTAGTTTCCAGTGTTGACTAATTATTTTATGATAGAGAAAATATTCACATGATAAAATTTCTAATACCCATGTAGTTGATCTCATCACATAGGGATTGGTTATTCTATTTAGTCTTATGGTAATATTTTTTTAGGTAATAGATTAGTGTAACCTGAGATAGTATGTTATAGACAATTATTACATTTCTGTCCAAATGATGTTCTATTAAAGATAGGTTACATTTCGATCTCAATAATACCATTCCATAATCAAATTTTTATACGCCTTATACAACAAAAATAATTATTTTAGATAAAATTACATAATTTTATGTGTTGATTACCCAACCTAATTTTCAGTGAAGTTTATTATTATGGTTATAATAAGACATCCCTGGTTGGGTATTTCTTTATATAATATAGAAATTCCTAGCTCATTGGTTAATAATGAGTTAATTTTCATATATTTAAACTCTTATAAAATTAATGGTTTTACATAAAACCCATTATTTTTTCTCCATGGGTTATGGATGAAATTATTTTTTAAGATATATAATTTATTTGGCATAGATAAATTTAAGTGAAGGGAGGGTGTTCCCGGAGAGGGATCTAATATATTGGGTAAATAATTAATCAATAGTGGTAATATGATTATGGTATATTGGAATCACACCCCAATAATATTTCATGATACTTTGTGAATAACCATGGTAATATGATTTATGAAACCTTAATGATGAACTATGGTGATATTCTTATAAAAATATCATTTTTATATAATATCCTCATTTCTATGTAATTCCTTATTTATATATGATCATGTTATTTTTTATGCCTCACAGTTTATTCCTAATGGTAACTTACATTCCTTATTATTATTTATACCCTTAATATGATTTATTCTCACCATTTAAATTTGATGTATATCCTTAGGAGCTTATATGCAGTGAGGTGACCTAGGATGGAATTATAAAGGGTTCTATTAAGAGGATTTAATAAAATTTTGTTTTTATATGATATATGTATTTAATGTATTAAGAAACTAGTTTCCTATATAATAATCCTAAAAATATCCAATATAATTTAACAACCCAATAATTTATTTAGGTATTATTTTTAAAAGACAAGGTTGAAAAATGTGGGTCATCATAACCTTCATCGGGGCTACATATTTTCCTAAAACAATATCTCCATGACAAGAGTTCCCCTAAGATCCTTTACCAGCTCTTTATGCTTACCTGCAAGGAGTTATTCATTTCAAACGCTACAATTGTGCAGTATCCCATACTCGTGATGCCATATCAGAATCAAAACAATAACCAACACTCACATGAGAACCTCAGAAATAAACCTCTAGAAATGGGCTATATTTACCCATAAGTGACACTCATTATGCTAGTAAGGTAAAAAAGAATAGTATAGAATTTATTTCCATAGTGAAAACACAACATCATAGCCAAAATTAGGGAATAATGATATTATAAGGTAGTCCTCTTGCCCAAAAATACTCTCCATATCAGTGAGAATCACCCCCCTTACTCTTCTTATCAATATTAGATCTATAAGATCCCATTGATTCATCTTTATATTCCTCATGACAATTCTCTATAAAAGAATATACTTTACCACCTCTATAAAGGGTTGTAAACCAAAAAAGATGAATCATAGAATAGATCTACAACATCATCCCAAGCCCAAAAAAATTAATTTTAGAAATCTCATCTTTTCCCAAGGTAGTAGTAAAAAAACACCATGAACCTGGAATCATAATAATTGAAATATATACCCCTATATTAATCATTATATAATGTTTCTCCTTATAGATCATTTGTGTCCAAGGATAAAAATCCTCAATAAAGATTGCTTAAAAATCATCCTGAGAAAATATTTCATCCCTCCTCACCTAGGAAAATATATACAACCAGCACCAAGATGGTCCCCCAAGTATAAAGAAATCCACCATCCCTATTTTCCCATATAGATAATTGATAATTATAAATATGTGATCAATTAACTCTTATTATTCCACATACACCAAGATCCATAATCTTCTATGAAAACATGAATGTATTTTTCTCAAAAATGACAAATCACATCCAAGACTATAGTCGCTCCCTTGACTAGGTTGTCCTTCTCACCATAAACCACCTTTATAAAATATTCAATGATATTCCATTTTATTAGGGTATCTATCTCATCCCCAATGTGAACATTGTCTTCATTCCACTATTGTGGAGTGAGTTTCATTTTTTTATAAATATAATTGTAAGAATACACGAACAAGTAAATCTAATGAAAATATTTTTGACGATCACATAGTTTTTTAGAGACCATGGAAGAGTGCTAGTTCAAAAGAAGATGCATAATAGTTCACACGATTAATTTCATATTAACTTCACTAAATAGTTGTAAAGAAACAATTAAAATCTATGATATCTTTAGAAGGGGATCATTTAACTAGATAGGAATTTTTTTTTGGTTTAAAACATTGAACAAAAGAATTGATCCTCCATAGATCTCAAATGAGTAGGACAACAACCCATATAGATCGAGGGATGATGGTGACTAGGATCAGTTGAGTGAAAATAAAATAAATTTTTGAGTTGATAAGTTTTTTTGAGATGATGAGTGATACATATAATAATGAGATTGATATTATTTTAATCATTTCTCTTGATTAATTTATTAAAATAAAACAACATTCACTTGTGCATTAGGGTCCAATACTAATTATTGTAATTTCTTGTTTTTTCATTTTCTTTCATGTTTTCATCCCATACCCATTTAAAATAGTTATTTTGAGATTCTTTCATATGACTTATTAGGTAGTTAGGTGACTGGGTTCATCACATACATGTTATGGTAATCTTATATAGGTTTCATTTTTGGGAAGTTTCTTCATCAAGTGATATCCCTATGGTATTTTCTCTAGTGGTTTAATTTGTATATAGATATATCCCAAAAAAATATTATTATATCTCCATGTTAGAGTGATTCTATATGATCAGAACCTTGTAAAGGTGCTTCGGATCTCAGTTCAATAGTAATCTTTTTCATTCTTCATTTTAGGATGAAATAGATAAAAAGTTCTATACCTCATATTTTATGTTAGTTAGATGTAGTGGTACTTCACAATTTTGTATGGGATGTTGTAAGAAAAGAAAAATCTCCAATTAGATAACATTTTCCAAATGGATTCCTGATTTTATAAAATTAAGATAGAGGGTTATCCTATATAAAAATATATCAATATTCTATAAACTATATCTAATAAAAAAGTAATGAGAAATGTAGAATGTGAACTATTGGATAATAATAAACTTAGGATGATGTGTTTTTCACTTTTTCCAAAAGATGTGTTCAATATCCAAATGGTGAAGTCCATGTATGAACTCATAAATACCTTGTAGTTTTTTTAAAAGAATCCCCAATGATTAAAAAGGTGTTCTTGATAAAGAGACTGTTTAGCATTCGAATTTAGGAACAACGTTCTATGACCAATCATTTAAATGAAATAAATCTAATTCAATGTTAAATGAAATTAGTAAATGTAGACATTAGCGACCTTTTTTGAGGATTTTGGTAACCTTTTACTATTTTGGAATAATTTCATGTGTTGGTGATGACTATGAGTTATTCTAATAGAAATAAAATTAAATTAAAAAATGTACATGACCAGGTGTTAGTGAATAAAATTAGTTAAATGGTCATTTTGGGATCATTCTGTAATGCTTAAAGTAAATAAAAAATGGATTATAGATAAAAATAAAAGTTCCCAGAAGGAAAACAGTCAGAGGATCCAAAGTAGATGTACCTCAATATATTGTGCTCTTATATTTTAGAGTTATTTGAAGAAATGAAATCCTAAATTGGATTGCAGTGATATGAGGGAGAACTCTGGAATATATATTTGTAGAAGTGGGAATGTGAACCCAATATCAAAGTAAATGTGTCGGTTTCTCCTACGTGATGACATATCACATGGCTCGTTGGTGATTTATTTTAGAGCCTCATTCTATTAATCATATGAGAGGGGATGTTTGACAGATTACATATCCAAAATATTTGGTAGAGTTTATCTACTCGATAGGAAATCTCTTTATAAACTTTTCCATCAAAGATGTAACCGTCTAGACAAGAATTAAGAGATTCTTTCATCTTCAAGATGTATGTCACATCCCTATATTAATTAAGGAGTTAATTTACCTTCGATACCAAGATACCTTAGCTTTTTTATATATTCCACATATGGAATTTGAAAATTTTCATGTGGATCCAAAGTTGTGAATATTATAATAAAGCATGAGACCCTGTATCTTATAGGTTCATTAGAATGAGTGATGCATTCTAGATATGATACATCCACTAAACTTTGGAAAGACCATCGGGGTCATATCATTGAGAAGGGAATGAAGATTATTTCTACATTTTATTTTTTGGGGCCAGAATCATGTGGTATGGAACGTTGAAGTATTGAATATTTGGAAAATAAAATTACAAGATCTTCTCAATTGAAGTGAAAACACCAAATCACTAGAAGAAGGAGTTGGTTGAAAGATATGTTTATAGATCACACTGTGTGAATTAATATATAGGTTCACAATATTGAATGAAATTTTCAATGACTATACACAAAATTTCATGATGTATTTTATCATGAAAATGTATGAGGTTTCAATACATTCATCTTGTGGATGTACATGGTGAAAAATGAGACTAATAGAAAAATACAATTTTTATTGGTAGACAATGGTGGTGAGTATAGAGGAAATGTGTTTAAGATTTTATTCACTAATGTGATTTTTTTATAAGACCTTCTTCTTGAATCCAAATATGAATATAGATTTATAGGGGTTGAATAAATCTTTATTGAAAAATGATAGGGACATGAGGATTCACATCTGGTTCCCTTGAAGTATTTTTTATAGAGGAATTGAATTCTTTCGCACAATTAATCATGCTGAGTCCATCCAAACCCATTAGTAATCAACATATTGTGAAATATTGGTCTCAAATAAATTTTTATTTGTTCCTCCTCAAATAATTCATTATAATCACTTGTTCCAATGTATTTATAAAAGTATGAGACAAACCAAATGATGAATATAATTTCTTAAAATATTTCGATATTGAGGTGATAAAAATAGATTGGAACTCTAAGATATTGATTCATGGGAAATATTTAGAAATCAAAATGTCATCTTCAATGTGGATATAATTTGGATGGATCAGAAATTTGGTGAGATATTTGATATATGAAAAATAACATCGAGAGAAAAGGCTCACCAGGTTAGATGAATGGAAGATATTATTATATTATAAAATTAAATAATAATTGTATTTTATAAAAAATTAGACCATCCGATGGGGTTAAATGAATAAATGTGTCATGTTTCGATGGTGTTTCCCAAATATGAAGTAGTAGATAGTTCAATGGCCATGGTAATCATTCCTAGAAGATCACACTTGTAAGGAATCACGTTTTTGTATGAGATATAGATCCTTTTATTATAAAATTTAATCCTTAAATATGGACAAATATGAATTTCATTTGATGTCATGGGGGTTTCAAGGGTTTCTAGGGGATCAATAGAGTTTATAACCCAATTTTGGGGGTTTTTTAGCCTATCACTTGGATAGTACTCCCCATGCAGGGTCGGACACATGCTTTTTAAAATCCATGAATGGATAAAAAGAGGGGGTGTACAATACACAAAATTGATGAAATCATGTGAGAGGATGACCATGTACATGTGGCTGGGTGTGCAGTTTCTAGAGATTTTAATAGTGGGGTTTCACATGGTTTCTACCTAGTTTGTAAATATTGTGGGAAAAATATGTGGGTACCCTTTATTCTATAGGAATCCATACATAGTTGGATATAGTTTTATAAAACTGTGTGTCTAAGAAATACATCCCATATATTTTGGGAATATTATAATTTTTAATTTAATTAAATATTATACCGTAAAACCTAATTTTTTATTCTTTCAATGTTGATCAAGGGATAGTTTTGATTGCTCCCTCTAGAATCTAATGTTATATTTGAGGTATCTTCATTTTCAGATATCTTAAGTGAGTGTGGTTTGCCTCAACAGATCAGCATTGGTATGATCAAAATTTCTTTTATCCATTCTCGATCCTTCTACCTATCAATAATGTTATTTGGTTATAATCTCATATGCCATAATTTTTTCTTGTTTTTGGATTTTTAGAATTATCCTAAACAGAGTTGAAACAGGACTTCATAAAGTATAAACATTTCACTATTGATCTATAGTAGGTGGTATATACATTTCTTTTTTGTTTTTGTGCTTTATAGAGCTATCTAACTTAATGTCGCAGAATGGAAATTTTAGAACGACCCGAAAATTAAACTGAATAACTGAATTAAATGAACATGGACACGATAGGGATTCCATTAGGTTCTATTTAGGTGAATTGGAAGTTACTTCCACAACCATGGTAACCCATGGGGTGTGACATATGAAAAGGACTTGTTATTCCCTATTGAACCGTCCATGGGTTGTGTTCTAGTGTTTTCATAACCAAATGGAATTTAGTTATGATTAAATGGAAATGAGTTTCTTTCAAAGGTGATGGGTTTCAACCATTTCTCTTTTATAGACTCTGAGATTGATTTGGTTAATTTTTTAATTTATAAAATTGTTAATACTAAACTTATAATTGCTTAATAGGTTTTTTGGTCACTAGTTAATGAGTGGGTAAACTCATTAGATGTGACATAATAAGAATAAGGGATTAGGAGTAGGTATAATAATTAAATTCCTTGATTTTTAAATGTGAATAAAGAGTGGGAATACTAATTATATGATTTTAATATGAATTTGGATGAATGATTGTTTATACTAATGTGATGTGATATGTTTATTTGTGAATGCTGATAAATGGGTGATTAACCATGTTGTATGATGGAATGTAAATGGAATCCATGAGTGGGTAGAATCATATTTAATGTGTGAAAATGGTAGTAATGGATGAATGGTTGTATATATATGCCATGGGAAACTCTCTATAGATCAGGAAAGCACTAGTGGAGGCCATGGTTAGATTATACCACTTGGGTATGGATTTCATGGGAGGCCCAAGGTCTTTCTAACCCTTGGATCCGACTTTCGGGGACTTTCCTAAAACAAATTGGGCATGAAATTATCCTAGGAATCTAAAAATTCCTATACTGAGTTTCCAATGAGTTGATCATGGGACTTGATCGGGATTCCTTGGCCTTTGACACCTTGGATCTGGCCCTTCAGTGTCTGATACTTTGATTATTATAGCATGGCCATGTGATTTTGATTCAATGCCGATATATAGGAAAGATATGGTGGTTTGAGAATTAGGGATGTTTGAAAAGGTCATGAGGTTTATTAATTTTTGTTATTGATTCATTGATACAAAATTTGATACTTTTTTATACAGATCCTTGAGAGGATAGATAGAACAATTTCTTTAGTAGCTGTTTTTCCGTGGGCACATTACTTTCTTAAATATTTATCTTATTATCCTTTTATATTTAACACTACAGAAATTTATAGATCTTCGGTGGTATCTTACTCGGATTCTATCTCACACCCTATTTGGTCCTCCCATGGGGAACCTAGAATGATTTTATAGGTGTAGGTCTTGAAATTGGAAATCACTCTAACAAAGGTAGTTTATCGTTGCCTAGGAGCATGGGAGCACAAGACCAATCTAAGGATTATAATTCTATTTGGAGATATATTCTTTTGTTCTTTTTGTCATTTTGGATACATTTACTATAATACTCTATTGTGTACCTATTTTGGATGTATTCTTAGAAACATGAAATTTATCACTATCATCATATGTAAATAAGAATGCCTCTAGTTTTTTACATATTCCTATGTTGTTTATAATTCAATTGTCTACCTGTTTTACTACTTCTTCTATTTTTCAAATAATTTACTTTAAATATGTATACTCTAGTTATCTGGGAATAGTATCCCTACTAACAAACCTATGACCTCACTACTAGTCGGAATCCTCTAATGATAGGGGAGATTCCTGTTAGGCCATAAATCCAACAGGAATAGGGGAATTGATAGTGGAATTTTTGTTTAGGATATTAAAAATTTGTATCATAGGGTATTTATTGGTTTGAATTACTATTTGAAGACAATTGGAAAATATTGGAGGGGAATGGAATATGGTGATGAACTATGATGAGGAGTTTCTTCCCACATATAGGGAAATGCATAATTTCCTCAAATAAAATTTTTATATTTATAATTTAAAATTTTTGAGTTGATTCTATGTCACTATTTGGTGATCCACTTGCATTGTGATGTTACTATTAATATAATTTTGGGTTCTATTTCTATGAAAACCTGATGACATGAGGGAATTCCATCTCATGCATCATATAATTACTTATTAGAAATCACATTCCATGCATTATTCCATTCCATTTTGGATGCATTACTCATTTCTTGGTGTTTTGAAAGGTGATTTGATAGTTATATCTACTGTTGGATCTATGTTTTCTGTTGATAGATGAGTGATTCCATATTATAGTTCCTTAGGTGTGTGGGACACCATGGGCTGGGAAGTGACACACTTTTTTTATATTAAATTGTTAATGATAATTGGATATATATGGATTGTATAAGAATCCAATTTTTGGATCATGGTGTTTTATGGCCACTCAAGGATTTGGAATTGGTGAACCATTTGATAACCCATTTTAGTAATTGGGTTATGGAAATGAAAGGTGTAAAATATCTTCATTCAAATGAGAATGGAGTGGAAACATAAAGTGAGGAACATTGAGATTACATAAACCCCTCTTTTGAGTTGAAAATAGGCAAAGATTATAGTGGTGTTTGTCACTATTCTTTTTTTAGTTGTGGATTTAAGAGTAGGTTGTTGTATATGGATTGGTTATAGGATATTTTTGAATTTTCCTTCACTTTTTTGCAGTGATATTTGATCTCATTCATTTTTGGGGTGTTTGTTTGGAATTGTAGAGGAATGCCCCCATAATGACCACGAGCCAGACCTAACAAAGGAGGTTACGACCACCCTCTAGAGGTGATGAGCCATTAGATTCCAATTTATCCTCCATTGGTTCTAGCTAGGACACCTATTATTGTTCATAACATAGGATCTATGTCAAAGTTCCATGAGGGTTACTTTTTTTCAAGTAGACGTACCAAGGAGTAATAAATCCTTCATTTTCTATGGATGATCTAACATGGGTGTTTGAGTAGCAGCATCCTTCTACGTTTTCATTTGATGGAGGTCCATAGCATGGTGAGTTATGGATTGTGATAACCCTAGATATCTGTGAGAATCTTGAGACGCCTCCGGAGAGGAGGCTAAATCTCGCCACATGTATGCTTCGTGGGGTAGCAAAGTTGAAGATGGATGTATTAAATCAGGCTGATGTGTCGTGAGATATGGATAGGATTGATTTCCAAACCCTCTTTTATGACTAATTTCACCATGTCAATATATGGGAAGAGTGTGATTGTGAGTTCATTCCTCTAGAACAGTGTGCTGTGATGGTTAAGGAGTACACGAAAAGCATTATAGTGCTTTAGGGTTTTGTGATGATGTTCCTTACTAATGATCTATATAGAAAGATATACATTGAGGAAGGACTCTAACCTGCCATTAGATATTAGGTCAATGTGTTTATATTACCTCTGTAATTGAGATTCTGAATAAATCACTTATTATAGAGCATAACCCGAGGGAAGACGTGTTCGTAGACCTATGAAATTTTGTTTCTCGACCAATTTTCTATGCATATTCATGGAAGAAGTGTGGATTTGAGGCTTCTATGAAATTATCACTAGTGAAGATGTGATTATTCTAACTCTTTGTTCTAATAGATGAGTATTGGAATATGTCATGTAAAGAATCAGTGCAACCAAGAATTAGTTATGAGCCGAGCATGTGAAAAAATTGGGCACATGTAGAATTTATACAAGACCCTCCCTCCAGCTGTGAGAGGTAGGGGGGTCAGATATATCACCATATTCAGGAGAAGATTCCATAACTTTATTTTAGGTTGGAAGACTGTGTAGGGATGACCGATTATGTTTAGTCATGGGTGGTATAATAATAGGCAACCAAACACTAATTACATAGATACATCTGAGAGGCCCTACATTAGGCTATGAGGTTGTATCATAGGTCTATGTTGAAAGATAGTTCTATTTTGTATATTCTACCCCCATGGAGTGCGGTTACTAACCGTCTATATTGATAGGTACAATCCCAGTTTCCTCTACAATTACATCTACACTTTTTTAATGAGGTGAATCACAAATTTTTTATAAATACACCAGTGATGAAAACCCTTGGGCCTATTTTGTTGTCTTCTAATGTATTTTTGATACTAGTCATTAAATTTTTATACATAACAGAAAATGTAAACTATAGTAGGGAGTTCCCCAGTGAGGTTAGTGGGTGTCACATTGTCTGGGATCTTTTTGTCCTTGAGATGATGAGGTTGGGCATCAAAGTTGAGATGGAATGGCTCAATCATTACCTAGTGAATGTTAACTACAATCACCAGAGGTTGTACTTTATCTCCCCTTAGGGTGTAGTGATTACTCACAAGGGTGAATGGGATGTCGAAGTTAGTCAAGTTATAAAGGAGAATTGTGTGATGTGTGGGATGATAAGATAAAATTTCCAATTTGTGTCCAGATGATCAGGGAGTGTGTTAGATAGAATTTTCTCAAAAGTTTTAGTGCTTTATATACATCTTAATGAATAAATATTCTAGTTTACCACTAGAGAGAGGTCAAATTCCCCATTGAGCTAGTTCCAAGAGCTACACCAGTATCCATTCCTCCATACATGATAACTACAATGGAGTTTCAGGATCTCATGAGGATGTCATTTTAATTTTGAGTTTAAGGGGTTTATTCAAACTAGTACTTCTCTGTGGTGTTAGAATGTGCTTCTAGAAAAAAGGTAAATGGTACCCTTAGGCTATGCATGGATTAATTAATGTTGAACTAGCTGATGGATAGGAACTGACATCCCTTTTCATGTATAGATGGTCTATTTGATTAGATTTGAGGAGCCCGAGTGTTCTCAATGATCCATTTGAGGTCTAGATATCACTAGGTAATTGTTAGACCTATAGACATACATTGTACATCCATTTGTATTATGTATGGTCTATACAAAAATATAGTAATGTATTTGGTATCATTAACATGATAGGGGTTTTCATAGTTCTGATGAACATATTGTCCGAACCATATAGGTATTCATTTATATTGGTTTTTTTGGATTATAACATCGTGTATTCTCACAATCAACACAACCATGCCATACATCTTGAGATCATTTTGAATACTATAACGAGCATCCTTTATATTGTAAGATCGCAATTTTCCACTTTTGGTTGGACTATATTCACTTTATGGATCTCATTATCTCAGAGAGAGGAGTATCAATGGACCCAGATAAGGTTAGAGTATTATTTTTCTAGGAACATACCAATATAGTTTTTGACATACAGAGTTTCCATTTCTTAGCTGGTTATTATAGGGATTTTGTATATGACTTCTCACGCATAGCAGTGCCATTGATAGGATTGAATAATAATGGTGTGATGTTTTTCAGGTTACAATCTAGTGAGATATCCATTCAATAGATGAAGTGGAGGATTTTTTAAAGATGGAGGAAATTCATCTTTATTGAAAATATTCATGTCAAAAGGGGGTCTATGATTAAATAGGAAGATAGGATAATACAACCAAAGAATAAAAGCTATAAACCAATATTTTTCCTAAATATTTCACTTATTTTTTATTCATACACTCAAATTTCATACCATTAAGATCTTCCATTTTTGTGCCCCTGACCTATAGAACATCCCGTAGTTGAAGGGAGATCTTTATTCATTTCATGAAGCATCTCAGCATCAATGCTTTTAGAGTCAGAGCTATCCAACTGCTTCACATAGATTTGTTCAATAGATATTCCCCTTGACATTGAAGTCATCATCCCAACTAGATCCCTTATTCTATACTGAGGAGTCATATCCTATTGTATTTTCTATTTGTCGTATAACTTAATTGATAAATCAATTTTTGGATAATGAGAGGTATCCATATTACAAGGTTTCTCAGCCAGTATACCCATGTCATTAGGAACTTCAGAGTCATGAATCATCATATCTTTAAAATTTGAAACATTCTATTTGAGGGATTATCCATCAGTAATAATAGGTTTTGAAGAGTCTGAATTGGTCGTAGTTGACTTATTTCTATAGATATTGGTTGAGAGGCCTCTCATCCCACATCCCTGACAAGAAATATTCTTCTGACATAGCTTTAATGGGTTCCCAACATCTATACACTCATTGAAAAAAGTGTATTTTTATCATAATAAAAATCAATTTCGATTTTATTAGTGGGAGTCTAAAGGGAAACCTTTTCAATAAATGTGTAGAGGAGATCAATCTCCACAATCATCCTAGGAGAGTGTCAAAAATGAACATCCTCTGTCTCCGTGTCAAGTTGAATAGGATTCCCAATTGTAGAGCCAATGTCATGAAAGCTATTCCATTTCCAAAGGACCCAATTGTCACAACAGGAACTCGGTTTTTTCCAAAGGGTACTAGAGCAACGGTTTTAGGAAACTGTTGTTGTAGTTTTAAAGAAGAAACATTTGGCAATGGTTTGAAAAAACCGTTGGCAATGTTTATATATTCCTTAGCTTTACCAATGGTTTTGTAAAACCGTTGGTAAAATACTATTAACTCTAAGGTATACCAATAGTTTTGATAAACCGTTGGTAAAGGGAATCATTTCCAATAGTTTTTAAAAACCTTTGGGAATGTTTTCCCCCAAATACCTAGCACATGGGCTCCCAGTAGGCCTGACAGCAGACCTAATCTAATGCTCCTCCCGATGTATTCTCATCCATGAAACACCTTAAAGTAGAATATCCTTCTTCAATAAATCAAATTTTTAGGTTTATGCTTCAAATTAGTATGTTTTGCGTTCATTTTAGTGTTCTTACCCTTTTTATTTTATGTTTGATGTTTTTATTTTGGGTAAATTAGAGTTATTGTTGTTGGAAAACCGAACCCTTTTTTTGTTTTATGTTTATTTGGTCTACAATTAATACATAATAAATGGTCTATTTAGTGGGGTTTGTTTAGTGCAGGTAGTAATGGGCATGTTTTATGTTTTTTGTTTAGTGGGGTAATGGGTTTTTTTAATGTTTTTATGTTTGTTTAATGTTTTTTATTTAGTGGGGATTTATGTATTATGTTTATTGGGGCTTTGTGTTTTTTGTTTAGTGAAATGGATAATGAATGATAGTTTGGATTTTTTAATGAAAAATTTGATTTTTAATAAAAATACCTTAAGGGGGGATGAAAAAGGGGTAGGGGGTTGACTAGTTGTGGGGGGTTGTCTAGGGGGGTAGGGGCAGCAGGGGGTAGGGGCAATATGGGTGTGGGGGAGGGGGTATGGGCTACCCCAATGAGTGGTGTGGGATGTCTAGGGGGTCAAGGTGTGGTGTCAAGGTGGGGGAAGGGGTGTCCAGGTAGGGCGTGGGCAGTCCAGGTGGGGGGGAGGCTGTCAGGGGGCGCTGTAGGGGAGGATGGTGTGGGATATCCAGGGAGGGGTGGGTTTTCCATGGGTGGTGGTGGGTGGGCTCTAAGGTGGGGGAGGGGGGATGTCAAGGGGGTGGGTTGTCCAAGTGGGGGTGGGCTGGGCTGTCCAAGTGGGGGATGTGTGTTGGTTTTCTAGGGAGGTAGGGGTGGGGGTGTGGGATTTCAAGTGGGTGTGGGATTTTAAGGTGGGTGGGTTGTCCAAGGCGGTGGGCTTTCAAAGTGGGGGAGGGGTGTTTGTAGTCCAAGGGTGTGGGGGTGGGCAGTCCAGGTGGGGGTGTGGGCTATCCAAGGGGGTGGGGGTGGGCTGCCATGGACACCTCGTACCCCTGGACATACCCCACCCCTGGAAAGCCCACCCCCACCCCCGGACCGCCAGACCCCCCTGGACAGCCCTGCCACCCCCATGGAGAGCCCTCCCACCCACATGGACACCACGTACCCCCTAGACAGCCCCCCCCCCATGGACATCCATCGCACCACCTTTGGACAGCTCGTACCCCCTGTAAAACCCCACCACCCCCGTGGACAGCCCGCCCACCCACCCCATACCCCCATGGACAGCCCTTCCCAACAACTGGACACCTCCTCCCCCCGTGGATATCCCCCACCCTAGTGGACAACCTTCCCACCCCATGGACACCTTGTACCCCCCAGAAAGCCCCCCTGGAAAGCCCCCCAGTCACCCCCGACCCCCCTGGACTGCCCCACAACCCCCGTGGAGAGCCCACCCACCCCCTGGACTTCCCATAACCCCCAAGACAACCCCCCCCCCCCCTCACTCTTGTAGACAACCCCCCCCCCCCCCAGACACCTTCCCACCACCACCCGGGCACCCCCATCCACCCCGCACGCCCCACCCCCTAAATTTGGTGTCATAGTTAATGTAATTCCATGATATATTTTTGAGGATGGTGATGATGGAATTGAAACTATCCCTGCTGCCATTGGAACCAATCAATTTATTTATTTTGATGACTCTAATAGCTCAATTGTAAGAGTTGATTGTGAACCTGAAGTTGTGGTGGAAAATATATAGAATCATCCATCCATATTCTCAATTCTTTTCGTTAACCACGAGTTGGGTTGTTAAGGTTGGTACTATTCAAATTTATTTAACATTGATTAGATATATGTTGTATCATATTTAACCACAATGTTCATTTTCAATGTTTATTGTTTATAATTTTTATTCGAATTTATTTTTGTAATTTGGAATTGAACTGTATTTAAACCTACAAAACCAACATTTCTAACTTGGTGAGCATTTCAATGCTTCAATTGTGATTTGTGTAAAATTATTGTGACGCTACATCCTCCATTTAACATTTTACCAGGTAATGAACATGATGGTTTTTATTCTTATGGAAAACATGTATTGAAACCTACATCATCTACCTGAGCTACAGAAATTAAAATTTTCCTTAATTTTGACAAATGCTTCACAACTTATGAATCTGGTAGAATCAATGTTCCATGATTTTAATAGACTGGTGAAACATAGTAAATAATCATCCAACTAAAAATTAAATTTCATTATTACATTTTATACGATTTATTGACTTCATTATATATTTGTTCAAGCTCACCTAAAAAAATGGTTTGTTAATTTATCCATGAATCCCCCT
This sequence comes from Viscum album, assembly GCA_963277665.1. Taxonomy (NCBI): domain Eukaryota; kingdom Viridiplantae; phylum Streptophyta; class Magnoliopsida; order Santalales; family Viscaceae; genus Viscum; species Viscum album. Next base: position 279,494,036 of record OY728120.1, on the reverse strand, counting down.
ATTCCCTCTAATTTATTTTGTTTTTTGGGTTACACATTAGTTATCATTTTATATTTACTTCCATATTTCTTTTCAAATGGTGTAAAATGAATCCAATTGAAGAGAGGTGGAGAAAACAGATTATTGACAATAGTCGTCGCATGGCTGAGCTGGGCATTCCACCACTAGTGCCTGTAGTGAGTATTTTATTTCAAATATATTTATTTAAATAATATATAGTGTCATGTGATTAATTTTTTTTAAAAAAATTCAGGATCCATCTATTAGGCGATAATTATTTGATGAGAAGCCTAGTAGTGGTCCCAGTACTCAGGGTGTTCGTACAAGGGGGGTTGGTACGAGAGCTAGATGATATGGTCGGTGTACCCGATTAGTCCCTTCCCCTCCCACTGATATACTATCCATCCCACATTCTGATCCCGGTGTGCCGTTAGAGAAACACGGGACGTTTAGACCTCCCATGTTTTCCCAACCCTTTACATCTGAGCCTCCTCACCCATCTGTACCATATCTAGTGATGATTCCCACTCCCCAGCCAGCATTTGTCCAACCATCCCTGTCATATTATTTTACTTATGATTCCATCTCTACGGGCTTTTATAATCCATCATCTTCGACTACTTCTCCACCAGAGTCTGTCCTCAGGGAGCACACATTGGCACCCACTCCATTTGTACAGGGTGTTCCTTCAGTTTCTACAGATCCAGCGATGCCCATTTATCAGACTACCACAGGTATACTTATACAACCCTAAAAAATTGTTACACCATTATTTATTTTAATTATAACATGCATTGTTAAAATATGTGTTTTACATTCATCACAGATACATCTACTGATAGGACGTTGGGTCGGGGGCGTACACCCATGTGTTTGGTGTGGAACCGCCACACGCAGTTGCTGGTGGACTACAATGAAGATATTCAGAGGATTGAAAAATCAGTGCATCAATGTCAGAATGTTTTGGCGATGCTTTCCTAATACACTGACATCATTCCTGTCAGCCCACTCTCATTCAGAATGCTACCAAATGATACCAAGGATAAAGCTTGGGAAAAGATATGTGTAAAAAATAACTTTTATTTAATGAAATATATTAATTTTTGTATTTATATGAATTAATATTTTGGTTTCAACTACGGTTTAATTTCCCCGATGGTGATGGTGCACAACCAGCACATCTAAAGGATTTAGGCGAGCTTTGGAGAGCTTATAAGCTTGAGTTATACATTGGATGGTGTGCTGGAGTGGAACATAGTTAGAGTTAGTCCCTATCATGGATGATTTTCCATTAGAACATTACCAACAGATGATTACTCCTTTGATGACTAGCCAATTTAAGTTATTAATCAAATTAGAAGTATCTAAATGAAAATTTTCATTTTTTTCGTTAATACTAATCATTGAAATTTATTTTGGATGCATCTACAAGTAATAAAAAAATATTGATGCTAATAAATATGTCCACACATTGGGACGTACTACGATGTCAGATCATGAGAGACAACAGGTATGACAGTCTATAATCATTCTTTATGACTTGAACATTCTATTTCATACTCAATAATTTATTCGATTGCTAAAGTTGTTATATAATTTTAGTTATGAAATTAATATGTTTTTTTGTATCTTATTTTTAATTATGGTTTTCAACATTCAATGTCATTGTAGAGGCATAAATTGAATATAGAAGGACATGTGCCTCGAGAAAAACTATTTTTCTCGAGTAGAAAGAAGAAAGATGGAAGTGTGGTTAATGAACCGATTCAGTAGCATATTTTATGTTTTACATTGTAGATTTCTAATTCTAATATCTATTTTTAACTTAATAATCTATTTATATTTGTAAAAGGCTTTATTAGAGGCCCTTGATTCCCAGGAACCTGACAAATTTGGATCAAACGATCACTTACACAAGGTGTTGGGAGATGAGCACCCTGGTAGAGTACGCTGCCGACCTGGGAATATTATAGTTCTGACAAGGTATTCTCCCTCCTCATGTATTATTTGTAGTGAAACGAAGTGGCAGGAGGTTAAGGCACAAGCAGAAAAGGATGAAAAACGGTCCACAGAGATGGCAGAATAGTCTTCTCGGGTAAGCACTGCATTTATGAAACTGATGGGTGATTTATGTCCAATAATTCGACTAGATTCTGGAACTGTTAGTGATGAATATATATTTCATCGATGAGTTCTATATATAGTGAACCAGGTGGAAGTTATAGTGTTGGTCGGGACAATGGCGAGGAGGAGACAGAGGTGCAGGAGGAGGGGGTGAGGAGGTGTTCGAGGCAGAGGAGGAGGGAAGGGAGGAGGCCGAGGCAGAAGAGGAGAGCGGTGAGGAGGCCGAGGATGAGTACAAGGGTGTGGAGGATGGAAGGATGATGATGGGGATGATGATGAGGATGAGGGTGAGGTTGATGATGATGGTGATGATAATGTTGGTGATGAGGGATAGATTGATCCATTACCATTTTAACTGATATTACTAACCATTGATGTTTATTGATTTATTGTGCCTAAATGTATGTGTGATTATGTATGTCACATTATACATATTTTTTATCAACATTAATGAAATTGTAATTTTTTTTGGAATTTAGAAAATTGATGGCCTGATTAGAAGTTAATATATTGAAATAATTTTTTTTAACCTTGAAAGAATTTGATTAAAAAATATCTAAATACCATCCCATGTGTCCGATGTAGGCCCCCAGATAGCCCCCCCTCCCCACCCACCCTCATCCCTGGACCCCGAAAAACCCCAAAAAACCCCCTGGACAGTCCCCCCACCCTCGTCCCTGGACCCCAGACAACCCCTCGACAGCCACATAGACACCCCCCCCCAGACAGCCCCCTAGACACCCCCACCCTCCTCCCTGGACCCCGGACAACCCCCTCCCTCTTCCCTAGACCCCGGATAGACCCCCCTCCCACCTGGACCCTGGACCCTGGACACCCCCAATCTCCTCCCTAGACCCCAGAAAACCCCCAAACAGCCCCCAACCTCCTCCCTGGACCCTAGACAGCAACTCGGAGAGCCCCCCAGACTGCCCCCACCCTCCTCCCTAGACTCTGGACTACCCCATCCTCCCTGGACCCTGGACAGCCCCCGACCCTCCTCCCTAGACTATAGACAGCACCTAGAAATCCCCTCGGACAGGACATCATACAACCCCCTTGACATCGCCCACACTCCTCCCTAGAGACAGCCCTCAGACAGCCCCCACCCTCCTCCCTGGACCCTTTACTAACCCCCTCCTCCATGGACCCCGGACAACACCCCACCCTCATCCTTGGACCCCGGCCAGCCCCCACCCTCCTCCCTAGACCCGGGACATCCCCCCTCCTCCCTGGACCCTGAACAGCCCCCGAACAGCCCCCGGGACAGCCCCCTGGATAGCCCCCAGACAGCCCCCCAAAGAGCCCCCACCATCCTCCCTGGACCCCGGAAAACCCCCCGACCCGACATCCCAACATTGGAAGAGCGACGATTCATTATATATAAAACCTCATACCAATTCACGAAAGACCAAGGACTACCTACCATGATTCCAGCAACAATCACAGTCTTTATTTGACATCTTGGATCCAAATCTAAGCTCTCCTTAAAATGGAAACCCTTTTAAGTAAAAACAACTAACATACGGAAAACAAAACAAACGTTTTTGGATTATGATGAAAAATTAGAACAAGCATAAATGGATCATTTTTTGATGTGTACGAGTCAGAGCTTCCTCAATCCGAGGCACAGTCTGTCTGGTACCACTCAAAGTCTCTAACATTTATTTTAATTGGAATAAGTTTTAAGTGAAAACAACAACTGGCATACGAAAAACATAACAAACTCATTCAAATTCTATTGATACTTTAAGAAAATGATCCATGGGTCATTTGTGACGTGTATGAGTCAAGCCCCCCTCAATTCGAGGCACGGTTTGGTAGGTACCACTCGAACTGTCTCGCTTTTATTTGAATTGGACAAGATTTTAAGTGAAAATAACAAGATGCATATGAAAAATGGACCAAAAGCATCAGGATTCTATTGATACATTAGTATAATGATCCATGGGTCATTTTGGACGTGTACGAGTCAACCCTACCTCAATTCGAGGTATGTTGTAGCTTGTACCTCTCAAACTCTTTCACTTTTATTTGAAATGAACTATATTTTAAGTGAAAAAAACAAATTCCAAACGAAAAACTGACCAAAAACATATTGATTTTACTGATACTTCAGGAAAATGATCCACTGGACATTTTTGACATGTAAAAGTTAACCCCGCCTCAATCCGAGGAACAGTGAGGCTGGTATCAATCACAGTGCCTCTCTTTTGTTTAAAATGGACATTATTTTACGTAAAAAAACAAATATAAGGAAAACCATCGAAACGTATTCAGATTGAGTTGATAATTTAGTACAAGGATCCATGGGTCATTTGTGACATGTAAGAGTCAACCGCGACTCAGTCCAAGGCACGGTGTGGCTGGTACCACTCAAAGTGTCTTACCTTTATTTGAAATGGACAACATTTTAATTGGAAACAATAACTAGCATATGGAAAACCAACCAAACGCATTCATATTGTGTTTATACTTTTTTTAAAACGATCTATGGGTCATATGTGATGTGTAAGAGTCAAACCCACCTCAATACAAGGCATAGTGTGGATGGTATCACTTAATGTGCCTTTCTTTTGTTTAAAATCGACACCCTTTTAAGTAAAAACAACTGGCATATGGAAAACCGACCAATCATATTCAGATGGAGTTGATACTTTAGCATAAGGATCCATGGTTTATTTCAGATGTGTATGAGTCAACTACGCCTCAATCAAAAGAATGGTGTGGCCAGTACCACTCAATGTTTCTCACTTTTATTTTAATTGGACAACATTTTAAGTAAAAAACAAAAACTAGCATACGAAAAACTAACCAAACGTTTTTGGATTGTGTTGATACATTAGAAAAACTATCCATGGTTCATTTTTGACATGTATGAGTCAACCCCGTCTCATTGGGAGGCATGGTGTGGCCGGTACCACTCAAAGTGTCTCACTATTATTTGAAATGGACAACATTTTAAGTGAAAACAACAACTGGCATATGTAAAACTGACCAAACGCATTCGGATTTTGTTGATACCATAGGAAAACGATCCATGGGTCATTTATAATTTGTACAAGTGAACCCCGCCTTAATCTGAGGCACAGTGTGGCAGGTACCACTCAAATGTTTCAATTTTATTTGAAATGGAGAGTATTTTAAGTGAAAACAACAACTTGCATACAGAAAAGAGACCAAACGCTTTCGGATTCGGTTAATACCTTAGGAAAATGCTCCATGGGAAATTTGTGACATGTATGAGTCATCTACACCTCAATCAGAGGTACGGTGTGGTCGGTACCACTCAAACTGTCTCACTTCTATTTGACATGGAAGGGATTTTAAGTGAAAAAACAACTTACATACAGAAAACTGACCAAACTCTTTATGATTGTACTGTTATTTCAAGAAACGGATACATGGGTCACTTTTGACATGTATGATTCAACACCACCTCAAACTGGGGCACGGTGTGGCTGGTATCTCTCAAACTGACTCTATTTTGATTAAGATTGACAATAGTTTAAGTAAAACCGACAGACATTCCGAAAACCAACAAAATGTATTCTTATTTTGTTGATACATAAGTACAAGGATCAATGAGTCATTGTAATTTGTACAAGTCAACCCAATCTCAATCCGAGGCACAGTGTGGCTGGTACAACTAAAAGTGTCTCAATTTTATTTGAAATAGACAACATTTTATGTTAAAACAACAATTGGCATACAAAAAACTGAACAAACACATTCATATTATGTTGATACATTATAAAAACGATCTGTGTGTCATTTGTAATGTGTACGAGTCAACTCCGCCTCAATCTGAGGCACAGTGTGGCTGGTACCACTCAAATTGTCTCACATTAATTTGAAATGGACAATATTTTCAGTGAAAACAACAACTTCCATACAGAAAACCAACCAAACGTATTCAGATTGTGTTGATACTTTTTCACAAGGGTCCATGGTCCATTCTCACACAATCCACTTCTCATGTGAGGATCTCTTACCCCTATTCTAAACCACTTAAAATTTAATATGCCAATCCCATCCTCCCAACGTGGGTTCTATGACCAAAACAAAGTCCATTTGGGAACCCAATACCAAAGACACAATTGAATATTCATGCCCACTACCCAAAATGGGGATTTATCTCACATAACACCCAAGAGACCAAATTACAATTAGACAATACCCCCTTATTCCAATTTAAAAGTCTATCAAAAACATGCACGCTATTCTGGTAACCCATCTCATATGTCTAGTTTGGCCAATGTTTCCCACTAACACATCAGGAACTATTTATACATGGATACATAGTAATTAGAGGAATATAAACATCTCATGCACTTCCAATAACTCATCCTAGGTCTAAGAACCTGACCACTAAAACATTCTATCTTATGGGTATCATGATCCTTGTCCACACTACCCATGGTTTTCTGTTGGTTTTAAGATACTCAACCCAATACCATGAGTAAACATCCCATGTGCTTCCTATAACATTTAGGTTTTTTCTCTTGTGTGTATTGGTGTTGTGGTTTGAGTGAGGAGTGAATTCTAAATTTTGAATACTGTAATGGGTGTTATTTCTTTTCAATTCTATATTCCAGAATTCTATATGTTTTGGATTCTAGCTGTATTGGGCATGAATTCAAAATTTTGAACACTATTATGTGTATTGGATTCTAGATGTATTGGATTTTAATTTTTTATTGGTTTTATGGGTTTCATTGCATTTCAATTTTGGATGTATTGGATTGTAGATGTATTGGATTCTGGAATTTTCTCTTATGTTTTTGTTTGAGTGAGGATTGAATTTTAAATTTATAAATTTCTGAATTCTAGTTGAATTATAAACATCCCATGTAGCCTTTTGGGTTCTGGGTGTATGTGTTCTTGCAGGACATGGAGAGTTGCAGGTTGCAGGTTGGAGGAGGTTGTTGGCTGCTATTACTGAGGAGCTGCGGCATATGTAAAACAATGATTTTCAAAACCGTTGGTTTTATGTATATTATACAAATGGTTTAATTATAACCATTGGTATAAACTTCTACCAACAGTTTTCAAAACCGTTGGTATATCATTTCGATGTATATTTTTCACTATATACCAACGGTTCAAAACCGTTGGTATAAGGGTAACATATACCAATTGTTGAGTCAATAAGGATTTTCTTATAACTTTTCCATTACTTATTGTTTTGAAAATCACAAACACCTTATACATAATCAAATATATATTTTACTTCTATATGGAAATTTTCCTTCCCAAAGGAATTTACACCTACCATGTTTTTATTGTTCATTTCAAAAAATTTAATAAGTATAAAAATTGGATTCATATCTAAAATCTCGGAATCATATAATACTTAAATATGAAGAATTCTTTTTTAGGATCTGAATTCTGGATATGAACTCTCATGATGTTCCACTCTGAATTCTAGATAGGAACTTTCATGAAGTTCACTTCGTCTTCTAGATATTAACTCTCATGAAGCTCCACTCCGAATTCTAGATACAAACTCTCAAGAAGTTCCACTCTGAATTCTAGATATGAAATCTCATGATGTTCCACTCTGAATTTTGGATACGAAATCTCAAGAAGTTCAACTCTGAATTATGGATACGAACTCTAATGTAGTTCAACTCTGAATTCTGATTACAAACTTATCTATGTTCTAACTCTGAGTTCTCTGAATTCAGACTCCGAACTCTTATGAGTTCTGACTTAGAATTCCAATGAACTCTGAATCTGAACATTGTAAGTTCTGGTTCTAAATTCTGATGAAACTAGACTCTGAATTTCCTCGATATTCAGACTCTGGATTTCTACAAAATTTAGGTTCCAAATTCCTACAAAACAGAATCCGAATATCTTTTTATTATAGACTCTAAATTCCATTTTGGTTAGACTCTAAACTTTTATTTTCATACATTCTGAACATCAGTTTTATTTATGCTTACACATGTTTCATTTAAAAACTATGTCAATCATTCAGTTATTGACTAACCGTTGGTTGAGTGACACATATATAGGTTTCTCTGAAATTCAATGAGAAATATGACCGTTGGATTAGGGAGTCGACCGTTGGAGCTTCACCTATAAATAGGAGCTCATTTGAAAAGATTAAAGAAGACATTACAACATCTCTGAATGGTTCTTACATGTTGTTGAAGTGATTTCTAGAGAGATAGGCTCTTATCAACTCTCAATGCATCGTGCAAAAATATTGAAGAGCTTTCTCAAACATTTCCTTGAGAAAACGTGCTTCGTGCGACTCCAATTGTTGCTGATTAAAATAGAGGTCTTCTGTGGAAAGGAAGACAGAGGTTCCAACACCATGAAGTTGAGGACTTCCTTGTTGAGGAAGACAGAGGTGCCAACTACCTGATAGTTGAGGGATTTGGGGGATAGCAAGACAGAATCCGATCTTTGTATCAAGGGATTACCCAGATGTGGGTAAGACAGACTTTCTTGAAAGTAGAAATCAAGGGACCTCTTATCCAGGGTTTTTGGATTCCCTTCTCTTTGGGTTAAAGGAGTTAATTTTTGTTACTTGTAGTTTTTCAACTTGTTTTTTCCGCTGGATTTTGTATTGTTATGGAAAGTATACCTTTCTCATACTTCCTTACCTGTAATCTGATTTAGTAAGATTCAATATGATTTAAGGTAGAATCTTAATTGGCGTAATATCTTGTTAAGTTTATTTTCGGTAATCACTTTTCCGTAATAAAGCAAGCCTTTATAACTTTGAGGTGTTGTGAATTTTGGTTATGCAAAATTTCATTATGGAATTTTTAAAAGTACAATTCACCCCCCCTCTTGTGTTTGTATCTCATTATACTTATTTGATCCTACGTTTGTTATTATAGAGTATATCATACTCATTCATACCATCCTAACAATTTCTATCAGAGGATTGGTTCAATTTGAATTAATCTCACGATTAGACTCAAAAGATTTTTCTTCTCATAACATTCAGATTCATATTTTTCGGAATCATAGTTCGGATTCACTTTTTACTTAGAGATACAATATCTTTCTTGGTTAGGATATTTTCTCTTGTTTACAGACTTATAATTCTAACAAGTTTGTGTGACAAAGTTTTTCTTAAGGATGGAAGGTTTAAATTTTGGTTCTATAGGCAACCTAAATCCTATTAGACCACCAATTTTGATGGTAATGATTATGAATACTGGTGAGATCGTATGCAGACTTTCACTATCAATACTGGGGTAGAGAACTTTTTCATTCTTACTGGAGGATACTAAATTACTGATAATAAAGTTAGTGCCTATACTAATCAAGAAAAGCATGAATACCAACTCAACTATAAGGTACGCAATACTTTGCATTTTTCAATGACTAGGAACATATATAGCCAAATTTCTTCGTGTGAAACTTCTATTTGTATATGGAAGAAACCTGAAGTTTCACATTTTGGTACATATAAAGTTATTGAGACTAGAAGAGCCATTCTCAGAGCTGCGTACCATGGTTTTAATCTTCCTTATGGAGAACCAATTTGTATGGTAAAACAGAGATTCATGACAATCGTCAATAGCTTACAATCTATGGGAGAGAAAGGTCTAGATGATTATGCCCTTGTTGACAATATTATTGACAACATGCCCAATGAGTGGGAATCAAAGAGAACTTCTATTGATTAAAATAGAAAGGTTACTCAAATTTCTCTTGATGAACTATTTGGAACTCTTCTTAAACATGAGATTAGAATGAATAGAGATGCTGACAACATAAAGAAGATGAATGGGAATGGTAGTGTATCTTTTACATCAACTTCAAATAACATGAAATCTAAGACTCATGAGAGAGTTACTATATCCTTTCTAATAAGGTTGTTATCCAATCTGAATCTAGTGAGAGTGAAGTCTTAGAAAATGAGTTAGATAATCTTGCACGAAGGATGAACAAGATAGCTGGACAGAGAAATTTCCAATCCAACTATAAGAAGAAGGAATGAAAATATAATAAAGATTCAGAGGTCACATTCTATGAATGCAAGATAGCTGGAAACATAAGACATGATTTCCCTATGCTCAAAATAAAAGAGAGAAAAGAGAGGAATTATGAAAGGAACATAAAGGAGTATTACTAGTCCAAAGCTAAGAATGTTTTGAAAGCTAATGAAACTTGTAGTGCCAGTGGTGGTGACTCTTTAGATGAATCTTCTGATTATGAATCTTTTGGATAGAAGAACCTTGGTCTTATTTCCAAGATACCTATTGATAATCATTTCTTTATGGCTAAGGTACACAATATTGAGTCCTTGACCAACGTTTGCTTAAATGATAATGATAGTAAACATTATAACTCTTCTGATGAAGAATCATCTTTTGATGAAGAAAATACTTTACCTGCCTATGAAAAAGTTTCTAGGTTTGCTGAACTTTTTGAGATTGAGAATTCAAAACTCATGAAAAATCATGATAAGGCAAATTCTATGAATAGTATTCTTACTATGGAAATATCATATCATTCTAAAGATCTTGATAAGAAAAATTCTGATTTTGAAAGTATTTCAAAAAATCTTGAAGAAGTAAGTTCTGAGAAGAATAAACTTTCTAAAGATCTTGAAAACGTAATTTCTAAGAAAAATATTTTTGAGTCTAGCTCTTGTTCAAATGTTAGTGAAGACTAGAACTTAGTTATCAAATTCAAATATGAAATATTTTCCTTGAGGAAGTTTTTTTCAAATTTTACCCATGGTAAAGAAATTTTTTGAGAAAATGTATTCACAAATCCGACCTCGAAGGAATAATTCTGGTTTTGGTTACACTAGTTCTAAACCGATGTTTAGTAACAACAACTTTATTCCTCAAAGTGCCTCATTTTTTACTAAATGTCATTGTGGTGGTCACTGGGAAATGAATTGTTCCTTAAACAAAACCCAATTTTTAGGATTTCATGTGGCTTATTTTTCTAAGAATATATTTGTACCCTAAATTTTACATTCTGAGATTTCTGGATCCAAGTAAGTCTGGATTCCAAAAACCTAAATTTTTCTTATTTTCAGGAAAATACGGAAAGTACCAAAAACAATACTTGGTACTTGGATAGTGGATGTTCCCAGCATATGACTGGTAAAAAAAATATTTCAAAAATATTATCAAGATGAAAGGAAAACTGTAACTTTCAGAGATAATGATCAGGGAGAAATTATTGGTATATGTAACATAGTTCTTCTTGAAAAAACATTGACTTCAAATGTTTTGTTTGTTATTTGGCTTAAGCACAAATTTATCAGCATAAGTCAACTATGTGATAAAGTATACCTTGTGAATTGTAGGATTGATAACTGCTTAGTGCACAATTCCAAGGAATAATTTATTCTTTCTGCCAGTAGGAAAGAGAGTGATTACACACTAAACATAGAAGACCATATAAGCCAAGATTTACCATGCCTTAGTGCAATGGAAGATCATTCTTGGTTGTGGCATAGAAGGTTAGGACACTGTAACCTTAGGGATATATGTAAACATTCTATGAAAGGATTAGTTAAGGATCTTCTGGAGCTTATATTTGATTATTCAAATGTTTGTGACCCTTATCAATATGGAAAGCAACAAAAATCAAGTTTTAAATCAACCGGTGAAGTCTCAACAACTGATGCATTACATCTAGTGGATAAGGATCTTTTTGGTCCAACAAAAAACTGGCTGCATTGGGGGAAAATTTATGTATTTTTATTGGTTGATGATTACACTAGATTTACTTGGGTCTATTTTCTTTCAAATAAGTCTGAAGCTTTTTCTTAATTCAAAAGTTTTTGAGCCCAATTCAAAAATGAGAAAAACCATCCACTGAACACTATTCATAGTAATCATGGAGGAGAATTTAAAAATTCTGATTTTGAAACTTTTTGTAGTAGAAAAGGTATTACTCACAACTTTTCAGCACCGAGAACACCTCAACAGAATGGTGTTGTTGAATGAATAAATATAATTCTTCAAGAAATAAATAGAAACATGCTGAGTGATTATTCTGTTGCCAAACATTTTTGGGCTGAAGTTGTAAGTACTTCTTGTTATACTATAAATCGAGTTTTAATTATACTGTTTCTTAATAAAACTCCTTATGAGTTATGTAATGGTATAAAACCTAGACATTCCTACATTATGGTTTTTGGTTTCAAAGTATTCATTCTGAATACTAAAGATAATTTACAAAAATTCGCACCAAAATCTGATGAAGGAATTTTCATAGGCTACTCCACAACTTCTAAGGCTTGCAGAGTTTTTAACAAAAACACTTGTACTGTTGAAGAGACAGTACATGTTAAATTTGACGAAACTGATCCTTTTGTTTTCAAACAAACCCAAACTACATCTTCGGATGTATTTTCAAAAACTGATTATCAACATATGATAGAAAGTCCTTTTAATAAGGAAAATGTTCAAGAAGTTGATTTGTAAACATTTACCCGTGAAGATTTCCTACCCTATGTTGATGATCCAGATTTAGACAACCCAAATCAGTCGTTTCTTAAGAATCATCCCAGTGATAGTATCATTGGTGATTTCAATCAACCTATAAGGACTAGAAGTTCCATATGAATTGAAGTAGAACATCTAGCATTCCTTTCCCAATTAGAACCAAAAAACACCGATGAATCTTTAGGTGATGATGATTAGATAAAAGAAATGCAAGATGAACTAAATGAATTCTAATGGAATAAAGTATTGACCATGGTTGAAACTCCTAAGGAAACTTATGTTATTGGTGTAATATGGGTCTTCAGAAATAATTGTGATGAAAATGGAATCATCGTAAGAAACAAATCTAGATTAGTTGCTAAAGGCTAAAATCAACAAGAAGGAATAGACTATAAAGAAACCTATGCTCCAGTAGCTAGACTTGAATCTAATCGTATTTTACTTGCCTTTGTATCATTAATAAATTTCAATCTTTTTCAAATGGATGTGAAATGTGCTTTCCTTAATAGATATCTTCAAGAGGATATTTTTTATGATCAACCTCTTGGTTTTGAAGACACAAAATATCCTGATCATGTTTTTAGACTTACCAATGCATTGTATGTGCTTAAACAAGCCCCACGAGCATGGTATGATAGACTTACATGATTCTTTCTTAAAAATAACCATGTTAAGGGAAATGCCGATCCAACCCTTATTATAAAGAATAATAAGAAAAACGTTTTGATTGTTCAAATTTATGTTGATGACATTATATTTGGTTCAACTCAACAATCATTAACTGATTACTTTCCAGATCTAATGAAATCTGAGTTTGAAAAGAGTTTGATGGGTGAGTTAACATTTTCCCTTGGTTTTCAAATTTCTCAAAAACTAGAAAGAACCTATATATATCAACATAAGTATATTAGATATCTTCTTAAAAAGTACGGATGTGAAAAACCTCAAAGTACTAGTACTCCCATTGGTATCTGAAGAACACTTGATATACATGAAGCTGGGAAACCGGTAGATCAAACATATTTTAGATGTATGATAGGATGTTTAATTTACTTGGCACCTAGTCGACCAGACTTGTTGTTTTTAGTTTGATTATGTGTAAGATATCAATCCAATCCTAAGGAATCTAATTTAAAGGCAATGAAACAAATTTTTCGCTACTTAAAGGGAACCATGGATCTAGGACTATTTTATACTTCTAGAAATGATTTTATCTTAATTTTTTTATTAAGATGATGACATTGGTGGATGTAGAATGGTTAGAAAGAGTACATCCAAAACATTTCATTTATTAGGATATTCCTTAGTTTCTTGGTCGTGTAAGAAGAAACACTCTATGTAACTATCTACTGTTATGCTGAATAAGTAGTAGCCGGAAGTTGTTGTGCTTATGTGTTGTGGATGCAACACACACTCACAGACTATGGCTTGAGTTTTACTGAGACTCATGTTTTGTGTGATAATGTAAGTTCCATTTCCCTTAGTAAAAACCTTGCACACCACTCTCATGCAAAACACATAGATATTAGGCATCACTTTCTTAAGGATCACACACAAAAATTAGATATCATTCTTCATTTTATCAACACGCAAGATCAACTTGCTGACATTTTCACAAAATCTTTACCATCTGCTAGATTTTAATACATTAAATAGATGTTAGGAAAGATAACCATAAGGTAATATTCCTTCATTAACTTCTTGTTAAACAATTCTCGTTACAGTAATAATCTCTTTTTCATAGGGTTTGTACATCTTCTTGTAAAATTTTTCAAAAAAATTTCCATAGCTGATTTTCTTAAGTTTTTGTAATTAATTTTTCGTACTGTAAATTTTCATAATGAAGTTTTTGTACTGAAAATTTTCATAATGAAGTTGTCATACTGGAAATTTTCGTAATGATGTTTTCATACTGAGAATTTTTGTAATGAAGTTTCTGTACTGAATTTTTCGTAATGAGAATTTTCGTAATGAGAATTTTCGTAATGAGAATTTTCGTAATGAGAATATTCGTAATGGAAATATTCGTACTCATACATTTCATACTAGTGTATTGGTACTCAAATATTTTGCAATAAACTTTTTGACTTTATGTTTTTCGTAGTGAGTTTTTCGTAGTATGTTTTTCATAGTTAAATTTTCTTCGAGAAGAATATCACCTATTACGAATTAACTTCCTATCCAATCCGAAAGGTAAGACTTCTTTACTTATGTTTTCATAATCGTTTTCAGTTTCTGGTACTTTATTTTTATTATAAAATTTATCGGATTCGTTTCTTCTTAAATCAGAATGTTTTTATGAAACCTCAAAATATCGGATTCAAGATTTCCTTACGGGTATGTTTTCAACCATCAGATCAGAGCAAAGAGTTTTTCAACCGTTAGATTGGTTTTGGAAGTTCAAAGTTCACCACCATCGCCTATATAATGGGGACCCCCAATGGTTGTCCCACATCAATTTCAAAGCCCTCGCATTTCAAAGATCTGCCTCAGTTCTTAAAACTCGTTCCGAATCATTCAGTGAACCTCCATTCCGTATGTCTACAGAAGACCCTTCCCAAGATATGTCTAACATAAATCAAATATCAAGTTGGTTAGTCTACATGGAAATTTTGGTCCATATGAACTTATTTAGTAAGAAATATTCTCTTATTGCTAAGAATATCAAGCTAAATGGGTGGGAATATTTCTGCATATCAAAGACGAAGGATCAAGATGTTTTTTATAGAGATTTTCTTGTAGAATTTTATGAGTCTATTTCCTTCTATGAATAATATGGAAGAGAAAAATTCTACTTTAAGAGCTATGGAAAGACTTTCAAGATCTCTTAAACCAAGGCTACAAGCCTGGTGGGATTATCATATGATGCTGAAGCTGAATTTTGTTCACATAAGCTACCAGATGAACAAGGAAGTTTCAACAATGTGAAGGAAATGGAATTCCTTGAACTCAAATATGATAAAACAGCAAATATTTCCCATCTCTCCACCAACAACCAGATTCTATAGTTGTGGGTGCAAGTGTTTTTCGTTCCGAGAAGAGGTGACAAGGATAACTTAAAGAAAAGTGATATTTACATCTTGGATTTCTTGGTAAATATATGAAATATCAATATGATGAGGCACATTCTAATTATAGTCCAGAATATCAAGAATGGCACTTTGAATGCTCAAATTATTATGTATCCTTCTCTTTTCTCCAAGCTTATTATTCATTTCCTTTATTTTTTAAATATTTCCTTCACCTCCATGATGAGAAATTGTAAGGTGATGCTGACCAATGATGACACCTTAAAGAGGATGAAATTTAATTTTTCAAAACAGTTATGTGAGTTTTATGATCTGCCAGAGGAGGAGGCAGAAGCCATTCCGAAAAATGTGGAGAAAGCTGAACCAGTGAAGAAGGTTGGTAAGAAGTGTAAATTGAAAGAAGTGGTGGCTAAAGACAATAGGGCTAATGATAAGGAAACCCAATCCAAACCTCCGAAGCCGATGAAACAGAAAGCATATCCTGATGAGGTGGTTTCTAAATGGAGGTAAGGTAAGGAGAAAAGGAAATAATGGGAACTTCAGTTCGGATTGGACCCTGCTGAAGTTAAATCCTTATGGGAGAAGACTGCTGAATACCTTGAGAAGGTAGAAAATGAGAAGAAGATGAAGAAGAATATGTTGGAAGCTGAAGTTGTACAATCCCTTTATAGGGACACAGAAGTAGCTTCTAAGAAGATTCATGTACCAGAAACTTTTGTTTTCCAACCATTACCAGAGACCCCTGGAAAGAACTACTTCACTCAGGAAAAACATAAAGAGAAAGAACTTGTTGAAATAGTAGATGAATAGGAGTAAGTAGAAGAAGAAGAAGAAGTATAAGAAGACAATGGTGATCTAGATGACTTGATTAAACAAGTTGAGGAATATCAAGAGAAGGCAAACCCATCAGAAAAACTACCACTCCAAATTTCTAAGGCCAAGTCCTCAAAGCGTGTCACTCTAGGAATGGGAGATGAGAAATATGGGAAAAAAAGATGATGACAAGGAAGAAGAGAAAGAAAACGAATTATCTAAGGAATAAAGCTATGAGAAAAACTTTCTTGAAGAAGGTGAAGAGAAGGAGAAACCAGATGAAGACAAAATTGTTCAACTATCTAAAAGTGATGTAGAATCTCTTGATGAATAACCCCTTCATAAAGTTGATAAGGGTAAGAAAGTGCTTATGGAAACCCCAACAAAAGATATCATAATGAAGAATCATTTTGGTGGCTCTTATAAAAGAATGTTCGTGGAAATTGAAGAAGAACAATTCTCGAGGAAGGTGTATGATTCGAAATCATTTGCACTGGGACAAGATTTTGTTGTTGAGTCTGTGAAGAAATTTTTGGATAAAATTCCGATCTTTCCCACCATAGATCCTAGATGCCAAATGATTCAACACAGCTTTAATCAGAAATCAGAATCTATATCATTGATGATGGATAAGTGTGTAAAGATTGAGGCTGATCACATAAATTTTCTCAACAATTATGATCTTCACAAAAAATCATGCAAAAAACCACTCTATGGTCAAAGTAAAGTGATGATGATATGGAAGAGCTTGATCAAATTCAGAATGATGTAAACGAATATTTTGACACCAAGGATTCCAAGATGAAGAATCATCATGATAAGATGACCCTTGAGAAAAATTCTCAGAATCAACTGGTGAAGGATATGGATGGGAAGCATAACTCGGTTTCTCAATATTGGAAAGGAGAAAGTGATCTCCAAATTGAGATCGAAGGAAATCTTGTGAAGCAGGATGAAATTCATAAGGCATAGCCTGAGGGTCTGAAGGCTAAAGATGAAAGGATTAAAGCCTTAGAAAATCAAGCTGAGGAGGACTCGAAAGAGTTGATGAAGCTGAAAAACCTGTTGAAGAAGTTAATCCCCAAGGAAAAGGAAGACAAATAGACCAATCCTATTTTTTTGTAATGTCTTTCTGTGAAAAAATTCATTCATTTCTAATGAAATATCTGGTTTTTTGTATCTTCTGGTATTAAGTACTAATACTTCAGGCACTTTATTTATTTTCCATTCCCAAAAATCTTTTTGAAAATCACAAAGGGGAGAAGGAAAAATAAGTACTCAAAACGGGGAGAAGGAAAAATCTAAAAGTGATAAGAAAAACATTGAAGTTAAGATGAACCATCCTTAAGTAAGGGGGAGTTTCTCATTACGTGTTTTTTCATTCCCATGATAATGAATACTAAATTATGGAAATCTAGAATATGATCCTTAGAGTTTCAAAGCCTAAGGGGGAGTTAGTCATATTCACCACTATCCATAAACAAAGGGAGATAAGCTTTAATTTCATTGTCTATAAATGTTATTTATAAGCCCTTATATTCTTTTTCGAAAGGTTGTTTGTGCTTTCAAAAAGGGGGAGATTGTTGAGTCAATAAGATTTTCCTTATTACTTTTTCATTCCTTCTTTTTTTGAAAATAACAAAAACCTTATACTTAAGAAATTATATATATAACTTCTATAAGGAAAATTTCCTTCCCAAAGGAATTTACCCCTACATTTTTTTTATTGTTCATTTCAAAAAAATTCATAAGTATAAAAATCAGATTAATATCTAAAATCTCAGAATTATATAATACTTAGATATGAAGAATTTTGTTTTATGATCTGAATTCTGGATTTGAACTCTCAGGATGTTCCACTCTGAATTTTGGATACGAACTCTCATGAAGTTTCACTATGAATTCTGGATCAGGACTCTTAAGAAGTTCCACTCCGAATTCTAGATATGGACTATCAGGAAGTTCCACTCCGAATTATGGATACGAACTCTCATTAAGTTCCACTCTGAATTCTGGATACAAACTCTCAATAAGTTCATCACCGAATTATGGATACAAACTCTCATGTAGTTCGACTCTGAATTCTGATTACGAACTCATCAAAGTTCTAACTCTGAGTTCACCGAATTCAGACCTTGAACTCTTATGAGATCTGGCATTGAATTCCCATGAACTCTGACTCCGAACATTTAATGTTCTGGTTCCGGATTCCAATGAAACTAGACGTTGAATTTCTTTGAAATTTATACTCCAGTTTTCTACAAAATACAAGTTCTGAATTCCTAGAAAACAGAATCCAAATATGTCTTTATTATAGACTCTGAATTCCATTTTAGTTAGACTCCAAAATTTTATTTGCTTATTTTCCGAACATCAGTTTTATTTATTCTAACACTTTTTTCATTACAAAACAATGTCGTTATTTCCGTTATTGACTAACCGTTGGTTGAGTGACACGTCTACAGGTCCCTCTGAAATTCAAGGAGATATATGACCATTGGAGGAGGGAGCTGACTGTTAGAGCTTCACTTATAAATAGGAGCTCATTTGAAAAGAATAAATAAGACTATACAACATCTCTGACTGGTTCTTACATATTGTTGAAGTGATTTCTAGAGAGAGAGAGAGGATATTATCAACTCTCAATGATTCGTGCAAAAATTTTGACCTGCTTTCTCAAATTCTTCCTTGTGCAGACATGATCTGTGAGACTCTAATTGTTGCTGATTACAATAGAGGGATTCTAGGTATTGGAAGACAGAGGTTCCAACACCTTGAAGTTGAGGTCTTCCTTGCTAACGAAGACAGAGGTGTTGACTACCTAATAATTGGGGGCTTGCAGGGATAGAAATACAGAATCTGATCTTTTATCGAGGGCTTACCATAGTGTTGGTAAGACAGACATTATTGAATTTATAAATCAAGAGACTTATTATCTAGGGTTGTTGGATAACCATCTCATTGGGTTAAAAGAGTTATTGTCTGTTACTTTTAGTTTTACTACTTGTTTTTTTCGCTGCATTTTTTATTTTTAAGGAAAGTATAACATTCTTATACATCCTTACATATACTCTGATTTAGTTAGATTCTATATGATTTAAGGTAGAATCTTAGTTGGTGTAATCTTTTGTTAAGTTTCATTTTCGGAATCACTTTTCTGGAATCAAGAAAATCTTTAGAACATTGAGGTGTTGTGAATTTTGGTTATTCAAAATTTCCTTAGGGAATTTTTAAGAGTACAATTCACCCCCTCTTGTGATTGTATCTCATTATACATATATGATCCTACATTTGGTATTATAGAGAATATCATACTCAGTCATACCATCCTTATACCAATTATTTGTGAAACCGTTGGTATATCTCTTAATTTAACACATATAACAACGGTTTACACCGAACTGTTGGTATAAGCCTATAAAAACGGAATACCTGGCCATGTTTTGGGAAACCATTGGTATATAATATACCAACTCATTCCTAGACATTACCAATGCTTCTGAACCATTGGTAAATGGTAAAATTCCAGTACTGTGTGTCCTTGCAGAAAAAACCAGATCTGAAAAAAATGAATTTATAGCATGCAAGACATTAACATATAAATACCATTCATGTAAATGTATCTGACCACATTTCAACAATAGGGTGCGAATTCCCCATGCTAGAAACTTAAATTCATCTGACGAAAACATGTAGTGAAGGAATCCTTGACCAATAGACACATTTCAAGTTAGAGAAACGCCAAAAATCGTGATTATAAGAATGATATATTAAAAATTAAATTTTTATTTAACTTCAGTTAAAATGATGCGTGCATTTAGAGAGTTGTTTCCAATTTCCATTCTCTTAGCTAACACAGTAGGGTTGGATTCAACATGGGATGATGAGACCATATGTTTAATTCTACTTGGACGTGAATCTTTTAACAATTAAAATGATCTTTATCCACCCCTCTTCGAACCTGCATCCGCATCAGCATATGAACTGCATGAAACATTAACTATCAACAAAAAAATATTGTTTTGAGAATTTCACAACACTGCATCAGTGGAAGAAGGCTTTGTCACTACTACATACTTACAACCAATTGCCTCAACATTAGAAGATTAGAGGTTCTAAACATGTAAATAATCCTCATATCAGGCTACTAGGCTTAGATATGTGACTGATTGAGAGACGACCAAAGTTTTTGACTTCTTTGATATGGTATGAACATCATCAGAGTAATTCCAGTAATGAGACACCTAGAATAGGTTTGATGCGGATGGAACCCTGGACACATGTTCGTCGAGATGAGGAAGAAGCATAAACCATGGTAGTGTAGGACTGTCATCCACATCCTAAAACCCTAGGAACTATTGATGCATTGGGGGAGAGAACTGATTCTTACCATCCTCACTCTATCATCTAAAATGGATGTTGAAATTATCAACAATCCAAATACTACCCGAAAATGTAAGGAGATACACTTTGGGTTGTGATACATCTAGTATCAGGCTTGTAGAAGTGATAATGAAGGGGGTATAGTTATGTCATATGGGTCTCTGTTGTTTGGGACACATGAGAGTAATTATATGATGCATGATAATGAGTTAGCTATAGTCATTCAGGATTTACACTATTGGAGACATTTATGATTCAGAGAGAATTTTATGGTGTCCACAGACCAAAAAAGTCACAAGTACATATTTACACAATGTGATATGAATCTGAAGAAGTTAATTTGGGTGGATTACCTTCAATATTTTGATGTCGAGATTTCCTATACTCCCCGTAGAGGTAATTTAGTGGTCCATGCATTGAGAAAGAGGACTCAAATACATGCAGTGCAGCAGGCCAGTAGCGATTGGAATCTTATGGCATTACTCTTTAGGATTCACTTGGTGGTGGAATAAATTTTGGGACCGAATTACCTTTCATCTTTAGATATCACCTCTACCCATATGGATTGGTTGTGTATGAGGCATCTATCAGATTCTGAGGGCCTTGTCCTAAGAGAGAGTGTGGAAGGTGAGGACTAAACTCCTGGTTGGATTGTGGGTGAGGATGAGATCCTATGTATGAGTTGACATTTTTTGGTTTCTAGGGACATATGTGAGGTGTTGATGTGAGGGTTTCATGCTTCATCATGGGAAGTGAACCCTGGATTCACCCAAATGAATCAAGACTTGCGATGTCATTTCTAGTGGCTGGGTATGAAATGATAGGAATAGGGTTTTGTTACGAGGTGTACCACATGTGAGAAAGTTATGGAGGAACATAAGTAAATTACTAATCATTTATAGTAGTTACCTATTCCCAAGTGGAAATGGGATGATGTAATTATGTATTTCTAGATCGGTTTACTGAGGCCACCACAAGTTTAATATGTTGTGTGGATTATTGTTGACTGGATCAAGAAAGTTGATTGTTTCTTTCAGATAACGGAGACAGTCAGTTGCAATGATCTAGAAAGGTTATATATCCATGATATTGTAAGATTTCACAAGATTCTAGGCACTATCATTTTAGATAGGGATGCTAGAGTTGTGGCTCCTTTCTAGTGGAGTTTTCTTAGGGTGCTTAGTACACAAGTGATTCTAAGGATAACATACCACCCTTAGACTAATGACCAGTCAATGTATTTGATATAGCTGTTTGAGGACATGCTTAATGTATGAATCATGGATTTTCAAGTATCTTTGGAGAATCATATTCCCTCCCTCTAGTTCTCATATAATTACATTTATCAGGAACCTGTACATATGGAAACTTGTGAGGATTTATACGATCGGCTGTGTCAATCAACCATTTGTTGGATAGAGGCATGGGTGGTATCTTTACATGGACTATGTCTTATTTAATATAATTCTATGTAGGTCCAGTTGATTCTGAAGTTTAAGGCTTCATAATAGTCTCAACCTGAATTGTACATCGATAACCACAGATGACCTTTAGAGTTTGAGGTTAGGGAATAGATTTTATTATATGTTTCAATGATGATGGGACATAGGAGAGTTAGAAGAAAGTTTAATATTTCTTTGTGATAATCTAGGATCTTGAAGATTCTAGGGAGAGTCAGTTCGATATAATATTAGTTGTAGTTACATTAGTGGTATTACGAAATGAATGACTTCTTCCACATATCTTAGTTATGCATCTATCATTCAGAATCATGTCACACATTTATTCCCATGGAGGATGGTTTACAGACAGAATCATACTTTGAGGGGAATCTGATTCATATAGTATATAGGAGGATGATAGTTCTTTTCGGTCGATCAATTCATCTAGTATTGGCGCAATGTGAGTAAGACCTTCTATATGATGAGACGTGGGAGTGAGAGGCTTATGTACAAGATCAGAGTCCAAAATTGTTCTCAGATGGATATGAACCACCCTTCAGAGGGATCTTCTAGGGAGAATAACTATAATGGGGAATTATTGTGAGAACATGAGTTTTCATATGACGTATAGGTCATTTATTTATAAAATTTAAAGGTTAAATATGGTAAAATATGAATTCTCTTTGAGTTCACGTACGTTTCAAGGTTGTTTGAGGATTATTTAGAGCCCGTAAAAAAATTTCGGGTTGAATTTATCCTAGCTCGTGGTTAGTACAAACCATTTAGGGAAGGCTACATGGTTTGTATAAACTATGTGAGGATGGAAAGATGGGGTAAATTGGATTCAAAATTTTTGGAAATTTTGTAAGAGGATGTGCATCACCATGTGGCATAGTATATAGTTTTGGATGGGTTTAACAATGTATTTTCATATGGTTTCCACAATGTTGGTAAACCATGTCGATAATTTAAGCTTGTGCCAATTGGCCTACTAGAAACTGTGCATTGTTGGCAGACGTTGTATGAAACTATGCACATAAACCATGATTCCCCGATAGTTTGGGAATTTTATAAATTTTAATTAAATTAAAAATTATACTTTCTAACCAATGTTTCTATTCTATCAATTCAAACAAGGGATGGTTTTGAGACCTCCTTTAAGTGGTTAAAGTTGGATTTGAGGTATCTTTGTTGTCCAATATATGATTCAATCACAGTTTCTCTCATTTTATCTTCATTAGAAAGATCTACATAATTTTTTATCCATTGTCGATTCTTCGGGCTATCGATTACACTATTATTTAATGGGATCATATTCCCTATTTTTTCATTCTTTGTACGTTATTCTGATTTATCCCAAATCGAGTCGAATCAGGACTCAATACTGGAAGAGTTCACTACTAATGAGTTGAGTTAAGTGGTCTATACATTTTTTTGAATTTTTGTGGTTTGTTGATCTATCTACCATTATGCTGCTAGCCATACATTTTAGTGTGACACTGAAATTCAACTATATAACTAAATTAAATGAACTTTGACCTGTTATGGATTCCCTTCGGTTCCTTTGAGATGCGTTGGTGGTTTTTTCCACAAAAAATGGTCTCCCATGGTTTGTTCCATATGTAAAGGCATTTTTAGGCCCTGTTGAACCATCCATGGGACGTATTATATTGAATTACAAAAATAGTAGAGTTTAATTATTGTAAACGAGAATGTTTTACATGATTAAGATATGTGTTTCCATATTTTTTGTTTTATAAAATGGCAGATTGATCTGATTAATTGTTGAAATGATCAAATGGTTCCTACTTCACTTATAATGGATTAATTAGTTTTTTGGGAATTGGTTAACGAGTGGTTAAACTGACCATATGTAACAAAATATGAATAGGGGATATTTAGGGGGAATACCCATTGAATTCATTTCATTTAAATTGTGGATAATGACTGGGTATACTCATTCGATATTTTGATTAAGAACTGGGATGCATGAGTTTGTAGACTCATAAGATGTGATATGTTTAATTCTGAATTGTGATAAATGGGTGGGTATAACTATGTTTCTTGTTGCAATTTAAATGGATTCCATGAGTGGGTAAAATAGTTTGTAATTTATGAAAATTGTATGAATGGATTAATTGTAATATAGATTTCAGGGTAGGCTCTTTATGGATCTTAAACAAGGTAGTGGACACCTTGGTTTAGTTATTATCATGTGGTAATAATCCTGTGGGATTCCTTGGGATTTGATACCCCTTGGATTATGATTTCATGGAATCCCATAGGACTTGTATGGTATGACGTCATCCTAGGAGTCAAACCAATGACTGTACTGAGTTTCCATCAAAAGGTTCATAGAAATATATGAAGATTACATGGTCTTTGACACCTTGGATCCATCCCTTCATTGTGCTATAATCTGTTTATTATAGCATGGTTATGGTATTGTGACTCACTCTAGATATACAGAATGGCCGCACTAGTTTGAGACATATGGATGTATGGGAAATCTGTGTTTTTTATTTCTATTTTTTATAGTTTCCCAGATACAAGACATTACACTTGATTTTTAAGGAGTCCTAAGAGGATAGATAGTACCATTTTCTTAGTAGTGGTTGTGACGTGGGAACATTACATTATTTAAAATATACCTACATAGCTTGTTATATTGCACACTATAAAAATGTATAGATCATTGGTGGTTTCTAACTAGGATGTTAACTCACACCCTGTTTGGGACTCTCATTGGGAACCAAATTAGATAATATGGTTGCATATTTTGATAGGGTGAGGAACCATAACTCTAGATGTTAATCGCGTATTTGGAGCATGGAAGCATGGGACCGAACAGAGTCTCACAATGCTATTTAGAGATATAAACTTTTTATTTTTTTCATTATATATATATATTGTAATACTGTATTGTGTACTAGTTTTGGCTATTTTCTAAGACATAATACATGTGTCGCTATATAATATGCATATGATATTACTTCTATTTTTGTTTATATATTACTGTATTGGTTATTATTAATTTATTTTTTTTAACTACTTCCACTATTTTTATATTATTTATTTCCACTATGTATACTCCTGTGATGAGGAAATTGTTTCCCCATTGATACACTAAGGCCCTCATGGTCTATCGTTAGACTCTGATGTTTGAGGAGATATGCTTGAAACCATGTTTCCAATCGAGTTCAAGGAATTTTTAGTGGAATCTGGGTTTAGGACATTACAACAACTTCGATGTTACAGTACAAAACATTTTATAGTTTTAGAAAAAACTATGGAGATCTACCAAGGAAATGAACTAACTGTAGCTGACTGTATAAATATTTATATTATAATTCTAACATAATATGGAGAGCATGAATACATAGAGATTTTTTTTCGAATCATAATGATTTGACACAATGAGATTTATTAACTAGGGATGAACATGATCCCCAATATGGGTCCAATTAATCATAGATGACTTGAGAGAATAATTTAGAATAATATTCATAAAAACAAATTTGTTTAGCATATAAAGGAATAACAATATGTTAAGTAGAAGTAAAGGCCTATGTTTTGTTAAAGGTGACTCATTATAAGGATGAAGTATATTTCACCCAATATATTTTCTATGGTAGAAAATAATCTGACTATATAAACAATATTAATTATGGTTTTATTATAGAATATTTATTCTTATAGAATGGATTTAAAAACATAAATCCATCATAGAGAATTATATGAAGAGATCAATATTGATTAATTGTCCATTTTCTAAGAAAAACCGAACTTGAAACTTCCATGTAACCACAAATGTATCCTTTACAGTTTGAAACAATTATCAAGGTGTTTGAAATAGACGTTCAATTATTTCTGGATGGAAATAAATTTCATACTGAGAAATTTTTACCATTGATGTTAATAGGTATTTAATGATATGAGATTCATTGCCCATCTAATTTATGTGGATGTCATATTGATAGTGGTTCCAGTGAATGAATGAATCATTTAAATAAATTTTGATCTATCCAAGTGAATTGAGATAAATGATGCAAGTTTGATAATGATGATTCTAGGGATGGGAATTAGATGAGACTAATGATCCATCACATTATACCTAACCAATGATGACTACATTTGACTGATGGTGGAATGAATTGGTTTTTTCAAATATACAAATATGAGCACACCCCTACAAATGAATTTCAATATATTAAATGATAATTCATCAAAAATAGTATATAAGAATAATTACGTGGAAGGGGTTTCATCTTCATCACATATCTGATATTTTATGTATTCCATGGTTTGTACTCATTCATAAATTACAATAGTGGTTTTAGACGTCAGTAGGTACATAAAGAACCCTTGAACGGTATATTAGGATGTTATGTAGTGGATTATATAATACATTAAGGGAATTATTAACTCGATAATTTAATTCAGTTCTATTGATCCATTGTAAGGCTTTATCACCTCAAAATTTGGTAGATATTCAAATTCATGAAAAATAACTACTTGATATATTTTAGCCTTTGGTAGAAAATTGGTGAGTTGGATATAAAAAAATCATAAAATTATCATACATTATAAGGTGTATGTTCATTATATATCCTTGATGTAATAAATTAGTGATTTTTTTAGGATTGATACGTTTTTAGAGGATATTATAAGATCACCATAAGTTGTGATGTTTCATTGCGTCTCATAGAGCATGATTCACTTAGATGAGAATTTAATGTTTCATTATCCAATGAAAACAATTCATCTAATGTTTCACATCATCTAGATGATTTTGGGGGGATGGTGTGTTGAAACTATAGAAGATCAAAGGAATATATAATCCAACTAACATAATGGGAAATTTAGTGACTCCAGATGTTTTAAGGTTGTGTTTTTATTTAGTGTATTTAAGTTAACATGAAAGAAGGTTTGGAAGAGATCCTTGAAACTGGTATTTGAAATTTGAAAGAAGTCTATTTTGGAGAATGTGGTGGGATTTCATACAAATCTAATATGACTCTCAAGTTGGAATGTACAATTTTCGATATAGTAAATCTAGTGTCTGTATTTACACTGACTTCATGGATTTGGATAGAAAATGGAAAAATTCCAATTTAATGGAAGATACCTACTTGTGTATAGATGTTTATTGATCAGAATATCACTCAGTTGTAGTAGTGTTTATCAATTATGTTCTAGATTATGATTGATACATGTGATTGGGTGATCAATATTACTGTCATATTTCCTCTTGATTATTTGAATACAGTAAATCAGTATTCCCTTATTGATTATTATATATTAATAAACCCTAACATGACTTTGTGTTATTATTTTACATTCATGTTTTTATCTATTTATTATATCTTATATACTTTCCATCTTTATCCTGGTGGTTTCTCGTGGTAGTATAACAACTTGGGTGATGTTTTTCTTGTTTTAGTATGTCGTACAAGTGTTCATTCCGAAGATATTTCTTTTAAATTTGTTCATTTAGTGGTGATAATTTTTGTGGTTTAATCAAAATATATAATTGATTATAATATCCCCTCTATATGCCTCTCATCGAAGTCCTATATCATAAACCTCTTTTCTTATGGTTCATCAAATGATCTCTAAGGTGGTACCATTCCAGGAAAAAACTAATAGACACGTTATATTACATAATAAATTATCTTCAATAAAATATACATTCCATTAAATTTTTCACATACCTTAAAAAATAGTTATTCAAATAAAAATTAATCAAATTACATCACCCTTATAATTTAAAAAACACAAGAATAGATAAAAACATTCCATGATCCAATATTCCAAGAGTTAGAATGATTTTTCACTCTACCCACTGTTTATCGATTGAGTTTTATATCTCAAAATATTTTAATAAACTAGGAAATTAAAAAATAAAACTCTTAGGTAACCCATAATTACGTTATGGTTATGTTTTTTAGGAACCCACACATAAAACAATACAAGGTTGTAACTCACATTATCTACTCTACTATCACAAAAATCATGAATCTAAAAAAAATTACTCCAATGCTATTTTGTAATATACATCCCCAATTCTACAATAGTTATATTTTATTTTTGTTTCAGTTTATTATAAGTTCATTCAGTGGATTATTGAATCTTTAATTATTGTCCTCATAATTTAGAGTGGTTTACTATTCACATAGAAACAATAAGTATTCACCATGTGAAATAGGATCACTATAATTTCACATATATCTATGATTTTATGATGGTGTCCTAACAGTTTGAATGTTTAGCGAAGAATAAGGTTCACTAGGTTGGTAATCAAGATGAGACTATCATGTTTAATGATCCTCGATTTTAGGGAGTAAGTTTTAATGGTTTGTCCTATAACACATAGTGTATAAGTGGGTAGAACCGTCCAAGTAAGGATGACTACATGAGATTAATTATGGATTTTATTGATGAATTTTTCTTAATAAATCTTGTTAATATATATTTTTTCTTATGTTTATTATCATGGTAAGTATTATTGATTCTCACATTCTCATACAACTAACAATCCAATGTATGTCAATCTCTTGTGGTGATTTCTTTAAATTTGTATTTCCAATTAATGAATTTATATTTATTAGGAATTTTTGAGATTTTTATTGTGTGTTTGTTCAAGGGTCACATTGTGCAGTGAATGGAGTGTTATGCCTAATTACTTTTGATACAATATGTTTTGGGGTCAAAATCTTCTGGATGTTGCATTTCCACTATAAAAAAATATTTTACGTGAATTTAAATTTGAAAATGGTTTATATATCTAGTAATTTTATCAATTAAAAAAAATTAGATACCCCCCAATAATTTTAATTACTGTCATGGTTCAAGAATATTAGGTTTATGTTTTCATTAATTTTATTTATGTCAGTCTCAGTGGTAGTCCACTATCACTGGAAAAAATGGAATTAGCTGATAGAAATATTTGGGTGGATAGGTTTGGTGGAGAAAAATTCTAGAGTCTGGAGATTTTAGAAGGTGGGTGATTTGATTATAAGGACCTATATTCACCTCTTACCACTGTATTTTTAAAGATTATGGGAATGAATGAATGTGAACATATAGATAGGACATCCCTGTGTCTTTTGAGAGTTTTATTAGAACTAAATTTTTCATTCAATATTTTAGAAACAATGAGAAGGAAAAATTTTATGAATTATTTAGTGTATTTGAATATTAAGGTTATAGCATTGAACATGGTTTCAATGAAAAAAAAATTATTTGAGATAAGTTTATTAAAATGAAGACGAACCATAAATCATGTGAATAAAATTAATATTATTTGATTTAAACATATGTTATTAATGGATATGTTCATAGATTTAGTGTGGGGACTCCTCCTAATGATGTCGCTTTTATAGAGTTGGTATATGATGGTAACTGTATAAAGAAACACTAGATGAAAATAAATATGGTATTAAATGATATTTTAAATTTGATTCTCAATGAATAAAATTATTTATAGGGATGTCCAAGAAAAAATCAGTAACACAAATAGTGTTGACTGAGGGGGATGTTCACCATAGTTGAATCACATATACTGAAGGATTCCATTGGGATAAAATTATAGGGATTAGATATGAGGTAATTTTACTTCTCCTAGTCCAACCTATTATAAGTTTGGGATTGATGAAAAAATGTAAAGTTAATATAGGTGTCACAATGATATATCTCTAATAATATAAAATATTAGAAGGTGAAATTTTATTATGCTATATAATGAGTTACAAATCATTTTTTCTACAGTAATTTAATGATGGAGTTATGTCTGGTTGACTAATGTACCTAATTTTATTCAATTTAAGGGTATAGCTATATATAAATTATATATTTATATGTTTTCAAATAGTATATTTTGAGAAGGTTTAATTCCTTAAGAATATTTAATAATTGTATGTTAACATCTAGAAGATTAATGTAGGATTATTTAATCTTATAAATTTATACATTTCTTTGGACCTTAGATGAACATAATTTTAGTTTGAAAACTAGATGAGGAAGGGTATGGAACATCCATTACTATCATAGAATAGATGGTAACTCATGAGTTTATTGTTGGAACCATATAGATCAACATACCAATTATATTATGGTAATTCTAGTGGTGGAGGTGTCTAATCATGGTTTTGAGGTATTTGGAGAAAAGATAGTGGTTGGAGATAGACAAACTATCTGAGAATATATCTATTTTGTGGATTAAATAGTTCTGTGTTAATGGTGGTCATTTCAATGAAGATAGGTGGAATATGGTGTAGGATTCTTGGATGAGTTGTTTTGGTTCCACTATTATATTTCATAGATCTACACTGTGGAGTGGGTATGTGACGTAGCATATGGATAAAGTTTCACATAGATTAATTGGTTATGGATATGGGATTAGGTTTTGGTTTTTATGGTTCTTCGATTTGGAGAAATGCTATGGAATAGTCACCTATATTTGGTGTGTAAATCTTGGGAGCTGGGGGGATCATTTTTTTGGTTTGTTGCGGCATGGAGAAGGGATGTGTCATATCCTCCTATTAGATTATGGTGTGTTTGTGGTGGAGTGGGTTCAGCTATTTCAGGGAATCTTATTTTGTTTTTGGAATAATTTCCATGGATATATTTATGGATGTTGATTCCACTTTTACCAACACGACTGTAGTATAGTATCTTGAATTAAATTACGACCCTCTCATTATTCAGTAGTTCTATAGTGTGGTGGTATGTATTGTTCTGTGGCCATATGTTTTACATAACACCTAAAAATTCCAAAATTACCTTCATCCCAATCAGTATGCATTACTTTATCAGATAACCTAAGTGCATCTTTTGAAGGCCACTCATAGCCATTTTAGTGGGTTTCAACTATAACCTTGAGGAATCATATTATAGAATTTATATGTGAGTTTTCTACCTTTTATTAAAAAATTTCTTCTAGTTCTTCAACCATAGATGGGATTTTTAGGGAATCATTTGTTTTATTATCGTCGTGGTAAGTGAAACACACATATTGATGTTTTATAGAATAGTGAAAGAGTTTTTCCTCTTATTGTAACACCCTATTATTTTTAAGAAGAGGATTATATTTGAAAGTGTAAAAGACATGAAACACTATAATATCATATAGTATACATAATAACATGTTACTTCGATAGCTTGTTCTACCCACAGGTTTATGTTTAACCAATCTTGACTGACCCATGAAATATTTTATTACTATAACCTAGACATTAAATTGGTTGGTATTAATAGAATTAACTACATTATGAAATATATAAATATACATATATATAAATATATAAATTTCTAACTCAATATAAATGATCGAGAAAATCATAATAAATAATCAATAAATTCTTTGTAAAGTGATTTTATTCTTTAAAAATATGTTTTCATTTAAAAGGATTTTTATTAATTTAAAGTGGAAAAATATTATAATAATTTTTTAGAAATTTTAAAAAGTTATTTCGAAAAAATATAACTTATTTTTGATACACGAATACCAAAATTATCTTAGGGTGACTGTTTTTTATTTTTTTGAAAATTTTCAATTTTTGAGGAATACTGAAAAGTACTAAATTTTAATTCAAAACTACCTATTAATTTGAATTATTTATTATGATATATTATATATTATAATAGTTTAAAATTTTAATTAGTTAAATAATATATCTATAGATATAATTCAGTATAATGGAGTCAATTTTATATTGAAAATTTACAAAAAAAAATTGTAAACATATGAACTTTTTTGATTTGAAAACCCCATTATATTTTCATATGAAGGATTAATATTAAATTAAATTCTACCAATTATATGAATTGAATTTGAAAAAATGGATTTAATATATAAAATAATTATAATTTATATTGTATAATAATGCCAACATGATTTTTAACCATAACAATGTGTGAAAATAGTTAAAATTAGTCAAATGATTAAGCTAAAATGAGTATACCAAGGGATTAAATTTTAAACATAAATGGGAAAATGACCAATAAAATTGTGCAAAACTCATTTTTTGACCTTTTTCTACACTTATAAGATAAAGATCTACTTTTATTAGTTATGGGGAAACATTACCATTAAAATAACCCTACAAAAAAAGTTAAGTAAACAAAATAGAAAAAATGAAGATTTTTCCATTTAAATTTTTATCATTCCACGGTATTGGGATGAAATATAGGTTTGGTTATAAATATTAAATTAAATTGAATATTCTTATTTTTATCATAATAATTTTTCTTTATTTTTTTCTGATTAATTAGTTACTCAAAATTCATAAGAAATTCAAACACAATATTTTTTTAGTTAATTAAAATTTATATAAAAGATACTAAAAATGATAAAAGTTATATAAATTGAATGAATTATTTTTAAAAAAAAATTATTGATAAATATATCATTTCACAAAGGTTTGTTCATAATATATTTTCATTCTATATCTATATTGTTTTTTAATCCAAATTAAATGAATATTTTCGAAATTTTCATTTATATTATTTTATTATATATGATTTTAGTTACTAAAAATAATATGATATTCGTAGTTATTTTCATAATATAATAAATATAAACACTTTTCCAATCATGTACCAATAATTATTTTATAATTATTATAATTACCACTAAATAATAAAATATTAGTTAGCAAAAATTTGGTTAAATCATTGGTTTTGTGCATAATATGCGCTCCTCTTAAAATTATTTTCCAACATATATGATAATTTTATTTTAAAAATTATATATAATATTTTGTATCATTGGGTCTAAATTTTATAAAAAATATCTCCTTAATTTAGTTTGAATTGAATAAATACATAGGTTAAAACTAGTTACCCTAATGAAAAATTATTATGAAAAAAGGAAACTTAAGAGTTATGGAACAAAAATGTTTTCAAAATGTGATTGATTTTGTGGTGGATGTGTTTACAAACCCTTGAATCTATATCCTGATTTAATTATCAATTGTTATCCACTTTAGGTAATTTTGACCTCCCAATAGTGAATATGTGACGACCCAAAGTTTCATTAGTGGAAATACCTCTTGATCAAATTAAATGTATCTTTATGTAAATTTTTTATATAAAATATCAACTTTTTTGGTTTTATGTTATGAATTTAGACAGTTTCTTTTATTGGCATTGAACAGTGACCACATGATTAGTATAAATATAGGGCTTCAAAAAACCCAGTTTATTGAGACAAATAAGGTGATGGATTCATCCAGTAGAATTCCTCTATATGAAGCCCATTTTTCGGAGCTCGAAAAAAAGGTGGCATCCTTGGGTTTCGCTCTTTACCAAGCCCAAGATGAGATTCATCATTTCATGCTCGAATGGGACCGTCTACGGTAAAAGTGGATATTGATAGAGATTACCACTCAAGCGATGTTATCTGAGGCACCCCAAGAGTTTATCACCATCACACACCTTACCCTTAGGTCTTATGCGGCTGTTTTAAGGGGTTATGTAAAAAATTTCCAGTACTATTTTCATGTAAATTATTTTATGTATATGACAGAGAATATACTTTCTTGTCATTATTGATACCTTGTAAATAGTTTTTAAAGTATAAATAGTGTTTTAGTTATTATTTAATTTAGAATTCTATTTTATTAAATTAAGGGATTTTTGAATTTAATAATATTTTAATAAAATATTATTATTATTATTAAACTAATTTTTATTAAATATAAATTAACTTATAATTTTATGAATGCAATTGAAATTTTTATTAAGGTTTGAAAGCCATTTTTGTCAAAACCTGTGAATTTTCGATAAATGTCGGTTTAAATTTTAAAAGTGAAAATTAACATATTTAGAAAATTATTTAGATAAAATAAATGTTATTTATGGAATCAGGACGTCGAAATTATCATTTGGTGAATTTTTTATAATTATCTAAGACAGTCAAATTTTGGGGTCAAAATTAAATACAGTTTAAATATATAATGTGTTTTATGACATCATAATGACCCAATAGTGATGTAATAAAATACTATAAGTTTTATGTTCGCCCAATATATGTTTTACCATTAAAATAATGTCATTTTGGGTTTGTTTGACTTATTTTACAAAGCATTAATGGACCCCTCAAGACTTGTTAAACATCTTGTCTTTTTAAATTATTTTCCCTGGGAGTGTGACTCACCTCCACATAAGCAACCCCAATATTTTAAAAATTTAGGAATTTGGCCATATAAAAAAATGTTTTCCTATCCCCTTTTCCAAAAAACATGGGCAAAAACCATGATCTGATTTGTGTTTTGGATTAGTTTAATGTAAGGGGCCCCAAACCAAAATAATTAAGAATTCACTCACCTTTCCTATATAAACCCACTCAAGATCCCACTTCCTCCTCAATAAAAGCCTTTTGTGTTTGTCTAAATTCTGAACTAATATCACTAAAATCCTCCCAAGGTTCCCCAAGCTCCCAAGAAGCCTCTCTCAAGCCTTTTGAAGCACACTTCCAAGTAATGGTTTTTTCTTCCTTTCTCATTTTTGTCTAATTTTCTTTAAGCTATTTTTAACTTTTATTTCAATTTTGAATGTTGGGTTATGGTTTTTCACACCCTTCATACTTCCCTCTTTATTTTTGAATGATGTTAGACCCCTTTATCTCTAATTGAATGCTTCCCATGTACACCCGTTACAATGCCGAAATTCCGAAAAGAACTTCTCTCTCCTCATTTACATTCAAGCAATACTTTTGTATCATGAATCTAAATTACATTAAAATTGTTGGGAAATGTATCTATATGACCTACATACTTTCCATTACATGTAAATATGATTAGGAACCCCTTTATCTCTCATCAATCATTTTTATGAATTCTTATGTTATGCCATTACGTTGCCGATATCGCACCGATTTTCTAAGAAAATGCCATTGTGTAGTGAATACCATGCGCATTTCTCCATAAAGGGTATTAACCTTTATGCAAATTTACTTATTGATTATAAAGTTTAATTTACTAATTCCACATTAATTTATTGTGGAATAATTGATTATGTTTTATGAATCCATGTTTTGTGATCCATGTAGAACACTTATGCATGAAATGAAATGTTTAAGAAGGGTGCGCCCTTATAGCACTCTAATGCATTGGGTAAAGTATAGTATCATGATACGTCATTTTAAATGAGTGTTGAATCATGCTAATTCAAGTGCAATTAGGGTTTACTCGTGCTTCATGTATAATGAGGATTTACTCATGCTTAATGTGCAGTGGGCCTTAGCTTATGCTAATTCTATGTTAAGTGTTGTTCCCATATTTCCATGTTATGATTATCATGCTTTATCATGACTTTATGTCCATGCTTCTCTTGTGCTCTATTGATATTCCTATTTTATAACATGTATTTACTCCTCATTTATTCCATGTTTATTCCCTTACTGGGCTTTATATCTCACCCTTTTCTTATGCATGTCCTCAGGTTATCCCATGCAATGCTAAGTACGAGGGAATGTAGTGGCCATGTAAAGGGTGTTCTCAATAAAGATCTTGTATTTCATGTTTTATGTTTTTATGTAATGAACCTATGCCCCAAAGAAACTAGACCTATCGATCTTCCATGTTGTATAAAGTGAATATTTTATGTGATAAATCATGTTTATGTTTGTAATAAAAGCAGGGTTGTAATAGTTGGTATCAGAGGATAGGTTTAGTTATTTTTGGGATTAGGATTAGAAAACCCTAGTAAATACTTAGAGACAGTACTAAGAATAATAAAAACATCCTTATGTTTTGGTATGTACTAAGTAAGTGGTTTATCAAAAAAATACATCCCTGTCTGGATACGAGTAGGTAGAGGCGGCTCTAGCATAAATGTATCATAGGGGTAAAACCAAAAAACACCGCTTTGAGCAAGACTCGAACGGGAACCAGTGCATGACAATGGGCCTTGCGGCACTCTTGGATATGACACTCCCGGGGGATATGTTTTGATAAATTAACAAACTTAGTATGAACCCTTATTAAGGGAATTAAAAAAATACCACTATGAATATATGTTAGAAAGTAGATCATGAAAATCCAAGATTGAATCCTATAGATTCATAAGATAAGGAAATAAAATTTAATTTATAATTCATCAACTTTTGTCTTTGATTTCCATTTATGTGTTACCCATAACATTCCTTTTATTCCAGCCAATGGCCAGTAATAGGAGGAATCAGGCTAACACCCGATTTGAAGATCAGTGTGAGGACTATACTAATGAGATGCCCAATCCAATGGGAGGGGGAATCACGAACTTTGTCACGCTTCTCTCTCAGCTAACTCAATATTGGAATAGAAACACGGTTCAAGAAGAACGTCCAAACCCCCCTAATAAGGAACAAGCCGCTATCGAGAGATTCATGAGACAAAGACCTCCTACTTTTACTGGATCATCCAATCCCATGATCTCTGAACAATGGATAAACTCCATTGAAAAGATCTTCTCCATCATTCAATGTTCTAAAAAAGAGAAGGTTCTCCTGGCGGCTTATTGTATGGATGGTGAAGCTGATCAATGGTTGACGTTGATCAAAAATATGAAGCCTTATGAGTAGATCGTGGCATTGAAATGGAAGGATTTATGGATGATGTTTTTCGATAAATATTTTCCGTGCACCCTTCGGAATAAGATAGAAAGGGACATTATTTCTCTCAAGAAAAGAGAAGAATAAACTCTTGGAGCATAACCAGAAAACTTCACAAGGCCTGCTAGATACGCTTCTGGCTTTGTCGTTACACCTAAATGCAAGGTTTCCTGCTTATTTGGTGGGCTAAAGCCTAGATAGTGGAAAACATTAGCGATCCGTGACTTCGACAGCTATGAGGAAATTGTCTGATGTTCCCTCAAGGTCGAAATGGAGATCAGGGAATCACATGGGTATCATGGGGAAAAAATAGTAAGGTAGACTTCAATGCCCGCGGTCCGATGGATAAATCCAATGGTACTAAGATGATATAGCACCCCACTTTCCAAAAGTGTAGAAATAAGCACCCTAGAAATTGCCTCAAGGGGATGAGGAAATGCTTTAGGTGTGGAAGAGAGGGGTACCTAGTTACTAACTACTGGAAAGAAGGACCCGCAGTTGCGACAGAGGAGAGGAATGCTCCGTTCATACCTCAATGCGTTTTTCATTGCTACAACGACAATGAACCGAGGAATTTTTCAAATCAGTTCCCTAATCCAAGGGTTTTCGGAGGAAACCAACAACCTCCATGGCAGAAAGGAAGATAGTTTTCCATCACTTCTGCCGAGTCAACCCCAACAACGAAGTAGTGATAAGTACGCTAGTTATTCATTCATGGATAGTGAGAGTAATTTTTGATTCAGGTTATACACATTCTTCAATATCTCTAATGTTTAGTAGAAAAATCCCAGCACCACCACAAATCATGGAAGTGGAGATGTCGGTGAGTACGAAAAATGGGCAAATCATTGCATCCCATGAATATAAGTCCTCCCCAGTTATAATCAGTATATTGAATTTCCCGGAAAACGTCGTCATACTCCCTCTGGTGGAATTTTATGAAATTCTTGGCCTGGATTGTCATTCCTTGTATAGATCCAACATAAATTGTCAGGAGAGGGAAATCACACTCCATATGGAGAATCGACCCCCTGATTCATTACAAGTGTAAGGAGGAAGATGAATCTCTATTATCTCCATCATCTCAAGAATAGATATTACATCCCTATGAGCACGCATATCACGATCAGGTGATTGAGAACAAGGAAGAAACCATCCTTGAAAAAATGCCTATTATGAGGGAATTAGCTGAAGTGTTTCCCGGGTAACTGCCTGGTCCTCCTCCTAGAAGAGACGTTGAATTCTCAATTGAACTAATACCTGGGGAACTACCAATATCCATGACTCCATATAGAATGGATGTGGTTGATCTTGAAGAGTATACGAAACATATACAGGAGAATCTGGATAAAGGTTTTATATGCCCAAGTGCTTCACCATGGGGTGCACAATTCCTCTTCCTCCGGAAGAAGGATGGGTCAATGCGCCTTAGCATCGATTATCGTGAGCTCAACAAAATAACGATAAAGAACAAGTATCCTCTCCCACGAATTGATGACTTTTCAGATCAACTGTGTGGAGAAAAATACTTCTCCAAGGAGGACTTGCGGTCGGGATATTATCATGTAAGGGTGAAGATGGAAGATATCCCCAAGACTACTTTTCACACAAGATACGGGCACTATGAATTCATAGTAATACCTTTTGGACTCACTAATTCCCTAGAAATATTCATGGATGTGATGAATAATGTCTTTAGAGATTACCAGGACAAATTTTTGGTAGTCATTATAGATGATAATCTGATATACTCCAAAACCAAGTAGGATCATGAGGAGCATTTAAGAACTGTGCTGGAGACTTTGTGCAAGGAGAAGCTCTATTCAATGTATAGCAAGTGTGAGTTCTGGTTGAAGGAAGTATCATTCTTTGGCCGTATCATCACAAGCAATGGGATATCTGTGGTTCCCTCCAAAACAGATGCAATTAATGGATGGCCGAGGCCAACATCGGTAACAGATATCCGTAGCATCTTGGGGTTAGCTTTATATTATCGACGACTTGTGAGAAATTTCTCACAATTGTCTAACCCTCTTACCAAGCTTACTCGAAAGGGGGTAAAATTTGAATGGAGTGATGAATGCGAAGAAAGATTCCAAGAGTTGAAAAGGAGGCTTATCACTGCGCTCGTGCTCACTTTACCCACAAGTGGGGAACTTTTTGTGGTATTAAGAAATGATTCGATCAAGGGCTTAGGTTGTGTGATGATGCAAACTGATAAAGATATATCGAATGTAACAAGGAAGTTGAAAATATATGAGAGAAAGTATCCAACACATGATG
The DNA here is from genome assembly GCA_963277665.1 of Viscum album. NCBI lineage: Eukaryota > Viridiplantae > Streptophyta > Magnoliopsida > Santalales > Viscaceae > Viscum > Viscum album. Next base: position 279,454,924 of record OY728120.1, on the reverse strand, counting down.
TGGAGTTGGCGGCTGTGATCTTTGCCCTAAAAATCTGGAGACATTATATCTATGGGGAGAAATGTGAGATATATACTGACCACTAGAGTCTTAAATATATATTCACACTGAAAGTGCTTAAAATTTTCTAGATAAGATAGATAGATCTCATCCATGATTATGATTGTTCAATACATTACCACCCTGGGAAAGCGAACAAGGTAGAAGATTCCCTAAGTAGAAAGGACCCAGCGATTCTATCAATGATGAGAATTGATAAGGATCAAATCTTCTTAGACTTGATAAATACGGACATGGGATTCATAGAGATGAGAACATAATCAATCCTTTTACAAATTATTTCTCAACCATCTCTTTTGGAAAGGTTAAAGGATGCTCAAAAGGATGATGTGGGATTTCAAGAAAAAGATGAAGCTATCAAAAAAGGGAAATCCTAGGAGTTTAATGTTAATGAAGAAGAAATTGTGTGATTTGGGAAAATTCTATGTGTTCCATCAAGTCCGGAGCTGATGAAGGAACTTTTGGATGATGCACATAGTTCAAATTTCTCTATTCATCCTGGGAGCACAAATAGGTATCGAGATCTCTGAGAAAACATTTGGTGGGATAAAATGAAGAAATAGATCGCTGAATATATGTCAAAGTGTCTGGTGTGCCAGAAAGTGAAGGTAGAGAGGCAGAAGTCTAAGGGGGTGATGCAACCATTTCCCATACGAGAATGAAAATGGGAGAACATCACCATGGACATTGTCACAGGACATACGACGACATCCAAAGGCAGCAATGTAATTTGGGATGTTGTGGATCGTCATACAAAGACTGCACAATTCATTGATATTCGGGAGGATTTATCATTGGATCAGCTGGCACAGATATGTATCAGGGAAGATATACAGTTGTATGGAGTACCACGATCTATTGTGTCTGACCGAGATCTAATATTCACCTCTATGTTTTGGAAGAGTCTTCAACAGGATCTGAATACTAAACTGAACGTCAGTACGGCCTATCATCCTCAAACTGATGGCCAATCCGAGGGGACAATCCTAACACTTGAGGACATGTTGAGAGCGTGCTCAATGGACTTTAATGGAGGATGGGATCAACATCTTCCTCTGGTTGAGTTCTCTTATAATAACAGTTTCTACTCGAGCATCCAAATGGCACTGTATGAAACCTTGTATGGGAAAAGGTGCAGAACACCGGCATGTTGGGATGAGTTCGGTGAACGTAAGCTGCTTGGACAAGAAATGGTCGAGGAAATGGTGGAGAAGGTGAAAACCATTCAGCAGCATATCATGGAAACCGAGAGTCGATAGAAGAGTTATGTAGATAATCATCGATGAGACCTTGAGTTTAAAGTTGGAGACATGGTTTTTATATGCATATCTCCATGGAAGAAGGTAATGAGGATTGGAAATAAAGGTAAGTTAAGTCCAAGGTACATCGGCCCCTTCGATATTCTTGATCGTGTCGGGGCTATGGCCTATCAACTTGCACTTCCACCTCCCATGACCATAGTACATGATTCCTTTCATGTATCCATCTGTAGGAAGTACATACCGGACCCTTCACATGTACTCTCTTCTATGGTGGTACAGTTGGAGGATGATCATTCTTATGAGGAGAAACCATTTAAGATCTTATATCACAGAGAAAATGTTCTACGAATTAAGACAATTCCCCTCGTCAAGGTGTTGTGGCGAAACCACAAGTTTGAAAAAGAGACTTGGGAATCAGAGGAAATGATGAAGCTGAGTTACCCGCATCTGTTTTAGTGTGGGAAAAGGAAATTTAGAGGGCAAAATTTCTTAAGGGGTGAATATTGTAACAACCCAATGTTTCATTAATGGAAATCCCTCTTGATCTAATTAAATGTCTCTCTATGTAAAAGTATTATTTAAAATTCCAACTTCTTTGGTTTTATGTTATGAATTGTGACCATTTCTATTATAGCCATTTAACAGTGATCAAATGATTAGTATAAATATAGGGCTTTAACAAACCCAATTTACTCAGAAAAAGGAAGTGATTGCCTCATCGAGTAGAATTGCACCATATGAAGCCCGTTTTTTGGAGCTCGGAAAAGAGGTGGCATCCTTGGGTTTCACTCTTGACCAAGCCCAAGCTGAGCTTCATCATGTCAAGCTTGAATGTGACCGTCTACGGGAAAAGTGGAAGTTGATAGATATTACCACTCGAGTGATGTTATCCAAGCCATCCAAAGAGTCAGTCATCATCGCACACCTTACCCTTAGGTCTTATGCAGCTGTTTTAAGGGGTTATGTAACAAATCTCTAGTATTATGTTCATGTACATTATTTTTTGTATATAATAATGAATATACTTTCTTTTCATTATTGATACATTGTAAATAGTTTTTAAAGTACAAATAGTGTTTTTTATTATTTAATTAAGAATTATATTTTATTAAATTAAGGGATTTTTGAATAAAATTAATTTTTATTAAATATAATTTATCTTATTATTTAATGAATGCTATTGTAATTTTTATTAAGGTTTGAAAGACATTTTTTTCAAAACTTATGAATTTTCGAAAAATATCGGTTTTTATTTTAAAATAGAAAATTAACATATTTCGAAAATTATTTAGATAAAATAAATGTTATTTCTAGAATCAGGAAATTGAAATTATCCAATGGTGAATTATTCATTATTTTCTAAGACAGTCAACTTTTTGAGTAAAAATTAAATACCGTTTAGATATATAATGTGTTTTACGACATCATAATGACCCAATAGTGATGTAATAAAATACTATAAGATTTATTTTTATATAATATATGTTTTACCATTAAAATAATGTGATTTTGGGTTTATTTTACTTATTTTACAAAGCATTAATGGACCCATCAAGACTTATTAAACATATTGTCTTTTTAAATTATTTTCCATGGGAGTGTGACTCACCTCCACATAAGCAACCAAATTTTTTTAGATGTTCTGAATTTGTCCATATAAAATATTTTTTTCCACTCCCATTTTCCAAAAACCATGGGAAAAAACCATGACAAGATTTGTGGTTTGGATTAGTTTAATGTAAGGGTCCCCAAACCTAAATAATAAAGAATTCACTCACCTTTCCTATATAAAACCACCTAAGATCCCACTTCCTCCTCACTCAAAGCCATTGGAGTTCTTCCAATATCTTCCCTACTCTCTCTATAATCCTCCCAAGGCACCCCATGCTCCCAAGAATCCTCTCTCAAGCCTCTCTCAAGCCATTGGAAGCACACTTCCAAGTAATGGTTTTTTCCTTTCTCATTTTGTCCAATTTTCTTTATGTAGTTTTTCCCTTTTAATTTCAATTATGAATGTTGGGGTATAATTTTTAACCTCCCTCATATTTCCATCATTATTTTTTAATAATGGGATACCACTTTTTCTCTCATTAAATGCCTCCCATGTACACCCGTTACTATGTCGAAATTCCGAAAGGAACTTTTCTCCCCTCATTTACATTCAAGCAATAATTTTGTATCATGAATCTAAATTGCATTACAATTGTTGGGACATGTATCTATATTAACTCCTTACATTCCATTACATGTAAATATTATGAGGAAACCCTTTCTCTCTCATCATCAATTTTTATTAATTCTTATGTCACACCGTTACGCTGCCGAAGTCGCACCGATTTTCTAAGCCAATGTCATTGTGTAGTGAATACCATGCCCATTTCTCCATCAAGGGTATTCAACTTTATGAACATTTACATATTGATTATAAATTTTCATGTTTGAATTCCACATTCCTTTATCATGGAATAAATTATTATGTTTTATGGATCCATGTTTTATGATCCATGTGGCACACTTATGCATGAAATGAAATGTTTAAGAAGGGTGCGCCCTTATAGCGCTCCAACGCATTGGATAAAGTATAGTATAATGATAAGTCATGTGAAATGAGTGTTAAATCATGATATTTAAAGTTCAAAGAGGGATTACTCATGCTTAATTTGCAATTAGGATTTACTCATGCTTCATGTGCAATTGGCCTTGGCTCATGCTAATTCCTTGTTAAGTGTTGTTGCCACATTTCCATGTTATGATTATCATGCTTTATCATGACTTTATGTCCATGTTTCTCTTGTGCTATATTGATATACCTGTTATATAACATGTATTTACTCCTCATGTATTCCATTTTTATTCCCTTACTTGGCTTTATAGATCACCCTTTTCTTATTCATGTCCTCAGCTTATCTCATGCAATGCTAAGTATGGGGGAATGTAGTGGTCATGTAAAGGATGTTTTAAATAAAGATATTATATTTCATGTTTTAATTTGTAATGTAATGATCATAAGCCCAAAACAAACTAGACCTATTTGTCTTCCATGTTGTATCAAGTTAATATTTTGTGTAATAAATCATGTTTATGTTTGTAATAAATCAGGGCTATTATAGAAAACTTTTGAGCATTTACAAAAATGTCAATCCTCCTCACTAATAAATGTATAATCACTCCCCTCGCTTATTGACAACCATAAACCAATTTGAATCATCAAAAACCTAAAAATAAAAAATTCAATCCTATAATCTCTTAATACTCAGGTTTTTTATTAATGTAACCCAAGTAAGGCAATTAGTTCATTACAAAACCAGTTACCCAAAGAAAAGGTAATGTTTATTAATGATCATTTGAGATTAATTTCATTATCCACTGCTTAAATTATTGTTATACCATGATTATATAATATAAAAAGTATCCTAAATATATTAATTTGTATTTATGTTATATGGATTTAATAAAACCACACACACCTCCATCAATTGGGTTACAAAATTATTATTTCTGTGTATGTGGGGTTATCATCTCACGGAATGATGTCGTTCATTTTTCAACTAAAAACTCTCAAGGATAGTAATAATTATTCATATAAAGTTTATATATGATATTATTAAAATAAATTTACCACGTGATTCTTTATTTAATATATACCATTTTTTCATTCCATACCATAGGAGATACGATAACGTCTCTCATGTATATGAAGGTCATGCGAACTACGATGAGATGTGAAGAAATTTTCACTTATGTGTTACATGGAAGTTGAAAAATGTAATGATAATTATTAAACATGATATAAAGGGAATAATTATTATATTCATGAAAAATTATATTTCTGTTAGTATAATATATTATTTTTTTATTACCTTTTCATAGACTGGAAAAGTGATAAAATCATTGGTAGTCACGTGGACTACCACCTCCTCAATGTGATGTGCTTCATTTTTCATTATGAGAATGATATGTATAATATATATAATTGAATATTATGCTATTTTTTATAAATTTAATTTTCTAAAGATACAATATTACTTATATTCTTACCATAATGATCACTGAAAAATGGAAATGTTTGTCATGTGTATGTACGACCTACTCTCTCCATAATCATTACATTAGATAATTTTTTCAGAACCATTTTTCTTGAATTTTCTCAAAAGTATAAATAATGTATAAATATGATAAAAATTTCTGTATTTTTATCCTTTATATGTTAAAATAATTACTTATTTGATCATAGTCAACCTACCTAAGCTATTTTTGATTCATAATCCAAATATTGTCAAACCATACAACATAAACATAATTGATTAAGTAATTATTTATAACATATTTGTATGTAGAATAAAATTAAAAATAAAATTGTAAAAGTTTGTATATAAATTTAATAATTTACTTGTCTTTATTATTTATGAGGATAAATGACATTCATGATGAATCAAACTAAAGGTAAGGGTTTTTCTCATCTTACTGTTATTTCTCTAATGTATATTCCATATTAACCTCCATTTTTTATTTTGTGGTGTGTATATGACCTCTTAATATAGAAAATTATTCTTATAATTATATTTATTTTGATTTATATATCCATTTTACGATGTATATTTCATGGGTTTTATGGTTTCAAAGTTTCCAAAGTAGTAGGGTTTTTTTGTCACAAATGTAATCTTCGATATTTTTGTTGTGTTATATGCCTACCTTATTTTATAATGTCTATATATATATATCCTATTTTACATTTTATATCCTGAATATCCTTATTTTAATGATATTATTAGTTTTATTTAATGTTATTCTTTCATGGGGATTAAAATTCAAAATAACAAAAGTGTTAAGAGTCTGTTTAGGAATCTCATCATTTATTTGGATTGTGTACGATTAACTATCTGATTTAAAAGCCATAAAATAAATCATATTTCACACTATTTATTTAACATATTTTAATTTAATGGTATCATTTATAAACTATTTTTATCTTATCATAATTGGTATTTTTTTAAGAAAATCCAACATCATTACTCAATTTCTTCAGAAAACATTTTTCTTCAAAAGTCATGTTTTAGAAAATGTATTAAAAGAGTTTTTCCAAAAAAGAAAGGTTTTTTTCTTCAGTAAATGTTTTAAATTGTTGTTATAAATATTCAATTAATATATTTCATTGTTAATTTCAATGAAAATAATTTTTCAAATGATTTTTGTTTTAAAAAGGGATTTTCAAAATGAAAAGTATATTTTCCACAAGAAGGGTTCTAATTAACTTTTAATTGTATTTCCATTCATCAACATAAAAACTCTTTGATTTTATTTTTTTCCAATGGGAATATTTTCTTAATGATATCATTCTCATTATTTCTCAAGATACAATAAGTTTATTTCAACGAGACGGTTCTGGGACCCGTTTCTTTTCCATAGGTTAACAATATGTCAAAGATATTGTTAGTGAACTATTTTATCTTCCACAAGTTAATCTTGTTTAAAAGATATGGTTGTTGGAATAATAACTCCATGGTTTAATCATTTTTTGTAAATATTTTTATGGAACCTATTTCATTTATATTGGTTAATCGTGTTATAAAAGGAATAATGATTATTTCTGTGAGTCTAAAAAAGAATGATCTGTGTAATTTATTCATGTTGTAGTTCTTAGACCTTTATATGATGGGGTAATCCATATAGTTTTAGGTTATCCCATTATAGATTATACGATGGAGTGGCCCAAATAGTATTGGGTGAGCCCATTACAGCTTATATGGTGGGGCTACACATATATTGTCGGGTGATACCGTTATAACTTATACAGTGGGTTGGCCAAAATAGTGATAGGTGAACCTGTTATGGCTTATACAATTAGTGATTCTAGGTAGTTATCAATACATTGGGTAATGAACATTTTCTTGAAAAGTAATATTGTGGGACTTTCTAGAGGGTTTCGCATATAGATTTAATTGAAATCATATTCTTTATGACTTGTGATCAACATGGGTTATGAATAAAAATATTACAAGATACCAACACAATGTTTTATTAATTTTTATAGTTTTATAATGTTTCTTATGATCAATATTGATATCAAATTTTTCATTATTATTGATTATGATGAATTTTTCTTTTACCATGATTTAACATTTTATGATCTAGGTATTGATGGGGATGGGTTCTTTTATGATTTTCTCATGTACATTGATTATTGCATCATACCATTAAACACTACTTATGCTCATTGATGACATTAAATTTTATAATGATTATTCTTACCATTATAGGTAATTCGAACTATCCTATATTATTTTTCCCTTTCCACAGGTTATAAAGAATTATATTTAATGAATTATGTCTATAAAGGATTTCAAATGGATGATGATGACGTATTAATATAAAAAATATGTGGTGAACTTAGAGACATTATAATTTAAAGTCATTTGAATTGTTTTTCTAGGAGATTCTCCCCAATCTCTAAAACTCTAAACCAAAAAGGTAGTCAATCATATAATTCATCTATTTTTCCTCCTAATTTTACAAGGATTGGATGAAAAAAGGGTCAAAATTATCTTTATCGAATACAATTATTTAATGTTTATGATTTTATCATTGGATTTGGGAATAAGGGGTTTGTAATGTTATAGTTGGTTTGAGATGATAGTTTAGATGAATTTAGAGATTATGATTTTTTAATGTGAGTTCATATCAAGAGTTATGAATACCATAATTGGTGAATAATATTAAATATTTTCGTAAGGTCATTGTCTTAAAGACCACTTTTAGGTTCTAAGCGATGAGATCTTAAAGTGAATAATTACATTTTAGGAGATGTTTGTATAAGAAGATATATCTATCAAGATATGGGTTGACAAAAACTATGAATTTATATTTTTTTCAAATTATATTTATTATATTGATAACCTTTAGGGTTAAAATGGTCTTGGATATTGAGAATAATAGATTCATCATATAGATGGCCACTAGATTAACAACTGCTTTAGTGACTAAGTGCATAATGTTACTTCAAAAGAATATTTCCAACTATTTTTGTGGGGTGAAAATGTGTATGTTTTGTGATAAACAATGAGGTGAAACCAATCATTAATTTTAAGGTTATTGATGTAATTTTGGGATATATGGTTATGGAATGATTTAGTTTCAACCTCGTCTTTTATAGTGGGGTTTTTGAGATTAAAGTAATTATATGATGGTTTAATAATTTTTTTAATTATATTACCATATGAAAAATATTTTTTTTGTTAATTTATAATTACAAAAAAAATATCTTCTTATTATTTAGGGGATTGGGTGATCCTTTAAAAGTATTTTTAGGTGTGAAAATTCATCTTGAACACTCAACAGTTTTTGAAAAAGATGAGCTTCTAGTGGATATATCCATATGGATGAAATTCTACTTGATGAGTAACTATATTTTACTATGTTTTACGTCTATTTGGTGAGATAATTACACAGCCACTATAAAATGATACTGAAAAAAAGGATTATCCTAGTACCTTCAATTATAATGAACCGAGAGCCTTTTAGATCATAATATATTTATGGTTTTGAGGCCCTTAACATTCCATTGATCATTCACTTAATAATGATATACATCTTTAATCCCTCTATGTAATTATTCAATTTTTTCCTTAATTTCCACATATGTTCTCCAGTATGGGAAACTTGTTTTTTTATTACATATTAATTTTTTTATTACCTATTTATATTATTAAAAGGATATTTCTTAACCCTATTATTGTCTGAGTTTACAGTAAGTGTATTTTAAAATCTTCGTCCTTACATTACGAAGATAATTTTCAAATTTTGAGGACAAAATTTATAAAAGGATTGGAGCATAAAACACCCTGAGTTTTTATAATAATAAAAATATATTCTATAGTTTAATGGAAAATAAACATTGAATTTTCTTGTCTTACATTCGACATTGATCTAATTCAATAGCTAGTGTCACACACAAGATTGAATTTAACTGAACTTAAACATCCCAAAATATATTTTACCATTATGACATAGTCATTAAATTAGTGGGAATAAATAGTATTATCTGATTTATGAAATATGTAACTATAAATTTTTATATAAATATCTTAATTAATAAAAATTAATGTTGAGATTTTTGAAAATAATGAATCATGTTTTAGTTTTTTGATTATAATATTTAAAAATATGATTTTTAGAAAATGATTTTTATTGATATTCAGGATAAAAAATATTATAATAAATTTTTGGATCTTTTAGAATTTTTATTTTAATAAATAAACTTATATATTGAAATTGGAATAAAATAATTATTGTGTTGTTAATTTTTAGTATTTTTCTAAACAGTTACCAATTTTGATGGATTGTGAAAAATGCCTAATTTTAATTGAAATATTTACATTCATTTAACTTATTTATAAAGAAATATTTAATTTAAAATTGATTTTAAAGTGTAATTAGATCCATTATAAATATAGTAGTCCAATTTTAGTCGTTTGAATCAATTTCATATTGAAATTTGATATAAATACATTGCAAACATTTTGAACCTTTTTTTATTGAAACCCTGCTTTCTTAGTGTATCTGCAGGAATAATATTAAATTAAATTACACCTATAATATTAATTAGATTTTTAAAAATGGAATCAATATTTGGAATTATAATAATTTATAATTTATATTAAGTCTATTAAAATTCTTCACTATAATAATTATTGAATATAGTTAAAATTAATCAATGTGATTAAGGTAAAAATGAGATTACTGAGGGATTAAACATTTATCTTACGAGAAAAAATTAAAAATAAACTCGTTAAACACAACTTTTATGGACATATTTCAACAACTATAACCTAATTATATATTTTTAATAGTTTTTGGGACACATGGACAATGAAGTGATCTATATAATAAGATAAGTAAAGAAAAAGACAAAAAAGAACCATTTTTTCTTTTAATTTCTCTAATGCATTGGGTTAGTAAAAAAATAATATAGGATCGGTTGTAAATATAATTTAGAAATATAAATTATTAGTTTTTCTAATAATAATATATCTATAATTTTTAGATAAGAATTAGTTACATAAAATTAATAATCAATGCATATATATTAATTATTTAGGTAATAAGAAAGATAATATAACTGAAACCAAAATTAACAAAAGTTAAGTAAATTGAATGAATTATTATGTTCAATAATTTCATCTTATTGATTTATAATATTAATATCTTTTTATGATATTATATTCTCAATAAATTATTTTCTTTTTTTAATCTGAAGTAAATAAATATTGTATAAATGAAATTATTATTATTTTATAATAAATGATATATTATTAATTGATTTAAAATTACTATAAATTATAAATTATATCCACTGATTTTTAGTATAAAATAAAAATAAAATATTTTTCCATTCATTAACCATTTTTTCTTTTATAATGATAATAATGACAACTAAATAATAAAAATATTGTTAGTGCATTTATGGTTGTGGGTTACATGCCCTTTTGTTAAAATTAATTTTGAGGATACATGATATTTATATTTCATAAATTCTATATTTTATTTATAATAATTTGGTATAAATATTATAATATGTATTAATTACATTTTTTTCTTAATGGATAAATTTCATTGGTTAAAAACTAGATACTATAATGGAAAACCAAAATGAAAAACATAATCACAGGAGTTAATGAATAAAATATTTAGAAAATGTGTTACAGTGTGTTTTGGAGGTTTCTATAGACAATAAGATCCCACAAAACCATAAATTTTATATTTTGTACCCAATTTATGTATTTTTGACATGTCAATACTAAATACTTTTAAGTATTTACAAGAATGAGACTCATCCTCAACAATAAAACAAAACTCACTCCCCTAACTTATTTAAACCTATCAACCCGTGAAAATCATCCATAAGATACCAAAATAAGTTTCCACATTTAATCCTATTATAATATAAGTATCACTTTTGGAATAAATAACACAATGGAATGCCTTTTTTCAAACTAAAATTAGTTACCCAATGAAGAGGTCACATTCATCAATGATCATTTTTGTTTTATTTCATTCTCAACACCATTAAATTATAAATATAACAAGATTATATAATAAAATAAATTAACTAATCATACTGTGATGTTTTTATGGAAAGGGTATTACCTAAACCTAGACACAAATCCATAAAATGGGATACAAAATCAAAAATTGTTTGTATGTGGGGCTACCACCTAACGAAATGACGTCTTTAATTATTCCATTACCACATATCAAGGTTGATAATAATGATATATGTAAAGTTTATATATTATATTAATATTATAATTATACCTATGGAGTAATTATATCACTAATAACCTTTTTAAATTCCATACCATAGGGTATATGATAATGTTTATCTTGTGTACAACAGACTACCTCCCTGCTAAGCGATGTGAAGTGTTTTTCAATAACACGTTACTTGGATGTTAATAAATGAAATTATAATAAATAAATATTTCATAAATTAAATAATTTTTATAATAATGAAATTTTTCTCTTTTTTTAACAAAATATATCATTTTATTTTTTACCTTTTGCACACATTGAAAAAGCGATAACATCGTTCGTGGACATGTGCACTGCCACCTACTCGAAGCGATTTTAGTCATTTTACATCACAATAATGATATAAATAGGTATATATAATTAAATATAATTATATCTATCATAAAATTATCATTTTTTGAAGATAAAATTTTACTTACATTCTTTCCATAATGATCATAAAAAAATGGAAATATTAATGATGCATACGTACCAAATACCATCTCCATGATCGAAATGTTAATTCATTTTTGATAACCTTATTTTGTGGATGGTTTTAAATTTATAATTTACATATAATTATTATAATTATTTAATTCTTATTATCCTCTAGATGTTAAAATAATTACCCCATTGACCATATTGAACCTACCTCAGTCATTCATGACACATAAGCTAATTATTTTCAAAATGTCTGACCTAAACCTAATTGAATATGTAATTATATATAAGTTGTTTATAAGTGAAATAAAAGAAAAAATAAACTTGTAAAAGTTAATCAAGAAATAATATAATTTAGATACGATTATTATTCTAGAGGATAATGAACAATGATGATGAATCTGACTCATGTTAATGTTTTTTATCATCTCACTTGTTTTTGACTGATATATGCCATATTCACCACATATTTTTGTTGGCTGGTTTATATAATAACATTGAATATATATTATTATTATTATAAATTTATTTATTTTTATCTATATGTCCATTTTATGAGATATATTTGATGGGGTTTATGGTTTCAAATTTACCAAAGTCGTAAGGGATTTTGTCACAATATTCCTTCTTTAAGATGTTTCTTATTCTATACACTTTTCTTATTATTTTAGTTGTAAATAATTCTAATATGATATGTTATATAATGAATATAATTATTTTATTTATATTCGATATTTCACTAAATTTCATTCTTTCATGGGTATTCCTATTCAATGTTACAAAATTTGTAAGATTCCTTTGTGATAAACTAATCATTTGTCAAGATTATGTATGATTAAGTCTCTATCATTGATATAATATAATAAGTTATTTTTATACTATTTTCATTGATTATATTTTCATTTAATAGTATTATTTTCTCAATATTTTATAATTATAATAAATTTGATTTTTTATGAAAATATAAATTCATTTGACTCTTCGACCAGAAATCACTTTTCGTAAAATAGAATGTTTTTCTGAAAATATGTTTTAAAAAAGGCATGTTTTCAAATAAAGAAGAATAATTTCATAATGAAATTTTTTTAATGAGTTTGAAAAATATTTCTTCAAAATATTTAAGCGTCATCTTCAAAGGAAATAATTTTAATTTTTTTTCTTTTTTAAAAAAATGATTTTCCAAATGAATTGGATATTTTACTCAATATTATTTTTAGAAATAATTTAATTTTATTCCCAATCATCAATTAAAAACACTTTTTGTTACTTATAATCCAATTGGGATGTTTTTGAATGATAACATTATCATTATTTATCTGGATTGAATAATAATATTTCAAAGAGATTGTTTGGAAACCCATTTCACTTCTATCAGTTAATCCTATCTCAAAGTGATTATTATAGAATCCATTTCATTTTCAAGGACTAATTATGGTTAAAATTTAGTTTTATATAGCTCATTTATATTACATGTGTGAATAATGTTTTAAAGACATTTTTATGTAACTTGTTTGTCATCCACAGTTTAATAATGATTCAGAGAGACTGTTATAGAATCTGTTTATTATTTACAGGTTAATAATGTTAGGAAATGAATAATGATTGTTTATGATATTTAAATGATGAAATATTAATCTATATAATTATTGTTGTGGTTATTGGACATCCATTATGATAGGGGTGGGGGAAGATAGCAATAGGTGATCTTGTTTCAACTTATACAATTGGGCGGTCAAGGTAACACTGGGTGTGCCTGTTGCACCTTATATGATAGAGTAACCTAGATATCACTGGGGGATCCCATTATATCTTATTTGATGAGGTGGATAGATGTTGTTAGTTGACCCCGTTAAGAATATATGATTATTTTTACCATGTAGTAGTCAAATTCATTGGGTAATGACACAAGTATTAAGTGGAAAGAAAGGAGGAGTTACCAGATAGTTTCTCCTATAGGTTAAATTAGGCACTAGTTATTTATAACATGGGTTTTACATGGGTAATGTAGAAACATTTTCTAGGATTCCAACACATTTTTAAGGTTTATAATTTGTTTATCATGTTTTTTTGTTGTGATCAATATTTTTATTAAAAGGCTCAGGAATATAGATTCTAATGAATCTTTCATTCCCCAAGTATTCATATATGATGGTCATGGTATTGACGGGTATGAGTTATTTTATGATTATCTAATTCAATATAATAATGTATGCATACCCTTACTTGATTAAAATTCTCATTAATGACATTTAATTTGAAATTTTTAGGTTTACCCTTATTGAGAATTTTATAATATCCTTGTTATGTTTTATTTCCTATAGTATATAAAGAAGGAGGTTGAAATATTTATTTATATAAGGGATTTCATATGTATTATTATGATGTCTTAATGTAAAAAAATAAAATATTTTTTAAATGGGGTAATGTATTATTTAAATCCAAGTGAAATATTTCTAAATGAATTTTTCATAATTATATAATTGTATATATATAAATGGTCTTTCAGGATATATACGATTTTTTTTGATGTTGTAAGGGTTATATGGAAAAAAATTGTTTCACAATTATCATAATTAAATCTATAAATTCAAATTTTATGATTTCATCACTAGATCTAGGAGTACAGGTTCTTGGATTTTATAATTGTGGTGCTTAGGGTGGACTCCTTCATACTTGTTATGTTTCAAAATAGATTAAAAATATCCATTTTGAGTTATGGTTTCCATTATTTATCATTTAGTTACATCATGAGAGAGGTATTATTATCTTTTTTATATATTTGGGATGATAATATATCTTTTATAACAATGATAAGGAATCATATTTATTTATACTTAATGGGAAGGGTAATGAAAAAAATCATTGCATCTTTATGATATTATAGATATTGTGATTGTGTGGGCTTGATGCCTTGCCGAAAAAATGCATTTTTGGGAATTAAAATTTTATATTATTATTTTTACTATTTAGAAAGACTTCTTTGGTTGGTTTTTTTACCATTAATAATTTTTTAGAAATCACTCATATTCACCTAAAGAATAGGTTACACATGGAACTTTGGATTGTTTATGAATTCCCTTGAAATAAAGAATATGGATGTGATGAATTCCCCTAAAAATAAAATAAAAATTTAAATATATGATATATGAATGTTTGAACATGTGATGTGTGGATTAAAATGGTGGTAGAAATGTGATGAGCTATGGTTGGTATATGGAAGTTGTGATGAAAAGTGGTTATAATGTGGATTATGTGGTATGAAATGATAATTTTATGTGGTGGTTGTGATGCGTAGGTAGCCATTGTAAGAAAACTGTTGAAATGTGGGGTGTTATAAATATGGAAAGTTAGTTGTTTCATTTTAGTGTTTTATTCATGTTTCTTAGTAGTGATGGAATAATTGGTTAATAAAGAAATTTAAGTGGCTTATGTTGATAATATGGATGAACATAAGTTTTGAAATGGGAAGAGTTATTCAAATGGATACTCATAAATATAGAATTAATGGTTTGGTTAATTAAATTGTTGGTAATTATTAGTCAAGAAATTGTGGATAATTTAATGGAAAAAATGTGGCATGTGGATTCAGGATTATTATGTATTGTTATGCATTTAGAGGTGGCAGTGAAAGTGGTGGATTTTCTGAGGCTAGGTGGGGATGATATGGATTGAGATAATATTCATGTTGTGATCCACTAATTTTTTCTTGTGAATGGATATATAGATATATATATATAATATATATATTATTTTATTTATTTTTATATTCACCCCTACCGTGTATAAAACATCACTGTGATAACCAAATTTTACTATGTTGTTTTTTCAACATCTCGATGGTGAAGATTGATGGCTGGTAGTCCATACTTTCCCATTACCTATTCCAAGTTAAATTGATATGAATATTCTATGATGGAAAAAAGTAAACAGTTAAATATAGTAACGTTTGATGAGGTTATGAGATGGACTTTGTTGGTTATAATTTATGTTAGTGGGTGAGAACATGGTTAATGTTATTCTTGTTAATGATACCATATTACCCTATTTATGTGGTAATGGACTTTTTGGGATGGCCCAATGCCTATGGGAGAGATGTAGAGTGATGTGATAGGTATCATTAGGCATGATGTGATGTCATGGCTAGTTAAAACTGGGGTTCCTAGAATTATGTGATGTATAGAAGATATGGGAGCTCCATGACATATGGAGTTCGGGTGTGAGAGTGGAAAACCAATAGTGAAATATATATGGGGTACCGTTTTAGCCGTATAATTATTATCATTATTATTAAGTTTCGATGCAAGGATATGTTAATTGGTGTGCATTACTTGGTGGGGATGTGATTGCATAGTTGAACTTCTTAGTTGCTATTAGTTCTACTATTCTCTCAAAGGTACATTAATATACTCTTTTCCACACATCTGTAAGAGAAAATAGGTATGATCATATTCTGTATTCCTATATTCTCACCCAATTTATAAATAAACTACCTTATACCTTTAAACTATTTCTATGTCACTTCCTAAGAATTTTATTTTGGGATATTTATTTGGAAATTTATTGTATTTGTTTACATTATAAATACACTCTTGGAATTTTTTGGATTCCTATTTATTTTATGTTATGAAGTTTATCATAGATGACATGTCCTATCACTTGATCATAATATTGTATAGGTAATTATATCTTATAAATGTCTTGTGTACCCTTGAATATTGTCACTGACACAATGCCTACAAGAGGTGGGATTAGGGGGGTCATTATCTACCATGCTTCATTGTTGATAGATGAGGGATTACATATGAGGAGGAAATTTTGAAAATGGTATTTACAAATGAGTCAAAGATGAGACCAATATTGAACGATAATTAAAATAACAATTTAATAGGCTAGATGATCTAAAATTATAATGGTTTTACATTATAGACATGATCATATTAGTGAGGATAATATAAAGGTTCTTATATAAAATTCATAGAAAATCTTTGTCATTGTGACAATAGATGTTATGAAAGATATATATTGGGAAAACTGTTATGGTTTCCTTTACCTTAATAGAAGGAACCAAAGTTTACAAAAATATAATTGGACTATACTATATTTTTGGGCCTACCCATGTTCAGTCCCTAAGTGGTTCAATTTATATTCATATTTATAATGAGGAAGAAATAAAGAGAGTTGATACTTTTTTAACATATAGTATATTGTTTTTCAAGATTTTGTTTAATGGAAATTGTTTATAGAATGGGAGACTGGTTGGATATCAAAGTGAATATTTTCAAACAACATTGGGGAGTACATAAGATATATATCTAGAGCTTCTATAAAAATGATATAGGTAATGGAATACATTTCCTAAAACACCACACCTGAAATTTATGGATGAAAGGATGTATTAAACATTAATAGATAAGGATAAAATTATTATTTTTCACTCTATAATGATAATGGTAATAAGGGAGTGGCACTTAATATGATCAAATTTCTCATGAATAGAATTTCAACATCACTTATTCGGTATGATATTCCAAAGGAGTTATGGTCTGGAATATCATCAAAAGAACAGCACATAAGAATCATCAGAATCATGCACTAAATTATTATTTATTATAGAAAAGGATAAGATTAAGTCTATGTAAACATTAGATTTCTTTATTAGGGTTTTTGTTTAGAATTTCAACTACCTACAATGGGTTGAATACAAAATACATCTAATTAGAAACCGATATGTTCACATCAATTGATGGGTTTGATTAAATGACCAAAACACAGTAGTGAAGATGTTTTGGAAAAATCAAATATTATAGTTGAAGTTGAGCTATGATAGAATATTGGATGTTTTAAAATTATACAGAACTTGTATGGGATTATAGGATGTATAGTGGTGAGACATGTAAATGATGATATATAAAAATCAAGTGTGCTTGAAGATCGAGTGGAAGAAATAAAAGGTATGTATCCATAATAGTGGGAACATATATATAGTAGAGTACATAAGACATTGTTTAGAATATTAAATAGGGATATAAATCTTTTTTAAATATTTTTTTATGTAAATGGTATTTCTCTTCTAATGGAATTTGGATATCCCAAAAAACAATAAATTCAGAAACACTTATTAATAAAATATATTGGATGTTCAATATTAATAAATGGATTATTAAATACATATCAACTAAAACTGGGATACGATAGAGTAAATAGAACATAAAATGCATCGGAAAACAAGTCTGTATTCTGGATAAAAAGAGAAGATATTGGAATAAAAATGTATAAAGAATAACTGATGTAAATTTAATTTCAATATAATGAATGTTTCACTTTCTAAAAAATATTCTCACTAGTAGTAAAACATAAAACAATATAGATGTCATAGATAAAATTAGAATAGGTAGATATTTACCCTGATCAAATCGATGTAAAGATGTTCTTTATTTAGGGTGAGTCATATGAAGAAGTTTACATGATAAAACCAATGTATTTCATTGAATTTGAACACCATAATTTGATTTTAAAATTGAAGATAATTATTTATGGATTTAACAAAGAACATGGAATATTTAATCAAAACATTGAATCATTTAAATCATACAAATAATTTAACAAGTGAAATTAAAATCATTAATGTTAATAAAAACAATTCAAATATGGTAAATTCACAATATTGATTTTACATCTAGCTGGAAAATGGATTTTTGGGTCAAATTATAGATTAAAAAAAAATATGACATGTTAATTTTTTGGAAGTGTCTAGTTGAAATATCCTAAAAAATATAAAAATAATTTTGGGATAACGATCATGAGAGATAATAATGTTATATCATAGAATGACTACATCCTAAATGTGATCTTGAGATATGAAATGAGTATAAGTAAGTTGGTTTCGACTCCTTTCGATTGGAAATTTATTTTTGCTGGTGAATAATCTCCAAAAATGGATTTTTATTCCATGTAAATTGATAAAGTATCATATTCATCAAGGATTCAAATTTGATGTATTAAATTGAATTCACTCATCATGAACATTGATTATGATGTTGGAGTCATAAATTAGTTATTTTGGTTTCTGGAAGAGTAAACTAGGGGGTATTAAAAAAATCTTTTGTTATTTCATTTGAATAAATGATACAACTTTGTGTTATGATATTGATGATACATTTTATAAATTTTTTAAAATATTTCTAATAATGTATTCATAATTTTAGTTGAGAACTATAGGGTTTCTGTTTCTCTATGGAGGGAGAATGGTATGTTGTATGTCACGACTATATAATGTTGTAACATTAAGTACAACCTAATTTGAGTAGATGTCTTTAATAGAAGCTGGTAAGGAAATAAATTTGATTACTGAGTCGGTTGAAGGAACTTGTGAGAATTTATGTTGGATGATTTCTTTTTAGAATAGCCAAATTGAAATCAACTTGGATGAAATCATATGTTCCACATAATTACCAAAAATATTGACATAGAATATTATTTCATCTAGAATTGAATAGAGGATAAATTCATGATGTTATATAAGGTGTTAGGAAGCCAAAATTTCGAAATCTCGTTTACCAAGGAAATATACTACGAAAGACTAAGTCAATATCATTCCTCAATAGGGCCTTAGTGAATGAAAATAAAAATAAAAGGAAAACTACTTACGATCAAAGAGAATTTCATATATTTGAAAACATCCCAAGGTTACCTAAAAATGTATTTAACTATGATATTTTTTGGAGTTATGTCTATTTAAAATCACTATATGTAATTTTAATAAATTATGGTTACCATAATTGTATTCACTAGATGTTAGAGCTATTCTATCTGTAGATAGTGTAATCATGTCTTATCAGTAGGTTGTGGGATCATTGATTTTTTTATATTTCTATAGTGTTATTATTTTTCCCCAAAAGATTTTTTTTTGAAAATATGATATGTCAATAATTTGTTAATCAATAGGTGGAGATCAAGTTTAGGGGTCAGTGATTTCATGGGAGAATCTATTACTAGTTGACTGAATGACACATAGTACATGAGTGGGTAGGACCATTAGATTGACGATGAATATGTGAGAATAATGATATCTTTTAAAAGTTACTTCTTCTTAATTATATTTTTCTAATCTCTTATATCTTCCCACTATAATCAATTTTAGTAATTCTGTTTCTCGCAAGCATGTTTGAATCATTTTCCAAAACAAGTTATTCTTTGGTTATCATTTTCATTTTTTAACGTTTCTATTTATTATTATTTTCAAATTTTTCATTAATTATTATGAGTTTCACTATTCCTGTGATAAAATATGACTTAATACTTTGAGTCGGGTGATTATTCTACCGATATCTGATAAACTAGGTTGTGGGGAAATGAAATTATAGAGGATTAGTTTATGTTGTGTAGAACCTCTGTTGAGTGATGTTTTGGTGGACCATGGTTTCTTCTTCCAGTGGGTTTTAGAAGCATGAAAAGTATATTTCCCCCAATAAAATATTCCACTAATGTGATACATCACATCGCCTCAAGTGAACTATTCAATCACAAGTGGATGGTGACTACATATAAAGGACAAAAAATGGTGCTTGGGGAAAACATTTCCATTAAGGGTCCATTAAATTAGATAAATCACAATATGTATATATAATGTATTAATATATTATATATATTTCAACTTAATAAGATAAAAATAATATCCTAAAATTAACCATAACGTCATAAAATGAACCAAGATTCATGAGAATTCCACACAAGAAAATTTTTAATTGTGAAACAAAAGTGGATAACAAATGGATAAGAGGAAAACCCACTCCACCAAACACCAAATGCCCAAAATCTCAATTATATAGTTTTTTTAGGTAGACAATTTGAGTTATTATGGCCATATTTCGTTCCTTGTGACATTATACACCTAATCTTTATACACACATGGTGTGTACATACATTTAATGGGAGTATAATCCTCATTTTATGATTCTTCAATCTCCATTATCTTTATGAGTAAGTAGGTGATTATATACCTATAGTGTGAAGATAAAATTATTTAATAGTTATAAATCCATATGAAAAAATAGCATATGTAACCCATTTAAACCAAATAAATGAATGCTTCTTTGACTAATATATGTATCTATGGATTGGGAATACAAGTTCATAGCTTATAATTTAACCCATACCTCACCTAAGGTTAACCATTGTCATTGAAAAAATATATCATGGGCTCTCAAGGCCCTCATAAGTCACTATATAATTTGTATCTAATACCTTATGTCCAACTAATCTATATCATAACATATCACATATCTGGCCTATTAATGCCAATTATTCCATTTCATACTAATTCCCATCTTGTCCCACCATAAGCTTCTTGCAAGAGATCATTTTCAATTATTATTAAAAATTAACAAATAATGATAAATATTTCAATGATTACTTTAATCCCATCACAATATATCAATTTCAACCCATAATTTTCACTTTAACCTTTTAACCACTTCACAAATCATAAGAAACAACAGTAATTCTGAAAATCATTCCATCCTCTATGTATTCATATTTCAGAATAAAAATACCTAAAGAACCACCATTATGGCACATCCAACTCACATTTAACATATGGTTCATTAGAAACAAATTTCCCAATTAATCACCAGTTTATCCTATTTGAACTATATTTCCATATTTGTACACATCTTAATGCTATTTACCAATAACAAGAATTGACTATGAAATAATATAGTTAATTACCAAATTAATCTTTGGACATTCATCCAAATTAATTCTTATTTTTCACACAAGAATCTGAACATTACATCAATAAAAACTACCACTAATGACATGTATAAATTTTTAATACATCACAAATTTAAAAAAAATCATAATCTCTTGAAATGAATTTATTAAGAAGTCTTTAACACCAAACACAAAAATTATTTCTTGTATTGATTATTTCCTACCAATTTTTATCCATCGTAAATCACCACATTTCTATCGGCATCAGTTTCTAACATCAAATATTTCATTTAACTTACCAATAGAACATTTTAATCGTAGAGAAAAATAATTCCACAACTAATCCTCTATTTTAGGTCTTATTTATAATACACAAATTTACAGTAAACTCATTATATGACAATCAATAAGATTTCCCTGTAAAGAAATGAATAAAAATGACTAAAGAATTAAATCAATACATATTCTATATATAATCACATGAATGAATCCATGAGAGAGAAATTGGTAACCTACCTCAATAAATGTACACCCCATGCTTCCATGGTACATTTCCATTTGAATAATTTAATAGATTACATTGTACGCAACTTCGAGATTCTTACACACGATGACCAATCAAACTATCCATTATGAATAGTCATACCCAAATTTTGAAATTTTATAAATTTTATCTTTTAAAATGGACATCATTTTTTGATTCGGAATATCAAAATTATCCTAAGGTGAATTTTTGGTATTTTTCAGAAAACTTTCAATTTTAGATGAATAGTGAAAAACATTGGGTTATTAGATAAAACCAGCTTTTTATAAAATAATTGGTTATTTTATTTTAATTCATTTTAGGTCAAAATTGATACATAATACATATAAATGTTAAATTTATTTAATTGGGGTTATTTTATAATATGTTTAGATATATAACGTTTTATCGAACTATTTACCGTCTTTTACCCACCTCCTTGGAGCATTTCAAAATTTGTATGAAACAGAATTTTACCACTTCAGTGAGTTTAATTTCAAAAATTCAAGAGACACAGTTAATATCAGTAAGTAAAATGTGGTTCAATGAGATGAATTTTTTTTGGTGATTAGTAACTTTTTACATTTGTTTTACCACGGTTAAAAGTAAATAGGGTAATTAAGGGTAAAAATGATAACCTAATTACCCTAACACGTGTCCTAATTGTATTGTATAAGTGTAATTCAACCAAAAACAACCTTATGAATTAAATATGATCCCCTTTGGTCCACTTGGATTTGATTAAGACATTTATTATTATTTTATTTAAAGAAGAGTTAAATGATTTAAAATCAATGTTTAATAACTAGCGTCGAGGTGTTACAGTTGGTATTAGTGGAAGTTTAGTACAAACATTTGAAGCTAGATTTAGAAAAACTATGATTAGAGAACAATACCCTAAGATAGACATTAATGATTATTTTAGAATAACATCCTATAATTTTGGTACTGTAGATATTTTCATTGTTTTCCATGCAATATATCCCTCTCTGGATATGAGCAGGTAGTGGCGGCTCTGGCATAGATATACCTAGTGGTAAAACCCGAAAAAACCACTTTAAGCTAGACTTGAATGGGAACTGGTTCACGAAAATGGTCCTTTTTTCACTCTTGGTTACGATACTCCTAGGGGATATTCTTAGGTTAATTAACATTTTCTTTACAAACCATTATGATGGGATTATGACTATATACTTCCTCAAAGAAAACATTTTTATGATTATGAAGTATATCTATAAACTATTAAATTTATGGTAAGTGTTTGAGAAGTTTGGAATTATGTATTATTATTCAATGACTAATCTAATTTATGCCATTTTTTAGAAATGGAGCACTGTGGATGGAATGGAACCAGTATAAATGCACGTAATTCATCGAGGGATTTCCCTCCTACTGAAGATAATTATAGTGGAGCTGGTGAAGCAATTGGTATTGACCAGCTTATCACCATACAAGGACAACTCACTAAAGTTATGAATAATTACCTTACCTATATGGAGCACCCTGATCCACAACTCCACAGATCAATGTTAGACCTCTTAATGAGGAAACAACAACCAATATTCAATGGGTGTACTAATCCATTTGTATATGAGAAATGTATAAATTCCTTAGATAAAATTTTTCATGCTTTGGGGAGTGGAAAAAGGTAAAATGTTTTCATGGAATTTTATCACCTCACAGGAGATGCAGATCAGTGGTGGTAATTGATTGAAAATACAAATGAAGTTGATGAAGTATCAAATGTGGAATTTAGGGAGTTTAAGGAGATTTTCTTAAAAAAAATACTTTTTTCCTGACCATCGAGCAGATACAGAAAGGCAACTTCTGAGTTTGAGGAAAAAGGAGATTGAGAATGTCCCAAAATAGAAGGCTAACTTTACAAGGTTATCAAGGAATTCATTAGATTATATAAGTAACCCAAAGAGTAAGATTGATCGATTCTTTGATGGGTTAAAACCATTTCTTCATCGAGCATTAGTCTCACAATCCTTCTCATCATAAGAAGATATTTTCTCATATGCTATCAAGATATAAAAATAATTCTCTAAGACATACGACATTAATGAAATGTAGCAGAAGAAGAGATATTTTGAAAACTTTTGAAATGGAAATATGGGGAAGAAGGGAAACATTGAATATCCATCATGCGGTAAATGTGGGAATAAACACCCTGGTACATGCCTGAAGGGAATGAGAGTCTATTATAAGTGTGGTGAAAATGGCCACTAAGCTCGTGATTGCATGGGAAAGAAAGAGGATGTTGAATGCTACAATTATAGAGTGTAGGATAATAATGAAAATGAATGTCCTAATCTCCAAGGGAACTTACCTCAGAAAAGGACAAGTGAGCAAGGCCAAGCTTATGCTATCAGTACTACTGGGGTTGAAGCTCCGAAAGGCATGGTGGCATGTAATTTAATGGTTTCCTCAAGTTTAGAAAATGCTTTATTTGATTCTGGATCATCGTATTATTTCATATCTTCTCAGTAGGCTATGAAAATAAGATATTTTCAATTTGACATAATAAGGGAGTTGTTAGTCAAGAATCCTAAGGGAAGTATCATCAAAATAATTTTTTTGAGTCAGTTCCCATTATATCATATAAATGTTCTTTATCTTCTAATCTTATCATCATACCCATGGTTGAATTTGATATAATCCTTATTATGTATTTTTTATTGGACCATGATGCGAAAATTCATTTTAAGAAGAAATATGTTACAATTTTGATGATGATTAGGAGTACCTTATATTTAGAGTAGAAATGTCACCACCTGATTCTTATCTAGATCCACCAATAATATCTCTACTAAATTAAATTATTGGGGGGATGAGAATAAATTAATTATGGGAGAGGAAGACAATGTTCTAATAGAGGACATACCAATGGTGCAAGAATATGTTGTTGTGTTTCTTGAGAATTTACCTAGACACCGTCATGAATGAGAAATTGAGATTTTCAATGATATAATTCGTGGTTCAAGGCCCATATCAAAGACCCCTTATAGAATGGACACTGTGGAATTAGTGTAAATAAATATGAAACTAGAGGAATTGAGTAATAAGGTATTTATTATCCATAGTGTTTCTCCATGGGGAGCCCTTGTCCTTTCTGTTAAGAAGAAAGACATATCTATGAGTTTTTTCATTGACCACAGGAAGATCAATGCTATAACAATAATGAACAACTATCCTCTACCTTGCATTGATGATTTATTCGACCAACTTCATAGAGGTCAATATTTTTCAAAGATTGACCTTCGATATGGATATCATCAGTTCTGTGTTATGAAGGAGGGAATTCTGAAAATATTATTTTGAACCAGGTATGGGCATTATGGTTTTACAGTAATGCCTTTTGGATCAACTAATTCACCCTCTGTTTACATGTATCTAATTAAAATAGTTTTCATGTAATATCCTGATGACTTTGTAGTGGTATTTATTAATGATATATGGGTATACTCTAAAATCTATGAAGATTATGAAAATCACTTGCGGAACTTTATGAAAACCCTTAGAATAAATTAATTATAAAGGAAGTTTAGCAAGTGTGATTTCTGGGTTCAAGATATTTCTTTTATTAGACACATTTTCTCTAATTATGGAATATCTATTGATCATTCAAAGAACAAGGCATTCAATGAATGACCAGCATCGATGAGTATAACTAAGGTACAAAATTTTATTGGTTTAGCTGGTTATTATCGGTGTATTGTCCATAATATTTCTCGATTGGATTACACATTAACCAAGATCAAATGTAATGGGGTTAAATTTGTTCTCAAGAAAGGAGGTGAAGAATTTTTTGAAGAACTGACGATATGATTAGTCAATTCTCTTGACTTGACAATACCATCAAGGAACGATGGGTTTTTTATTTATAGTGATGCTTAAAAGAAGGGACTTGGTTGTGTCCTTATGTATAATGATAGAGTTATTTCATATGCATCATGATAGCTAAAAATTCATGAGCAAGACTATCCTACTCACGATCTTGAGTTAGCAGGAGTAATCTTTCCTCGGAAAATATGGAGGCGCTATCTCAATGGTGAAAAATGTTTGATTTATACTAATCAATAGAGATTGATGTATATTTTCTCCCAAAAAGATATCGACATGAGGATAATTCGATGGCTTGAACTACACAAGGATTACGATTGCACAATACACTAACACTCGGGGAAGGAAAATAAGGTGGCAGATGCTTTGAGCAGAAAGGATCATGGTGTTTTGAACAAGATGATAGTTGGAAGGGATCATATTTTCATGGATCTAGTGAAAAGGATTATGGGAATAATCATGAATGGTAAACCATCGATATTTTTTCAAATGGTTGCCAAAAAATCTTTACTAGAGAGGTTAAAAAGTTCTCAGCCTGATGATGAGGAGTTTCAAAAGAAGATTAAATCTATGATTGATGGGATATTGAGTGAGTTAATATATGAAGATGTGATTTTGAAATTTGGGAAGAGGCTTTGTGTTTCCGATATAACGGATCTAAAAAGGGAATTATTAGATGATGACCACAGTTTCAATTTTCCTATACACCCTGGTACCATGAAGATGTTTAGAGTTTTGAAGGAACATTTTTGGTGGGACAACATGAAGAGGGAGATTGTTGATTTTGTGCCAAGAAGTATGGTTTTTTAACCAGTGAATGCTAGAAGGAAACGACCTGTAGAAGACATGCAACCTCTTCCCGTACCTGATTGGAACAGGGATAATATTACCATGGACTTTGTCTTGGGGCTACCAAATACTCCTAGAAGTAGTGATGCAATATGGGTCATTGTCGATCGTCTTACAAAGTCAGCAAGTTTTCTTAATATAATAGAAGATTTTTAGCATGAACATCTAGAAATACTAAATACTAATGTGGTGTAAGACATCATGGAGTACCCTTATCGATTGTTTTTTTATTGTGATCCCTTTTTTATATTAAGATTCTAGAAAAGTCATTAGAAATCCCGAGATACTGAACTTCATTTGACCACTACCTACCACCATCAAACTGGTGATCAATCAGAATGGACAATTTAAACCTTAGAAGATATGTTGAGATCTTTCTCACATGACTTTCAAGGTGTGATGGATCAATATTTACCTATGGTAGATTTTTCATATAACAATAGCTTCAATTCAAGTTTTCATATGGCACCATATTAAGCATTATATAGAAAGAGATGTCACACACCGACTTGTTGGGATGATGTTGGTGAAAGAAAACTCGTAGGCCCAGAACTTGTTGAGGAAACAATGGAAAACGTGAAGGTTATCCAAAACCACATCAAAGTTTCCCAAAGTTGGAAAAAGTGTTATGCCAATAACTAAAGGAAGGATTTGGAATTTCATGTAGGAGACCATGTTTTCATGTTGGTATCTCCATTGAAGGGTGTTATACGTTTCGGTAATAAGGGTAAAATGAGTCCCATGTACTTCGGACCTTTCAAAATTATAGAAAGAATTAGAGTTATAGATTATCGTTTGGTAATGCCTCCAAGTATCTCCAAAGTTCAGGATGTGTTCCACATATCACTGTTGTGAAAATACATGCCTGACCCATTGCATGTACTCACCTATGAGGAAATTGAACTGGAACCTAATCTGTCTTATTGTGAAGAGCCTGTAAAAATTCTTGATACAAGAGAACAAGTGCTAAGAAACCGGATGACTCAACTGGTAAAAGTTATATGGAGAAACCATAAGATGGAAGGGGAAATGTGGGAACCAGATGAACTTATTATGAAGAACCACCCAAATAATTTTGTGTGGTAGTATTATAAAAATTTCAAGGGAAAAATAATTTGAAGGAGGGAAGAATGTAACACACCATGTTTCAATGGTACATTTCTCTTTGAATAATGCAATAGTTTGAATTGTATGCAACATCGAGATTCAAACACACCGTTACCAATAAAACTACCCATTATGAATAGTAATACCCAATTTTTGAAATTTTATATATTTAATCATTCAAAATGGTCTTCATTATTATATTTGGAATATCAAAATTATCTTTGGGTGAATTTTTTTTTTTGAAAACTTGCAAATTTTGATGAATATTGAAACAACACTGCGTTAATGGTTAAAACCAAATTTTTATTTAAATAATTTGTTATTTTATTTTAATTTATTTTAGGTCAAAATAAATACATAATAAAAATACATGTTCAATTTAATTTATTAGATTCATTTTATAATAAGTTTAGATATATAAAATTTTGTCGAACTATTTACTGTCTTTTACCCACCTCCTAGGAGTATTTGAAAATTTGTATAAAAATTAATTTTACCATTTCTGTGATTTGAATTTAAAAACTCCGAGAGACACATTTTATATCAGTAAGTAAAATGTGATTCAAGAAGATGAAAATAATATCTGGTGAATAGTATCTTTTTAATTTTATTTACCACAGTTAAAAGTAAATAGGGAAATTAAGGGTAAAATTGATATCATAATTACCCTAAAAAATGTCCTAATTATATTGGATAAGTTTAATTAGACCGAACAATTGTAGAAATAAAATATTATCCCATTTGGTCTACTTGGATTAGATTAGGTTATTTCTTATTATTTTATAAAAAGAAGATTTAAAAATGTTAAAATCAACATTTTATAACTAAAACATTTTTAATATAGGGTTGTACACAATATAAATTTGTCTATAATATTCATTATAAAGATAAAAATAGTACCTACATAATTGTATTTTATTTATAATTTTTAGACATTAAATAATTAAATTTATTTATGATACATTGATGATGCAGTAATTACCTTTTTAATGAAATATTAAAATAATTTCTACAATAAATATCCAAATAAATCTAATTTTAAACACTTAATGAATTCCATAACATTTCAAGGTTAGTATAATGTTTTAGGGTTAATTAAATGATTTTTTTGATGTAATAATTCTGTTATGAGTTTAACCAAAACAAAATACCAAATTGTGTCAAAATTTTCATAAAAGAGTTTTTTAAAAAATATTATATTATAAATTGGTATTCTATTCTTAAAAAGATAAGGATCAGCAAAAGTTCTCTAATAATATTATATATGTCATTAATAAACCACATGATGTTCTCTTGGATATTTATATTATTTTTATTAACCATATAATACAAAAATATCTAGAGAAAGGGTAAATGTCAAACTATTTAAGTAAGAGTTAAATCTAAATGATAAGGTTAATATGCAGACCAAAACATATCTAAAACCTATTGGTTGAGTGGTTCTCGACAAATACCCACCTTAGACTTTATTTAATTAATTTTGGAGCCATTAATATCGAATATGATTTTATTATAATATAATATTTCAAGCTTTTCTAAAATTGACTGTCACCTCACTTATAAAAGGACACCTCCCCTTCTCTCAAATTCACACCTTCAAAGCCATTTGGATCAGCCAAACCCTACCCAAATATCCTTTCATATGTCCTCTCGTCAACTTAGAGTTATTCCATTAGTCATAAATCCAACCTAAGGCTCCATTTTGATCAAATCAAAAGGAAGAACCTGGAGAATAGCTAAATATTTCATCACCTCTTTTAAATTATTTTCTTCTACCACTTCCTCTTTCTTTGTTGTTTCCATTATAAAATAATAAATCCATTATCTTCTATATACTATGATGTTATTATAAAAATTTTACAACCATATTCATTACTCTATTAATCCTGTAAATTACAACATCATCGTACGTGCGTACGTACGGATTACCGTCTCCACGTCATGGTGTAGTTTTTTATTCAAACACTTCATCATTTGTATGGGTATAATAATGAGTATAAATGATTTAAATAATAAATATTACATGATAATAATTCTATATATATGATATAACATCCAATTATATATGATTTTAATATTAAATGAATGATATTTTCGCTTGTGCGTACATCTGGATTACCGTCTCCACGAACGCGATGAGATTCATTCCCCATCATAATCATTCAAGAATAATTTTCATTTTTTGATTAAAAATAATTTTTATGAACATAATATCATTATTTATATGAATAAAATACAACCTATCCATAACAAACATTGCTTACATAACCAAGAATATATAGGAAAATGAATTAGTTAACAACCGAAACGATGATACTACTGAAATATCATTAACAAAGAAATATTATAATATCATATCCAAATAATATTAATGTATATGGTTTATGTATATGTTAATAAAAATTATCTCACCATTATATATGAGGTTATCCTAACCTTGACCAACAAAATTTACAAGTTAAAGTTTAATTTCAAAATCTCTTTATTATCCAAGGTTCTTTTTATGTAAGCATCCACTAGAACCTCTTTATCCTCCACATCCATGTTTCTTAAAAATTTATTCCAACAAATTTTTACTATTTACTAGACTATGGGTTAAATTCTTTTATACCTTTTTGTTTTTTTATAAAATGGTTTGAATGGAATATTTCTTTTGTTTTCCAAAAAAGGTACCTTATGACATTTTCGACAAAATTAAGGTTAAATTTTTTTTTAACTTATACGGTGGGTGCAGCTATTTTCTGCTGTTATAACATATTTGAAGTTTCCCTTACTACCTTATAAGAATATTTTCAAAATAAATGTTTTATTTTATAATGGTAATACTTTTAAATAATTTCAAAATATAAATAGATATTTTTCTAAAAAAGTTTTGAATTCATCTATGTCAACATCCGTTGATGGATTATTAGATTATTTGAAGTTGATTTATTGCGATAAAAAACATCCATATTGTATTGAAGGTTTTGTGATTTGTTTGATTTCAGATGTGTTATTTTTATACCATTAATGGTTTATGGTTAATGTATTGATGTTTCATATGTTATTTTTAATATGAATTTTTATGTTATGTTTAATCCTTTTCAAATGAGTATTGCATTGGAATTGGTACATCACGGGTGGAGCCCACTATAGCTCCACGATGCATCGGTTGGTCTCATGAGACAAACTAGTGTCATGGCACAAGGCCTTGATAAAATCTTATTTTATGTATTGGAAGAAGCCATTGACTATGTTGTTATGATGTTTGTCATTATGAATTCCATCATTATGAATGTGGCTATTGATATTGCATCTGATTATTCAAATATTAGAATATCCATGTGAATAAGTAAATGGAATTATTTGATTTTATATTCTCCATATTATGATGAAGTTCAATTTTAAAAGGCTTTTTTAGTCTTACATTTCCTTAAATGTTTATACTTATTTAGAAAATATTCAGTTATATTGTTATCCTTACTGGGCATCTGAGCTCACCCATTTCTATGTTCTATTTTTCCCAGGTTGCAAAGAAGTATATTTTGGCTGACCTGTAGGGATAGTAAAAGGTATATGAGTGTGGCCTATGGAGACTATGTTGTTGTAGTTTTTCATTTGATAATGTAATGTAAAATTTATGAACGTATCTCGTATTTTCAAGGCAACTAAACTAATCGGTCTTTCAGGATTTGATCGCTTGTTATCATGCCAATGTTATGTATTAATTGACTGACTCTAGGAAACTGGTTCAGGGAGTTAAAATAAAGTTAACAAATTTACATAGGGTATAGACCCTTAGTAACTCAACAAACTAAAATACTCCAGGATCAATCGAAATATACGAAAAAATAGAAAATATTGCTAAATAATGAAAAATACATAATATTATTTGAATAAAAGGGGTGATTCCTAAATCAATTTTTGACATGGAGCTAAATAACCAATCATATCTCCAATATAATATCAAACAATAAATAAATAATATATTTATTCTAGGAGATGAGGAGTATGAAAAATGGATCGAGTGCCTCATAAAAGTTCATAAAAGTCCCATAAATTTGTGTATTATCATATTAAGATCCAATTTATATAACCATTAATAGAAACATCAATCCCTCTTTTAAAAAATAATCCTCGATCACTCTAGGTACCTATCTATAACACACCAAGCCCCTTATCTCTCACCTAACACGATGTTTCATTCCATTGAAAACCTGATGGTTGATATAATAGGACTGTAATAATGTGTTTCCTATTGAGTACCAGATAACCCACCATTGTGTACCTAGTGTAATCTAATGGGAAAATATTGAAAGATCAACCTACATGTCCTTCCCTATTTTCCTTCCATCTCCATAAACTCCCAATTCCAATAATAAATATATAAAATAAAATCAAATAAAAATTATCTTTTAATGATGGTCGATATTACACAATAAATAATCATTGAATCACATAAACTCCTTGATAATCCTTTAATAACTGAATCAAGGATAAAGATCATTTTCAAACATTATTTCAACATAGATGATATGAATTAAACTATTCAAGGTTAAATCTTACACTCATTTTTATTCATTTACTCGTGATTTATTATTTTAATCTAAAGTAATGGTACCATTCCTTAAAAGATATGGTGTTACTATGATTAAAAATAATCATTATATGTATTGGGATATAAATCATTCAAGTTGATATGGGTACTAAAAAACTATAATTAGCGATTGAAAAAATTGATACCTGATATTTGGCATAAATAAGATAGAACAGTATGTATTTAACTCGAAGTCAAATCTAATGTACTATTAAGCATATAAATCACACTTTATTATGAATTTTTAAAATGGTTTAACATTTTAAATGAAGATACACACCTCACGAAAATAATTTAATATTAATTCCATGATAAAAAAACAAAACATTATATATTATATAATTGTTATGTCAATATCAAAGTATATATTAGCTTACAGTATGACAAAATTTCATTTAATGAGACACTATTA
This sequence comes from Viscum album, assembly GCA_963277665.1. NCBI lineage: Eukaryota > Viridiplantae > Streptophyta > Magnoliopsida > Santalales > Viscaceae > Viscum > Viscum album. Next base: position 279,421,850 of record OY728120.1, on the reverse strand, counting down.
ATTAATATACATCATTATAGACAACATATAATGTTACCATAATATCCACAAAAAATTTGATCACATTGGAAAATACATCAAAAATTTAGTGAGATATAAATCCAAATAAGTGGATGAGAAAGAGAAAACATTATTTGAGATATCAATAAAAGTATAAATTTATCACAGATCATTATTATAAACATGATCATAATATTAATATGTAAAATATAATATCATAGTAATTTGTATTTCTCTTTTATTAATATATAATTAATGAAATAAAAACTATTTTGGAACATGAGGAAAATAAATTTACGTATTAAAAATAAAGTTTAGATCATGAAAATGTGGCCCAACGCACAAAAAAAATTATTTATCCATTTTTCAATGATTAATTACAAGATAACATAACATAATTGGGCTATGATATATGTACATTACCAATAAATTAAATCACTTTAGATATATTTTTTATCCTATTAAATTGAGTGATATAAAATTTTGGGCCCACCCATAACAATATAATATGTTAAAATTCAACTTTTTCTCATATAATAAAAGGATTAAATGAATTATAAAAACCCCAAAATCATAATTTGGTAAACTTGTGATGAAAGTGAAATGGGTTTCATAAGACTATATCATATTATATCATAGTAGAAATCGAGGTGAAAGATGAATAAATAGGGTCAATTTTCTGTTAAAATAAATGGTTGAGGTTAAAGAATAATTCAATGGGTTAAAATTTTTTTTGGTTAAGAGTAGATAAATGATTTTGATTCAAAATATAAATTGAAATAAAACAATTGATGACTTCCTAAAATACTATCCCAAATATATTAAAACCTATAGAGTAAGAATAAATTAAGGCGATGGTATGGAAAAGAGAATGCAAACCCAAATAAAATAGAGGAAGAAACGAAATAAGGGAATAAGAATATAAAATATATATGAATCTATTAAATAAATTAAAAAGTGATAGAATATTGAAAAGATTATAGATTAATACTGATCCCCAATCCATTACATAGAGTTTTTTAAATATATTCAAACAAAATATATAAGGAAATTCTAGTCATTAAAACATTATTCCACTACAATGTTTCATATTTATATCCCATAATATTTATTAATTTATCAAATTAATAAATTGATTTATTTTCTTTTATTATCAATAGAACTCATGAAGATAAATTTTCATGAAAAAATCCTTGGTCATTTTTGAGTAAGAGAACCAATAGTTTTTATTTTTTGTATGAGTTTTATATCTCGAAATAAGTCAAGATATAGGTTAAATGATAATTCCATGAGTTTTAACTCCCATGGTCATTCCATATTTATGATTATATGTGGTTTTAATAATCCATGTATTAGAATTAATTTATTTTATGTTATTTAACAGACTACAAAAAATGTTGTAAAAGAAAATATATAAATCTTAATTACATAATTTATGAAATTAATAAAACATAAAAATGAAATAATTGTGTATTCTCTAATGTATGGTAACCATACATGAATGAAATGATAATAATATAAGGATATCATCCACATTGTTTGAAAATACTAAATGTAAAATTTGAATGTCGAATGTGGTTTTGGAGAATAAATGATAAACACATTAAATTAATATTTATTTAATAAAAAACATATAACATTTTTATTATGTTTATATAATTAATCACTAGATAAATAAGAATTAGTTGAAGTATAATATTTTTTGAGTTTTTAAAACCCTAAATATTTGAGGAGTGACAAGAAAAATATGTTTAAAAGGTAGTTATAATGATTAAGAGAGGGATTGTTAGTATATTTTAGGAAATGGGTCAAAGTTTGGGTATAGTTTCAAATGGGGGATAAATGGGGTGTTTATAAGTAAAAGAGATTATATTTTTAAAAAAACTATATAATATAATTTTATGACAAATAAATGAATTATTTATTTAATTTTTGTAAAGGAATGGAATTCAAAACCCTTTAGATAAACCTAATTATTACTTAATTCTTTAAAAATATTTTTTTATGATAATTTAATTTCTATATCATTTCTACATCATAATTTACTCACATATTTTCTTATTTATGGAACTCAATAAAAAATTATCAAACCACATTTGTAACTCTTCATGAAAAATATAAAACATGTCTTATAATAATAAATTTCAAAATATTACCAATTTTGAAAAAACAAAATACATTTAAGAAACCATGTTTTTATTTTAAGTGGCATTTACCAAAATTTAAAAATATTATTTATTATTTCAAATGATATCATTAAATAAATTTTATTTAAATGAATTTAAAATTTAAATCAATTACTATAAATATATTTCCACAACCAATCTTCCCTAGACCCACTTGGGTTAGTAGTGAAGAAGGGAGTGACCTCTAAATTTTAATTCTAATAGACCATGGGTTATGCACTAGTGTCGATGTTATAAATAATGGAATAAATGAGGTTTCTCCATCATATAGTTTTTGGAATTTAATGACATAAACTAATAAACAATAACTCCATAATATTTAACAAACTATGATCCTGATAATAATGTCATACTCATGTAATGCCATACAGAAATATTAAAAACATCTCTATGGATAACACAAAAAATATAGAGATGATTAGTCTGTGACTATAGAAACACTAAAAAATCACCATTCCATATTATATTAATGTCCATCATGTTCATAAACATCATATTACAAATCAGAAAACATAGTAAACAGTGGTATGGGTGTGGTTAAAAGTATACATAGTATGTTCCTCCCCCTAACCTCCTATTTCATTGTGGGTGAATGATACTAAATACTCTATAAATTAACAGTGAAATGATTTTTTCCTAATCACATGTCAACAATATCATATCTTATAAATGGATCACTCATAAAACCCTTTTACAATTATTATACAGTATAAAAAATATATCAGTTTTGGTACCTTGAATCCCCTTTACAATGGATATAATCACCCTCACATATTAGTAGAATACACCCTAGAAATCATATACCTTCTCAGACCACATACCACATCCAAAATCAACATAAAAATAATAAAATTATAATAGTTAACCACCTAAAACATCCAAAAATTATAATCAATTCCATCACATGTGACTATAAAAAAATAATTCAATGTGTACATAACCACACTCTCGATTGAATGAAATGAGGTGTAAGGGGATTAGTGATCAATCTATATCACCCAAAACCTAGATATTGGGGGGTTAACCTGGTACCCAAATCCTCTTATTAGAATATATAAGGATAGTCAACTTTTGTGGTGGTGTATAAGAAATAATAAAACACAAGATTATATATATATGCAATAAAAAATCATCCTAAGGATAAATCCTATTTAAATACCTCACTACAACCATTTTCCATATCCAAACCATTTTCACCACACAACCAAAATGATCACCACCACAACTAAGGACACAACAAAAATTATCATAACTATATGAAAACCATGAAATATCATCCCATTTATAATTTAATTACAAATTTTTCATTACACATTTACTGTCTATATAAAATTCCTTATTCACATTAATTCAGGTTGTTCTTAATTCACATGGGCCACAAATAATTTCCAACACAATTAACGGTGATATTCATTTAATAAAAAATAATTTTAATTATTTTAATTCATTTTATTTAGAACTTAATTAATTAAAAAAATCACATCCCCATTATATATATAGATAGATATATATATTTTTTTTGGCCCAATATGATTCTACATTCTACGAAACTATAACCCCTAAGCCACGCAAATTACATCTAGGAACCCTAACAACATATCATATCAACATTTTTTCCTCCATTATGTCAATGAACTAAACCAAATCCTATTATAATTCCATAATAATTCAAAAACAATACTAAATTAATACCAACCAATAAATTCCATTCATTTATTAATTTTCTATCAATTCATCATTTCATGCTACAGACTATAATATTCATTAAACAAAATCATAATTTTATCATTTTAATTATATTACCATTTCTCAATTCATCCCATAAATTTAATACATAATACAACAAATTTATTTAAAAAAATCAATCATAATATCATAATTAATAATATAATCTGTAAAAAGATAATATTAATAATAATAAAATTCTTGTAATTCCCTACAATCCACTACACTCTAAATATAATTCTATTTTTATCTTCATTAAATTACAATACCACCTCCTTACATATAAAGAGACAATCTCTGGATTAAAAAAAAATATAACATTAAATAGGTAATCCAATTAAGAAACCTTAAATAATGATAGAAAATTATGAGGAAAATAATGACACAAGATATTCAACCACCCGTACACCTTAATGATTTTATAACATAACTATAATGAATAAATCAAAAAATTATCCTCCAATAACTAAATCATATCCCCACAACATACACTACCATGTGCCTCTATGAGAAATATACATAATAATATGAAATAATGGTGCCTTATATCATAATGAATTAATTTTAAGAAACTATATACTCATGGATCAACCAAGGGAATCTAAAATAGACAAATAAAAGAATGTAAATCACTTAGGGATTCATTAATAATGGTGTGGACCAAATTTTACAATAAGAGAACATTAAAATTTTATTTAAGACTTACGAGGATCATACTGTGACATAGAAAACCTAAACCAAATCATCGTTTAGTTTTGTCAATGATGATTAGAAGACCATGAAATTTTATTATAACTATTCAATTGAATCTATCCAATCATTTAGATTCTGTAATAACAATATTTAATAATCCATCACAAGGAACATAAATCCATAGAATCCATTAAAATACTCATGATTATATCAAAATGTGAACTACATCAGATCACACCACATTTTTCAATGTGGAATGAATTATATGAAAATTTATCTCCCACGTTTTTAGATAATGATTCATCCAAATGAAAACTCCAATAGAAGTTATAAAAATTTTGATATTATATAAATTACTTCATGGATTTCACCATGAATATATCCATACATTAAAAATAACTAGTCTCAAAACCAACTCTATATATCTGTAAAAATATCCAATACAACGTTGTTAGTGATAAATCTATGAGTACCTCATAAATCCATGATGTGTGTGAGCCCAATCATGACATGTTTTCTTCCAATAATAAATCTTTATCTCATCACTCACAATATAAAACACCAATCCCATCCTTTATATATAATAGTTGGTAAATTAAAATAAAGGAATAGTAATGTTTAGGACTGTAAATTCGATATGCCTCAAACACTTATCATCCTTTTAAATGGAAAATAACATAAGAAGAACAGAAATACTAAAAAACCCCATCTGTGATATGTCTAATATATTGACATGTCCATCACAAGTCTAATACAAAAAATAATGAAATGAAAAACAATAGTTAGCTATCATAAAACTAAATCACACCATCACTACAAGTATAAAACTCATAGAAACTTTTATTACTATGTCATTATATTTGACTCTTTATCCCATGAATATTTATCTATGACATTATACAGCCCAAAAAATGCACCAATGGGGGGGAATACTTCTAGAATATCCAGCTGAACATCTTGAATCTCAATACTTTTCTAAAGAAATGTCACAACCCCCTAGATATCAAACATACATGAATCTTCACTATGGTATTCATCAGGTACATATATAAAAATAAATGAAATATTTAGGATAATTTAAACATGGATCATCCATGTTTAATGCACCAATATATTAGCTATCTTTCCAACATGATCAAATATGTTGAAAAATATATGAAACATTAAGAAACCTTACTATCACTATTGAATCTATGGTTCCATCAATTAGGAGAAATCTTTAATAAAACATATTCTAAGAATGAGAATCCCAAATGACTCCTTCCTCATCTTTCAAAGAATTATAAAAATCCTATGTATCCTTTATTCTATAATTAATATCCTGATAATCATTTTCCACACTCCATATAAAATATGATCCAATGTTCATCGACTCAAACACCTTTGTCCAACATAATGATGATCTACATGGTTTACTATAAAATTCATCGAATGAATATATGAAAATATAACAGTTTAATATTTTTTATAACAGACAGAACAATTTAATAATCCCTACCTCATGATCCTATATTTTCAGGAACAACTATACATTACATGTCTTCCAATATTTGGATATCTGTTCATTCTTCCCATTATTTGAGTATAGAACATACTGAAAATGAATGTCCAAAATTAAAATGTATTATAAAAACTATTTTATATCAATAATGTAAAATGAGGATCATGATATCAAAAGATCATCCTTATAACTCCATCTAGACACACCTCCCCACTACATACCACCTTGCTAACAAATCTACTACACATAACTCCTTAATCATCAAGAAATCAACTGACTTCATTAGACATTCCATAACTACTCATATTGAGTAATATAATCCCTAATATTGAGGTTATACTAACAAAAAATAAATTGATATGTACCCAAATTATACCAAGTATCATCTAAAGGCTTCAACGTAAATGTTAGAAGTTTATGGTTATCCTTAACCCATTAGAAAACCAAAAATTTGGAAAAAATAGCCAAAATTGAAATCTTTATACCCTTCCATTAAAAATAATACCCATAAGAATAATATATCATAGAGATTTTAGGAGGCATAGATAGAGGTGATAATTGAAACTCTAAAAGAACATTGATCACATATCTCATAGAATAAACCAATTATTAATAAATAAAACCTGATGATTAGTATCCTCTGACCATTAATAAAAAGAATCTTAATAAAGTTCATATTTTATTTTATTTTTCTCAATGAATTGAGATATTTTAATCCGAAAATTTTAACATTTTATTGGTAATTGTCACATTTTTATAGATTTATGAATAAATTTGAGTCATTTTGAAAATAAATTTATTCTTCTTTTAAAATTATGTTTATTCATTTTAGAATAACATGAAATATTAATGATTTAATTTATAATTTTTTTCACTTATATATAAAAATTAATTTTAAAGATGATATGAGGAATTTTAGTATATATTAGCTATAGAAGAGAAGAACCCCAACGATGTCATGAGTTGGGAGGGTAGTGACTGAAAAGAAAATTATAAGGGATAAATAATATTTTTCATCAATGCATATGCTTAATGAGGGATACATTAAATCATTGGATGTTATGTATGATAATTTAATTTTCCTATAAAATGAAATTCTCCAATGGATTAATGGAAATTGAACAGGATGGTTGCATGTAAGATATTAGTGACTCATATACAAGAAAATTGAGGATGCATAATATTTTTTATTTGGAACATAACATTATATTCATATATATATGGCTTTTTAAATCTGATATCTTGTGTGGAATCATTAATACCCATAGGGTTTCCAAATAGAGACATTAAAAACAAAAATCCAAAAAAGACACTTAACTAAATCTAATTATAGGATATGGATGTGAAAGGTAAATATTATATGGATATGGATAGTTAATATATTAATTCAATAATGATGTACTAAACTAATTACTATTTATAGAAATATAATCTATGCTTCTAACGATTTTATTGGTAATGAACTTGGGGAAAGAAAATAGAAAACGTGTGTTGGAATGTAATGAATATTGTTTTAGGGGATAAAAATGAATGAATGAATTAATATAAAATCATATAGTCATATGAATTAGTACCTATCAATTCTAAGGGTCAGGGTAAATGGCCTCCACGCTGAACCCTAATTTTATCATGGTTAGGTAATTTGGATTGAAAAGTATGGGTAACCAAACACCAATTTCAAACATCATATACGAACTATAATAATGGTCATAGAGGAATTATAAAACCTATATCTTGAATTAAAATAATGAATTCAATCAACATATGAAATTTTCATTCTCAAAGAAACAAATAAATAAAAAACAATTCCAAAACCTTCTTATAATTCTCATTAAAAAAGAATCAGGGATGATATAGTGGTCAATAAAAAATGGAAATCCCAACCTAAATTTTAATAAAAAATAAAATACCTGATACAACTAATCCCTATTCATTACACATACCATAGTAAAAATTCACCTACTCATGTTACCCTTGAGTGGGTGAGTAATAGAATAAAAAAACCTATATGAAAACAATAATAGGGCGTCAAACTCACCTTTTTCTAATGCCATCTATATTCCCTTAATATGTTAATATCCCAACATAGCATCCCATGGGGTGTCCAAATATGGTTTCATATAAAAGACTTATTCCGGTGTATTAATTTTTTGTTATTATGATGGGTTCACGACATGTAATGTTTGCTTAATGAGAAATATGTGGTGGCAATGGATTCTGCAAAGTTCTTCTATCTTTGAGAATTTCTTGTCTTGTATAGTTTACATGAATTGATATGGATTATCACAGTGTAAATTAATTCATGACATTAAAGGTATAGTTTATAGATTCTATGTTGATGAATTCACACAATGTAATGTTTACATGAAATTTAAATGGCTTCCTCTATGTTTTTAGACTACTTCCACTCCGTATGAATTTGAACTCGGGTTTCAACATTATAGTCTAACACCACACCGCATTTTGTTGCAGATAAAATTGTCTTTTATTATATTTTATACATCACTTAATGGTATTTTATGAAAATATAATGTATTCTATTATAAAAACAAAAACCTAGTCAAATTATCTTTATATTGGCAATAATATCAGATAAATTAAAAAATTTATTATATTAATATTTCCTAAAATTCATTCTTGAAATACATATATCCCCCTTTATATTGAAGTGATGTGTAATAAATATATTAAATAGGTATATATGGTATTTTTATAATTTTTATGTTAATAAATTTTTTACCATTATCTCACATAATATTTTATCTTTTTCTGAATTAATTCAGAAGCATTGTTTCATGGATGAATAGTTTCACTATGAAGAGATTTTGCCATTTTTTAGTGTAACTACTATTTTGAGGGAGGTTATTCTATAGAATATTTGACCAAAAAATAATGAAATAAAGTAAAATGATTATGTAAAATCATTACAAATGGTGTTACAACTATTTTCTTTATGATATGATGAGATAAATAAAAAACGAATAAAAGAGGTGATTTCATGAATAAAGAAATTATGTCATGGAAAAACAACTTGTAGTATTCAAATATAAAATATTTTTACCATTTTTTTTGATAAACACAATTCATTAAAATGAAATAAAACCAGCAAATGGTCATAAGGTATTATAAAAATAATTATAACTCGGGAATTTACATGGAAACTATTGTTTCCTATCCCTTGTTGACAAGGAAAAATATTGTTGCTACTTTCACATCAAGAACATGCATAAAGAGATGTTATATATATCATGAAGTGTCTTAATATATTCAATTAAACATGTTAACATTTATAGAGATTTTTTAATACTTTACTCTAATTATAATAACATATTTTCCCCTTCCATCCGATAGATTTAATTTTTTCCACGTATTTTTGAATTTATTTATTCTTGGATGATGTTAGATTGATTATGTTATTTCTTTCTATTATTTTAAATTGTTATATATTTTTAATATAATGGATTTACCTTATTTATATCTCTTTCTCTCTTTATCTATTATACTATACATTATGTTAAGAAAATCTGTGTTTCCTAACAGCATACGAAAATAGATCTAACTTCATTTCTTGATAAAGATAGGGATAAGTGGACAATTTTCGTTATTTTCTATTAAATAATTACACTTTATTTAATTCTATGATTTCAATGGTGGTTAAATTGAGAGAAATGTGTGTCTTCCCTAATACCCCTACTACAATCCTCACCTACCTTTTTTATACATATTCATTACATTCACTATTTTTATCATTGAAATGGTGTGGTTTTCCTTGGATAGTTGTGTTCAATGAACTCGTTTCCTGGAGAAATTTTGGAACAAAAATATTCTACATATTGAAGTATTATAATGGGGTATTACGTTTTTAATGAAACAGTGTATAGTAATAGGGTTTTGTCTCTACATTTAGTATAATAACGATACTGAATTCATTTTAAGAAAATAATATTCATCACTATGAACTCCTAAGGGAAATAAATTTCTTCTTATAAATTTCAATAGGGTTTTCATCAATGGTTTTGTCATTTATATGTCTATATATAATTGATTTTAAAGCCCAATTAGTTTTGATGAATAAATATTCCTTTTTATTATATTTTAGTTAAAAATAAATTGTAATAATGTAGAACCAATTTTGTGTGACTAGAATGCTAATGAGATCTACACTATGTCATTCCGCTATAGCATATTATTAGGTTAATTTAAAAAATATTGAGATAGGATTCATGATATATATCTTAATCTAAAATGGCCACATGTATATGATATCTAAAAAATTGAACACACATTTTCTATAAAAAAACAAAAATTTGTAATTCTCCAAAACCACAAAATAGAACGTTACTATATACCCTTATTTTCTATGTCAAAGATGTAATTTAGTTATGATTATTCTATGGAATTTATTATTAACTATTTTAATGTTTCCAGTAGAAAAGACTCTTTAATGTAATAGGTAAAGGGAAATTTAAAAATGTTTTAATAAATGAGAAAAAAAATACATATCCTACTAACATCTCAAAATGAAAATAATGATTTGAGGATAGAAAAACAATAACAAAAATGATGAAGACAAAGTAAATTTGGTTCTAAAAAATATCAACATTAAGAGTAAATTAAGGCATTGAGGGAACTATATGAAGAGTTGTTGGGGTAGAAGCTAAGTGGTTAACACATTATGTAAGCATGCATGCAACCTAGGATCAAATCCTTGTTGAGGATGATTTTCGGGTTACTATTATCATAATATAACAAAACTAAATCAATTTCTATAACACAAGGAAATATTCATCTATTTTTACTTTATTCCATCAGTATGGGCCTATAGGATACATGACCTTTTGGGAAACCCAAGGCCTTCTATCCATAGGGAATCTATGCTATAGGATTTTGATCAATGAGACCATGGGTCATCCTAGTAATACCACACAGAGAAGGTACCATAAGAAAATTTAGAGAAAGTATCTGCCACCAGAGCAGAGCGAACATGACTGGAATAATTGGATAGTGTGGAAATAGACATCAGTAGGTGGAACTGTATAGATGTGCATGGGGAAATGCTACCCTATCATCAATTGGACGTAGGGAGCTAGGTTCATTCAATGATTTAGATGTAGGGGATGGGTAGTTCTTGTGTGTTTTGGTTGGGCCTTCGGGCCATGTATTCAAGAATTGTGTATACGGGCCTTCTGTTCATGTATTGGGCCTTATAACACTAGGTCAATAGGTCATGAAATGGTCCCATATCAACATAATTAAAAGTCGATTATCTAAAGTTAATAAAAAATCAGGGCCTTTTGGACATTAAGGTAGGTAACTACCTAAATATCAACCATGCAACCTCTCTCTACCATTATCGGAATAGGTTCTGGAAAAATATATTCTTTAAAATACACATATGATATATCAAGATGTTTTAAAACAATTTTGGATTTATTTTATAATTAATTTAATTAAAAATGACTCCGCCATTTTCGAGAATTTTAAATTAGTACCTTAATAACCCAATTATTCATTAATATAAGACACCACATAAGTGGTAGAATATGAATGAATTATAAAGGATACTAAATACCTACATCAAACTTTGACAATCTACCACAATGGTGTTCTGAGAGAAGAATAATAAATTTATATTGATACTATAAATGTATGTAATAATTTCATGAAATCATTTCTATCGAATTTTATTAAAAATTATTTGACTATCACCACCAAATAGTTTTACTTTTTAGATTAAATAAACTCTTTTATTTTCATAGAGGGTGATGATGAAGAGGAAGATTCAACTGCTGATACTGAGTCTCGAATAGTCATTCAACAAGAAATAATATAATTTTCTAACACATATAAATGGAATAATAATAAATTAATTCATAGTAGTTTAATTTGATTAAAATTCATTCATTCAAGGAAATTCCATCTGCTGAATTTTGTAATGTTGTTACACATGAGCAGACACTAGAAGCGGAAGAACTGGATAAGCAAGTAGAGAATTTAAAAGAAAAGTATCCATTTATTTTCCATCCCCATCCAATACAATATATACATAATTTATACGGGGGTGTATATAATGAAATATTTTAAATAGGATATATACAACTAGTCTAAACTAATGGTAATTGGGAAGATGCTGTTTTGGTGGCTCCTGTGAAAGAAACCACACCCTCAATCATATTGGGGACAATGTTATAATGATTTCTAAGTGTAGATGTTATAAAATATGGAACCCATTTTGGGGTTCAATGTAATATTATTTTCATTATTAACTATTTTAATTTATTTTTCATTCAATAATGTTTTATATTTTGTTTATTTATTTTATTACTTATATCAATGGTAGTAAATAAGAGCTAAACTCATGGGTCAAACTTTAAAATAAACCCAAGATGTGTTATTCCATATTATTTGTTTTTAACCCTTTTATTTTAAATAATAGTAATATAAAATGAGTGTTATATGAACGTATGATTGGGGGTTTATTTTAATATATTTTGGATTAGTTTTTTTTCATTTTATCATTGTATTTTTAGGATATAGTTATTAATATGAATTATTTATTATATTCATAATATCATGTTATTTTTAGAATAATTTCTAACATGAATTAATAAGTGTCTAGATAAATTATGAAATGTATTTTTCTTTTATCAATTTTTAGTGCCCATGTAGGTTGGTACCATTGAGAGGGGGTGAACCACTGGACTACTTTTTAAAAATTATTAATTTAGAATCAAAAAATGTTTTTTGTTAAAGTCTCAATAATATCAACATTAATTAACTTAGTATCACCTCAAATTTAACTAAAACATTCAATCACCACACACAATAATTTAGAAGGTTTGGCCATCAGAACATAATTTTTTTCATTATTTATATTCAATCCCAATAAAAAATTCTCGACTACAAATGTGTGTGGTTATACAAAGGAACTTCCCATTCCTATCAAAATATAGTCCCACTATTATCTTTCTCTAGATCCTTAATGGAGAAATATAGCTTCCCAATTCGCACTAAAAATTATTATATTACAGAAAAACAAATTTATTTAATTTGAAGTTTGATTCATTATTACCATGTGGGAATGATGCTTCTATTCAAGTCTCCTAGATTATCAGTTCAACATATAATCCACCTTTAAGAACCTCAATATCTATTGAGTGTGATTAGTTTTGATAGCCTTTCTCACCTTCTCTATATCTTCAATGATTTTTATATTCCTCAATTCATTTATTTCCTTTGTAAAATATTCTATTCCTCCTTGAATGCCTCCCAACTACAAACTCCTTCTTCTCTCCTTGATACAATAGTGTGTCAGTTTTCTCTCTACATCTCAATAATCAACCAAATTTTCTTCTTCTTTTTATTTAAAAATACATACACTATGTAACCATTAATATTACATTCAAATTTTTAAATTTAGAAACTCCCATATTTTAGGATATAGTAATCTCATATTTTAAAAAATTAAATATAAATCCAATTATATTCGAATATAATGTTATTTGAATTTTGGGTCAGCATCCTCTTTTATATCCCAAAAGGATAAAGATTATTTCCTTCTTTAAAACTCTATAAAATCAAAAAAAAATAATTTCAAACATTACACATGTGAGTGGAATTTTTTCATTGATGTTCATCTTGTTGCATGTTAGTCAACCATGTCTCCGACATGTTTCCCAGTTCGTCACCCACCAGTCCACGCTTGATCCACAATCATTGAAATTTAGTTATTTTTATTTAAGTCCATTAATATTGGGAAATCATAAATTTGTTTGAATTCTAATTTTCCATAATAATAATTTTTTAATTATAAATAGTTTCTACATATGATTACTTTAATAAGATAAATAATATCATTTGAATATTCATATTTGACGCAGTTTACTTATCTTAAACATTCCATTTATCTTATAGAAAATGAATATTATGAATGACCGCTTCATGTATAGAAGACTTATTATTCAGCCTTCTCTTCATATGTTATCTCCATATTAGGAATTATACTCATATTACATGCATGTATCCTATTATAAATACTTATATTTTTCTTAAGAATATCTTTTATGATTTTTATTTCCTAATGCAGAAATATATTATGAAATAATTCCATTTCTGGTTATCCAAAAATATATGAAATAGTTGTATTATAGGAAGTGTACTACTATAGTAAAATATTTTTATATATTTTAAAATCACATATCATATGAACTCCATATATCATACTCATTAAACGTATCACATGTATATGATACATTCATTTACCACTATCTACCTCTGTACAAAATTTCTAGAGTTCTATAATAAAATATAGAACTTTATCACACCATCATAGCGCTTCTTCATAAACATAATGTAATAACAAATAATCATGAACTCAAATATAGGATCCACAATAAATATTATTTTTATAAATATCTTGATTATGCTATATTAATTCATTCTTATTAGATGATATTATGGACAATACTCTCCATAATTTGGTACCTATCTCAAAAACAATGATAAATGTAAAAAACAACACAAATAGATATTCTCCTTGAATTTGACTAGGTTGATATTCAATGTATTTTTATCTCAACTTCTCAATCAGTCATTAAAATTTTCATATATCTGAATGAAAAAATATAATACAACTCTCTATGAAAATATACATGAGGATATAAATTCCCCATTTAGATTTATTTACAATACAAAAATTCTTAAAATGTAAATTGTTTAACTCATTATTGATAAAACATGATGAGGAATCCAAAAGAATCATTTTAATAGTCTCATCATTACGATTCTTCAACTTCTATCCAATAATATTTTATTAATACACGATTGATTGATAATAAATGTTTGATCCACTTGTTAAAGTGATGTATGGATTAACATTATTCTTTAGTAGTGATTAATTAGATATTAATATTTATTGAAAAATTGTATATCCGAATCTATAAAGAATTTTTGAATAATCTTGGTGATCAAGGACATATATAAACTAAAATACATCTAATACAAACTCAACTTGAATCACATTAGTGAGTTCTCATCCTATATTAAAAATAAATTATGAACTAAAATCATCGTCAACATATAAATAAAATAATTTCATGTGAATGAATAACTCAACCTCATTTCCCTTTCATTATGATCAATAATCACATTGTATTAATAAACATGTTTGGTTTAACCATTGATTGGGTGTGTAAGCATGATTTTCAAACCTCATTATATATTATATATGGGGATATATGGAAATTATAGATTCACACAATTTGTGATGTTTTGATAGCTGCACATTATAGTTTTCCAACATATGGGAAAAACTCAATTCTATCTCCTCGTGGAAGATAAATCACTCTATGAAGAGATTCTACTTTTCAGTTCAATAGTGATAGATGCATCCACCATGTTTGATTCCATGTTTGTAAGAAACAAATAACAAAAATTATGGGATGAGGATGGACCTATTAATTTACAAATTTAAAAAATGGATAAGAGTTTTCTCTAAAACATGACCTCTTATTATTTTTAATGTCAAAAACAGTAGATTTATTCTTACTTTTTTAATTGTAATAATTAATTATAGGTTGAATTCTAATTTTGTTCCCATGAACTTCTTCCATGTCTGTATTATTTTTCTCTACTTAAGAAATCAAATAAATTTAATTGACTAAGGCTTTTATAAACTTTATTATTAATTAATCTTGATCTAGAGGGATAATAAAACACTCCTTTATAATATATCATTCCTTTTAACATATTTTAGATGTGTTTATAGAATATTAAAGTTATCATATTTAGAAAATCTACCCTGATTGTTAGTCATTTCATGTAAGACCACTTTATTTCCATGCACACAATAATTTATTCATTCATGGCTCATTTAATTAAAATTTTTAAAATAATCTATAACAATGGTTATGAATTATTTTTGATATGTTTATATCCATTGATTTTTTCATAGTACATCATTGTAGTCTCTACAGAATATGACAATCCAACTGTTACCCTTTGAAATTCCTTCCATTTCTTACCATAATAAACATATCTGCATTGGATAGTCATGAAATCCTAAAATCTATAAACCTCATATACACATCTTGTATTTAATTATTCTAGGTATCCAAATATATTTTATGAGGATATATTTGATGTATTCATTATTATAGGTTGATTTAGTTCAGAATACTTACCCATATACATTTCATAGATCACTATTTATTCATAATTCATCCTGACTGAAAATTAAAATTTTTATTTTCAAAACACATTTGAGCAAAAAGTGAGAAACCAAGAAACACTTTTATGGAAAAGTGATAAACCATACATGAATTCAAAACAAACAACATAAAAACCCCGTGAACCCAATCCAAATCAAACCACAATAATTAGCTACATATCATAATAACCATACCCTTCACTACATACATCATAAGGATCCTCCTCCATAGTGGCTGATTCCCACTCGGATGTGGGGTTGTATTGCAACAAGAGATTTATAAACTGCAAACGAGACTTTGATTTCCCCATCGAAATAAGTTTTGAGTATGGATGATTTATGTGAAATCATTTGTAAGATTATGTATAACCCATATTTCCCTCTTCAAAGAATATTGGGTCTTCATCAGCTTTGACAAGTAAGAATAGTCTTTCCTCATATTTATCCTTGCTGCACCAGGCATTATTCATTCACATTTAGGAATCTTATTTTTTTCGTTTTTGAACAACAACACTATAGGAAGGTATATAAATACCACTGACATTTTCTTTTTCATTCCCAAATAAATATCCCCCTTTTCAATGGTATGAATAGAATCGTTACACTAGAGTCCATCCTTACTTTCAATCAACCGTGTGTGTAGATTTTTATCTATCAGACCAAGACACCACACCACGTTTGCATGGACATAAAGGGACTACTTTCCATTAGAAACATCATCAATTGTTTCCTATTTATTGTTAGACATTTCTTACATGATAACATATCTATGGTAATGATTTTTACCTGAATGTGCTTCCATCAGTTTTGGTAAATGGGAGTAGTCCTTGCGCCCCCTCCCTTTCCTCCTCTTTAGGATCTTCCCCTCCCCATGAATCATAGGTACTCTGGAATCCTCCTCAGAATCCACACCATATAAAGCGCATCCATCGGAATCATAGGATGGATCCTATGTAAACACATTGGTTCCCAAACCTAAAAAAGATTTTTGTGTTCAGAAACCATCACAAACTAATCCCTAGCCTAATGATTTCTTGGTGACCCCTAATGTAGAGGAACACTAATTTATGGTTATATTGGATTCATTCACCAACCCCTCCATCCAAATAAAAAAAATCCTTTATAGTTATACATTCAAAATCACAGTATCCTTCCTAGGAATATTGGGGATTGTTTCCATACCATCCACAACATTAGAATAAGAACTGAAAATTTTCCATTCCATATTCATGATAAACCATTTTAGAATTTTTTTTGGTGTCTTACTATAATTGAAGCCTTATTTTTTATTGGGAAGTGGTATTATTATTGTTTTTACCTCTTACATTTATGTGTAGGATTATCTATCACTGGTATTCTTAGTCCAAAATGTTTTTGGGTTTATTTATAAACAATACAATTTTAAATGGAATATTTTTTGAAACTGATTAGGTACCGAATCAAATTTCTTGTCAAAAGAATTCATCCCTACAACTTCAGATGATTAACCTTTAATACCTATGAAATTAGTTAAGTATTAACTAATATTGTTAAAATAATTTTGAGTTTTTATAAAAATTTACAGTTTCTAAATAGATATTTCTTCATTCCCTCAAATTTTTCTTCAAGATCTCATAGAAACTTATCTTCCTCATCCATATTCAATTTTTTCTTAATCTGATATATTTATGTATCATTTTTTATGATATAATCCTCCATTTTATTTGTTATTTTTTTATAATAATTTATAATTTTTTAATTTTCTTTTTTATGTAATAATCTCAATATGGTCTTAAAACTCATCTTTTAACATGAATTCAAGATCTAAATTTTATTATCCATTATTACTGCCTGATGTTCCAAAACATATCTGAAAATGAGACTTCAAATTTAAATTAACATAAAACTAGATACTTTAATATGAGTCTTTTGATACCTTCTTGCTCATTATACTCTTTATATTTCAACGTTATTTTAATAAAATCATATTTTGGGGTTTCTCTTCTTCCCCATCTCATTTAGATTCAACCATTTGCTTTGTCAAATTAATATTCTAGTGTTCAATACCATTATATTTGTATGACAATAGTTTTTTCTTTCCCATTCTATTCCACTTTGACTCTTTTATTTTTTTTAACAAAAGAGAAATAAGCCTATTTAATTCTTACCTAGTTCTCTCATCTACTTAATAATGTGATTCTTGAGCTTCTACAACTTCAATTTTAATCATTCTCATGGGTCCAAAATACATTTCATTTATTTATTTATTTTTTAAAAATACAACCATCCTCACTTCTCAATAAATGATATGATTAGTATATTTATCATGGGAATTATCTTCTCTATATTCCGAAGTATAATCATTTTGACTCAACCTATCTATAATGTCTCTTATAAATTTTTAACAGTAATTGAATTATCTATCTTCTAACTAAACCACCAAATATAGAAAAAAATTACATTGAATATTGAAAATTAATCATCAATATATTAGACATCATAAATTTTAATATCCTCAAATAAAATTATACAAATATTAAATATTTATTTCATGACGTTAAAATTTACTTTATAACATCTATTTATGTTTTTTTCAAAATTTCATGCGAAATATTGATTCCCATGAACATTGTGTAATTTGTTTTGGGTAGAGACATTAAAATAAAAAATTTTTTATATACTTCCATATATCTCATATTATTAATGGAATGTTTATAATTCTCACTAAAAGATGGAAATACCATTATTACATAATTTCCTACCCCAAAACCAACTAATAAAAGGTCAGGTAACATGTTGTTCCACTAATTGTGATAGTTATTTATATCAAATGTTTGGAAACTCTAGTATTTATAGAATTTAATTTATACATACACATTAACTACATTAATATTTCATAGGGATCATGGATTTACTCTAATAGCACTTCCAGTGACCTTGTCTGTTAGTACCTCTAGTGGGGGGGGGGGGTGAAGCAGTGTTACAAATTTTATAATACATTATTCTATAATTATCCTCTCTAAACAATTAAAGTATCAATACAATAAACATTAATTTTCTCAACCTATCATTATATGTAACTAAAATAATGAATGAATAACCCAAATTATTTTACGTTTTTTGAACTTAAAAGAATACTCCTTTTGTGATTGATTTTCCCCCATAATCATAGATTCTTGACAATAAACATAGTTGGTTAAACCAATGACCTTACTAGTCCTATCAGAATATTGTCCCACTATGCTCCCACTATAGTGTCTCAAAATAGAAATACATCATCCCACAGATCACTACCAAACTAGTAATACAATAATATGAATGACCATTTATTATCTCCCAATAGAATCAACCCCACATGGGAATGATAATCCTCCTCAAGTCTCGTGGATTAATAGTTCAGTGCATGATTCTATAAGAATAGAATCAGATTATCAGTATTATTTGGTATAGTGTTCTTTTTAACATTCATTGGATATTTAGTGATCTCGATCATTCTAAATTCCTCATAATATTGGGTATAATAGGTCCCTTTAACCTTGAATGGCTCCTATATTTGATCTACTTCTTCCCTACACTTAACAGTTCTGTACCATGTTTATCTAAACATCTCAAAAATCTCCCTTATAGTATTCTTCTTTTTTACACATATATATTTACTATATAATAGTGATTTTTAGATTCCAAATTTGAATTTTAGAGACCCTAATATACTTTATAGTGTAAATATCATATTTATCATTAGTCAAAAGAAATTTTATTATATTGTATTTTAAAATAATTATTATTCTAATTAATCATCCGATTTTAAATATTGTTGCACTCAAAATTATTTACTTATTCAAAATAACATATAAATAGATGGATTTCAAACCATTTAAAATTTTATATGTGTTCATGGAACTACTACAAGGAATTTCAAATTATGCCACAAAAATCATCTTGGTCTCTAGGATATTCCACAAGAACACATCCTTTAATCCAAGCATGAATGATAATTATTAATATTGGATTATCATATTTTTTTATAAGAAGATCATCGCAACATCATCTAAATTGAATTCCCATCCCTAGAATAATTTAGTTTGGGATTTTCATATCTTTTAAAAATTATTCATCTCTTGAGATAAAGAAAAACATATGAAGTGTTATATCATAGGATCTTTATCATATGTGATACCTTTATCTTACACATATGTCTCTTTTGAAATCTCACTTCTTACATGGAATATTTTTTATATGTAATTATCATCTAACACATTAGATATCATTTAAAATATCTTATTCTTACATGGTTTTATATTAGTAGAAAATAAATCATACATGCTAGACAATATTATGAAGGATATAAATCATATGAGAAACCTGTCATTCATGACTTGTCCATCATTCATCTGCCTTGAAACAAGCTACACTCTTACAAGAGGTCAATATCTTATGAAATTTCATATATTATACAGCACCTTTATCTTGTGAGCTACATGTATCTTACACATTCCAAGTATGTCAACCACATGATAGATTCATTTTCCACTCTCAACGTATACATAATATTTCAATACTTTTATAATAAAATATATAACACCTTAACACCTTAAATTGGATTCCTTAAATTTTAAAATATTCTCAAATCATGATTAACTAAAACCATGAAAATATTATATATGTTAATGAATTAAATCCCCTAATATGGCTGGTTGACTTATCATATATTGAAATATGTGATGAACAATACAATAAGTAATTTAGTACTAGTATATAACATTCATTTTATTTGGAAAATCATCATAAATAGAGAACCCAATAGAGCATTAACATCTAGATGTTCTAAGTTGTAGTAACATAATTTCCCCAACAAACAATGAGTTTTTCAAGGATTAAAATGAAAAAATATAATTTAATTCCATTTAAAAATAAATTTGGTGACTTCAATTTCCACTCTTATTTTATAAGGAAGTTTGATTGAATGTGTAACTGATGTGAACTAATATAATACTACATGAAATGTTTATTATTACACAACCTAAGATATTTCTAAATTATTTTCAAATTAAAATACATTTATATATTTTCTAAAAGTCATATAGAATTTTATGTGATAAAAAATTAAATTTAATCTTTTTCAAAGATTCTAGAGATCATGTAACGTTACAATTGTGATTAAGGAACTATTTTGGAAGCCCCTTTCAAAATATTACTATTATGTTTTTTTACTATAACATTTAACCTTTATTACACGTAATATCCCTGAAATTCCTCTTTAGGTATCAATATTATAGTCCATTAAACCATTACATAGCTTTTATGTAATTTAATTATTGATTATATAAGAACACAAGTTTTAGGGTGGTAGGTAGTGTTATTTGTATTTTATAATGTGGAAAAGATATTTGGAAGATAATTTGATAAATAAATATATCATTTTAAAATGTTTTATTTATAAATTTTGATGTTATAAGTATTAAAATATCGTTTAATTATAGGAAATTGAATTGAGAACCAATTGAATAATTTATATTTTCCCATGATTGACAAAAATTATAAAACTAGGAAAACATACATATCTAAAATAAAAAGGAAAACCTATGTTTTTGATAATATAAGTTCCATAATAAAGCAGTGAAAATGACGTAAATATTCAAAGATACAGAATTTATTAATGTATGGACTAATTGTGAAGTTAATGAGGTGTTTGGAGGTAAATATTTTCAACGAAATTGATTAGCACACCATTAATGAAAGAAAATGTTATCATATATTTTAAAAAAATAAAAATTCAACCCCTCCTAATTATTCATATAATGTTTTTCTAATTGTAATTCTACTGACCCTCATCCATAGAACAACCCATGTGATGTCCTCAAGATAAAAAAAATCATTGAGACTCTAGTAATATGAGAATCTAATGTATAATAATGACTTTGGGGATTATGTATATTATTGGGAAATAGAAAATATCAATTAAAATTCCATCAGTGGGTGAGAAATGTATTTCTGAGGATCTTGGTTTGAAATTCCCATTAGTATTATTAGGTAATTTAAATGGATTCTATGACATTTTTTAGTGTTAGGTTGTTCAGAACCTTGTATGAGGCCTCATATTTCTTTGGATATGATTATAGGGTAGTACATATATTTTTTCATGGGATTTTTATGTTGATCATAGTATATATTATTTATTGGGAGTGAAATTGTTACTTGTTATTTATTGTTAAATTGTCATATTTTCATTATTTTCTCTTTTAAGTTTAATATTTTTATTTAACAATTACATAATATTAGTGTCATTTTCTACATTTTTTAGATTATAGATATAAATTTGAGTTTATTTTGAAAAAGGATGGATTATTATATTATATCATTTTTATTTTTTATTAATAGTTTGATAAGATAAAATAAAATTCAAATAATTATTATATTTTTATATTTTTGAGAAAAAATTTATATTTAAGTTACTCTAAAGAATTAAAGACTTGATTAGCTCTAATAGAGGATTAATGTGGTTATTTAACTTTCCATATTTGATATCATGGTTTATATTTATTATAAGTTTGGAGGTAGTGATGAAGAAATTTAGATAACCCATATAATATATAATGTTTTTATGTTGATACATAATATATATTGGAGGATAAGTCGATGAAAATTAGAGAGGTCATGAATAAATAATATATTTTTGGAAATTCATGAGTTTTATAGGATATATGTAACATCATTAGATGAAAAATAATATATTATCCTTTTCCATATGTAATATATTTTCTAAATAATTATAACAAATAAAAATGGATGGCCATGTGTATGTTATTGTGGGATGGTAGAAAATAAGGGATAAGGGATAATATTCATCAAGATTGTATGGTTTTATCCATTGTTTATTTTTTCTTTTTTACTAAAGTAATATTGTATGTATTTATTAAAAAATTAAACTGGATTAGTGTGAATTTTTTACATAAATAAAATTTCATTCATTGCCTCACATAAGTATTTACACTTTTTTGATTGAATGAATAATCTTTTTTTATAGGGGAATTAATTTTCTAAGAAGATTTTTGACTATTTGTTTGTACTAAATACATTTTGACGGAGGTAATCCCCAAAATAATTGACCATGATATGAAAAAATAAAGAAATATTAAATTAGAAAATAATAAATAATTTCACCACTTCATCTCTCTTTCTGTCATGTTGATAGAAGAAGGAGATGGATGGAATATTCTATGATGTGAAGGAACTTGTTGTGTAATGGAAAATTACCATATAGTTTTCACATATAGAGTATTATAGTTTTTTTTGTGCATAAAATTATTTCATTCAACAAGAATATTAAAATTTAATGGTCCTAGGGTGAGTAAAAGAATTGTTAATGTTGGATAATTTGTGTCGAAACTAAATTTTCTATCCCATGCATGTGTGGGAAAACATTTGATGATACTTACACAAGGATAACTCCCTTCATGGAATGCTTTATGTGTGAATGTTATTTCTTGTGCATAAAATGAAACATTTAAAAACTTATAATGTTCATGAATTATTTACACTTATTATAGAATGATATTTTTTCCTCTACCATGGATAATAATGTTGTAAATTGATTTAAGAAGATATCAGCTCTTGGATAATTGAATATATACTATCTATTTCTGTTTCATATATATTATAGTTGTTCTTATTTTTTGATATAATAATTTTATAATTTCTCTCTCTCCATATCTTTATCTCCAATTTTCTATTTTTTCCTTTTTATGTGTGTTTCCTATATCTATGTTAATGTATAACTAACATCATTAATTATTGTATGGAGGCGCCATGGTATGATTTGAGTTATTTTTTTTCAATGATTCCTATTTATTTTTTTCTATTATTACAATGATGGTTAGAATGAGAGTAGTGTATAGTCAAGTTACTATCCTTTCCATTGAATTATTCTTCCACATTAATCCGTATTCATTTCCTTTTACAATATAATCAACTCAAATATTTGAGTTTGGAAAGGATAGTGTGGGACTAGGAAGAGATATCCATGGAAAATTTAAAAAGAATATTATATTTCAGGTAGAGGTTATATACTGGATGATAATAATTTTAATGAGAGGGTGTGAAATGATTTGTTTTAATCATTGTATTGATTTTAATAATTATATAAATTTATTTTAATACAATTATAGGCATCGTTGTAAACATCAAAAGACAATAACTTTCTCCTTGTTATTTTTATTTGGATTTCCATAAATTTTTCTTTTAATATATATATATATATAATTTTTAAAATCCCAATTACATTTTATAGTTTCATTATATTTTATATAAATATAAATAGTGGCAATAAAAGAATCATTGATTTATCAGTCTCCTCCATGAGAAATCAACCCTAGATCTTTCTACTATTGAGAATTTCTGATAAAATTAGAAATAATTTTATTAATGATTCCTGAAATATTTTATCTATGATATGACCATGAACAACTCCACTCCATACCCATCCTACTTAAGATTACCTTGTGGATATTCCTTGAAACATTAATACAAGTAAACTGTTTTCATTATCTAATAAAATTAAAATCCACTACTAACGTCATCCAACAATAAATTAAATGATTAATTTACTTTATGATTATCCACTCATCAATAACTTAATGTGCAAAATAACCTCAAATAATATTTCATAGTGTATCAGCCACCATATTTCCTTCCTTGAAAGAGTATGAAATATCATATTCATCATCCTATAATTACTCTATCACCCTCAATATATATAAATTTAAATATTAATGATTAACGATATACCATAGTCTCATCTTGTTGAATATTTCAATACAATGATGTCTAATAAGATAACACTACAAAATATAAGGGGAAAACCTCACTACTACCAACTCAACATCATGAGTGTAATAAATAGATTCATGGGGATATATGTATATATATATATATATATCATGATCCCTAATATATCATCACTCTCTCATATATAACATGTATTCCAAACTAAATGGGAATAATATTAAACTACCATAAACATGATTATATACCATTAAAGGTGATGAATTGGTGCACTAATGATATACTCCTTGAGTTACTCAAATATTGTCTGATAATAGCCTATTTAAATAAATGGTATGAACTTCTGGGAAAATATTTTCAATGGTTACTAATATAATAAATATAATACATGAATCACCTTTAATAACCTATGTGACCAATAAATTTTCACACTTTCCCAATATTCTTGGGTGCAACCCAATATATAACTGTCTCAATATTTATAGAGTAAACTCCATGTAATGTTCAAAAATAAAATTCCATAGAAAATTCACATCCATCATTTTATAATTTTATTGGTAAAACATTCCATACCTTTTATCGCAATATATAATCTCTAAAAATGCCTATCGATGCTCCTCATGACCATCCTTATTCAAATAATTCACCCATATATCATTGATTAATACTAGAATGAACTACTATAATAAATCCTGGAACATCGAGTTCATCATTCACATGATAATTTATGGAACATTTTTTTCACTATAATGAGTCAATAATAACTCAAATTGTCCACAAAACACTTTAAAGATGAATTCAGAATGTCCCTAACATTTAACATGAGTTGATGATACCCAAAACATAAATAAATTGTAGATGTATAACCTATACAAGGTAAATGGTTCATATGACATATAAATATTTTCAAAAATCATAATTATGTAACAATTGATGACTAAATAATCACAACTGAGGTTGTATGTTTAATGTGCAACCTGTAATTAATTCATGAAAATACTACTTAATTTATTATTGATAGTTTAATTAAACAAAACCACATTTCCTTCCAAACAATTTTTCCTACTATTTAAAATCATTAAAACATCATTTTAGCTTGTTTCCAATGTATAATTTATCTAAAATCCGAGGAAACATATATCTCTACTACGTAGGTACAAGAATGACATATGTGAATCTGTCATCCAAAGCTTCAATAGGTCCATATCTATCTACTAAGACTAATCCAAGAAAACAATCACCACATGAAATATAATTCCATTTTTAAATATTGTCGACATGATCTATCTAAATTGAACATGAGTTGAGTCACCACAGGACCTCAGGAATGCCACCCTATATGAAAAAGTTTAGCAACTAATGTTGAATGTAATATAATAATATTTTTTTGGACTATACCCTCAATAAAATAACAATATATATCATAAAACAAAAACAAAATAATATAAAATATCAATATAAATTTACATATAAATTTTTTAAAGAATATAACCATATGTAATTCCATAATAATACGTGATAAAATATCTATTCCATTTAATTTGATGTTTTTATTTTTAAAAAGAAGTAGTTAGTAATATGTGACATCCCACCCTGTATGACCATAACAATGAGTCAAAATGAAATTTGGTTTCAAGTTTACTCCCTGAAAACTGTAGGCTAGCAACTAGAATCCTGGGTCTACAATATTATATTGTGAGTGATTTATTCTCTAGTGGATCATCACAAAGATATAGAATAATAATTTAATTAAAATATAATACACTAGAAACAAATAATGAAGATTAATAATTTTTACTCAAAAATATTACAAAAAATATCAAAATTTCATTTAATAAGACTAATATATCACTAAAAACAAAAACATGTGTCATAATAATTGACAAATATATAATACCTTAAAATATAAATAAATAATATCCCTCAAAAAAACCTCTAATACCATGTAAACTCATCAGAATGATATTTGTATCCAATTACTAGTTACTCAGCGTATCCAAACACACTTCAATGGAGAAAAGTGTAGTTATAAATTCAAAGGATGTAAACCTAAAAATGTGAAGAATATATATTAACAAAATACCACCATGTATCAAAAATTTCACTTTCTTCGTGATGTGTTGAAATTTTTATAGTGTAAGGTATACAAGAAATTTAACAAAAAAAAATTCAAACATTCTCAATTACTAACCATAATACCTTGACGTATTATTTAACCAATAGTAAATATATTCATCTTTATTGGTATGGAAATTTAAAGGGAATATCTTTTTGTACATCTAGTTGGGTACTTTTCATAAAAAATATTTTTATTTTAGTTTTTATGGTTGGAACATAAAAAAGAGATATTTTGTCACTGAATCGTGGATGAAGAGGTTATTCAAGGGATATAATAAATATTAGGATAGGTTCAGGGTGACCCTACTATAGAATTTGGATTTATGAAATATAACAAGCTATATCCATGGGTAATTTAATCATTCCATCTATCACATTTAAAAAAATAGAAGTAAAAATGCTTACATGATTGAACCATGCAGCTGAAAGGGTAGTTGCATCATGAGGGGTACTCGTCTGAGGTTGTGATACATCCCTAGGGAAATACTATGGAGGTGATATTCCACATTTATTTCCCTTATGATATTTTCACTTGGAATGAGTATCTTATTACAATTGGTGCAATAAATAGTGGACATTCCTTAGGTGTTGGGGGAGTTGAGCATTTGTTTTTGAGGAGTGCTACATAATGGCATGATATTTTATATCCTTTAATGTCAGTATAACGTTCTATAACATGCATTATAATCTACAAAAAATTAAAAAAAATATATTATTTTAGGAAAAAATAATTAATAAATCAAAAATAAATACTTATATTGTAGACAATTAAATATTCAGAACATGAATAATTAATATTAGTTAATATTAAGATGTGTTATTTTCAGTAAATTCCATTCTCTTCATATTATGAATTTTCATTAGAAAGATTAGTTTAAATTTTTTAAAAACTATATACAATAATTTAAATTTCATTTTTCAATTCCTCGAATTTAAATTTTCTTATTATGAATTTTTACATTTTTTTCTTTAAATAATTATTTTCAAAGAAGCAATACAGTTTTTTTGAAAATTATACTTTATTGGAATTTATCAATATGTAAGACCATTATACAAAATAGAAAAAAATTTAAGAAATAAAATATTTATTTACAAATGACTATTAATTTTAAAATATTATTGAAACTTATACTTCTAGGATTAATATTCTTCAAAACTAAATTGAAATGTTACTTTATTTAAAAAAAATATTTTTAAATTTTCCTCTAATTATTTGTTTATATGGTTAGATTTATTTTTTTATTTCATTGAAAGAAACAAATATTTTTTTTATTTATAAAAACCCAATTTATTTTTGTAAAACTAGTAGTCATGATAATTATATATTATATGTTATTTTAAATCAGAAAAATTTTATTTTCAAAAAATAGTTTTTACGCGATGAAGTGTGTTTATTTTAAAATTAAATTTCCCCACTTTTAAAAATTTTACATTATTAAATTATTTAAAAATTTTAAATCAAAGTGTTAAAATTATTTACAAGGATCCAATATTAAAATATATCATTTATTTTTCTCACTAAGATAAAAAATTAATTAAATAATTAAAATATAATTTTGGTAAATGGTTAAAAGCTAAATAAAAAATGACCAAATTTACTAATAAATTGTCTCAAGATAAATGGACGAGAGGAATGTTGACAATAACTTTTTCTAAACCACCTATGTTTCCAAATTAGTTCCATTTACCCATGAATACTGTCATGAAATTATTAAAATTTATGATATTTCAAAAAGTATTCATTTTCTCCACTTATAAAAGGGTACCAAATTTACCCTTTAAATAAGTACTTCACCTAATATTTACAATATGAAATTATGTACTTTTAATATCTCTGTATCTCTCTCCTATAAAATTGATCCCCAGATCAATCATAGTAAAACTAATCCAATCAATTTCAAGGGAACTTCTAAGGAATGATCAAGTCTCCAATGAAAGTATTATTTATTTCATAAGTTTTTCTTCATAATATAAATCTAAAAAATAACATATAATAATTAAAATATGATCACTTAAATATCATTATTTAATTGTTTTTATTTTAATATTATTTATATAGGCATTATTTATTAATTTTCATACATAGAAAAATATAAAAAGAACCTTCTTAGTGCTTTTCATGGAATATAACATCCTTGAAGTGACATCATTTAATTAATTAATTAATTCCCTTCAAGGATGGTTTTAATAATTTTAATGATAAGTAAAAATGAAACCTATATTGTAATTATGATTCTTAATATTCAATTAAATATCCACCATCACCCCTATAAATTGTTAATAAAAGGGAACACTAAACATGAATATTTGAGAACTCCCCCCGCCTTGAGAAAACATTCATCATTTATATTTTAAATTTTCATACATTATATAAAAATCATGAATCATGGGTCAATAAAACAAACTAGTAATTTAATATATATATATATATATATACATATATATATATATATTACATATTTTTTATGAACAGACATTATATTAAAAAAACACACAACAATAAATTGAAAAGTTATAGTGTCTATAGAAATGTTGAATTATAATAAACTACTTCATAAGAGCTCTACATTGTCTACCATGTAGTTCCTCATAACTAGGACCCTTCTTAGGTATATCTCATATAATACCAGTCATTATTACCTGGGAAAATGAAACATAATAAATGATGTTATTAAAATCTTAGTAAGGGTAAACATGGAAAAAACATAAACATAACGTGAGAACAAGTGTATAAGAAAATGACTAAAACTTATGAATATCATTCCCTATATATCAAATATTATAATATTGGGTCAAGAAATAAAGGTTAGTAGTTCATATTACATTATTCATAATTAAATCCAAGAACATGAGCCATGAGAGCTTAACATTGACATAATACATCATATATTCACATACCCAAAATCATATTAAAACCATTAAAATTAGTCAAGGATCATTAATTAGGATGTCATGGTAGAATGGGTTCACTCCACATACCATCATAGTAGCCATGGTTCACTCATGAGACTATTATAGTGGACAAATTACCATATAGAATTGGGTTCACTCCCCATTCCAGCATTGTTTAGGTAATGAGATTCAAATAATTTCCCAATGCATTGGAGGAAAACATAATCCCCAACCATCATATAATTAAAATACTACATAGAAATTCCAAAAGATCAAAAAAATCATTATATCAGAACCCATGAAAAAATGGGTTTCATAAACATTGCACCATATCATTAATTTTGGAAGAATAATATGTTCCATAAATATATCATCATTTTATCATAAAATAACACGTATAAAATGGAATGGGTTTTATAAACAATTCATTAGTTCATAATAACGTATCACGTGGAAGAAAAGAATAGGTTTCATGTGAATATTATCATTGTAAACAATAATAATTCCTAAAAACAAATAATGGTATCCTTGGTTTATAACCATAGTAAATAATAGGTTTCATATATATATGTCATCATATATGGAAAATGATTATGAATGATCAGTTCATACTTTTCTAGAGGAATATTAAATTGCAACTTTGGAAAACATTTTAAAACATAAAACATTTTCAAAATAATTTTCATCTAATATAACATCGGAATCATATAATGAAATATTAAGAAATAATATTAAAATATTTCTGGATGAAAATATCCTTTCCACTTTGAAAATAATATTTTAAAATATAAAACATTTGATAATTATATTCTTTTATTATAAAGTTATAAACTTATAAAAGAAGCCATAAATTCATTTAAATCATTTTATATAGAAAATAATCTCTCCACATAATTTTTTTTAAAACATAAATAATTTTCAAAATAAATTTAAAAAATATAATAAAAAGTTGAAATTTTTTATAAATGTATTTAATAAATACTTTTTCGAATTTTAAAACATTTTAAAACCATTTTCTAAAACATAGTTACGTAAAAAGGGAGTTTCATCCAAATAGAGATAGAAATATCCTTTTTTATAGAAACATTCATTTGGTATCTATAATAATTATAGAGAGTAAAATCAATGAAAAACTAGTATTTATATACCGACATGTGGAATAATAAAATACATATTCTTCTAGAGAACATGATCGTAAGATTTCATCCATGATATATTAATCACAAAAATTCTTGATAAATGTAGAGACCTGAAGCCTGGATTACATGGACATTACATTACTTTTGCGGAATACTTAGTACATAACAAAAACACACACACAAGGACCGTAATAGTTTAGTGTCTTTGGAAACTCGGATTATAATCTTCTAATTGTGGTGAAAGATCATCAACATCTCCCATAAAGATATTCTTTTTTTTCGAAAACTAAATCCTTTATTTATGTCCTGGGGAAAAGAAAACATAAAAGGGTGAGCTCAAATGCTCAGTAAGGGTAAACAAAAGAAATATCAATCCTGTCATATTCATAAGAACATATCTTTTGGAAATCTTAACCTGCAAAAGAGATCATAATTTCATAACATGGGATAAATCATAGTAGTGAAATGTAATCCCAATAATCATAACTTAAAACATGAAACATTGTGGCATACACACATAATCATAGAGAATCATTTCTTGTTAGCCAAGACTCATTACCATGACTATCTTAGTGGACAAGGTCCCTTTCTGAACCGAGTTCATTCCTCGTTTCAGTCCTGTTTCACTGAACCGGTATAACCTACCGTTCCATCCATGTATATCTCGTGAGATATAAAATCTTTACCCAATGAATTGGAGGGAGATATAGGTCCCATCCATCTCATAATGATACCATTCTTATGTGTGCCACAAAATCATAAATCATACATCATTACATAACCCATGTAATAAAAATGGGAATCTTAAACATCATGACATCATAAAACAATTCATATACGATAAAGGAATTCATAAAAATAATTCCATCACAACATAATCAAATAAATGTAATAATAGGGATAAAAACAGAACCCTATATTATCTTAGATGGAAAATAATTTTCATGAAACACTTGAACTCTATTCTTGAGGAAAATATCCTTTCTACTTCAAAAACACTTTTCCTTTCTTATCATGTCATTCAATTCTAAACTAAAAGAAGTTGATTAAAAATAAACATAAAAACTTTTAAAGGAATCTTCTTGGAAATAATGTTTTAAAAATCCATTCATGCCGTATAAGTTAAAAATACATTCTTCTCGTACTTTTGTCGAAAAAGTCAAAAAGTACCTCGTACGAAAAACGAATAAAAGATTCATTTCATATCCTTTACTAAAAACTCACCAAAGGGTATAATTGTATTTAAAAAATTGTAGGTGGATGGAAATAATATTACATATGGAGAAAACATGGATGTGGATGATAAAATACACCCCAGTAAATACCAATGTATAAACAATCTCGGATAAAAATGAGATTGTGATATTTCCCTTTACCTTAGGTCTGATTTGCTTCGTAAGTGTCCGAACCTCCTGTATAATGATTTAAATAATGTTATTTAATTATTCCAGAATCATAATTATTGTTATGATATCATATATGGTCATATTCTTAGCTTCTTATTAGTAATATTTCATTACTACTTGTTATTCGGGTGTTTATTACTTTTTGTTCTTATGCGTGTTTTGTTGAATAAATTCTTATTCTTCTCTTTAGGTTATAGATACCTCATTTCTATAATGTTATTAGTGTAATATATATCATATTAATTAATTCAATTCATTTATAAAATCATTATGAAATGATGATCATGTAGAATGAGTCGCATCACATCATGGAGACGGTATTCCATACATACGCACGAGTGATGATATCGTTCCTATGATAGTGGAATTGTATTGGAGTGTATGTATACTATTTCAGAATCAATATAAATTTTTAATAGTCATATATTGTCATTATTTACACCATTATACCCATCCAAGTAAGGTGGTGGTGGAAAATAATCGGTAACGGACATTACCTCTTCTTTGAAGTGCTTCTTTGAGACCTCCTTTTAGGGTACTAAAATTGGTCTTTGAAGAAGACCAGAACCTCTAGGATGTTTCTAGTGAAGTGGAGAGGATAAATTGGCCGGGTTTGGCCAATCTGGAAGGCTCAAAGTGGTGTGAGGAAGTGGGAGGAGGAGGTTCCCTTTTATAAGGGAGGAGAGGGGTACCTTTGGAATAACTAAAACTATTATTTTATTATAAAGTCAAATTCGGTTTTAGATAGATCCAAATTGATTTATTTTGAAGCTAAGGTGGGGATGGGTCTAAATCCTCTCATCCTAAAGAATTTATACAATTTTAGGTTCCTATTTTAACCTTATCATTTATATTTAACATTAAGTTAAATAATTTTACTTTTACCGTGTCTTCTTGTGTTCTTATACTATAAGGTTAATAAACATACTATAAGAATCCAAAAGAACCCCAAGTTGTTTATTATTAATATATATAACCTTATCTAAGTCATTTTTCCGAACAATAGATTTTTAGGAATAAAATAACAATTAATAATATAATATTTGTTTTAAAAACTATTTTATGTCAATTTTGAAACTATTTAGTAATTGATTTTTGTGAAAATCATAACAGAATGATTAGTTCGAAAAAAGTTAATTAAATCAATAATAACATGTCTTATTAACCTATAAAATTAGTTTAATTCATAAAAAGTCTTAAATTACATTTATTTGGGTATTTATAACATCAATTATGTCAATATTTCATAAATAAGACAATTACTGCATCATCTTTGTGTCATAATAAATGATAATTATTTAATCCCTAAAAATTTTAAATAAATTCATTTGATGTAGATAATTGTATTATCTTTCTGGAGACTATTCATGTTTGAAGTGTCATGAAGTTTATCACTAATGTAAAATTATTATACTTATAAGATTTAAGAAAGAGACTTGTTGTCACATTCTTTGGTTTTAATAATAATTACATTTTTTCATGGAACAAAGTCCATAAAATGAATCTAATCTGACCCTTAGGTTATATGGGTCTATGTTTATCCATCCAATAGGATTTTTCCAAGTGTTAGGGTAATTTTATAATCTTATATTTACCTTTAATTACCTGATTTACCTTTAACTATAGTAAATAAAATTTACCGTAGTTACTATTCACAATGCCCAAAAATAAAAAGTATCTTATTAACATAATTTGGACCCACTGATTCGAAATATGGAATCCATTTTTCCAAATTCAATACACAAAAGATGCCGAAATTAAATTAAAATTAATCCTGTTGTCGAAAGAAAACTGGTTTTTCTTTACAACATTGCAAAAGATTGAATTGTTTTAACCTACGAATTCACGGTAAAATCAATGCTAATGACATAAATTATATTAAATGGTAAAAATATATTCTATTTATACTTTAAAACCATTAAATATTATAATTTAACCACATAAGATATTACGATGAAAAAAGTTGTTTTTAATTTAAATATAGCGTGTTTTTACTATTCATTAAAATATGAAAGTTATCGGAAAAATATCAAAACTGTATCTAATGTAAATTTTTATATCCTGATTCAAAATAAGAATTTATTTTGTCAAATTTAACATATAAACATGTCAAAAACTATATTTATAGTGGGTGTTCCATCAAAAGGTGGCAAAACTGCATTGTTTTGAAAAATACTTATTTTACCCGGAATATTTATTTTGTTCTTATACTATGTTCTAGAAAATGTGTAAGATGAATAATAATGTTATAAAATTCAATTTTTAGTTAATACTATTCATAACGGCTTGTTCATGACAATATTATAATAATATATCATTGTTTATTAAAACCCGGTATTGCGTACAACACACACTATCGAGGAAGGTCGTGATTGCGTGTAATGCAAGCCAAGTCAGGGTTGCATGTTGTGAAAGAATCCTTTTTTGTTTTTTATAATAGAATCCAACCATATTTCATTTATACATTGAATATATATATATATATACTCAATGTTGCGTAGAATAACTATTATCAAAATTGTGTGTAACAAGATCCAACAATAGTGTTGCGTATACTGAAAGCTAATATGGTGTTGCGTATAGCGCAAGGTATTCTTGGTATAGCATACAACACAAGAAATTAATAAAATTAAAAGAATATTTTTCATAAAATCTCGGGGTGTTACATTCTACCCCCCTTAAAATTAATTTTTCCCTAGAAATTCGTCGGGGTTATAAATGGTTTACTACTCGAATGTTTGTTTAATAGAAACCCGCATCGTAAAAATGAATACCAAAACATGGATTTAAAAACTAAAGTATGAAATGTAACGGTTACCCAAATTAACTCATCACTGGGTTTCCACATAGGAGGACATAGGTGAAAATATGGATATGGAAGAATAATCTAACCATCAAGTTCTGATGGAGAGTGGTAGAGAACATGGCTATGAAAAAGCCAACAATCACAAAGATATTGATTTGTGATGATCTAAGGTACCATCTGATTCATCGGATATAAGGGAACTAGGACAACATATTTGGTTTTCAAGATCATTTCCCTAAAGTTGATGAATTAAAAGAAATACCTGTATGATTTTGGTACAATCATATTGTTGTCCGTGAATTGAACAATTTCCACTTCATCCCTTAAATAAATGAAGGTGAATTTGTTATTCGTGATGTGTTAGCAGATCATGTGATAGAATGATGGGTCATTCCATCTCTTTCAAACAAAAGCTTAGCAAAACTTATAAGTCCATCTTATGGTTAGATTAATTGTATATGGTTCCAAAAATGAACTTATACTTCATATGTCATACCGCTTAATAAAATAAAACTAGTTTCTACTAACCAGGGACTTCCTGTAGGCCAGTGGTAGGTGATAAAGGCCAGTCTCACATCGGTTGTGGGTTCGATTCCCACAGCCATGTCCGACGCGATGGGCTGTCGCCCGTCCTGCAGGTCGTCCTTTTTCTAAAACTACATTACTATATCATCCTATCAATAATATCGAAAAAAGGTTCTATCCTTAAACAATAATAACTTATGTCCAACATAATCCATTCCAATCTTTAGGCTTATCCATAATATTGCAGTCCATTGTCATATTATAGTGAAAACAATTACCAGAGGTTTCATATAAGAAGAATGCTAATACCATCGTTGATCCCCATATATCATAAGATATGTCTTGTTGGTCACATTACAAATGTTTGAAGGCCTTAATCATGTATTCTCTTGAAAAATGAATACCCATTGAACCCTAGTGAAACATGAATGCAGTTAAAAGTTAACACTTTCCACATACCAAAATCCTCAAAATTTTATATACTCAAACCATGATATCACTTAGTCCTTATATCAATCATGAGCTCATGAGTACAATCAAACATCTCATTATCTTCTTATTCCTTCATTATGCGCATATCATCTACTTTACAAAAATATCTGAATAACATTCCATGGTTACTGGTACCATTCAAGATATACTTTCAAATACTTTTAGGAAAAAGATAGTGTAACAATCCTTAGATGATTATTTATTCCATAGTACCATTAACTATACAACATAACTCTCGATAAACATACAATCATTCCACTACCTTCTAAAACACTGACTGAGCATCAACACTTCTTTCAGCTCATATATCATTTTTCGTCTCCTCATCATCATCCACATAAATACTACCCATATGACCATCCTGATTCTCTTCATGAGATTTTCCATTAGGGCATTGGTTTGCATAATGCCCGTACATTCCACATTTAAAACATCTAATCATTGTTGATGTCGTAGCAATACCATTAACCTTGTCCATGGTGTTAATTGAACCTTTTCCTTTGCACTTACTAGTTTTGTGTCCTTCTTTTCCGCACCCAAAGCATCTTCCAGTTCCTTTGAAAAAATCTCCCTGATTCCTCTTACCACATGATTTACATGAGGGAAATTGAGCTTTCTTTCCTCTATGATCATCATGAAACTCCATATTTCTCTTATTATCTGAGTCAGGAAACTTACAAAAGTTGAGATTATTGATCATATTATGAGATTTATGATTAGGCATAATAACGATGTTTGGACTTCCAGATCCCGTTTCATCTTGTTTCTCATGAAGAAAATCATTCCATTGTCTGTCATATCCTCCATTATCATGAATCTTCCTGTTTCCAGCCATTTTCTAAAACCCAAAAAAGAATAGTGTTAGAGGAAAAAATCATGCAAGGTAAATCAACATAGTAAAGGGGGAGGACCATCAATATCTAACATCTTAAGTTAAATTCTAAGATCGTTACCGTAGTTCTAGGACTATATCCTATACGTATTCTTATCCTTAGGTACATCCCAAGACATACCTTAGAAATATCTCTAGGGATCTCACTAACATTTTTGCATCCTAGTTTCCAATGGTTGACTAAACCTTTCCTCTGATACCAACTGTAGAGACCTGAAGCCTGACATACATGGACATTACATTAATTTTTCGGAATACTTAGTACATAACAAAAATACACACACAAGGACCGTAATAGTTTAGTGTCTTTGGAAACTCGGATTATAATCTTCTAATCGTGGTGAAAGATCTTCAACATCTCCCATAAAGATCTTATTTTTTTCTAAACCTATATCCTTTCTTTATGTCCTGGGGAAAAGAAAACATAAAAGGGTGAGCTCAAATGCTCATTAAGGGTAAGAAAAAGAAATATCAATCACGTCATATTCATAAGAACATATCTTTTGAAATCTTAACCTACAAAAGAGATCATAATTTCATAACATGGGATAAATAATAGTAGTGAAATGTAATCCTAATAATCATAACATAAAACATGAAACTTTGTGGAATACACACATAATCATAGATAATCATTTCTTGTTAGTCAAGACTCATTGCCAAGACTATCTTAGTGGAAAAAGTCCCTTTTTGAACCGAGTTCATTCCTCGTTTCAGTCCTGTTTCACTGAACCGGTATAACCTACCATTCTGGCCATGTCTATCTCATGAGATATAAAATCTATACCCAATTAATTGGAGGGAGATATAGGTCCCACCCATCTCATAATGATACCATTCTTATGTGTTCCACAAAATCATAAATCATACATCATTGCATAACCCGTGTAATAAAAATGGGAATCTTAAAACATCATGACATCATAAAACAATTCATATACGATAAAGGAATTCATAAAAATAATTCCATCATAGCATAATGAAATCAATGTAATAATAGGGATAAAAACAGAACCCTATATTATCTTAGATAGAAAATAATTTTCATAAAACACTTGAACTCTATTCTTGAGGAAAATATCCTTTCTACTTCAAAAACACTTTTCCTTTCGTATGATGTCATTAAATTCTAAAATA
Source organism: Viscum album (assembly GCA_963277665.1). Taxonomy (NCBI): domain Eukaryota; kingdom Viridiplantae; phylum Streptophyta; class Magnoliopsida; order Santalales; family Viscaceae; genus Viscum; species Viscum album. The sequence continues at coordinate 279,383,371 of OY728120.1, read as the reverse complement.
AAAGAAGTTGATTAAAAATAAACTTTAAAACTTGTAATGTAAGCTTCTGGGAAATAATGATTTAAAAATCCATTCATGCCGTATAAGTTAAAAATACATTCTTCTCGTACTTTTATCGAAAAAGTCAAAAAGTACCTTGTACGAAAAACGAATAAAAGATTCCTTTCATATCCTTTAATAAAAACTCACCGAAGGGTAAAATTGGATTTAAAAAATTGTAGGTGGATGGAAATAATATTACATATTGAGAAAACATGGATGTGGATGATAAAATACACCCAAGTAAATACCAAAGTATAAACAATCCCGGATAAAAATGAGATTGTGATATTTCCCCTTACCTTAGGTCCGATTTGCTTCGTAAGTGTCTGAAACTCCTGCATAATGATTTAAATAATGTTATTGACTTATTCCAGAATCATACTTATTGTTATGATATCATATATGGTCATATTCTTAGCTTCTTATTAGTAATATTTCATTACTACTTGTTATTCGGGTGTTTATTACTTTTTGTTATTATGCGTGTTTTGTCGAATGAATTCTTATTCTTCTCTTTAGGTTATAGATACCTGATTTCTAGAATGTTATTAGTGTAATATATATCATATTAATTCATTCAATTCATTTATATAATCATTATTCAATGAAGATCATGTAGAACGAGTCGCATCACATCGTGGAGATGGTATTCCGTACGTACGCACGAGTGATGATATCGTTCCTATGATCGTGGAATTGTATTGGAGTGTATGTATACTATTTAAGAATCAATATCAATTTTTAATATTCATATATAGTCATTATTTACACCATTATACCCATCCAAGTAAGGTGGTGGTGGAAAATAGATTACACCATGGCGTGGAGACGGTATTCTGTACGTACGCACACGCGGTGATTTCTTTTTCCGTAGGATGGATAGATGGTAAAATAGGGTTGTTTAATACTTATAATAACATATCAGTATATGAGTGATACTAATGTTATTACTTCATAATGAAACAACTAAATAAGAAGAAGTGGAAGAAGAAATAAAGATGAAATAATCGGTAACAGACATTACCTCTTCTTTGAAGTGCTTCTTTGAGACCTCCTTTTAGGGTACTAAAATAGGTCTTTGAAGAAGACCAGAACCTCTAGGATGTTTCTAGGGAAGTGGATAGGAGAAATTGGAAGGGTTTGGCCGAGCTGGAAGGCTCAAAGTGGTGTGAGGAAGAGGGAGGAGGAGGTGCCCTTTTATAAGGGAGGAGAGGGGTACCTTTGGAATAACTAAAACTATTATTTTATTATAAAGTCAAATTCGGTTTTAAATTGCTCAAAATTGAATTCTTTCTAAGATAAGGCGGGGATGGGTCTAAATCCTCTCATACAATAGAATTTAGACATGTTTAGGTTCCTATTTTAACCTTATCATTTATATTTATCATTAAGTTAAATAATTTTACTTTTACTGTGTCTTCTTGTGTTCTTATACTATAAGGTTAATAAACATACTATAAGAAGCTAAACGAACCCCAAGTTGTTTATTATTAATATATATAACCTTATCTAAGTTATTTGGCGTAACCTCTGATTTTTAGGAATAAAATAACAATTAATAATATAATATATTTTTTAAAAACTATTTTATGTCAATTTTGAATCTATTTAGTAATTGATTTTTGTGAAACTCATAACATAATGATTAGTTCCATAAAAGTTAATTAAATCAATAATAACATGTCATATTAACCTATAAAATTATTTTAATTCATAAAAAGTCTTAAATTACATTTATTTGGGGATTTATAACATCAATTATGTCAATATTTCATTAATAAGACAATTACTGCATCATCTTTGTGTCATAATAAATGATAATTATTTAATCCCTAAAAATTTTAAATAAATTCGTATGATGTAGATAATTGTATTATATTTCAGGATACTATTCATGTTTTAAGTTTCATGAAGTTTATCACTAAATTAAAATTATTATACTTATAAGATTTAAGAAAGTGACATGTTGTCCCATTCTTTGGTTTTAATAATAATTAAATTATTTTCATGGTCAAAAGTCCATAGAATGAATCTAATCCGACCCTTAGGATATATGGGTCTACTTTTAGCCATACAATAGGATTTTTCCAAGTGTTAAGGTAATTTTATAATCTTATATTTACCCTTAATTACCCGATTTACCTTTAACTATAGTAAATAAAATTTACCGTAGTTACTATTCACAATGCCCAAAAATAAAAAGTAGATTATTAACATAATTTTGACCCACTGATTCCAAATATGGAATCCATTTTTCCAAATTCAATACAAAAAATATGCAGAAATTAAATTAAAATTAATCTCGTTGTCGAAAGAAACCGGGTTTTTCATTAAAACATTGCAAAAGATTGAATTGTTTTAACCTACGAATTCATGGTAAAATCAATGCTAATGAAATACATTATATTAAATGGTAAAAATATATTCTATTTATACTTTAAAACGATTCAATATTATAATTTAACCACATAATATATTATGATTAAAAAAGTTGTTTTTAATTAAAATATAGCGTGTTTTTACTATTCATTAAAATATGAAAGTTATCAGAAAAATATCAAAACATTATCTAATGTAAATTTTTATATCCTAATTCAAAAGAAGAATTTTATTTTGTCAAATTGAACATATAAACATTTCAAAAACTATATTTAAAGTGGGTGCGCCATTAAAAGGCGGCAAAACTACATTTTTTTAAAAATACATTATTTTACCCGAAAAATTTATTTTGTTCTTATACCATGTTCTAGAAAATGTGTAAGATGAATAATAATGTTATAAAATTCAAAATTTAGTTAATACTATTCATAAAGGCTAGTTCATGACAATATTATAATAATATATCATTGTTTATTAAAACCTGGTATTGCGTACAACACACGCTATCGAGGAAGGTCGCAATGGCGTGTAATGCAAGCCAAGTCAGGGTTGCGTGTTGTGAAATAATCCTTCATTGTTTCTTATAACAGAATCCAACCATATTTCATTTATACATTTAATATATATATATATATACTCAATGTTGCGTAGAATAACTATTATCAAAATTGTGTGTAACACGATCCAAGAATAGTGTTGTGTATACTGCAAGTTAATATGGTGTTGCGTATAGCGCAAGGTAATCTTGGTGTAGCATACAACACAAGACGTTAATAAAATTAAAAGAATATTTTTCATAAAATCTCGGGGTGTTACAATAAATATTGAGATTGTAATATAATTCCTTTTCCGCTTTGGTATATTTTGAGTCATAACATCAATTAAGGAATAATTGAAATTTAAGCATTAAATATAATTAAAATAAGGATATTCATTTTACAAATTTTAAAAGGGTAAGTATATACACCTCATAAAAGAAGATAGGTGTATAAAATATCTTATGTCTCAAAGAAAGGAAATTGCGATAAAAAATCAGTTACATATTTTGTGACATTAGAATAATAAACCACACAAAATAAATATCCTAATAAGTATACGTAAATCCCTATATTTTCAAATAAATTAATCATAAAATACATTTATTTATAGTATATAAACCACATAAATGAGTCACATGGTTAATATGGAATGTATCTCAGAAACAAATGTGAGAAGGAAATATCTTATGTTAAGTCTTGAATTCCTTCATACAGATTTGAAAAATATATATAATAAATTTATGTTTGTTTATAAATATATTACATAACAATAATAATATATATTATACTATATATGATTTACTTATGACCTCATATTGCACATTTTTTAATAATTACATGTTAATATCCCATTTCTAGTAATAACTACTTTGTTTTTCATGTAAATTTTCATTTGTTATTTTGAGAACTCTTACTTTGATATTGTATCCACCATATATGGTGAGTGAACCATCATATAAATATCATATATATTTATAATATGAATTCATATAGCTAAATCTATAATATTTAGAGTTATAAAATGAAATACAATTTTTACGGAGATGGTAGGTCGTGTGTATGCATGATCAATGTTCGCATATTCTTAAAATATAGAACATAAAGAAATTATATAATAATTTATGTTAGTAGAGACATTATTATTTGAAATATATTTCATATATACATTAAATATACACTTATTATATTCCATGCACCTTATTATTGAAAAATAAATGACATTTTATCGAGAGGCAGTTGTTTGTTGTACACATGAATGACATTAACATATCCCCCATCAATAGTAAAGTAAGAAAGAATATGTGATATAATAATTATATAAATTTGATTATGTTAAAATTTTAATATATATATTTATTTAATTTATACTTATTACCATCCATATAAAACATAAGTAAAAAAATACATCACGTATGTTCGTGAGGTGGTAGTCCACCGTACACATGAGCAACATAATTGTCTTCCAATGGGTACCATGTTTAGAATAAATATGTGGTATTATAAATATATACGTTTAATGATATAATAAATAAAGTATATTGATATTTAATCCATAATTATATTCAACTATAAGTGGTGGTGATGGAAAATGAAAATCATCAGTTCATGAAGTATTAGTCTTTTATACAGAAGAATGGTGATTTTATATCCCATTTTGTGGAAGAGAAGATATATTAATGTTATTAAAATACTATAATAACATAATAATATATATTATATAATGGGTTTGTTATTTTATCATGTATATACAAGATATTAACGAGTTATCAGAGCATGGAAAATAAATATTCATAATTAAAAATATTATCTCTTCTTAAGACAACCTATTTAGCATTTACCTAAATATTTTCTAGATTGGATTTTGTTCCCACAAATACCTCTATAAAGTGAGTGCAACGCTAATAATATTTGAAAAATTGAAAGGTTTACCCATGTTTTTCATATTCCCCAATGCTCCATAATTGGTTTTTCTTAAACCCTAGAGGTGATAAGTTTGAATATGGTTAGAAAATGGGTGTTTTAAATGTTTCTAGGTCATTTTACCCCTTATATGTTTAAATTAACCACTAAAAACACACTTCAACATTAACAGTGATAATAAATATTTAGTATTTATACTATTCATTATTGTAAAATATTATGTTTTCCATATTAGAAAATATATATTAATGTATTTTCATATATAAAATATATTTTTCCCTATTCAACTCCCATAAGTGAAAAAAATAATTTAAAATTAATCTCATAAAAGTGATGAAAACGTGGTTTTCCAAAGATAATAGTTTCAAAATTATAAAAATTTGTTATTTAAAAAATAAATAAAGAATTTATTATAATAAACTAAATTATATTAATAAATATATAATTGAAATAATTTTAATTTTAAAACCATATTATTTTATATTTTATCTTGTTAATGGTTTAAATGAAAGGGTGGTTTTATAATATGAACATGTATTTTCACTATTTAGAGAAAAATTTATATTTTTAGCATATTATAAAACATTTAAGTAAATATAATTCATAAATTGTGATGTCAAAATTCACGTTAATTTTTTAAAATATATTTTATAAAATTGTAGAGAAAATTATTTTAAAATAAGTGCACATAATTTGAGATATCTCCATATTAAAAAAATATAGTTTTTCTTGTAATGTTGGATTTATTCTTATCTATTTCATACAAAATACATAGATAAGAAGTGGTATGGGTTTCACGTCTCACTTTTACATCTTTGAGCCAGATGTAATATTCACCAGATATTTTCTTTTTCTACTTTATATATTAACAATTTTATATTTTAATTAATTATGATATTTATATTAGTGGTATTTAAAGTTTCATTTTATGTCAATTATTTCACCAGGATTAGTATTGATAAGTTCCCAAAGTGGTAATGGTTTATTTCATAGTTTCACCCTTATTCAAGATTGTTTTTGTCTAAGTCATCCATGTGGGATTTTTATGACATTTCAATCTTAAAATAAAAAAATTATATTCTAATCATGTTATTAAATATCTTTTTTTGTAGTAGTATAATTTATATACTCATTTCATCATTAAACTATTTAAAAAATGATTATAAGATAATTTTACATTATTTCTCTCTTTGGATAGAAAACCTTTTTCATCAAATAAAAACTAACATCCCCCATGATTATAGATTTATAAATGCTCCAAATTTAAATGTGGTGTTAATATATGAGGGGATGACATTTAGGAGTTTGAATGAGTGAAAAATAATAAAAAATGAAAAAATTATAAAAGAAACAAAATTTATTTTTAAATATGGAATTGGGATCACGGTTTGGCCCATTTCATGAAAAAACACCTATTCTTCATAAAACCTTTGTAAACCCACAAAACAAAGCATGAATAGAAAATAAATTAAAAAATAACGTTAAAATAAGTTCTGTATGTGAATATTATCCCCACCTTGAAAACTTTCCACCCGAAAAGTCACAGCAAGGTCAAAGCAACAACCAAACCCCACTGAGAAACCAATAGGTACTATCATGCCAGGTTTCACCCCCAATGGCCAAAACACCTCCAGTGATCAATTAAGGAAGGATTACTCTCCAAACCAAAACATACACCACTTTCCCGAAAGGACCTATCACATTCATACATTATCCCAAAAGAAAATTCTTCAAACAATATCCGAACAAGACTCAAGCAATTCACCCAAACGAACAACAACTTTGAACAAGGTTACACTTACCTTACTTTAACTAAACCATTGGTCCCTCACCAATCCCCATGTTTACTCAAGGAAGATGTTGGTAGCTAGATATCTCTGAACAATACTATCTACACCAATCCAAGACCGTGGATAAATCTAAGTTACTGGTACGGGGGGACACTAATATTCTCCCCACTATAATTGATAACCAAATTTTTTTTTCCGAGATAGAATCAGGACACTAATAGGGGGAGGCTTGGATGAAATCCCTAGTACATAGGGTAGAATTCCATTCAAAATTTCTAAAGGAACCTACATGTGAATCATAGTGGTTCTCCCCACCATAAGAACCAACCATCTTAACCGACCAATATGGGCCGACACAGAAAAACCCAAATATTTAAAGATTTCGGAAGGCCACATGGTTAGTCCGCATAGTTTGTGAAACTGTGAACTAACTGCGATGATCAATCTTCCCACATGGATGCTATTCACACATTCACTCTTAATCATTCACAAACCATGTGCTCAGCCTGTCTATCCAAATTTCCAACCATTCTTCAAAGACTCAATTGAAACCAAAGGGGGAGGGAATGACATTGGGCGATGACGTGGGTACAAGGCTCTCCACCTATTTCCAGCAAACATGAACAATACAAGAAAGATGATGATACCAGAGGTTTAAACTCTTCCTGTCTTTCATATTTAGGATAGGAATTTGTACAAGTGTTCAAATGACCATGTGATTTCCCTTGACTACGAGCCAGCTTCTCTCCAAGACCTATGGCTGGAGCTCAAATGATTGAAGCATCTTCGGCCTCACAGTTAGTCTTTAGAATCCCACTGAATGAGAATTCTTCTTCCAGTGCCACCAAAAAATACACCGCAATCCCAGATAAGTTTTCCAGACACAACACATTCCAAACTCACTTTACCATATCCCGATATTTCACAGAAACAAGGGCTAAGAAGATGCCCACATATCACACCTTGTTTCTTCAGGTGAGAAACAATAGAAGTAAAGAACAGATACACTCACATTCCTCTAAAATGGATGATTTTGAAGTTTTTACAATGGATCAATTCACCCAACATAACAGGGACTCTCAGAGGATTTCACTATTTTCACCTATACTGTCAATCGAGCACATGACATCATAAGGCATCACCGAACATGACCATTTCGACTGATATAAACAATGCATGGAGAGGGACCTTATACAACATCCCCAAACAACACAAAAGTCTATAAAGTGGCCACAATATCTTATCGTGAATAGATTTACCACACTTGTAGTTTATTATGAACTCTTTCTTCGAAGAGACTACGAAGGACTCAGAGGCACTCTTAGACATTATCCATACAGACAACCCCAAACAACATCCACCTTCGACGAATTAGGTATCTTATGAAACCAAGCTCTCTTTCAACCATCCATGAGAACTCTTCCACGACAAGAGGATCTGAAAAAAAAACAAGAATCCAAATGGTGTAGACTCATTATACAAAGCTCAAGAAATGATTCCTTACATAGATAAAGTGGAGGACTTTCCAATTACAAAACAATCCGAGATTCACTTCAGTTGTGAACTAACCCTAAATGGGGGCGTACCTTATCCAACGGGAGAACACAAGGACCCAACCAAGATGGTCCATTGGTCAAAAAAACCACACACCAGATCCAAACACATTAAGTTAAGCACCATAATGGTGTCCCGAAACATATCTTAGAGGAGACTACTAACCGGTCCTTCTACCCAGCTTACCAACCAAACATAAACCCAAAACACCGTTCATATAAGAGGGGTTATTGGAATAAAAAAACATTTTCAAAAACCCATAATACAAACCATTACAAACTATTCATCAAGACATCATGTTTTTCATTAAAACCATTTCTTTGAGAAAAAATGGTTCAGTGGTAACAATATCGACCAATGGTACCCCATGGGCCTCACACATGTATGTTTTTGTGCCACACCGGGCACCCTCCTCATATCCGTCCAATCACTCATCCAGTCGTGCCATCAACCATCCATCATCCTATATAACCCCATGCATGTGGTCTCTCATGGAAATTACAAAGGATATAACAAAGATTCAATCCACTTTTCAAAACCAAAACGGTAATCCAACACATCCTTTTTCTCAAAACCGCTAACCATGAGATTTAAAATCCCAATTCAAATATTACTAAAAATTTTAGAAAGACACAGCCTTTTATAAAAGAACTCACTTTCGTGTTATTAACATAAATTTCATAACATCTCATCCCATTAAAACACCATATGATTGTTTAGAAAACTCTATTGGAAACACTTTTTCAAAACTAACATCAATACAGTTTTTTCCTTCAAAAGAGGTGTAATCACACCATTTTCCATTTCAAAATAATTCTGAATATTCAGTTCCAAAATTTTATAAATCATACCATTCCATATTTATTTGAAAATCATTTCACAAAAACATTATAATACTTAAAACCAAGTCACTTTAAACCCAATGTTCCAGGATTTCAAAACTAAAGAACACAAGACAATGTGAGAGGAAACTAGTTTCAGTGGGTGACTTGGACATATGGTTGGCGGACATATTCCAATCACTTCACTATCACAGAGAGTGTTCTGTGGAATATCCTCATCTCCACATGTCATTCCAGGCCATGTGAGCTTTCTGAGACCATTAACCCAACTCTCTTCTCATTCCCCCTAATCATCATTAAACCAAGAAAACCAAAGGACTCCGAAAGGTACCGACTTCCCCTGGATACTTGAATCCCCTAACGAGGTGTGGTGATCCTCCACAATACTCATAACCTAAATTCCAAGTCCCGACAATCATAACTCCATACTATCCCGACTGTTCCCCAAATAACATAACCCAAAGTGAGCGAACATCCTTTCATACCATATTGTCACGAACCAAATATGGTCTCCGCCAAAACAGGCACCAAACCTAGCCCGTGACATGTCCTGAAGGGCGTTCCCGATCACCAAGGGCTCTCACAAGTTCCCGGGTAATAGAAAATGAAATTTTGTAACTATTTACCTAAGTTTATAAACATAAAACAATGAATGAATCCAATAAAACAAATCTGGATTTTTCAAACAAAACCATTTTTAAAAAATTTCATAACTGAATTACATATATTAAAACAATTATAGAAGACTATAACAACTGAAGATGCCCACAATGGATAGCCCAAGAACCTCTAAATGGCGAGAGGCACCACCCTCAACCCATATCCACAACACCGTATCATGAGGGACCGCTAAAAACCCGAACTGTTGGCACAAAAGTTGTACGCAAACATGCGACAACAAAAATAACCAAGTCTACTTAAAACCAAGGGTGTTAGTAGGGTGTGATCCAATACCCAGTAGGATACCACCACAAAGAGATTCCATGTTACAAAAATTCAATGAAGAAAATCATGCAAGTTTTCAAAAACATGTAATTTCTAGTTACAATTTCTAAAATATGAAACTAAAAAAATCCATTTTCAAGTGGGATAATTTAAAGAATAAACACTTTTAAAATATATTAAAAATCTATTGAATTTTTACTTCCAAATATACTGTATGCTGAGGGTAAGTATAAAGGATCTAAAGAGCACAAGAAATAGAAAAAAACCCCTAGGCACTAGCTAGCTGTGGGTCCCAGGTACCTAGTATCTCGGTGAGAGTATCAACAAAAAAATATATGTTCTCGTCCATGAGCCACTACTAGGGAACATAGCCATAAACTAGTGGACCCCATTAATCATCATCATAGTTTATTTAGAGTTGTAAGAGTCAATCTTGCTAAGTGAAACTAAGGCCAAACCCCACGGATTCACTAGCATACTAGTACACGTCCACCCTCTTAGATACCCAGGTTTTCCCATTGTGCTCAAACAAGTTCATCAAGCCAAAAAATATAGTTTTCACATGAAAATATCACTTCCACCTCACAAATTTACCAAACAACCCCATGTATATCACACAAGTCACAAATTATTTTTCTCATTGAAATGCATTTTGAAATCAAACTCACACAAAAATAGCCCACATACTTTTTGCATAACTTTCACAATTCAACACATCCTTTAAAAATTTTATAAAGACCCTAGAAATATTCGAAAAATAACATAACAGCCCACCCACATGTTTCATAAAACCCTTTGAATAAACAAAATCCATTTTCACATCGCACTCACACAAAAATCCCACATCACGTTGACACCTCTTTCACATTTCACTAAATCAATTAAACATTTTTATAAATCATTTCCAAGAGGATACACACAACATGAAAGACCTATTCACATTTGAAATGGTCCATTATAAAGTAGAAACAATCCAAAATAGTTTTCCAATATGGTTTCACCTCTTATATAAATCCTTAAACCATTAAAAACTTTCACGAAACAATTCTAATGAGTGTACCAAATCTTTTCACATAAAACCCATTTCAAAACCGTATTTCAAGGACAAAATCACACCAATACAAATTAAAAACATAATTGGAAGCCCCAAAAAAATTATTAAACTACCCCCAAGTGTTATACAAACACCTCAAACAATTCCACAAAAGATCCACATGAAAATCACGTTTTTCAAAATCACATTCAAGAAGTACAATATGGTTTTACACCTTAAACCAACAACAAAACTCTCTTTAAAAAATAATGGAACACCAATACCATGCCAAATCATATTTTTCAGCCCAAAAAAAGATTTATTAAACCAATTTCATATGTTATAATACACACCCAAACAACACCCCAAGGGTTGCACATGAAAAACACCGAATTCTAAGCTAAAATGGAACTATAAGAATAAATGCTTAACCAAATTCAACGTAAAAAATTTTCGCACAACACACAGCATATTAGGAACATTAATAATAAGTAATTCAAGCAAACTAACTCATATAGAAATGATTACACATGGAATCACCTACCGGAAGTGTCAAATCCCTCAAAACAGGGTGCGAAACATCAACCGCACCACCGTCGCACCACAAGGAAGCTAAATCCAGACTTAGACCACAATATTTTTCAAATAAATTCACCAAATACAACCCTATATTCTTAACCTAAGTACTGGAAATTTTAGAAAATAATGAAAGACAGGGGAAACCCCATGGGAAAAGGAAGAAACCAAGAAGGAATCACTTACCCAAAACAATCCTGAAGAAAACGACCCAAAATCGAACAGAATCTTAATTTTAAAATAGATAAAAATTTAATGGATATTCTAAAAATAATGAGAAGGTCATGTAGGAATTGGAATGGGGGAAAAGAGTAATAATTGAGAGATTTATGATGGAAATAACTTACCTCCTCAAATCTGCCCGATTTTAGAAACCCTAATCATTCAACACTCAATCACGATGGAACAATCTCCAAAGAGGGGGAAGGAAATGGGAGTTCTCCTGGGATTCTTAGGGTCGAGAGGGAGGTAGAATCTTCGAAAAATTCATTATAATGAATAAGATATTAAAAAATTTTAAAACCATTTAAAACTGGAAAATGGGATTTCGGGTTAGCCCAATTCTCAAATAAAAACCCACATCCCTCATGATTATGGATTTATAAATGCTACAAATTTAAATGTGGTGTTAATATATCATGGGAGGACATTTATGAGTTTTAATGATTTAAAAATATTAAAAAATGAAAAAATTATAAAATAACAAAATTTATTTTTAAATCTGGAATTGGGCTCTCGGTTTTTCCCATTTCATGACAACTCACATATTCTTCATAAAACCTTTGGAAACCCCCAAAACAAAGCATGAATGGAAAATAAATTAAAAAATAACGTTAAAAAAGTTATGTATGTCACAATTATCCCCACCATGAACAATTTCCGCCCCGGAAAGTCACAGTAAGGTCAAAGCAACAATCAAACCCCACTAAGAAACCAATAGGTACTCTCGTGCCAGGTTTCACCCCCAAAGGCCAAAACACCTCCAGTGAACAATTGAGGAAGGAATACACTCACAACCAAAACATACACCACTTTCCTAAAAGGATCTATCACATTCATACTTTTTCCCAAAAGAAAATTCTTAAAATAATATCCGAACAAGACTCAAGAAATTCACCCAACCGAACAACAACTTTGAACAAGGTTACACTTGCCTTACTTTAACTAAACATTGGGCGCTCTCCAGTCCCCACGATTACTCAAAGAAGATGTTGGTATCTAGATATATTCGAACGATACTATCTATACCAAGCCAAGACAATGGATAAATCTAAGTTACTAGTACGGGGGGACACTAATATGCTCCCCACCATAATAGACAACCAATAAATTTTTTTCCTGAGACAGAATCAGGACACTAATAGGGGGAGGCCTGAACGGACTCCGTAGTACATAGGGTAGAATTCCATTAAAAATTTATGAAGGGGTATACATGAAAATCATAGTGGTTCTCCCCACCATAAGAACCAACCATATTAACCGACCAGCATGGGCCGACACAGAAAAACAAAAAAATTTCAAGATTTTGGAAGGTCACATGGTTAGTCCGCACAGTTTGTGAAACTGTGAACTAACTGTGATAATAAATCTTCCCACGTGGATTTCAGGCACATATTCACTCTTAATCATTCACAAACCATGTTCTCAGCTTGTCTATCCAAATTTCCAACCATTCTCCAACGACTCAATGGAAACCAAAGGGGGGTGGAATGACATTGGGCGATGACATGGGTACAAGGCCCTCCACCTATTTTCAGCAAACGTGAACAACATAAGAAAGATGATGATACCAGAGGTTTAAACTCTTCCTATCTTTCATTTTTAGGATAGGAATTTGTACGAGCATTTAAATGACCCTGTGATTTCCCTTGACTACGAGCCATCTTCTCTCAGAGACCTATGGCTAGAGCTCAAATGATTGAAGCATCTTCGGCCCTGCAGTTAGTCTTTGGAATCCCACTGAATGAGAATTATTCTTTCGGTTCCACCAAAAACAACACCACCATCCCAGATAAGTTATCCAGACATAACACATTCTAAACTCACTTTACCATATCCCTATATTTCAATGAAACAAGGGCTAAGATGATTCCCACACATCACACCTTGCTTCTTCAGGTGAGAAACAATAGAAGTAAAGAACACCTACACTCACATTCCTCTAAAATGGATGATTTTGATGTTTTTACAAGGGATAAATTCACCCAACATAATAGGGAATCTCGGAGGATTTCACTATTTTCACCTATACGGTCAATCGAGCACATGAAATCATAAGGCATCACCGAACATGACCATTGCGACTGATATAAACAATGCATGGAGAGGGACCTTATACAATATCCCCAAACAACACACAATGTGGCCACAATATCTTCTCTTCACCATATTTCCCACACAGGTATTTTATTGTGAACTCCTTCATCAAAGAGACTACGAAGGACTGAGAGGACCACTTAGACACTATCCATATTGACAACCCCAGACAACTTCCACCTTCAACAAATTAGGTAGCTTATGAAACCAAGGTCTCTTTCAACCATCCACGAGCACTCTTCCACAACAAGAGGATCTGAATAAAAACAAGAATGTAAATGGTGTAGGCTTATTCTACAATGCTCAATAAAAACTTCCTTACATAGATCAAGTGGAGTATTTTCCAACGACAAAACAAACTGAGTTTCACTTCAATTGGGCACTAACCCTAAATGGGGGCGTACCTTATCCAATGGGAGAACCCAAGAACACAACCAAGATGGTCCATTGGTAAAAAAACCATAAACCAGATCAAAACACATTAAGGTAACCAACATAAAGGGGTCCTGAAACATATCTCATAAGAGACTCCTAACTGGTCCTTCTACCCAGCTTACCGACCAAACATAAACCCAAAACACAGTTCAAATATGAGGGGTTATTGGACTAAAAAAACATCCCACAAAAAAACATTTTCAAAAACCCATTATACAAACAATCCAAAACTATTCATCACAACATCATGTTTTTCTTTAAAACAATTTCTTTGAAAACAAACGGTTCATTTGTAAGAGTATCGACCAATGGTACACCATGGGCCTCACACATGCATGTTGTTGTGCCACACCGAGGACCCTCCTCATATCCGTCCCGGCACTCATCCATTCATGCCATCAACCATCCATAATCCCATATAACCCAATGCATGTGTTTTCTCATGTAAATACCAAATGATAAAACAATGATTAATTCCACATTTCAAAAACAAAACGGTAATCCAACACATCCTTTTTCTCAAAACTGCTAACCATGAGATTTCAAATCCCAATTGAAATATTAGAAAAAAATTTAGAAAGACATAACCTTTTATACAAGAACTCACCTTAATGTTATTAACATAAATTTCATAACATCTCATCCCATTAAAACACCCTATGATTTTTTAGAAAACTCTATTGGAAACACTTTTTCAAAACCAACTTCAATACAGTTTCTGCCTTCAAAAGAGGTGTAATCACACAATTTTCCATTTCAAAATAATTCTGAATATTCTGTTCCAAAATTTCATAAATCATACCATTCCAAATTTATTTGAAAATCATTTCACAAAAACATTACACTTCTTAAAACCAAGTCACTTTAAAACCAAAGTTCCAGGATTTCAAAACTAAAGAACACAAGACAATGTCAGAGGAAAATAGTTTCAGTGGGTGACTTGGACATATGGTTGGCAGTTATATTCCAATCACTTCACTATCACAGAGAGTGTTCTAGGGAATATCCTCAGCTCCACATGGCTTGCTAGGCCCTGTGAGATTACTGAGACCATTAACCCAACTCTCTTATCATTTCCCATAATCATCATTAAATCAAGAAAACCAAAGGACTCTAAAAGGTCCCGACATCCTCTGGATACTTGAATCACGTCATGAGGTGTGGTGATCATCCACAATACTCATAACCTAAATTACAAGTCCCGACAATCCTAACTTTATACTATCTTGACTGTTCCCCAAAGAACATAACCCAAAAAGAGCGAACCTCCCTTGATACCATTTTGTCACGAACCGAATATGGTCGCCGCCAAAACTGGCACCAAACCCAGCCCGTGACAAGTCCCAAAGGGAGTTCCCGATCCCCACGGGCTGGCACAGGGGCCTGGGTAATAGAAAATGAAATTTGGGAATGATTTAACCAAGTTTATAAACATAAAACAACAAACGAATCCAATAAAACAAATCTAGATTTTTCAAACAAAACCATCTTTTACAAAATTTCAAAACTGAATTACATAAATTAAAACAATTATAGAAGACTATAAGAACTTAAGAAACCCACAATGGATAGCCCAAGAACCTCTACATGGCGAGAGGCACCACCCTCAAGCCATATCCACAACACCGTATCATGAGGGACCACTAAAAACCCGAACTGTTGGCACAAAAGTTGTACCCAAACCTGCGACAACAAAATAACCAAGTCTACTTACACCCAAGGTTGTAAGTATGGTGTGATCCAATTCCAAGTAGGATACCACCAATAAGAGATTCCATGGGAAAAACATTCAAAGGCAAAAAGAATACATGTTTTCAAAAATAAGTAATTAATAGTTACAATTTCTAAAATATGCAACTAAAAAAATCGATTTTCAAGTGGGATAATTTAAAGAATAAACACTTTTAAAATAAATTAAAAAGCTACTGAATTTTTACTGCCAAATATATTGTATGTTGACGGTAAGTATAACGGATCTAAAGAGCACAAGCAATATGAAATAACCCCTAGGCACAAGCTAGCTGTGGGTCCCAGGTACATCGTATCTCAGTGAGAGTATCAACAAAAAAATATATGTTCTCATGCACGAGAAACTAGTAGGGAAAATACCCATAACCTAGTGGTCCCCAATCATCATCATCATAGTTTAGTTAGAGTTGTAAGCGTCAATCTTGCTATGTTAAACTGAGGGAAAACCCCACAGATTCACTAGATTACGAGTACAAGTCCACCCACCTAGATACCCCGGTTTTCCTTTTGTGCTGAAACAAGTTCAACAAGACAAGAAATATAGTTTTCACATGAAAATATCACTTCCACTTCACACATTAACCAAAAATCCCCATGTACATCACACAAGTCACAAATTCTGATTTTCATAGAAATGCATTTTGAAATCAAACTCACACAAAAATATCCCACATACTTTGTGCATAACTTTAACAATTCAACACATCCTTTAACAATTTTATAAAGATCTTACAAATATTATAAACATCACATAATAGCCCACTCACATGTTTCATAAAAACCTTTTTATAATCAAAATCCATTTATCACATCGCACTCACACAAAAATCCCACATCACGTTCACACCTCCTTCACATTTCACTAAATCCATTAAACATTTTTATAAATCATTTCCAAGAGGATACACATAACATGAAAGACCTATTCACATTTTAAATGTTCCATTTGAAAGTATAAACAATCCACAATAGTTTTCCAATATGGATTCACCTCTTACATAAATCCTTAAACCATTAAAAACATTCATAAAACAATTCTAAAGAGTGTACCAATGCTTTTCACATAAAACCCATTTCAAAACCATATTTCAAGGACAAAATCATACCAATAAAAATTCAAAATTGAATTTTCAGCCCCAAAAACATTTATTAAAATACCCCCTATGTTATACTATCACTTAAACCAATACAACAAAAGATCCACATGAAAAGCACATTTTTCAAAATCACTTTCAAGAAGTAAAATATGGGTTTACACCTTAAACCAATAACAAAACCCTCTTTAAAACATAATGTCACACCAATACCCTACCAAATCATAATTTTCATCCCAAAAAAAGATTAATTAGACCAATTTCATATGTTATAATACACACCCAAACAACACGCAAAGGGTTGCACATGAAAAACACCCAATTCTAAGATAAAATGTATCTATAATAATAAATGCTTAACCAAATTCAACGTAAACAATTTTATCAAAACACACAACATATTAGGAAAATGCATAATAAGTAATTCAAGAAAACTAACTCATATAGAAATTATTACACATGGAATCACCTATTAGAAGTGTCAAATCCCTCAATACTTGGTGCAAAACATCAACCGCACCACCGCCGCACCACAAGGAAGCTAAATCCAGACCTAGACCACAATATTTTAAAAATAATGTTACCAAATAAAACCCTATATTATAACCCTATCTTATTGAAATTTTAGAACATAACGAAAGACAGAGGAAACCCTAAGGGAAAAGGAAGAAACCAAGAATGAATCACTTACCCAAAACAATCCTGAAAAAAACGACCCTTAAATCGATGGAATCTGAATTTTAAAACAGATAAAAATTTAATGGATATTAGAAAAAGAATGAGAAGGTCATGTAGGAGTTGTAATGGGGGAAAAAGAGTAAGAATTGAGAGATTTATGATGGAAATAACTTACCTCCTCAAATGTTCTTGATTTTAGAAACCCTAATCATTTCAGCACTCAATCGTGATGGAAACGAGCTCCAATGAGGGGGAAAGGAAATGGGAGATCTCCTGGGCTTCATAGGGTCGATAGGGAGGTATAATCACCGAAAAATTCAATATAATTAATATGATATTAAAAATTTAAAAAAACAATTTAAAACTGGAGAATGGGATTTCGGGTTGGACCAATTCTCAAATAAAAACCCACATCGCCCATGATTATGGATTTATAAATTCTCCAAATTAAAATTTGGTGTTGATATATTAGGGGAGAACATTTAGGAGTTGTATTGAGTGAAAAATATTTAAAAAAATGAAAAAATTATAAAATAAACAATATTTATTTTTAAATCTGTAATTGGGGTCACAGTTTGGCACATTTCATGAAAACTCACAAATTCATCATAAAACATCTGGAAACCCCCAAAACAAAGCATGAATGGATAATAAATTAAATAATAACATTAAAATAAATTATATATGTGATATTCATTTTTTGATTATCATCCTTATAGGTTATGTGGTTTGAAGCCTTAGCAACATCAACAATGGAGGTGCATGTTCTATGTGTCTCTAGGAATTCAATGGCCATGTATTAGGTTTATGTGTATATGGGATTTTGAGCAATGTTAGGTTACACATCAACCGAAATAAAAAGTTGTAAATAAATAAATAATAATAGTTGTTTAGCTTTCCATAATGAATAGTTAACCTTAATGATCCTTCATGTCTGGACCAAATTGATATCAATATTTTATATAATGGATCACTAAATTTATCAGATCATCTTATAATTATTCCTAGAATAAACATGAAGTAGCTTTTAACTTCAAATAGAGAATATGTCAACACATTGGTAATATTTTCATAATGAATACATTATTTCTTTCAAAAACAATATCTTTCCTAATTCCTTAAAGAAAACTATAGATTATTGAATAGATTCCATAAGTCAGAAAATGTCTTAAACACCATAAAATATAAAATAAACCACTTTATAAAAAATTAAATAACCATTTCAAAGGACATTAATACTATCCAATTTAATTTATCTATATAAATAATCTCATTAACCAAATTAAAAATCATTTTTTCAATATCAATAACATATTAAGGATTATTTACCACTAATATTTTTCCCCATAAATTATGAACTTGTCCTTAAATCAATTTTATATTCCCTCACTACCACTGAACACATTATTGAAATTTAATAATAATAAACTTCTAAAGAACAATCATTATATATTACACAATTCCTAAATCATAATTCTTAAATTTCAGTATAAAAACACTTCAAACATTCCACTTATTTATTAAAACAACAACTAGGTGTCATGATCATATTCATTGATACCTCTTTCCCTAAATATGAAATAATAATCAAACACAATTTAATTATTATTCTTAGGTTTGATATAAAATTATTGTTTGAATTTCCCATGCCTTTGAAATTTCATTCATGGTCACTTCATCACTAGTAGTATAAAATTACTCAAACAACCATGAGGATTTACTTCATGTTCGTTCCTATATGAAATTGATTTTCATAATGCCCATATTTTCAACATTAAAAACATTAAAAAGTTGATGATACCATAGGGAGAAAATTATTCTAATCCATTAAATTAAACAAACATATCATTTTTACAGTATAATAATATGATTTGTTTCATTATTTTACACATTCGAAACAATTTTCTATTCCTTTGGGACATTAACTTGTGTACTTATTAAAAAATACTTGAAAGATAGGAAACTGAATATTCTTTCATCTATGGTTCCCACCCCCCACTTTCATAGAAAACTTTATCCTTATAATATTTGTTAAGTTAGAGAATTTGTTATGCTGCATATTTTTAATCACATGTCATTGATAAATGAATAGGTATAATCATAATATGGTTCAATATAGTTATGACCTTGTTTTGTTTCTCATCAAACCATTTTCTATCACATTCAATGATAAATCACTTCCTACTGGTTCTATTCATTTAATAAAACCAAAAATCATTATGTCAAAAAAACATATTCATAGTGGGAAACCACAAAATCATAAAAAACATATTTAGTATTTCTAAATAACAAAACCTTATTCATAATCAATGAAACCATACGCTTATCCTTTGAAATGTGTTTTTATTATTCAAATACATCTTGATGGTTGATAAAGTGTTATTGAATCTCTATAACGTATCCCCCAAGTGTTTCAAAACATGTGTGTAATAAGGCCCATTTTCATTACCTGGTGATGATTTAGTCCTTCTCATTTAACCCTTTTTAAAGTTACCACCTGTAGGTACCTCTCTCAAAGAGCCACATCAACTTGTATTATACAAACAATGATGCAATTGCATAAAACCACTAGCTATGTCATTTTACCAAAATTCCAGGACATTTTCCTATAATTTGAATCATCTTTAGAATTATCCTTAGACATGTAAATATACATATGTCAATAAATACTGAAATCTGTCTTAAAATTTTCTATCATCCATTCTTTCAAAGGATAACTAATATGATCCAATGATGACGACTATAACAACACTATATTTTCATAAATAGATATTACATATTTTGAAATGAAAATTCATTACATACACAACTACAGGATTGATAATTATTATGGTATAAAGAATTTGGAAATACGAAAATATAAAAAACTTATCATAGGAGTTCTGCATCATCCACATCTTAGATCATAAAAAAAATATTATCCTTCTTTGTTAAATCACCCATAACACCTATCAGAATAACCTGGGGAAAAGAAACATAAGAATGGATGATCTCTGATTTTGATTAAGGGTATACAAGGGAAATATTTAATCATAACGTGATAATAAGGTTGTAAAAATATGATCAAAACAAATGAAAACTATACCCTACATATCAAATATCCAAATCACTAGTCATGGCATAAATATTAATAGTTTACCAGACAAGATTCATAATGAATTAAAATAACATGAACCATTAGAGAATAACATTGAAATAAGTCATATAATTTTTGAATACACTTAAGAATATAAATTTATTTCCCTAGTAGTCAAGGAACATTTTCAAGAAATCATAGTGGAATGGGTTAACTCTCCAAACCATTATAGTAGTCCAGGTTCACTCTCTAGACTATCATAGTAGAAAAAGTTCCTTACTAAACATTTTTTACTACCTATTCTATTTCTATTTATCTAATGAGATGTCAATATTTTCCCAGGTAATTATATTTTAGTATAGGTCCCATATATCATATAATATAAACCATAAAAACATATTGCACAAGATCATAAAACATTCATCATATCAGAACCCTTCAGATGAAATGGATTTAATAAGCATTTCATCATTTCATAACCAAAGGAAAAAAGGAATAGGGTTCATAAAAATTTCAACATGACATCATAACATAAACCATGTAAAAAATGGAACTTGTTTAATAAAAAATTAATCATTTCAACAAAACATGGCCCATGGAAAAAATAATTGTCCTCATAAACTTCTTTTCCTAATACACACGATCTATTCATAAATATAATTTGAGTGACATCCTTGGTTAATATCCCCAGTAAAGAATTTGTTACATAAAATGATGATATCTTATATAGAAAATGATTTTGAAAAACCAAAAATATAATATCATGACAAAAATATACTTTCTATATTAAAAAAACAATTTAAAAAAATAAACTATTCACAAAATCCTTTTTTAAATAACCTTTGAAACATATAAAGAAATATTTAAAAATAAATTCAAAATTTTCTTCAGGAAAAACGCATTTCCAATTTAATAATATTGTTTAAGAGATAATTTTTTTTAAATCAATTCCATTTAAAATTGCCGTGGAAAATTATAGTTGATTATTAGAAATCAATAAAAACATTTGTTGAGAAAATAACCATTCCACTTTGAAAAATAAAATCTAAATAAATAGTAATTTAAAAAATCCATCAAAAAAATTGAAGAAAAATTAACAATTGTTAAATATGTATATAATAAATCATTATTTGAATTTTTTATCATTTTTTAAAACATTACTGGAAAACATAGATATTTATGAAAAAGGGATTTGGACTGAAAAAAATAAAGACAATTCTTACTAAAAAGATGTTTTTTATCTATAATTTTTTATAAGATTAAACACAAAGGTATACATGTATTATATAGAAATAAAAAATTATAATACAATATTTAGTTTCATTAGAATTATTTCATAATATTTTATCATAAAAAAAATATTCGCACTCAATCTAAATAAACAAAGAGATTGTAACAAAAAACATTTACCACTTTGGTATCTTTTGAATCGTAATAACTATTAAAGAATACAGTAAAATTAAGAAATAAATATAATTTAGATAATTTTATTCATGATATAAAATTTTAAATGTGTATTATAGAAATTTAATAATATAATATTGGTGCATAACCTGTTTAATTCCCCAAGAAAGAATATTGGGAAAAATATACCTTACATTTTTTTGTATCTTTTGAAACATAAACCCTATAAAATATAATTACAATAATAGATATGTATATAATCATAATTTTAAAAAAAATAATCATAAAATAAATTCATATATAGTATATACATCACATTAAAGTAACAAATGGTGCATATGGCACGTGTCCCACAAAAAATAATAATGAGACTGAAATCCCTTACGTTAAGTCTCAACCCCCATAATAAATTTTAAAAATAGAAATAAAATAAATAAAATTCTATTTTTAATATATTAAATAATCATAATTACATATATCATACAATATTTTATTGACTTATGACCTTCTATACATTTTTATTAACAATTCATTGTTAAATTCACATTTTGGGTAATAACTGCTTTATTTTTCTTGTATGTTTTAATTTTTTATTTTATTATTTTATTAGGATAATGGTTACATAATCTCAATAATTTTTACCATTATATAAATATCATATATATTCATTATATGTGAATTTATATTAATCTATAAAAGTTTGCGATAGAAAATGAAACACAATGTTCATAGAGACAATACGGCATATGTACGGATGAAAAATATTTCTATTTTCTCGATGAATGAAATGATACGATGGTAAACTATAGTTCACCTTTAACGAGTCATTATAATTTCATATATATCACATATGTTAATTATATTTCTCCTTATTACCTTCCATTCAATTTTTTTTGTGAAAACTGGAACACATTTCTTTAGGAGGTGGTAGTCCACTGTACACATGAACGACGTTATCATGTCCCACTTGAACTAAAATGTAAGAAGTTAATTTTAATAACATAATAAAAAAGGTATAATTATTTTAAAAATATAATAATATTTATTTATTATACCATTATTACCATACAAAAATATAAAAATGAAAAACTAATTACATCGATTCCAAAGGTGGTGGTCCTCTAAACACCTGAGTGATGTTATTAATTTCCAAAAGTTTAGAAGGTATTGAGGTGTATGTGGTATTATAATTACATCGGTATAATAATATCATAAATAACATTTATAAACATTAAATCCATATTTATATCCATCCATCAGTGTAACATCCCAGATCTGGGTGCCTCAAAAAGGTGCCCTGAACACGGTTGGTCACATGAACCCAAGCACATTTCCCAAAATGACAGAAGCTACAAACTAGCAGCGAGGTCCAAGGTGTGATATCGGAGAAACTATTACCTCATTTTAAGAGTATACATAGTTTAATCTAAATAGTAAACAAAATCGAAATCAATAATACCAAACGGAAATAAATAGTGAAAGAATGAAATTAAATCCAATAGAATCAACAATATATATATATATATGATTTATGACATATGTATCTAAGAAAACAAAAAAAACAATGATGGAAAGAAATACTGAAACCAAATTTAAAAAAGAAACTTGTAAACTCCAGCGTTAATCACAACCCTCATCTTGGTCTCATGCTATCCAACTCCAATAACAATCTAGTACATGATTAAGAAGTGTGCTTTACCTTTTCTGTACATGTAATCATATAATCTGTTTTGGTCTAAAAGCATGACGCAAAAAGGGTATGAGATGAATCATAGTTTTCAACCACAAAAATTTTTGTTCCTAACTAATAGTGAATAAATATATATTGTAGATAATAGGGAAGAATAATGAAATAAACTAAGAAGTACTCAAATTTAACAATCCATCAATTTCAATTACATTCATCTAACATTTATTTTTAATACATTGAATCATGTAACCCTAGGATCTAGCATAATCTATGTATCCCCGAGGTAATGTAAAAAAAATATACATCTCATAAGATCATCAAAACAATCATGTAAGATAGAATCCAGTCTTATGCATTGGATTGGAAAACTTATCACAATCATTCTATTATCTACAAATGACCCTCTAGGACTCTCTCTCGATCTTACCCATTTATTCACTCAGAGCATTAGTTAATTATAAAAAACCTCCTAGGAAATATCTCACGGTCTAAACCATTGGGTCAAGCATTAATTTAGTCAAATATAAATGACCAACTAGGTAGCTCACATAGTCAATATCCCTAGGACAATCATTCTAGTAATACAAACATAAATGACCCTTTTGGAATCTATAATAGTTTAACCCCACTTGGCCAAGAATTAATTAAATTAAATATAATTTACCACCAGGTAAGCTCTCATGGTCTAACCATTTCTATCCAACATTCACAGTGCATATCACAATCATTTCTATAATCAACAAATCTATCCGAACAAAGCATGGCATAGAAAACAAGTAAAGCCTAGCAGACATCCTAGACCAATCGACAATAAACAATCAATTAAGGTAAAACACACCCTTGGGGTGTCCCTTAGGCAAGGTATATAACCTTGTGAGCAAGAAACAACCCATTTTCAATTAATCGAACCATATAATATAATAAATAGGGTTAAATTCCATATCACGCAATACCAGAAATTGTGTGTATGAGGAACCTTTATCATATGTAATCCAAATACGAACAACGAAAGGCAAAAACCACCTACCTCAATGTAATATGATCGATATACTTTAATTTTGCACCTGGAATCATCCAAGATCATTATATATCTACAAAACGGTGAAAAACATCCAAACTTTTATAACTAAAAGGAGAGGATAAATCAAGAATAAAGGCACTAGGGGTTTTGATAACTCCCTAGTGGGATTCCAATGCAGCTGATGGTATCTTAATAGGATTTCAAATAGAAAATCGGGTGGGGTTTAGAGTTTTTCAGTTGTTCCAGAGTGGTATTGTATGAACCAAAACCAGAAGAACATATTTCTGAACATGATACACATCCCTGCTCTAATATATCAAATAAAAAGAAAACTAAATGGTGTGTCCTTTAAAACTACATGTCTCATAGTATCTATGACTGGACCCTAACATAAGTGGTATTCTAGGTCAACACATGGCCATTGAAATTTCCATTACACAACTAGTATATGGTTATACACATCAACCAGGTACAAGGAGTGTACATGGAAGTATACGTGGTGTACATAGAAAATCCCCATTTCATCCTTTTTCATCCAAACCACACAAAATCTAGATCTATACCTAAATTGAGGGTTTTATTCTTACCAACATCCCCCTTAAAGCAATTCAACTAAAGATTTCCCTTCAAAGTGTAGTGAAGAAGAATATATGATTAACTCCCGCCACTAAGATCGCACATCGGCATCCCTCTACAAATTCTATCCATGTAATCGCCTGTGCTGCCAAAGCTCCCATACTAAAAGAATATACCATCCATGAAGAACCTTATTACAACAATCTACAATCTGAATTTCTTTCCCCTTGATATATTCTTCCTCCTCATTATCTACCTCCTTGAGTTGAAAAAACATGAGATAAAAATGAAAAAATAACACCATAGTTGAGAAACATGAATGAAGTTAGGCGTAGCCCAGTACCTCTGAGATTACGACAACTGATAGGAATCCAGCTTGACTCTCTCATAAATTTAAAACTTCCACATATATCTTGGTGAATTATTCCCCTATCACTTAATCCCTCTATGTACTAACCTC
Source organism: Viscum album (assembly GCA_963277665.1). Lineage (NCBI taxonomy): Eukaryota > Viridiplantae > Streptophyta > Magnoliopsida > Santalales > Viscaceae > Viscum > Viscum album. Next base: position 279,357,252 of record OY728120.1, on the reverse strand, counting down.
GGTGTGACATGTAGGAAAACATTATCTCTGACATCGAACACCCAAGGTCATCTATGCCAATCAGCATATGTTTTATGAATAGTCTATCCAGCTGCCATCCTCTTTCGAATAACTCCACATATGCAGTGGAATCTTGGACAAGATGAGGTCCCATCATAGATGCCTCTCCTGCATCCAATAAAAATAGGGGTGATCGGCATGGCATAAGTAAAAATCCTTATAAGGTTCTATCTGAATCATTTCCTGAAAACAATTATTGTAGAAGAACTCCACCATGGATATTTATCTCTCCCAAGAACCCTCAAAATCTAGGGTGCATTATTTAAGCATGTTCTCAAAAACCTGAATCATGTTCTTGGACTGGCCATCTCTTTGGGGATGGTAAGTTGTACCCAAATTTACATGTAACCCAATGACCTCTATAGTCCCTTCCAGATAGGAAAAGTGAACTGGTAGTCCCTATCAAAATTGAAATAGTTTATAACCCCATCCGAACAAACTATCTCTTATATGTACAACATTCCATTCTCATTAGCACTTTACTTTTCCTTGATCAGTTGGAAATGTGAAACCTTCACGAGTTTGTCAAAAAAACCCTTAAAACATCATTTCCATGAGGTGACCTTCGTAAACCCGTCATGTAAACCATCACGACATAATTCCACATTCACTCAGGAATGTGTAACTTCTTTTATCACCCTACCAATCACTGATTCCCTGCCTTCACCTATGGATAGGTGGAACATCTCATAACAAAATCAACTACATCCCTCTTCAAGTCTTGCCACCAATACTACTAACTATATAGATCTCAATACATCGTTGTGACACCAAGATAAACTGCCCATACGAAGGAATTAAAATTTGACAATAATTCTTCACATAAGTCTACACACACCAATAGGTACCAATGAAAACATAAATCCCCATTCTTGCCTATGTTCCCCAGAAGTATGGTCCTCACATAACACATTGCCTCATTAACTAGGCCTTCAGAATCTGATAGCTACCTCATTCACACTCAATATAGTAGACTTGAGGTGACATATATATAAGAATGAAATGTCTACCCCTATTTTTATTGAATCTAAAAATTCATTTTATAGAATAGGTCCATAAGCTTCCACTCACCACTGGCATCCTAAAATTCTTATATTTGAGCTCTCATACTCAATGAATCAATCGCTACATTACTGTTTCCAAGCTTGTATTCTAGCACAATGTTAAAGGACTGAAGGTACCAAACTCAACATCACCATCTCAAATCCATATCACTTTGAGTAACGATATAATTACGGATTTTGTTGTCAGTGTATACCACAAAATGCTCTCCCAAAATATAATACCTCCAACAATGCAGGGCTTGTACAATTGCAGCCATGTTGAGATCATGTGTTGGTAAATTCCTCTCATGTGGCCTCGACTTCCAAGACCCATATGCAACAACTCCTTCCACCTCCATAATAGCTGCTCCTAACCCGATACCTAATGCATTGTAGTAAAAAATGTAATTGTTTTCTGGATCTGACAAAATGAGTATCGGTGCCGAAGTCAACCTCCCTTTTAGATCCTGAAATGTTGAATCACATGAATCAATCCACAAGTACTTCACACACTACTTAGGTAGGCCCATCAGTGGCGCTGATAAGTGTGAAACGTTTGGAATAATGCATATGTCGTAACCATCCATACCCAAAAAACATTTTACCTCAAATTAGTTCATTGGTTGTACTTAGAAAACTACTGATCTGACATAATTTTGGTAAATTGATACTCTTGACTCTAAGATAACATGACCCAAGAAATGAATCTGGTCTATCCAAAAGTGTCACTTTAAGAGCTTATCATATAACTGATGCTCTCTTAGTGTACTCAATACGATATCAATATGGGTGGCATGTTCATGTCGGGTGTGAGAGTACACCAAGATATCCTTCAAGAAGGCTACAACAATAGAATTAAAAAATCGAGGTAACACTCAGTTCTTCAGTTCCATGAAATCTTCCAGCATGTTCATGAAACCGAATAGAATAACCAAATACTCCTATAAACCATGTGTAAGGGCTAGACAATGAATCATAAAGGAGTTTTCCAAAAATACTCGGTTACATCAAATGGTTACACTGAAATGGTGGATCTGTTCATGTGTGCACACTGAAACAGTGGCACCGCATACAGTGTTCCACAAAACTAGTGTCACCGTAATAATGGAACCATTATGGTGGCACCATGATAGGGGCACCATGACGGTCGCACCGAGACGGTGGCAATGATACGGTCGCACTATCACAGTCGCACACCGAAATAGTGGCACCGCATATGTTGCATTCTTACACTGGAACTGTGACCATGGAACTGCTTAAGGTGTCTCACCATACAGTGTCCCACCCTTTGTTTAATTATCTAGTGCCGCTACCGCGACATATCGTTTGACATAAAAGTGTTTTAGTACCCCTTTAAAAGTAATTAAAACCCCATAAATGATATCCAAAATTCCCCCAGAGCCGGGCAACCCTTGGCTTAGAAAAACCTACAGCCTTTTCCTCAGTGTCACACCCATTTCTGGTAATTTATAGTTCCACCACTATTTCACATTTTCCTCAATTTAAAAGAAAACCCATTGACTCACAACCATTATATCCACCTCTCCTATCAGAATTATGAATTAATAATTAATTCCATCATGTGTAACCATCCACCCGGATGGAGAAACCATGATCCGCCTTTAAAGCTGTTCAAGATTTTATATCCCGTAACTCCAGGATCTCACCTTTTTTCACATGAGGATTCTTTCAGCTTCCTGGATGGTCTCTTTCCTTTCCTTTTTTATTTGTATTCCCCCTTCTTGAGGATATTAGTGCACCTGTGATGGAGCCTTTCCTGCTCACTCATGGAATCCTCGGAGTTCCTCCATTGAAATTCGTGCATCCCCAGTTCTTGGCAGGTGGAGAAACACCCCGATCGTTGATAATTCAGGTAGGGTTTTCCTTCACCTTTATTTATTGTGTATCATGCGGTTTTTTATGATGTTTTTCCTTTGGGGATGGATGAAAACAAAACCTTAACAAAGATAAAAATGTTCTTCAAAGTATTATGGGGTGTGTTTGATGATGTTTTTTTAATCTTTTATAAATTATTATGTGTTGTGAATTGTATGGGCTTACTTCCACAGAAAATAATGGACATTTGTTGTCCTTTCTTGAGCACTAATAAACCTATGTTTTCGAGTTATTTTTTTGAAGAAGAAATGGTTGTAACATTGAATATTGTTAATCATATAAACATGGTTGATTAAATGAATGTATAGTGAACAAGAATACTCATTTTATCGCATAGTTTACCTAATCAGAATGACAAAACTAAGGGAATGGTGTGTTTGAATATGAAAACTCCCTTACTCTGTCTTGGTGAAAAGTGTGGTTGTTCTGGTTGATGCTTATGGGGTGACATGGATGGGGATGGGATCCCCTATTTTGGGGCAGTTGTTGGTTTGAGGATCATCGGCCATGGTGGGGATTGTGTTGGGGCTTGATTTCTTTCCAGTAATTTGGGGGATTTCACAGACCCTTTTGTTGTTGTGAATTTTCCAGAGAACTGGGTGTGGATGCTTAATTTTTTGCTTGGATTTTTTTCCTTCCTTGGCTTGTGGTTATGCAAGCTAGTTTCCCAGTAGTGAGGAATTATTTAAATGGAACCACTTGAATTCAATAATAAGAATGAGTTCAATCTGGAATTGTTTTCCGGGAATGATTTGCATCTTGGTTATAGTTGTGTTACTTTTTATGAATGAATTGTAACTAGGGTGTCTCTGTATGGGCTAGTTTTGGAACCCCTAGGTTTGGATGAGTGCCTGTTTACCTATATGTATAATTTAGTTCTTATTTTTCTTATCTGTGCCCCACCCAAGGTGATCACTTCGTGATGAACACCCCAATTGTTTAGGGGATGGGGTTTTTCCCAACACACTAATGAGTGGCTGGTAATTAGCTCATTTTCATCTCACTTTCACAAGTATCCCAAGACACTTTGAGTAGGCTATGCTGATATGTGGTCCATTATATCCCACGATTCATCAGACATGGTATTTCGTAGTGGTTGTAACATTTGTGTGTGGTTAGGTTGTTTTCACATGTTTCTTCGGGATGAGGTTTCATTGTCTTTGGGAGTGGTATTAGTTGTTTGGGATTAGGTTTCTTTGGTCCTGGCAGTAGTTGTTTGGGCCCATTTGTCTTTGGTTATGGAAGTAATAGTTTTGTCCTAGTGTCTTCAGGTGTGGTTACGTGTGGTTGTGGTGGCCCAGGTGTTTACAGGCATAGATGTGGTTGTGGTGTCCTCAAAGGTTGTTGTTGGGGAGGCAGTGGGACTATGGTTAGAATGGTGGGGGTGTTCTGACACATAGGATGTATTTAATAACCAGTGGGAATGTGGTGCGGGGTACCCAATCATTGATGTCTTTTTACTATTACTTTACCTGACATGCGTTATTTGGGGAGAGTACCTTGGTGGGGTTTGGGTGGAGTGTTTACTAGCTAGGTGCTTTGGATATATCTTTTTCTCAAGAAGAATTAGAATGCATTCCAACTTATTCATGAGAGATTTTGGTTTCTCCCTACTAGGTATACCTATACACTCACCCTACATATATGAATCTACATTCAAGTATCCATGAGGACTTTGAGGAACATGTATGACCATATTAGCTCGGATGTCGAGATCGTTGATGTTTCTTTTCTTTTCTTTTGGTACGTCCCTTTAGAGTTTTTTTAATTTTTGTAGCACTTGTTATTATAACATGCATATGGAAATGGATTATTTTGGCTTTACTTTTATATCCAGTTTTGGTGTTGTTTGGGATTTACTATCTTATCTCCCAATCCTACTAAATAAAAAGGTTAATTCCTCCCAAATTGCATGTGATTATATACACTAGGTTCTAGTACACTCTTTGGGGGCAATTGAAGGCTGGTCTTGGGGGTCATTATCTCCCCTTCAACTTGAGGAAGGAAGGGTTTGGCAATCTGTTGTCTCTTCCCTCATTTGGTGAAGGTGGGTCATGACAGAATGGTATTAGAGGAAATGGTTGAGAGATAAGATGGAGTTTCGAGTTTGGAACATTAAGGATTTCATGGGATGGTAGGGAAACCGTGTTAGGAAACTTGGTGCATGAAATAGGCTAAGGAAGACCGGCTAGGAAACGGTATTTTAGGGCCCCCCATGATCTGATGTAAGGACTCTAGACCTACCGAACGACCAACTGAGGCTACACTGATTACAGAGTAGAGACCCTAGGAATGGTACATGCATCATAATGACATGTCTTATTATGTGTATTGGATATTTGGTGACTAAATAAAGAAAAATTATAAGTAAAACAGAAAATCAATCTTTTACACTACTCATGCTTAGGCATTCCTTGTTGACTTTGTAGATATAGCACCTGGATGGTGACCATGGCTAGTACGGGAAATCTGGGACCAGAAGGCTGGTTTGGATGATTAGAAGAGGGATGATCGAGAGGAGGAGGAGGACCACTGATAGAGGACGCTTTGTTCCTTTCAGCGGTAGACCCTCGGGAAGTATGAGGGAAGCGTCTCAGACCTGGAGACAGAGAGCTAGCTCGAGGAGCTAGTGACAACTTTCTGCTTCATCTGGCCCCTGAGATAGTGCTGAGATTCTCTTTATGTAAGACAAATGTGGGGAGAGGTGCTTCTCTGGTGGATGCTCTATCTTGTGGGAGAATAGGGAGCCTGATGTTTTGTGGACGGACTTCAAGAGGGTGTTCAGGGAAGAATTCTTCTATTCCACGATGAAGGTGGAGAAGAGGCAAGATCTACTCTCCCTTCATTAGGGGATAATTTTAGTGAGGGAGGTGGGGATCATGTTTAGGGATCTCATTATATTTTCTCTAGACCTATTTAAGGATGAGGAGTATCAGGAGAGATGTTTAGAGGAGGCAATATGACCTTCTATTTAGTATGATGTTACTCCCTTCACTCTACTAACGTACATAGAGATTCAGAATAAGGAGGAAGTGGTGTAGAGGATGAACATAATAGGAGGTGTGCCACAAGAGGGGATCTAGTTGGGATCATCAAAGGGGAAGGTCATTAGTAGCAATCCTCAGCATCTGGACCTTCCCAGTTTCGGCTAGTAGGGAGCATGCCCCAGTAGTTCAAGATCTGATCTCTTAGTCCTCCCCCCATCCTTGAGAGCCTTAAACTGATATGCTTCATCTGTGGTTGTCATGGTAACCTTAGGAATCAATTCCCGGACTGAGTGCAGTGTGGTGGTGGTGTGCAGATTCAGTTCACCCCAAAGCAGCAGCAGTTTCCAGCCAGTCCCTTTTAACAATAACAGTAGGGACAGCGAGCTCCCACTCCTCCGTTAGTTGAAATTGCATAAGGATTCCGACCGATAGTTTCTCCTCAAGGACCTCGAGCTTGGTGTTGTTGGGGAGGTAGTCGATAGCCGAGGAGAAGAGGAGCTGGGTGTGGGCAGTTTCACGTTGTAGAGGCAGCAGTTCCAATATGTTCAGTGGTTGTTCGAGGTACGATCATATTGTGTAGCACTCTTGCCTACACCTTCTTTGATTCTAGAGCGTCACAAATCTTTTTTCACCCATTCTATCCCATTATTTTGGTATAGATGAATAGAGATGTCACGTGACTCTATTTTTGAGCATGCTAATCAAATGCAAGACTAGATTGTCTCATGTTTTCTAGGGATGTAGAATGATGTTGGGACCACATCTGTCTAATGGGGACCTTATTTTACTGTAGATTCAGCAATATGATGTCATTCTAGGCATTGACTTTCTATTCTCTGTGTGTTCCATTATCGACCGCTTACGAAGAAGGGTCATGTATTCTTATGTTGGTGGCCATCGTGTAGCTTTTTTCTTTGAGCGGGGTTGCTAGGATGGCACCTAACGAGTGGAGCCCCTCCTTTCCTTCTTATCTAAGCTATCAGTGGAGTCAGTATATATAGATATGGTAGAAGTCATGGGGATCATCAACGAGTTCATGGAAGTGTTCCCCGTTGAGGTGGTGACTCTACACCCTCAACGTGATGTTGGGTTTGGGATAGACTTGCAACCCGGTGCCCATCTGATTTTTATGGCTCCCTATCGGATGGAACATTCTCAGTTGTAGGAGTTATGAATTCAGATTGACGAACTGATAACGAAAGGTTTTGTTCGACCAAATGTGTCACTATGGGATTCTCTAGTCTGGTTCACAAATAAAGCAGATGGTGGCCTAAAGATGTGTATAGACTATCGGTGGATGAACCCGGTGAAATTCAAGAACTGTTAACCCATCCTGAGGATCAAGGACATTTTTGATCAGTTGAAGGGGGTAGGATGGTTCTCCAAGATTGATCTGCGGTTAGGATATCATACTTTGAGTGTGAAAGGGGGTGACATCTCGAATACTGCATTTAGGTGATGATATGGGCACTTGAGTTCATGGTCATGTCCTTCAGCATTATAAATGCTACAGCCACATTCATGGGACTCATGGACTCCATCATCAGGTAATATCTGGACCGGGTCGTAGTCATGTTTATTGACAACATTTTAATCTACTCAAGATCAGAGGAGGGTCACTACGAGCATTTGAGAATGTTTTTAGTGGTCCTCCTAAAACACAATCTATACAAGAATTTGTCCAAGTGCACGTTTTGGACCCCGAGATGTGTATTTCATTGGACACGTGGTTTTCAAGAATATAATACATATGGAAATGTTGAATGTTGAAGTTGTTGTTTCTTGGGAAGAACCCAGGAATTTGGTAGAGGATCACAGATTCCTGGGTCTAGCTAGTTACTATCAGATATTCGTTCCCAACATCTCTCGAGATGTATCACCTTTGGAAGCCCTCACCAAGAAAGACCGTGATTTTATATAGAGTTTTCAATACTAGGAATCCTTCCGTTTTGTGAAGGGGAAGCTAGTTTTTACCCACAATACTAAGGTTTCCAAAGGAATGGGTGGTGTTTTAAATATTCTATGATCTTCATGCCAAGGATTGGGGTGTACGCTGATGCAACAGTAGGGGTAATCCCTTATGGGTCTGGGCAGTTAGGTCCCCATAAGCATAACTATTCCACCAATGATTTGGAGCATGTAGGGGTGGTATATGAACTAATGTTGTGGCTGAATTACATCATCATAGAGTTCTTAGTGGTTTTCAAAAATCACAAAATCTTGAGGTATATCTTCTCCCAGCGGGACTTGAACTTGCGACAATGTAGGTGGATGGAGTTTCTTGAGGACTACGACTTCCAAATTTTCTAGACCTTAGGAACGGGGAATGTGGTGGTTGATGTCTTGATCAGTAAGTTGCAGAAGGATGTGGCTCGAGAATCGGAAGATTCTTGGAAGGCCATGGAGGAGTTGTCTTCCCTACACTTAGATGAATGGGTGGAGCAAGTCATAGAATTTATATTCCATATGGTAGAGTAGTCCTCTATTTTGTGGAAGGTGGAGGAGTCTCAATGGGGGGGACATAGAGGGTGAAGTGATGTGTGATCGTGTTAGCCAGGGCGAAGATCCAAGAGGATGGTTGGAATATGGGAAGAATCAAATGTTGTTTCATGGAAAGTTGTTCGTCCCTATGGGAATTCATGAGAGTGGTTTTGGTGACTTCCACAACTCACCCCTGGAAGTGAACCTAGGAGTTTTAAAGATGTACCGAGGCTTGAGGGTTCAGTTTTGGGGCCTCGGGGTGAAGTAGGCAGTGGCGGAGTTTTTGGAAAAGTGCATCGTGTTTCATCAGGTGAAGTCTAAACACTGCATCCCCAGATGTTTGTTACAAAATTTAGATTTCCCCTGGTAGATGTGGGATGAAATCTAGAATAATTTATTCGTGGGACTACCTAGAGATCAAGGGTGATGCGATGAAATATGGATAGTAGTAGACTGGATGACGAAGTCAGCTCACTTCCTCTCTATCAAGGAGTTGAGTGTGGTTCATGCCTTAGCGCAGAGGTATGTGGATGAGGTGGTGTGATTGCATGGACTTACGATGTCCATAGTCTCTAATTGGTCTAAATAGTTTACCTCACGGGTATGGAAAGGATTGAAAAATGATTTTGGAACCGAGCTACGCCTCAGTACAACATTCCACCCCCAGATAGATGGGAAAATAAAGTGCACTATTCGAACAATGGAGAATATTCTACGAGAATGTGTTTTGGACTTTGGGGGATTGTGGGTATGAAAAGTTCCACTGGTAGAGTTTTCCTAGAATTATAGTTCTCACTCTACAATTGGGATGGATCTATTCAAAGCCTTATAAGGGATGCTATGTCGCTCACCTGTGTGATGGTTAGAGGTTAGGGAAGGAAGTGTTCTTGGCCCGGTGGAAGTGCAGATCACGATAAAGAATGTTAATCTTATACAAGAGAGGATGAAGGTGGCTCTGGACTGGAAGAAGTTCAATGCTGATCATAAGAGGAGACCATTGGAGTTTGAGGGTGGTGACCACATGTTCTTGAAGGTCTCCCCTCTGAAGGGACAACGGAGGTTCGATAAGGGAGTAAGATTTCTCCCAAGTTCATCGGACCCTTTGAGGTGTTGTGGTGGGTTGGAAAAGTTGATCATCAACTGGTGATACCACCGCCACTACTGAGGGGGCACAACGTCTTCCATGTGTCTCAGCTCCATCGATATCTACACGATGATCTTCAAGTCATCAACAGGAGGAAGATGGATATCAGTGATGACACGATGTTTGTAGAGAATCCAGTGTGGATCGAAGATTGTGATAATAAGGTGCTTCTTGGAAAAACCATCCCCTTGGTTCATTTATTATAGAGGCATCGTGGACTCAAGGAGAGTACCTGGGAATAGAAGGCACATATGCGCACCTAATACCCATAGTTGTTTTGAGATTTTTTATGTTTTATTTTATCCTTTTTTTCTGATGTAGTGTTTAACCTTGTTAACTATGAAGATGACATTTTTCCTTGTTATCTGGATTTTTATGAGGATTCCTGAGTGTGGGGACGGGAGGAATGGATCCATAATCAAGACACATTAAAGCAGATTCAATTAATCCTATATGGGTGAGTCAGTGCCACCCAATGGGGATTGTATCTTGACAAGGAGGAAGGTACTCCCAAAAAAATATGACTGGATGATATAAAATTTACAAGATTCTGTTGTTACTTTATGGAGAGGTGTTCCAATATGTTGAGGAGGTTTACTATTGAGGGGTATCATTCGAGGTGTTTTTTCAGACCCCACTCTTTTCTTCGGATCTAGTTTCGATTCTTGAGTGCGAGAATAGTTTTAGAGGAATCCAATTTAATGGCTCGGATAATGACCCATAATGTATTTTTCCAAATAAACTCAGTTCCATAAATTGTTTCCACAAAAATGGTGGCTCCGATCATAGAGGCATTGTAACGGTGGCACCTGTCATGGTCACACACCGAAACAGTTGCACCGATTATATTGTTCCATTGAACCAGTGTCACCATGACTGTGGCACCATGACAGTGGCACCATAACAGTCACATCATCACGAAAGAACACCGAAACGATGGCACCGCTTACGTGGCACTATGATAGTGGAACCATGACCATGGAATCGCTTACAGTGTCTCACCAAACAGCGTCCCACCCTCTATTTCATTCTCCAATTTTTCTCCCACAACGTATATTTTGATGTAAAAGTGTTTTAATTCCCCTTTCAAAGGAATTAAAATCCCATAAATTATATCTAAATTCCCCAAAGATTCGAGTGACCCTTGACTTTCCAAAACATGTGGCTTCTTCTATGGTGTCACACCCTTTTCTGGTACCTTCTAGTTCCACCCCTGTTATGTGTTTTTTACTGTTTAATGGAAATCCTTTAACTCACAGCCATTATTGACACCTCTCCAAAGAGAATTATTGAATAAAAATTAATTCCATCATGTGTAACTATCCATTCATGGGGTGAATCCATGATTCTCCTATAAATCAGTTCAATATTTCATTTCCCATAAATCCAGGATATCATTGTTTATCGCATGGGGGTTCTTTCTTCTTCTTGGCTGGTCACCTTCCTTTCCTCGGTTTGTTTGGGGTCCCCCTTTTTTAGGCTAGTGGTGTGGCTATTCTAGAGCCTTTCTTACTTGTTATTGGAGACCTCATAGTTCCTCCCCTGTACTATTTTATCAATTCTTATATGTTGTGAATTGTGTTGGCTTTTGTACACTAATAATCATGGATGTTGGTGGTGGGTTCCTACACACTAATGAACCTCTGATTTCTGGATAATTATGTGATGATTAAATTCTTGTAACATGTAAATTGGTTAATCACATTAACATTGTTGATTAAATGAATGTACAGTGAACAAGAATCTTTATGTGATCACCCTAGTTAACTAAACTGATATACTGATCTGAATGAATGGTTTCTGTGAATGGGAAAAATTCCCTTGCTCTGTCTTGTTGACATTTCTGGATGTTCTTCTTGACCCTTGTGGGGTGAGATGGATGGGGATGTGATCTTTTTTTGTTGTGAAATTGTTGTATTTTGAATCTGAGTCTATGCAGGGCTGTATTTTGGGGCTTGGTTTAGTTCTAGTAATTCTAGGTATTTCACGGATCCCTTTTGTTGTTTTGACATTACAAGACAATTGGGTGTGAATTAATAATTTTCTTCATTGTTATTTTTCATTACATTTCCTATGGCTATTACTTTTAGTTTCCCGGTAGTGAAGAATTATTAAATGGAACCACTTGAATGCGATAACATGAATGGGTTTAATGGTGAATTGATTTCTGGGAATGATTTGCATCTTGGTTATGGCTGCTGTACTTTTTATGATTGATTATTAATGAGGGTTTTTTTTGTATGGGCTAGTTTTGGAACCCCTAGGTAGGGATGAGTGATTGTTTACCTATACATATAATTTAGTTATTCTATTTCATATTCATTCCCCACACAAGTTGAGAACTTCATGCCGAGCACCCCCATTTCCGGGGGGGAGGATGTTTTTTCCGACATTCCTATGAGTGGGTGGTTATTATCAACTTTTATGCACCCTTTCTCGAGTAGCACAAGACTCATTGGGTTGGTTGTGACAGGCTGAGGTCCATTATAGCCCAAGATTATTTAGGGAGAGGATGTTGTAGTGGTTGGCCTAGGTGTGTGCGGGTAGGTTGTTTTCCCATGTTTCTTCGGGATGAGGCCTAAGTGTCGTCGAGTGTGGCAGTAGTTTTTTGGGCCCCTTTGTCTTTGGGCATGTTAGTATTTTTTTGGGACCAAGTGTCTTTAGGCGTGGTAGTAGTTTTTCTGGACCATGTGTCTATGGGCGTGGTTACGTGTAGTTATGGTGGATGAGGTGTATGTGGGTGTGGTTACGTGTGGTTGTGGTGGCCAAGGTGTCTGTGGGCATCGATTTGGTTGTGTTGGGATAAAAGGTTTTTGTTGGGGTGGTAGTGGGACTGTGGTGAGAATGGAGGGGGGGTCTGATGCATAGGATGTCTTCAATAACCAGTGGAAAATTGGATCAGGGTACCCAAACATTGATTTGATATTTCTATTACTTTACATGACTTGCATTATTTGGAGAGTATGCCTCGGTGAGGTTTGGGTGGATCGTTTTCTTTCTTGGTGCATTGGTTATCTCCATTTCTCACAGGGCATTAGAATGCATCCCCACTTGTGGATGAGAGATTTTGGTTTTTCCCTACAGGTTATACTTCTATACTCACCCAACGTATATAAAACTTATTTTAGGTTTCTAGGATGACTTTGAGGACCACGCTAGACCATATTATCCCAGATGTCGGGACCATTTACGATGATTTGATTTTCTTTTGGTACTTCCCTTTAGTGTTTTAGGTATTTTTGTTGCACCTATTATTGGAACATGCATATTGGAATAGATTGTTTTGGTTGTACTTTTACATACAGTTTTGGTATTGTTTGAGATTTACTATCTTATCAATAGATCCATCTAAATAAAAATTGCAATTCCTTCCATATTACGTGTGATTCTATACCCTTCGTTCATGTTTTCACTTTGGGCCTATTGAATGCGGGTCTTGGGGGTCATTATCTCTCCTTCCACTTGAGGAAGGAAGGGTTTGGCAATATGCGGTCTCATACCTCATCTTGGTGAAGGTATTTTGTAACACCATGCATGCTCCGAAATGCGGTAAGAGGTATATTTGATGGTATAATGTGAAATAAATGATAACCAAATCTCATGTCGATCTTCGAGAGCACTAGAGATCCTCAGAACTGATCAAAGATATCAAAAATCGTCATTAAGGGATACCAATTATTTACTATCAACTAGTTCTGCTTCTGATAATCCACACAAAGTTAGGGGGTACCATCCTCCCACTCCATAAAAAGAATAGACGAACCCCAAGGAGAAGTATTGGGTCAGATAAAACCCTTTTCCTACAGCTCCTCTAACTTCTTCTTGAGCTCCTATAACTCTAGTGTATCCATTATTTAAGGAGGAATAGACACCGATACCACACTTGGCAGAAGCTCAAAAAATAAATACACCTCTTGTTATGCTGGTAAACCTAAAAATGTCAACTGGAAAGACATCTTTGAAATGATACACCACTAGAGGAAACTCCATTTGTGAAGTCCCTTTGTCACATAGATATAAACTAGAAATCTGGGATGTAATTTCTCCAAACACATGATGCCTGAGTCCATCTCCCCTCACCTTGTCATCCTATTCGACCTTATGTAGAAATGGTTCTTCTTCTGGTGATGTGAAACTCACCCTGTGATGATATTAGTCCATAAAGGCCTGTAAGGTGGCTAATCGGTCCATTATGAGAATGACATCAAATCCTTGCATATATAGGACATAGACGTCCCATAATAAGTGACACCCACCATCCTCAGGTGGGCACTCCTTCCACTGATGTTCATTAGTCGTCATAATCCCCAACGGAGTGTCTAACATCATTACATCATTAGAAGTAGTGATATAGAGCTGAAGCCTCTCTACAATGGAAATAGATGTAATTGTATGGGAATCCCCTGTATCAAAAAGGGAATAATCTAAAACTAAGGAGACAAAAATCATACCTCTATCTATAGAGTTTTTGGGATCCAGCTCTTGTTTGCTCTATTCCATTGAAAAATTCCAGCCTATATTGTGGCCCTCTGACCCTGGTTGGATACCCTGAGCTGATCCACCATACTATCAATGAAAACTTGTTATCCACCATCTATGGGCATGGCCACATCATTGTCAAGAAGGGCATGACAAACACTATTTCTCAAACTCATGAGAAATTTGTGGCCCCACTCCAATATGTGGAGTCTTAACGGATCCCCTCTTACTCAGTTATAGTGATAACATTCTTCAAAAACACTAAAGATGACCCATATTGCTGAAATATTCTCACTCCATAAGGTATCTTGGGCACTTCAATCTCATGTTCCCACTCTATTAGCACTAGTATCACACCACTCTGAAACCTAAAGAATCATTCCATGAAATATAACTACAACACTTATTAATTTTAATATAAGTAGTACAAACCTTGGATGCCAATCCACCCTGGTTCACAGCTCCAAACTCTCTCATATTGCATTTAGTAATCTGTTCATAATTTAATATTATATTCAATGATGTCAACCTAAAAATATGCTACTATAGTTAGATTTTATAATTGAGGCCATCCTCAAATCACCTAGCCAGTCATAACTCATGACCCCCCAAATAGGTATGATGTCTTGAAGCTTTGTAAATCTATAAGAATATCCATCTCTAGAAGAATACCCATCTATAAATGAATGAAATCTTGGGCTTAGTTGTCTCTCAACGACTCTGGGTAGACTTTATCATAGAAGGTCCCCGAAATATCTTCACAAGACATATCATGAGGATGACATGCCAATGAGATAACAACCAACCATCACATAGTGGAATCAAGTAACATGTAATTCACGAGCTTCACCCTCCTCTTAGGAGGTGTCTCTAGATTCTTGATGACTGAAATCATGGCCTTAAACCATGACTACACTACATGTGGGCCTCCGTCCCCTGAAAATGGGGGAGGATGCTTCAACGGGAACACCTATTTCAAGATGGGAATTATGGGAGGATCTGCTAGTAGTTCCAAATCTTCCATTTCTAATGTATGATAAATTCCTTCTACCTGGCTTAAAACCAAAGGAATTCTTGGTGGAATGAATCTTCAGGGTCTAGCACACACCTCAGAATGAGATGAAAATAACTACAACTCATAAGTGATATTACGGAATAAGTGAAGGAAATCATTCATGTTTTCCAAAATAGGGTTACACGACGTGTAGAGACACTACAAGACGTGTTCCCTTATGATTTATCAAGGGTGTGTACCCCTACCAACCCGGTAGTGTAACACCCCATACACATGACTTGTTCCTTATGAGACATGGTGTGTGCTTAAATATCCCATCCCACCTAGGTATATCTACCTAACTAGAACTAAATGTTCCTACTCATGTAACACTACATGGAATGTTCACCTTAGACACGACATGTAATAAAAAATACTATCCATCCATGTCATTAGTCACACATCCAGATACACGATCGACAACAGCATGACATGTACTCCCAGTACATGGCATGTTCTACAAAAAATATACCAACCCCATTTATCTGCTCACACAATTAGTCACATTGTCAAAAATTACATAGCATGTAGATAAGATACATGATTTTTACTTATGAATTTCATTTCTTCCACAATAGAGGAACACATTTCATGTGTTCATTACATTACATGCCATGTTTTCTAGGTTTTCCTAACAATAATCCCAAGAAAATTCTCCAGAACGCCAAAAATCATAAAATTTGGCCAATTCCGACTATATTTTGATATGTTATATCCCATACTCCAAACAAATCAATGTTTGGAATCCTTATTCATATCATATCTTAAGCGAATTCAATTAAAGTTCAAACATAATCTACCAAATTCCAATACAAGTGGGCCCATAACACCTCAGGGGCCAAAGCATGGGATCAATCCAAATGAAAAATAAAATATGCTAATACCCCATCAATTTGTAGGTATTTTTTCCACAAAAAATATCAAAACATCATGCCTATCTAGCACAACATCTATCACAATAGCATTCAATCTCTAATGCACCATAAATTGCATGATAATAACACATGCAATGTGATCTCTAGAAAGATCATATATAATACAAAATAAGGAATACCCTTATCTCGTCGGGTTGCAATAGAATTATAACTTCAATGATATAAATCATAAAGAAATAAAACAAATGAATCACCCAATGGTGAAATCAAATCAACTGCAACAATTGAAAAAATATAAAATAGAAATAATCAAGGTAACTTTTAGTCTCTCGGTACAAGGGTCAGCTACTCCCAAGAACATATTATTACCAACTACCCATTCCTTCCTATCCTAGTATGGTGACTCCAAATAGTAATTTAAAGAAGAAATGAATCTCCTCTGATACAAATTTCTAACATCTCGGATCTGGGTGCCACCCAATGATGCCCCGAACCCCATTTTTCACATGACCTCAAGAAGATTTCCCCAAATGTCAGTGACAGCCTACTATCAGTGAGGGCCAAGGTGTGATATTTGGGAAACTATTCCCTCATTAGAAGAGTAAATATAGAAAAGTGTATGTAGTAAAAAATAGTTGATGTAATAATACTAAACAAAAACAAATATTATGAGACTGAAAGTAAATCCAACAGAAGCCACAATATATTATGATTCATGTAATATGTATCTATGAAAATTTCATAATAAGTCATAATGATGGAATTTTATACAGAAACCAATGTAAAAATAAGTAAGTAAACTACATGCCCATCTCATGCATCAGCTTGGTCCCATGCTCTCCAGATCCAACATCAATCAAGTACATTATGAAGATGGGTGCTTTCCCTTATCTATACCTACAATCATATAATCTATTTGGGTCTAAAAGCAAGACCCAAACTGGGTGTGAGAAAAAATCCTAATAGGAAACCACCATATGATTTGTGCCTAACTATAATTCCCTGACCCCAGTTACCCAGAGTCGGTGAATTATTACATAACATTTTCATGATCACGAGGGATTAAATCCCAAACGACCAATCAGTTTAGTATCCTCGGATCTATTATATAAATTCATGTGTGTTACATTACATCATGTAATAAAAATAACAACAACATTTTTTCCCTATTTACCACAGTTATATCCTTATCCTATCCGTGTATCTCAACCATAAAATATTTCTTCACAACCTTGGAAAAATAAAAAATAGAAAGGGGTGAGCTCGGATGCTCTATAAGGATAAAAATATAGCATAAACTTTCATAAATAAGCATAAACAATTATGGAAATCTATAAGAATAAAACACAAGCCTTTTGAACATAATATTCTTTATAATATGGATAATATAAATCAAATAATATCATTTAATTATTTACATGGAAATTCTACTAGTCAAATAGTCACATGAACCATCATTATTATTTTCAAAACAAGGGAATGTATGATGCTGGACATTCTGAAACATCTTCTCAAGGCCTCGACCAATACGTCTAAAAATGATTTAGGCCTCGGAAAGAAGTATATATCAAATTTTGGAAGGCCTTAGCCAATTCCACATAGAATTGTCTCATGACTCCTACCAATGCACCGAGGAGCTATAGCAGGCTCCACCCATCACAAACTATGTCCAACAAATTCTTCATATGAAAACGTTGAAACATAACATGAACATTCATGTTAAAACTAGAATAAGAAATGTCAATTTTTTATCACTAAACCATGAATGGTATAAAAATATCAAATCCACATTAAAAAATATCACAAAACCTTATATTCAACATTTAATATTTGTATGATAATAAATCAACTTCAAACAAGTGTAAAATTTATCAAAGGATGTTGACATAGATGAAATTAAAACTATTTGAGAGAAATATCTCTTTATATTTTGAAATCATTTAAGAGTCATGTAATTATAAAAGAAAACATTTATTTTTAAAATATTATTATATGATTTTAAGGGAAGCTTTTATGTTGTTATAATGGTGGAAAATAGGTGCACCTGGTGTATAAGTTAAAAAAAACATTATTACCTTAATTTTGTCAAAAATGTCATAAAGTACCTTGTTCGGAAAAGGATGGAAAGATTCCTTTCAGAAAATATAAGGTTAAATATGTGTATAAATTAAATTAACCCATATTATAGTAAATAGAAAAAATGTTTTGAAATAAATATTTAGGAATACACAGATGTTGATGATAATGAGGTCCCAGTAGATACTTCTGTAAAAACAATCTCAGATAATAAAGAGATTGTGAAATTGACCCTTACCTTGTACTTTTACTTAATTTATGGTATATTAACACCCTTTATAATTGTTAAAACGTTTTTATTAAATTATAAAATAACTATATGGAAATATATGATATCATATATGATCCTTTAATATTGTTTTGTTAATAATATTTTAGTAGTATCATCATTTTGGGTGTTAACTGATTCGTTTTCCTTTATATGATTGGTTACATAATCCATGTTTCTTTTGGAATGGATGAATTTTATTCATATAAAGAATTATATTATCATCATAAAAATAATTTTTAGTCATCGAATGAAAATTATTCTTTAATGGTTATGATGGGGAAATGAATCTCATCACGTACGTGGAGTTAGTAATCCGTACGTACGAACGAGTGAAAATATCATTATATTGATGGTTAAATAGTGTGTGATTGGTTGGTATATCATATATAAAGAATCATTATCATGTCATATTTATTATTTACTTTAGTTATACTCATTATTACACCCATCAAAATAATGTAGCGTTTGAATAACCAACAAAACCACGACGTGGAGACAGTAAGCCGTTCGTACGCACCTATGGTGACTTTGTCATTTATAGGATGGGTAAAATAATGAATATGGTTGTAACATATTTATAATAACATCACAGTATTTATAAGGTATTGAATTTATTATTTTTGTATGTAAACAACAAATAAAGAGGAAGTGGAAGAAGAAAATAACTTGAAAGAGGGTGGTGAAATTATTAACTCTACTTTGGGTGATTCATTATTATATGATCAAAAGTGCTACATAGGATTTATTTATGATCACATTAAGATCTCTAAGATTACTTGAGGTAATTTGGGAGGATATTTGGGCAGGTTTAGGCCGAGAAAAAGGTTTTGGAGGTGTAAAATTAAGAGAAGGGCAGGTACCCTTTTATAAGAGAGGTGTGGGTCACTTTAGGAAAAGCTTGAAATATTTTTTTTATAATAAAACCATTATCAGTTTATTAAGGCTCAAAAATGGTTTACTTTGAGTATAAAGTGGAAATGGGTGGAAAAAATCTCAACTAATAGGTTTTAGATAGATTTAGGTCATCATATTAACCTTTTCTTTTATATTTAACTTTTAGTCAAATAATTTTACATTTTCAATGTCTCTTAGTATTTTTATATTATATGGTTAATAAACTTACTATAAACTACCAAGATAACAAAAAGTGATTAATTATTAATATATATAACCTTATTTATTTCCTTAGGCTGATCCTTATCTTTTTATGAATATTATATCAATTAAAAATATAGTATTTGTTTTAAAAACTCCATTATGTCAATTTTGACACTATTTAGTATTTGATTTTTTTAAAGCCATTAAAACATTATCACTTCGAATAAAATTTCTTTAACCCACCCTAACATGTAATATTAACCTATAAAATTAGTGTAATTCATCATAAGTCTGAATTTAAATTTATTTGGATATTTATAATATCAATTAGTTTAATATTTAATTAATAAGGTAATTACTGCATCATCATTATGTCCTAAATAAATAATATTATTTAATTTCTGAAAATAATAAATAAAATACCATTATGTAGGAAATATGTTTATATTTCTAAGGAATATTTATAGTCAAATTTATATTGTGTGTAACCCAATATTTAAAATGGTTTAGTTAATAAACATTGAATTTTACCCTTTTAACTCTTCTTTAAATGAAATAATAATACATGTCCTAATCTAATCTAAGTGAGACCAAGGGGGTCATATATTATTCCTAAGGCTGTTCTTGGTCGAATTATACTTATCCAGTAGAATTATAAAATGTGTTATGGTAATTATGATATCATTTTTACCCTTAATTACCATATTTACTTTTAAATGTGATAAATAAAAGTCAATTGTTACTATTCACCAAACATTACATTCAACTTATTGAACAAAATTTTACTTACTGATATTAACCGTGTCTCAATGATTATTGAAATTAAACTCCATATGTAGTAAAATTACGTTTTATGCAAATTTTCAAATCCTCCTAGGAGGTGGGTAAAAGATGGTAATAAGTTCAATAAAATGTTTATATATCTAATCATAATATAAATTGACTCCAATGAATTAAATTGAACATATATATGTATTATGTATCTATTTTTACATAAAATAAATTTAAATAAAATAAATAATTATTTAAATAAAATGTCAGTTTTAACCAATAACGTAGGTTTTTCACTATTCATAAAAAATTGAAAGGTTTCAGAAAAATAACAAAAAATCAACTTAAGATAATTTCGATATTTAGAATTCAAAAATAAAGTCTATTTGGAAATATAGAATTTAAAAATTTACTAAAGTGGGTATTACTATTCATAACAGCTAGTTTGATTGGTCAAGGTGTGTTAGAATCTCGATGTTGTGTATAATGCAAGCTATTACATTATTAAAAGGGAAACATAACCAAGAAACTTGGGGTATTACATTCTTCCCTCCTTCAAATAATTTCATCCTAGAAATATATAGTATAAGGCCCCAGCCTTAAACATCACATAATCTTAAGATACTTCAAGAATACTCCATGAGTATATTTTTAGGTTTAGAGTTTTAGAGAATTAATTCATAAAACATCCATTACACCCCTCATTTAAACAATGTGGTCACAATAAAATAGAGTATTCATTTTTTTCCCATCAACGGAAACATATTTAAAATAAAACATGGATTGTTTCTTGACACTTCCTTGACACAATCATCATATTATGTACCCTTCCTTTGACCTGTGAAAAACATTTGAAAAACTTGGGATGAGCATAAAAAGCTCAGTACGGGATATAAAAATATGGAAAGGAAACATGAGTACATTTATACATAAGAATCAATGAAATAATACTATACTCATAAAACATAATCACTTTAACATACCTCATCAAATCATGAATAAATCATAGAAATCATAAGACATAAAGGTATCTTGAGGCATTCATAACATTCTTACGTAGGGAGTAACCCTCTAGGTTACGTTTGGAATACCCATCACAGTATATTCCCTAAATCTCTTCAGAGAAACCTCAACGTTTAACCCCTACACATTACCCAATGCATTGGAGAGCTATATCGGGCCCACCCACCATTATTTTATCACGGAACCACCCGTATTCATAACAATGCTCAAGAACTATAACATAATTGTATCACATAAAACATGCATAAAGGAAACATAACATTTCCACATTTCAATCATAAGATATCAATACAACACAATGATATAATAAAAACATTATGAAAACCCTTTTCAATACCAAAAAAAAAAGAAAAGTAAAACATGGTATTTATTTTTCATTTAAAAAAAGGTATGGCTTGTAGAGGAGGTCGAAACTCAAATAATGGTCACGACAGCGGGGAAGTCGTTGTCGCCGCATACATATGAAAAAAACATTCCCTTTTGTCATTTAGTAAAATGATTCGTATAAAAAAGATTCTTTTTGGATAAACGTAATGGTCAAAGGGTTTTATACACCGTATAAAATAAAGTTGTGTATAAAACATAATATGCCTCAATGAAAGGAGATTGAGACGAAGTCCCATACCTCGGGTCCGACTTGACTCGATCATTATTTAACCTTGTGAATAATAAACTTTAGATAATTTCTACTTTCTTAAGAACCTTTTTCGAGTTCATTATTTCTTTTATATCACTTATTACCATGTCATGAAGACTATGTAATTATTTAAGTTAATAACGGTCGTTTTAACGATCATTGTTACTTGAGTCA
Organism: Viscum album; assembly: GCA_963277665.1. Lineage (NCBI taxonomy): Eukaryota > Viridiplantae > Streptophyta > Magnoliopsida > Santalales > Viscaceae > Viscum > Viscum album. Next base: position 279,335,183 of record OY728120.1, on the reverse strand, counting down.
AAAAAATAAACTCTTTATAGTTACACTCTTTTCCTATGTCCATTATATCCAGAGATATAATCATGATGTAGATATCATATATATCATATATATCCAGTATATACATGCATTTATAATATTACATAACGTTTAGAGGTAAGAAATGAAATGCACCATTCATGGAGACGGTAAGCTGTACGTACGCATGAACACTACTTTCATTTATATTTCATATTTTATGGAATGGAATCATAATGATAAAAAGTTATATTATTATTAAAGTATAATATCATATATAAAATCATTAATTACATCCTTTATACGTCCCACATATGGCATTAACGAATCAAATCACTTTGAGGGGGCGGTAGTCCGCACTTCCTAAAATGACGATATCGCGTTTACCCATAATGGAAACCATAAAGGTATGCCATAAATGAAAAATACAGAATCTTAAGTAAACCATAAACATATTATCTATCATATATAAATTATGTGACTTCTTAATGGCCACCTTTGAAGGTGTTATATGAGTGTTGAACAATCATCGTTTCGTGAGGTAGAAATTCGCCATCCACAGAAACAGTATGTTCCTTAACCATTAGATGTAGGTGTGTGTAAGTGGAGATCTAATACTTATTATAACAAAATCCTAGTATATTTAAGATACTGGTTTTGTTACAAAATAAATGAATAAAAAGAGTTTAGAGGGTTGGAGAAGAAAAATAAAACATAAGAACACAAGAGAAGACAGTACCTTTAAATCAGGTAACTCTTTTTGATTTGAGATCAAAGGCTTACATGGGAAGACTTATGCCCAATATGAGGCTTCAAGGAGTAAGGGAGGGATTTGGAGAGACAAAATGAGTAGGGTTTGGCCGAGCCAAAGGCTTGAGAAGTGTGGGTAAGGAGGTAGAGGTGGGGGCCTTTTATAAGAGGAGATGAGGGGCACTATTGGAAAGGTATAAAAGGTTACTTTATTTTCAAATGAGTTTCGGATTTTAAAGGACCCGCATTGATGTATTTAGAGGATAAGGTGGTAAGGGTTATAAATATACTCATCCAATATGTCTTTGACAAGTGTAAGTTATAGTTTTAACATTATCTTTTCATTTTATTTAAATCCTTTATTAATGAGGTAATCGCTGCATCATCATGATGTTATAAATAATTTAATTTATTTAATGTCTAAAAATTATAAAAAAACTATAATGATGTAGGAAACTGTTTTAGCTTTCCAATGAATATTTATAGTAATAAATATGACTTGTATAACAACATTTAAAAATTGTTTTAGAAAAACAACTCATGTTTGTGACATTTTTATTTTAACTTTAAATAAAAAGAATTAATGTCTTTATCATACCCATGTGGCTCCATGGGGTCCCAAAAATCGACCCATGGGTTTTCTTGGTCGGCCATGACATATCCAATAATGGTAGGACATTTTTCTAGGTCATTTAATATTATTAAAACATTATTCTTTCCTTAAATTACACTAATTACCACTAATCGCGATTAAAAACACAAAAGTTACTTTTCACCAAAAAACTATTTTAGTCCCATTGAACCAAATTTTACTTCATAATGACAACCATGTATTTATGATTTTTGAAATTCAAAACACAGAGGTGGTAAAATTTCATTTAAACGAAAAATCAGTTTTTTAAGTGCCACTTAGTGGTTTCACTATTCATCAAAAATTGATGTTTTTCAGAAAAATACCAAAACGTCACCCTAAGCTGTATAGGATATTCCAAATTCAAAAAATGATATCTATTTTACAAAATTCAAAACATATAAGTTACATTATTAAATTTAATAATTAATTCCCACTGTCAGAGAAAATAGAGTGTTTTTATGAAACAATAAGTATCAAAAGATTGACACTAGTATAAGTCTAATTTCAAGGTGGAATTAATTCCAACGACCACTATTGGATTAAATGGTAAAAATATATTCTAATTTCACTTTAAAACCAATTCAAAAGATAATCCAAACATATAATTAAATTAGATGAAAAAGCTGTTTTGATGTAAAATGCAGTATTTTTCACTATTCATTAAAAATGAATATTGTCAGAAAAATACCAAAAAATTATCCATTGTAAATTTAAATGTCCCAATCATAATGAATAAGTTTATTTTGAAAAATATATCTTATAAAATTGTCAAAAGAAAGATTTTAATAATGGTTTCCATCAAAAGGCAGTAAAACAATCTTTTAAAAATATTAATGTATTCCATGCTTAAGATTGGATTTATTCTAATTTTAAGCTTCTGAAACACAATCTAATTCATTTATAGACATAGATAAAAATATTTATTATTCATTAATTACATGGGATTTTACATCCTTCCCCATTTTAGAAAATTGCGTCCCCGCAATTTATTTACTTATTGAATAAGTGGCGGTATTTAGCCCTCATTGCATTTTCAGATTCCCTTGTTGCCTCTTTAATCATGTGTTTTTTCCACAAAACCATTACCTGATGAATCACCTTATTCCATAACACTTTCTCCCTGTGGTCAAAAATTTGTACCGGTAGTTCCTCATAAGATAGGTTCTCTTCCAGCTGAACTACCACTGGACTCAAAACATGAGATGGATCTGGCATGTACTTCTTTAACATTGAAACATGAAAAACATTATCTACCTGATATAAACATGGAGGTAAATCCATTCGGTATGAAACTGATCCAAATCTCTCCAGAATTTCATATGGTCCAATGAACCTTGGACTCAGCTTTCCTTTCTTACCAAATTGCATTACACTTTTTCACAGTGAAACTTTGCGAAAAACACGATCACCTACCTCGAAAGATAGATCCTTCCTCCGGTTATCCGCATAACTCTTCTACCTGCTCTGAGTTGTTCTCATGTTTTTCTGTATCAGCTGAATGTTTTCTGCCAACTATTCTACCAATTCTGGTCCCATCAGCTTCCTTTCACCCACTTCATCCCAGAAAGCTGGAGTTCGACACTGCTTCCCATATAACGCCTTAAATGGTGCCATCTATATACTGGAATGAAAACTGTTATTATATAAAAACTCAACCAAAGATAGATGTTGGTCCCAACTTCCTTGATAATCCATCGAACAATAAAGTAGCATATCTTCCAATGTCTGAATTGTTCGTTCTAATTGGCCATCTGATTGAGTATCAAAAGCTGTACTAAAATTTAATTCAGTACCCAACGACTTCTGAAGGCCTTTCCAAAAGATATAAGTGAACATAGGATCACGATCAGATACAATGGAGAGAGTAACTCCACGTAACCTGACTATCTCTTTAAGATAAAAATGGGAAAGTTGATCTAGGGAAAACGTATCCTGTATAGCAAAGAAATTATCAGATTTAGTCAAGCGATCAACAATAACCCAGATTGCATTATTACCTCGAGGTGTCCTCGGAAATTCCACAACGAAGTCCAGGGATATATTTTCACATTTCCATTCTGGTACTGGTAAAGGCTGAAGCATCCCTTTCGGTAATAGTCGCTCTGCTTTAACCTGTTGACAAGTCAAACACTTCACTATAAAATCAGAAATATCTATTTTCATTCCATCCCACCAGTAATACTCCTGTAGATCTCTGTACATATTAGTACTGCCAGGATGAACTGAAAACGGGGAACTATGAGCCTCACATAACAACTCATTTTTTAACTATGAATCACTGGGCACACACAATCTCTTCCCAAACTTCAAAACACCATCATTATCAATGTTGAATTGAGGCAACTTACCCTTCTAAACCAGCTCTACCTTTTTCTGCAACTCACTATCTTCCCTCTGTGCTTGCTTAATTTTTTCTGATAGCGATGATCTCACTGATACCTGAAACAAAACTGAAGAACTTCCTGCACCAACAACTTCTATTCCAACGTTCATCAAATCAAAAACCAAAGGATCTCGTTCCAAACATATCATGGTTAATGAAGCATTACGTTTTTGACTCAAAGCATCATCCACTTTATTTGATTTTCCTGGATGGAAATGAATTGTATAATCATAATATTTGATTAATTCTGGAAATCTCCTATGTCTCAAGTTCAATTATTTCTGAGTGAATATATACTTTAAACTTTTGTGATCGGTATATATTTCACACTTTACTCCATTCAAATGATGCCCTCAAATTTTTAAAGTGAAAAAATAGCAGCTAATTCCAAATCATGTGTAGGATAATTTACCTCATGAGTTTTCAACTGACGTGAAGCACAAGGAATTAACTGATCATTCTCCATTAGGACTCAACCAAGTCCTTTAAATGAAGAATCACTGTAGATAAAAAACTCCCCATTCCTGGAAGGTAGTGCCAAAACTGGAGCATTCACCAATCTTCTTTTCAATTCCTGAAAACAATCATCACATTCTTTTGTCCAGATAAACATAACACCCTTCCGAGTTAGCTTAGTCATTGGACTAGATAACCGTGACAAATATCTAACAAACCTTCGGTAATAGCCTTCCAAACCAAGGAAGCTATGAATATCAGTTACATTTGTGGGTCTTGGCCATTCTTCAACAACCATTGTTTTTGCAGGATCAACAGTTATCCCATCTTTAGAAACAATGTGACCAAGGAAAGGAATTTTTTGCAACCAAAACTAACACTTCCTCAATTTCCCATACAATTTATTTTCTTTTAAGGGTTTCAAAATAACCCTTAAATGTCTTTCATGATCCTATTTACTTTAAGAAAACACCAAAATATCATCAATGAAAAAAACCACAAACTTATCCATGAACTCATGGAAAATTATATTCTTTAATTCCATGAATACAACAGGTGCATTAGTTAGCCCAAAAGGCATTAATACAAATTCATAATGGCCATATCTTGTACGAAACGTGGTATTCTGAATATCTTCTTCCGTTACCTTCAACTGATGGTACCCCTATCTCAAGTCAATCTTTGAAAAATACTGAGCTCCCTAGAGCTGATCAAACAAATCAACGATATGAGGCAAAGGATATTTGCTCTTAACAGTGATGTTATTCAAGGCTCTATAATCATTTAAAAGCCTCATAGAACCATTTTTCTTTTTAACGATTAAAACAGGATCACCCCCATGGTTATGTGCTAGGTCGAATGAAACATTTATCTAATAAATCTTGAAATTGCTCCTTCAACCCTAAACGTTCAATTTGAGCCATTCGATAAGGGGGTTTTGAAATTGTCTTAGCATCAGGAACTAAGTCAACAGTAAACTCAACTTCCTGATCTGGTATTATTCCAGGCAACTCATCAGGAAAGACATCAGGATACTCATTTACCACTAGAACATCATTAATCTGAACAGTTCCCTTGTTTTCAACGATGTGTGCAAGGTAACATTCATTTCCATCTTTTACAAGTTTCTCATCCTCTTGATATGTTATCAACAGTAAGGGTTCATTCTTGTACACAAACTGAAAGTATTTCTGAAAAAAAAACTTCTTTAGATCTACAGTCAATGTTATCATGGTAAACAGAGATCCAATCCATACCCAGGATAACATCAAACTCTACTAGATGTAAACTAATAAGGTTCGCAAGTAGGTTCCTTCACCGGATAAGGATAGAAAGATTCTTATAAATTCTTTTTTCCTCAACATTTCCCCCATGTGTTTTTACCAAAAGTTCAGGATTCATTTCTTGAGATGGTATTCCCATTTTACTAGAAAGGTTTTCAGAGATGAAAGAATGTGTAGACCCCTAATCAAACAACACACTGGCATAATCTGAAAAAAAAAACAAACAAAGTACCTGATACAACTTCATTTAATGGCCCGACATCTGCTGAAGTAGTTGCAAAGGATTTCACCACCCCTTTCTACATGTAGTCTAACAGATTCCCATCAGTCAAGCTCTTTGTCGGACACTCGTTTGCATAGTGACCCATCTCATTGCACTTAAAACATTTCACTAACTGTAAATCCAATTTGGACTTACCATCACCATGATCTTTTTCAGTGCAATAACGGGCCCTATGTCCCATCTTACTGCATCGATAGCACTTTCCAGAATTCAGAAGACATTCCCTAGTATGCCTTTTACAACATTTATCACAAACTGGAAACTTAGTTTTCTTACCGTCATACCTTTTTGATGAATTCTTTCCTTTCTCCTGCCTCCTCGGTCTCTTCCTCTGCTGGTTGTTATAGAACACTTGATCATCGGCAAACTCCATTTCCACCTTCTCAGCACAACGAACAAGATTTTCATAACATTTAAACTCACGAGAAGCCATTTCCTTTCGATATTTTGGCTTTAATCCAAAGTAAAAATGATTTATTTTACTATCAAGGTCTCGGATAAAATTTGGATCATACCTTGCCATTCGAGTGAACCTCTCTTCATGGGCAGCTACTGAGTCTTCCTCTTGCCTCAATTACAAGAATTGTTTTTCCATCCTAAGATGAACATCCTTAGGAAAATACTTCTCAAGAAACATACCTTTGAATTCATCCCAGTCGAGAGAATCAATCTCATCAGCGTCCCTGATATTTTTAACCATCGACCACCACTGATCTGCTTTACCCTCCAAACGGTAAATAGAAACACTAAACTATTGATTGTCTGAACACCCCATGAAATCGAAAATATTCTCAAGTGCTTTAATCCACCCTTCAGCTAACACAGGGTAAGATGGTCCTCTGAATGATGGGGGATGTTGCCTCATGAAATGTTCCACCACTGACATGTTCCTCTGCGGTTGATCTGGCTGATCTCGTTCATGGATACCACCACCATTTATCTCTTGAGTCAACTGCGCCATTACTGCAACAAACTGTCCAGTTCAAATTCTGACCATCTCGGGATGTTGATTCAAAAGGTTATTTCATTTTGTATGTCTTCCTAGCACTGCTTCCCTATTTTCTCTATGGAAAACCATTCAGAACAAACATGTCTTAGATGAAGCAACATGGTAATCTTCAAATGCTATATCATTTCAATTTGACAATAAAAAAAAATATTTTTGGATAATCATTTAATATAATTCTAACTATTAATGTTATCTAAACCGACCTCTGATACCAACTATAAGTCCCCAGCCTTAAACATCACTTATTCTTGATTTACTTCCAGAATACTCCTTGAGGATCTTTTTAGGTTTATAGTTTTAGAGAATTAGATCATAAAACTTGCATTACATCCCACATTTAAATAAAGTGGTTACAATAAAAGATAGTATTCATTTTTTCCCGTTAACGAAAACATATTTAAAATAAAACATGGATTCATTCTTGACACTTCCTTAACACTATCATCATATCATGTACCCTTCCCTTGACCTGTGAAAAACATTTCAAAAACTTGGGATGAGCATAAAAAGCTCAGTAAGGGATATAAAAATATGGAAAGGAAACATGAGTACATGTATATATAAGAATCAAAGAAATCATACTCTACTCATAAAACATAAGCACATTAACATACCTCATAAAATCATGAATAAATCATAGAAATACTAAGACATAAAGGTAACTTGGGGCATTCATAACATTCTTATATAGGGAGTAACCATCTTGGTTACGTTTGGAATACCCATCACAGTATATTCCCTAAATCTCTTCGGAGAAACCTCAACGTTTAACCCCTTCGCGTTACCCAATGAATTGGAGAGCTATATCGGGCTCACCCTCCCTTATTTTATCATGGAGCCACCTGTTTTCATAACAATGCCCAAGAACCATAACATAATCGTATCACATAAAACATGCATAAAGGAAACATAACATTTCCACATTTCAATCACAATATATCTATACAACACATTGATATAATAAAAACATTATGAAAACCCTTTTTAATACCAAAATAAAAGAAAATTAAAACATGGTATTTATTTTTCATTTAAAAAAAGGTATGGCTTGTAGAGGAAGTTGAAACTCAAATAACGGTCACGACGGTGGAGAAGTCATTGTCCCCGCATACGTACGACAAAAACATTCCCATTTGTCATTTAGTAAAACGCTTCATATAAAAATGATTCCTTTTGGATAAACGTAAAGTTCAAAGGGGATTATACACCATATAAAATAAAGTTGTGTATAAAACATAATACGCCTCAATGAAAGGAGATTGAGATGAAGTCTCATACCTCGGGTCTGACTTGACTCGATCGTTCTTTAACCTCCTGAATAATAAACTTAGTTAATTTCTACTTGCTTAAGATCCTTTTTCAAGTTCATTATTTCTTTTATATCACTTATTACCATGTCATGAACACTATGTAATTATTTATGTTAATAACGGTCGTTTTAACGATCATTGGTACTTGATTCAAAAAAATTAAACTCTTTATAATTACATGTTGTTCATGTATCCATTATATACAGAGTTATATTCATGATGTAGATATCATATATATCATATATATCCAGTATATACATGCATTTATAATATTAAATAACGTTTAGAGGTAAGAAATTAAATGCACCGTTCATGGAGACGGTAAGTCGTACGTACTCATGAATGCTACTTTCATTTCTATTTCGTATTTTATGGAATGGAATCATAATGATATAATGGTATATTATAATTCCAGTATAATATCATATATAAAATCATTAATTACATCCTTTATAGGTCCCACATATGGCATTAACGAATCAAATCATTTTGAGGGGGCGGTAGTCCGCACTTCTTAAAATGAAGATATCGCATTTACCCATAATGGAAATCATAAAGGTATTCCATAAATGAAAAATACATAAGATTAAGTAAAATATAAACATATTATATAGAATATATAAATATAGTGACATCTTAATGGCCACCTTTGAAGATGTTATATGAGTGTTGAACAATCATCATTTCGTGAGGCAGAAATTCTCCATCCACAGAAACAGTATGTTATTTAACCATTAGATGCAGGTGTGTGTATGTGTAGCTCGAATACTTCTTATAACAACATACTAGTATATTTAATATACTGGTGTTGTTACAAAAGATATGAATAATAAGATTTTAGAGGGTTGGAGAAGAAAAATAAAACATAAGAACACAAGAGAAGACACTACCTTTAAATCGGGTAACTCTTTTTGATTTGAGCTCAAAGGCTTCCGTGGGAAGACTTCTGCCCAAAGTGAGGCTTCAAAGAGTAAGAGAGGGATGTGGAGAGACAAAACGAGTAGCGTTTGGCCGAGCCAAAGGCTTTAGAAGTGTGGGTAAGGAGTTAGAGGTGGGGGCCTTTTATAAGAGGAGAGGAGGGGCACTCTTGGAAAGGTATAAAGGGTTACATTATTTTCAAATGCGTTTTGGATTTTAAAGGTCCCACATTGATGTATTTAAGGGATAAGGTGATAAGGGTTCGAAATATACTCATAAAATAGTTCTTTTACAAGTGTATGTTATATTTTTAACATTATATTTTCATTTTTTTTAAATCCATTATTAAAGAGGTAATTGCTGCATCATCATGATGTCATAAATAATTTAATTTATTTAATGTCTAAAAATCATAAAAAAATATCATGATTTAGTAAATCTGTTTTTCTTTCCAATGAATATTTATAGTCAAAAATATTACTTGAATAACCCCATCTTAAAATTGCTTTAGTAAAAAAACTCATGTTTGTGACATTTTTATTTTAACTTTAAATAAAGAGCATTAATATCTTTATCTTACCCATGTGGCTCCATGGGGTCCCGGAAATCGACTCATGGGTTGTATTGGTTTGCCATGACACATCTAATAAGGGTAGGAAATGTGTCGAGGTAATTTCATATTATTAAAACATTATTCTTACCTTAAATTACACTAATTACCTCTAATCGCGATTAAAAACTTAAAAGTTACTATACACCAAAAAATTATTTTATTCCCATTGAACCACATTTTACTTCTTAATGACAACCATGTATGTCGGATTTTTGAAATTCAAAACACAGAGGTGGTAAAATTTCATTGAAACGAAAAATCAGTTTTTGAAGTACCACTTAGTGGATTCACTATTCATCCAAAATTGAAGTTTTTCAGAAAAATACCAAAACATCACCCTAAGCTATATTTGATATTCTGAATTCAAAAATGATTTCTATTTTAAATAATTCAAAACATATAACTTACATTAATTATTTTAATAATTAATTCCCGCTGTCAGAGTAAATAGTGTGTTTTTCTAAAACAATAAGTATCAAAAGATTGACCCTAGTTTAGGTCCAATTTCAAGGTGAAATTAATTCCAACAACCACTACTGGATTAAATGGTAATAATATATTCTAATTTAACTTTAAAACCAATTCATAATATAATCTAACCATATAATTAAATTAAATGAAAAATCATTTTTAATGTAAAATGCATTATTTTTCACTATTCATTAAAAAATAAACATTGTCAGAAAAATACCAAAAAATTATCCATTGTAAATTTCAATGTCCCAATAATAAATAATAAGTTTATTTTGAAAAACTAGCTTATAAAATTGTCAAAAGATATTTTTTAAAAATGGTTTTCCATCAAAAGGCTGTAAAACAATCTTTTAAAAATATTAGTGTATTCCATGCTTAAGATTGGATTTATTCTAATTTTAAGCCTCTAAAACACTATTTAATTCATTAATAGACATATATAAAAATATCTATTATTCATTACTTACTTGTGATGTTACATCTAGAACACTACCGCCCAAAACGATTCGGCCGGTTCTTCATCATAAGTCCCTATGGTTCCCATGTTTCCTCTTACATGTATTAGTTTCTCCATAGAACTTTTACTAGACGAGTCATCCTATTTCTCAACACTTTTTCTATAGTATCATGAATCTTGACATTCTCTTAAAAATAAGACATATCATGTTCCAGTTCCATTTTTTCATAGGTGAGTACATGCGTTGGGTCAAGCATGTATTTTCTCAATAGTGAAACATGGAACACATTGTTAACCTTGGAGAGACATGGAATCATTGCCAAACTATAAGCTACAACACCTATTACTTCAAGATTTTTTAAAGGTCCAATATACCATGGACATATTTTACACTTCTTACAAAATTGTATAACTCCCTTCCATGGAGATACCTTCAAGAAAACATAATCTCCTACATGAAATTACAAATCCTTCCTTCGATTATCAGTATATCACATCTTCCTACATTGAGCTTCTTGGATGTGGGTTTGGATAAACATCAACATTTTTTGTCGTTTGCTCAACAAGTTTTGTTCCTAAGAGTTCTCTTTCACCAACATCATCCAACAAGTTGGTGTGCGACATATCTTTCCATATAACGCTTTATATTTTTCCATCTGGATACTTAAATGTACGCTATTGTTATAGGAAAATTCTACTAGAGGTAAATATTGATGTCACATACCTTGAAGGTCACGTGATAAAGATATCAACATGTCTTCTAAGGTTTGAAGAGTATGTTCTGATTTTCCATCATTTTGAGGGTGGTAGGCAGTGATTCGACGAAGTTCAGTATCCTAGAATTTCTGAAGACTTTTCCCCAACCATGTTGTAAAATGGGGATCACGATCAGAAACAATCAATAGGGGTACTCCAATAAGTCTTAAAACTTCACTAATATAATGTTTTTATAGGCGTTCATGTGGTAAATTTTATATTGTAGTATGAAATGTTTTTGAATTTGTAAGACAATAATAAATGACCCATATTAAATCATTCCTTCTATGAGTCTTTGGTTGCCCCATGAAAAGTTCCGTCATAATATTATCCCATTTCCACTAAGGTATAGAATTAGGGTTCATCAATCCTTAAGGATGTTTCCTTCTAGCTTTCACATGTTGAAAAATCATACATCTTGACACAAAATTAAAAATATCCCCTTTCATGTTGTCCCACCAAAATTGTTCCTTCAAATATCTATACATCATGGTTCTCACATTGTGTATAGGGAAATTGGAGCTATGAGAATCATCCAACAATTGTTTTTTAGATTAAGTATATTTGGAAAATAAATCCTCTTCCCAACCTTCAAAATTCCATCTTTATATAATAAGTCACTCAATCTCCCATCATTTACAACTTTAATCTTCTTTTGAAACTCCTCATCATCAGTGTAAGAACTTTTTATCCTTTCTAGTAAAGATGGTTTGTCAACCATTTGAAAAATTATTGATGTTTCATCATCCATGGATATTCTCATATCCATATTTTCTAGATACTTGAAAATAGTATCCCTTTCAACTCTCATCTAGTTTAAAACTACATGATTCTTTCTTCTCAAAGCATCTGCCACCTTATTTTCATTCCTCGGGTGGTAGTTTATTATGCATTCATAATCCTTGAGTAGTTCAAGCCATAAATTTTCCCACATGTTTAGTTATTTTTGTGAGTAAATATACTTCAAACTCTTGTGATTAGTATAAATCTCACATTTTTCACCATAAAGATAGTGTCTTCATATATTCATAGCCAAGATTATAGCTTCTAACTCATGATCCAGAATGGGATAGTTTTTCAAATCAATTTTTAGCTATTGGGATGCATAGGCAATAACTCTATCATTCTTCATCAGGAAACAACCAAGCCCTTTATTTGAAGAATCACTATAAAAAACAAACCCATCGTTCCCAGATGATAGAGTCAAGATAAGAGCATTGACTAATATTCTCTTCAGTTCTTCAAAAAAATCTTGAAAATATTTTTTCCAAACTAATTTATCCCCTTTATGTGTAAGCATGGTTAATTGGTTAGCCACACGTGAAAAATTCTGGGCGAAACATCGATAATGACCTACTAAACCAATAAAACTATGTACCTCATTTATACTCATCAATGCTGGACATTCCTAGATTTCCTTGGTCATTGAAGGATCAACAGATATTCTATCCGTAAAGAAAATATTTCTAAGAAAATAAATCTCTTGAAGCAAGAATTCACACATGCAAAACATCCCATATAATTCATTTCTTCTAAGAGTCTTTAGAATAATGTGCAATTTATTTTCAGGATCTTCTTAGCTTTTTGAATATACCAAGCTATCATCAATAAATACCACTGCACTGTCATCAATATATTCCTTGAAAATTCTATTCATTAGATCCATGAATACAGAGGGTGAATAAGTCAATCCAAAAGGCACTATTGTACACTCGTAATGTCCATACCTAGTTCGAAATGTTGTTTTCAGAATGTCTTACTTCTTTACACACAACTGATGATATCCAGATCGAAGGTCAATCTGTGAAAAATTTTGATCTCCAAGATGTTGGTCGAATAAATCATCAATGAGAGGTTGGGGATACTTATGTTTTATTGTTATGACATTGATCTCCCAATAGTCAATGAAAAACCTCATAGATCTGTCTTTCTACTTAACAAAGTGGTTTGGGGCTCCCCATGGAGAAACTCTAGGGAGAATAAATCCCTTATTACTCAATTCCTCTAGTTTTTTCTTTAGTTACACTAATTATATAGTGACCATTCTATAAGGGGTCTTCGATATGGGCCTTGAACCATAAATTAAATCAATGCGAAACTCAATTTCTCGTTCGAGAGGATGTCCTGGTAAATCCTCTGGAAACACATCAACATATTCTTGCATTGTAGGTACGTCCTATATTTGAACAATTTTTCCTCACCCATAATAAATTAATTCTCATCCTACCCAATAATTTAATTTAGTAGAGCAACTGGGGTGGATCTAGTTAAGAATCATATGGTGACGTTTCTGCTTTAAAGATAAGGTATTTATTATCATTATCAACAATTGTAACCTCCTTCTAATAAAAATAATTTTTCGCATCATGGTCAGAATGACAATCCAAACTGAGTAATATATCAATCTTAATCATGGGTATGATGATTAGATCAGCAGATAAAAAACGTTTATATTCCTTAATGGGGACTGATTCACAAAACTTTGTTGCAATGATACTTCCCTTAGGAGTTTTGACTGACAACTCCCTTGTTAAATCAAATTAGAATCATTTAATTTTCATAGAAAACCGGGAAGATATGAAACTACATGATGATTCAGAATAAAATAATGAATTGGAAAAAACATGTGGAAACCATTAAATTACCTGTCATGACGTCTTTCAGAGCTTCAACCTAAACATTAGTGATTTCATAAGCTTGGCCTTGATCCCTTGTCCATTTCTGCGTAATGTTTCATTGGCGCTTAGGACATTCATTTGCAGATGTCGCATATCCCTACAATTTTAGCATCGAACATTAGTAGCTTCTTTATTCCCCTTAAAATTATTTGCAAGATAGACTTTCTGTCCACATTTATATCATACTCCTTTTCCATATAGTTATCCACCAGGGTCCTTCCTTCCAGAATTATCACATGGTTGAAATTAAACTATTCCCTTCTTCCTTGTTTCATTATTTTCATTCCTCGAGTGTTCAACAGATCTCTTCTTCTCTTTCTTTGCTTTTATGTCATCAGACATAGAGAATTATTTTTCTGTCTTGATAGCACATGAGACAATATCATCATATGATGAGAGGGATTGTGAGAATAGTTCTTGATGGATAAATTGTTTTATCCCATCAAAGAATCAATCAATAATTCTAATTTTTTATGTATATAATTTGCTCCATTCCATTCTATCCTTGTAATGTTAGCTTTATACTTTACGACATTATCCTCCTCCTTTTTCCTCAGACTCAGAAATTGTCTTTCCATATCCGCTCGATGGTAATGATGAAATTATTTTTCAAATAAAATATATTTAGACTCCCTCCATTTCATGTTCAATACTTATTCGTCTTCCTTTTTGTTTTGGATGAATGACTACCATTGATCTGCATCTCCCATGAGGTGATTGACTCCCATGACAACATTTTCCATTTTTCTACTCCCAAAGTATGAAATACATTCTCAAAATAATTTATCCATTGCTCAGGTACTAATGGATTTGTACTCCCATTGAATGATGGTGGTTGTTAACTCATGAAATGATCTATCCTTGATGCTCTGCGTTGTGGATCAGGGTGCTCTATAAGGGTAAGGTCATTGTTCAAAACCTAACTGAGTTTTACCAATATAGTGATAAGTTGATCAGCACCAGTTGCATCACCAGCTCCACTATAATTTTCTTGAGTAGGAGGGAAATCCCTACATGGATTACATGCATTGATAAAGTTTACATTCCTTCCACTAGGCAGCATTTCAAAACAATGGAAAATAATAAATTAGTTTATGATTCGCAATACATAATTCAGAACTTGTAAAAGACTTAACATAAATTGAAAATTTTATGAGTATAATCCATAATCATAAAAAAAATTCGTTTAGTAGGTATATAATCATAAATCCATCATAATGGTTTGTAAAGATAATGATAATTATCCTAAACATGTACCCCGAGAGTGTTGTAACCAAGAGTGCAGCAAGGCCTGTTGTTTTGCACCAGTTCCCATTCAAGTCTTGATCAAAGAAGTGTTTTTGGGTTTTACCCCAAGGTACATCTGTGCCAGAGATTCCTCTACCTGCTCGTATCCAGACATGGATTCATTTCCTGGAAAACTCATAAAATATCTATAGTACCAAAATTCATGGAAGATATTCTATATTAATCCTCCAATTATATCTTAGGGTAGTGTTCTCTAGTTAGGGTTTTTCTAAATCTAGTTTCCAAGGACTGTACTAAACATCCTTTGATACCAACTGTAATGCCCCAACCCTAGTTACCCAAAGTTGGTGCATTATTACATAACATTGGCATGATCGCAAGGGATCAAATCCTGAATGTATGATCAGTTTAGTAGCTTTGGAAGTAGTAGATAAATTAATATGTCTTACATTGCATAATGAAATAAAAACACCAACCACATTTTTTCCCATTGACTACACTTATATCCTTATCCTATCAATGCTGGTTTACCATAAAATATTTTTACTAATCCTGGGAAAAATAAAACATAGAAAGGGGTGAGATCAGATACTCATTAAGGATAAAAATAAAGCGGAAACTATCAAAAATAAGCATAAACAATTATGACAATGTATAAGACTAAAACATTATCCTTTTAAAGATAAAATTCATCATAATATGGAAAATATAAATAAAGTAATTCTATTTACTTATTCACATGTATTTTTTACTATTCTAATAACCACACCAACCATCATAATTATTTTCATAATGTGGAAATGTATAATGCCGAACATTCTGGAACTTCTTGTCAAGGACTCTTCCAAGACATGTAAAAATGATTGAGGCTTCATCCAAAACCATATATCAAATTGGGAAATTCCTTGGCCAATTTTACATATAATTGTATCATGAGACCTACCGATGCACAGATGATCTATAGAGGGCTCCACCTTTCACATACTAAGTCCAATACATTCCTCATATGAAAAGGTTGAAACATAACATAAACATTTGTATTAAAACTAGAAAACAAGATGTCAATACATTAACTAGAAACCATGAATGGTATAAAAATAACACATAAAAAGTCAAACATATCACAAAACCATAAATACAATATTGAATATTTGTATCATAAAAAATCAACTTCAAACAAGTGCAACATTTATCAATGGATGTTGACATAGATAAAATCAATACTATTTGAGAGAAATATCTCTTTTTATTTTGAAATCATTTAAGAGTCACAATTTTATAAAATAAAACATTCATTTTGAAAATATTTATATAATATTGTAATGGAAGATTCGATGATATTATAATGGTGGAAAATAGCCCCACCCACCAAATATGTTAAAAAAACATTCTTACCTTATTTTTGTCAAAAAGGTCATAAAGTACCATGTTTGGAAAAAAAATGGAAAGAATCCTTTCTAAAAATATAATGTAAAATAAGGGTATAAATAAATTAAACCCATATTCTAGTAAATAGTTAAACTTTTTGAATAACATTTTTAATAAAACACAGTTGTGGATGATAAAGGGGGTCCCAGTAGATAATTACGTAAAAACAACCTCTCATAATAAAATGATTGTGAAATTGACCCTTAACATGTACCTTTCCCCAGTTTATGACATGTAATATTCTATTATATTAGATAAAACATTTTTATTAAATTACACAAGAAGTATGTACATATAGATGATGTCATATATGATCCCCTAATATTTCTTTGTTAATAATATTTCATTAGTATCATTGTTTCAAGTGTTACCTGATTCATTTTACTTTATATGAATGGTTACGTAGGCCATGGTTTTTATGGGTAGGAAGTATTTGATTCATATAATATTGATATTATGTTCATAAAAATTATTTTTAGTCATCAAATGAATATTATTCTTGAATGGTTATAATGGGGAAATGAATCTCATCATGTTTGTGGGGATGATAATCTGTACGTATGCATGAGCAACAATAGAATTAAATTGATAGAGAAATCATATCTAATTGGATTTTATATCATATATAAAGAATCATTAATATGTCATATTTAATATTTACATCTGTTACACTCATTATAATACCCATCCAAATAGTGAAGTGTTTGAATAACTAACAACATGATGAAGTGGAGAGGATAAGCCCTTCATACGCACGTATAGTGACTTTTTCATTTATAGGACAGATAGAACAATGAATATGGTTGTACCATATTTATAATAACACCACAGTATGTATAAGGTACTTGATTTATTATTTTGGTATGGAAACAAAAAAGAAAGAGGAAGTGTAAGATGAAAAGAACTTAAAAGAGGGTGGTGAAATTAGTACCTCAACGTCGGGTGTTACCTTTTAAGTTGATCAAAAGGGCTCCTTAGGTTGGATTTTTTTATCAAAGTAAGGCTTCTAGGTTGATGTGAGGGAATTTGATATGATATTTGGGTAGGGGTTTGATGAGAAAAATTCTTTGGAGGTGTAAAATTAAGATAAGGGGAAATACCCTTTTATATGATTGGTGACGGTCACTTTAGGAAAAGTTTAAAACATTAATTTATAATAAAATTATATTTGGTTTATAATTTCTCCAAAATGATTTATTTCAAATATAAGGTGGGGATGAGTCGAAAACCTCTCAACCAATAGGTTTTAGATAGGTTTATGTCAACATATTGACCTTATCTACTATATTTAACTCTTACTTAAATAGTTTTACATTTACTATGTCTCTTGGTGTTTTTATATTTTATGGTTAATTAACTTACAAAACTTCCATCATAATCCCAAGTGGTTCATTATTAATATATATAACATTATCTAAGTCCATTTTCCAAACCATATCTTTTTTGGAATAATATATCATTTAATAATATAGTATTTGTTTTCAAAACTCCATTTTGTGAATTTTGACACAATTTAGTATTTGATATTTTTAAAGACATTAGAACATTATCACTTAGAATAAAATTTATTTATCCAACCCTAAAATGTCATATTAACCTATAAAATTAGTGGAATTCATCATAAGTCCCAATTTATATTTATTTGGATATTTATAATATCAATTTGTCTAATATTTCATTAATAAAGTAATTACTGGATCATCATTGTGTCAAAAATAAATGAAATTATTTAATGTCTAAAAATTATAAATAAAATACCATTATTTAGGAAATAGTTTTCAATTTCTAATGAATATTTATATTCTAATTTATATTGTGTGTAACCCTATAATTAAAATGTTTTAGTTATTAAACATTGAAAATAACTCTTTTAACTCTTCTTTAAATAAAATAATAATAAATGTCCTAATCTAATCCTAGTGGACCAAAGGTGGTCATATTTTATTCCTAATGTTGTTTTTGGTCGAGTTATACTTAAACAATATAATTAATACATTTGTTAGGGTAATTATAATATCATTTTTACCCTTAATTACCCAATTTACTTTTTACTATGGTAAATAAATGACAAAAGTTACTATTAAAAAAAATTATTTTAATCTTATTGAACCACATTTTATCTACTGATATTAACCATGTCACTCTGATTTTTTAAATTCAACTCACTAAAGTGGTAAAATTATGTTTTACGCTAATTTTCAAATGCTTATATGATGTGCGTAAAAGATGGTAAAAAGTGCAATAAAATTTTTATATATCTAAACATATTATAAAATGACTCCCATGAATTACATTGAACATATATGGGTATTATGTATCTACTTTGACCAAAAATAAATTTAAATAAAATAAATAATTATATAAATAAAAATTTGGTTTTAACCAATAATGTAGTTTATTTCAATATTCATCTAAAATTTTATATTTTTAGAAAAATAAAAAAAAATCACCCAAAGATAATTTTGATACTCCAAATTCAAAAATGAATTCCATTTTAAAAAATAAAATTCATATAATTTCAAAATGTGGGTATTAGTATTCATAATAGCTAGTTTGATTGGTTGAGCTGTTTTAAAATCTCGAAGTTTCGTACAATGTAAGCTATTGCATTATTCAAATGGAAACTTAACATGGAAGCTTGGGGTGTTACACTAACTATATGAGAATTTAAATATAGTTGGTAATATGCATGAATAATGTAATAAACTAGGAATTACTTAAAATTAACAGTCCTACAATTTTAAATTACATTCATTTATCATTTATTCTTCATTTGTTGAATCATGTAACACTGGGATCTATCCTAAACTCTATATCCCCAGTGTAATGTGAACAAATCCAATGTCTCACAAGAACATCTAAACAATCATGTATGACAGAATCCAAGCTTTTTCTTTGCCTTTGAAGACTCGTTACAATCCTTCAATTATCCACAAACGAACTTCTCAGAAGCTCTCATTGTCAAACCCCTTCAGTACCACATAGCATCAATTAATTATAAACAAACACTGGGAAAGATCTAAAGGTATAAACCATTGGGTCAAACATTTATATATTCAAATATAAATGACCATCTAGGTAGATCCCATGGTGAATACCCCTGTTTCAAAACATTACATTAAAACATACATAAATGACCTCATTGGGAAGCTCTCCCAATCCAATCCACCTTGGACAAAAATTCATTAAATTAATTATAAAATACCACATTTGAGGAGCTCATGGTCTAACCCTTTCGGTCCAACATTCAAAATTTAAATCACATGATTTTCATACAATATACAAATCTATCCTAACAAAATAAATCATGAATAACATGTAAAGACTTGTAGTCATCCTAGACCAACCATCCATAAACAATAAATCAAGGGAAAACACACCCATGGGGTGGCCCTTAGGCTTGGTATCTAACCATAAGCATAAGCAATAATCATTTACCAATCAAAAAAACCATAAAAGGTAATAAATTTTTTTAAATTCGTAACCACACAAAACATAAACTGTGGTTACGAGCCACTATTAGAATATATAATCAGGAGATAAATAATGAAGTGCACTAACCACCTACCTTGACATCATATGCTTGATATACTTTGACGTAAGCCCTTGAATTGGCCAAGTTCAACATAGATCTAAAAATGGGGGAAATCATAAAACCATTAATAAATAAAAAGAGAGGATAAATCAAGAATAATGGATCTATGGGTTTCACCAGTGGGATTCCAATGCACATGATAGTGTCTAAATCATAGTTCGGGCAGAGAATCAGGAGGGGTTCAGATTTCATTGTTCGTTCTACATTGCTACTGTACGAACCACTTCTAGAAGAATATATTTTTTGAATAGGATACACAAACTAGATCTAATTGATCAAATAAAAATTAAAACTAGAGGGAGTGTTCTTTAAAACTACATGTAGTGTAGTATCCTAAACTAGCCCTCGTCTTAAGCGGTCTTCTAAGTCAGTACATAGTCATGTACTCAGTCATTACACTACCAGTACACAGCTTTATGTGGAAACTGGGTACATGGTGTGTACATGGAATTATAATGTGTGTACTCATAAAATCCACATTTCTTTCTTTTTACTAAAAAAACAAAAATCAAGATCCATAACTAAAACAATTTTCTGAGTTATTACAATGAGAGGTGGTGATGGGGAACAAATAAAATCAATTGGTGTGGTGGTGGATCACAAAATAGATGAATGATGATTATATATCCTATTTTGTGGAAGAGGATATGTATTTTCATTAATCCGTTAACATTATAGATTCTAAATAAACCGGATATAATTTTTTTATTATTTTATCATAGTTTATAAATATTTGATGGAGTTAGAAATAGAAGAAAAATAGTTGTTCTTGGTTAAAAACTATACCTCTTTTTAGGACGACCTTATTATGATTAAAATACATATATCATTGATTATATTTTTTATCACAAAAAAAAGATTTACTATTCAAGGAGAAGTAAATAGTTTCGAATAGTGATGGCCTTTTATAAGTGATGTGACTGGTAAACAAGTAATTTTTTAAAATAAAAAGTTGTACCCATGTTTTTTACATAAAACAATTCTTCATAGTGGACTGTTATAGAACCATATATGTGATAAGGTTAATGAATTTCCATAAGTTGATATTTTTACAAGATTATAGGTCATTTTAATAATTACTTTTTTAACCACCAGTAAACACATTTTAACCTTAATTATGTTAAATAATTTTAATAGTTTTTATTATTTCTTATGGTCAAAAATTAAGTTGAACATATAAGATAATATTAAGTTATTATTATTAAAAATGTGGAATAAATGTTGTTAATTCCATTCACATATATATATGATTTTAAATTAAAATTCATTCATTAGTTGTGATGGAAAATAATTTTTCTAAAGATATTTTTTTTTAAAATTTAAAAACAATTATATCAAAAATCAAAATGAAATTGATTACATGGACGTATATTGGATTAATAGATATATAACTGAAATCATTTTACTTTTAAAACATATTAAGATAAATCATATCCTGCAAATCCACTGAATGAAATAAATACCAATGTTTTAACTATTCACTAAAAAAGTTTACTTTTTTGAAAATTATCAAAAAATCATCCGAAGATAATTCTAACATTATGATTTAAAAAATAAGTTCATTTTTTAAAATAAATTATCTGTAAAAAGAATATATAAATTCTAACATATGTTTGAAAAATAAAACAAATACAATTTTTATATAATTGATGTTTTATTGAATAAAATTAGATTTAATCTTATCCTTTATCTAAATTAAATATAAGAAGAATAGTAATCATATTCTGGAATATATAATATATATATATATATATATATATTTCTTTAAAAAAATTTACTGAAAAATTATTACCTTAAATTATTGAGTTAAAATATTATTGTTTATAGAAAAAATACTTTTTCAGAAAATTAGTTTCATTAATTTCATATGGTTCTTATTTTCAAGTCACATTTCATTAAAACTCATTATTCTGTGTAGTATAAGATATCAAACAAATTAAAATTACTAAAACAAAAATATTTAATAAAATATATGGCTATTACATTCAACATGGAAAAAAATTATAATAATATCATAATACTTTTGTTAAAATGATATTATTTCAAACTAAACTACTTCTTATTCATGTTCGACAATCTAGATTAATTGTGTTCATGTTTGGAATGATTTGACCATCTACATGAATAATGATTTCAAATATAGTTATGGTTGGCTATAGAAACATGAAAAATAATAATATTATATTTTAATAATAATATTTTTATTATATAGTTCTATAAATATTTTATATAGTATTTAAATTATTATTAAAGTAAAATTTATGTTTGTTATTATTTCCAAACAATGTGTACACTTATTCAATTTTCGTTCAACCACATAAAAAAGTATATAATAAAAATATATAATATGATAACAAATAGTCCATATTAAATTAAATATTTAGAGATATTGTTAATTATAATTTATCTAATAAACATATTTTGGTTATTCATGAAGTTATGCATTAACACAGAATGGATCCGAACAAGGTACTGGATTTCATCTTGAGTTCCATTCATTGAGACGTAGTTCGTATTTACTTATATTTATCTTTATGTTTTTTCTATAATAATAAATTGATTAAAAATATTATTATTTTTTTATATTCAGGAAATATAATTTTTAATACCATTCTCTCACATTTATAGGAATTTTAAATTAATTTTTAACTAGATCATATGGTTTTTTCCACCAATGTTTTTGAGGAAAAATTTATTTTATGAAACAAATTCCATTTATTTGATGTAAATACTTAGTATTTGATATATTTTATCATTATTTTCCTTTTATTCATTATAAATTATGTCCAATTTTATTCTATCTCTTTCAGAAAAGAATTTATTTAAATTATCCTTATGTTGTAAGGGGTTCTCAGGAATCAATTATATTCTTTGGGTCATAATAACAATTCATTGACTATTTAATCTATGATTGATCTATAATAACCTATGACAATGTTTTATTAGTTTCACATCCTTTCTCTAAAAAATTAATGTTTTACCCAAAATTATTATTCCTTGATGATTTTATTCTTTAATTAAAATGTGTTTTTTGGGGCAATTCCCATTCATTTTAATGGATTTTTATTCAATATCCATATTTCTAGTTCAGAAAAAATTTCTCCTTTCCCTAATGGAAAATAAATTTTTTATACACATTCATCTCTTTTCATTTGATTAATCGTTAAAAAAAATCAAAATTATACTAGTGATGTTGGTTTTAAAAATGGTTATATCAAAATGTTTAAATGTTTTTTATCCTTATCAAATAAACGTTTTTATCATCCACTCAACATTTTCTTTTAAAAAAATTATATATTTATCTATGTTCCATTAATAAATAATTTTAAAAAATAAAATTTTTAATGAATTTTTACTTATTTTATTGAAAGATTTTTTCTTTTTAAGGTTCTATTGTTAATAATTTTTTAATGTAAATTTGTTAAATTTATTTTCACATCATTTTCTAAAAAAATTACATCCTTATAAAGTAACCTCTATAAATGATTATTTCCAACCTAATTTTTATTTCTAATAATTGTTATTTTTTAAAAAAACGTTTTCATAATTTCAGGATACGTTGTCTAGAACATGTAATATTATGGTTTTCAAAAATAATTTATTTACATTCACAATTTTTTTTGAATTTCAATTATAAACTAATGTTTTAAAAGGTTTTTAATTTTTTTTCATTTCCATATAACTTTTCAGTTTTCTCTTTTATGATGGGTTGTTTTCGTCACCTTCACTATGTTATTATGATATTATTTCTTTTGTAAAATGAGATTTTTGATATTATATTATTTCAATAGTTAATTTAATGTGTTTATTTTTGGGGATTTTAATTTCGGGTTTAAAACTTGTTAATTAATTATTTAACTTAATACAATTTGGATGTTTTATAAAACTTATTTAATTTATGTGTGTTCTTTATGAAAAAAGAATGGATATCATTTAGATGGTCAAGAAACACGTTATTTTTTCCATTGGTTTATTATCAAATGTTCATAATTTATTTTTTAATGAAACAATAATGTATAAATGATTATGGTTGGGGAACAATATTAACCACAAATTAATTGGACTAATATTTTGTCTACTAATATCAAATGTTAACACATGCAGATTCATCTCTTTCCAAAATTTATACTGGATGATTTATCCAAAGTTAATAAGATACATGGGATGATTTATCACAAACAAATGGGGTACATAATAGTATTTCTACAAATCCAAATGATACATGATAAATATTTTACCAATATAAATTGGTACACAACATGATTTTTCCCAAGAAGAAAAGGTACACAGGATGATTTATCCCAAAGATAATTGGGGGTACATCAAAGGTTTTATCCAAAGACCATTAGTACACTATAGGATTTTATAAATGCAAAGAAGCTACAGAGTTTTTGTTTCTTATAATTTTCCTATTATTATGGTTGTTAAAAATCACCATGTTGTTTATCAAATATTTTTAAAAAAATTATGATGCATATGGTTTCCATGAAAAAAACATTTTCAAAATTATTCCTTTTTTTAATATATTCCATAGTTATATTCAATGCTCTCATGTTATTTGATTATTGATAAGTTTTAGTTCCATGGAATGTATTTTATTTGTTATTATTTTTTTTTTGATATTATGATGATCTAAAATGTTTTTTGATTATCATATAAGGAATTTTGATCTTTTATTATGTCATTAATGTATTCGTTATGTTCATCACCATATTTATGATATAATTATTTATGATAAAATTTTCCAATATTTATTTTTAGGTAATACCACATTATTATGATTCAAATAACGAAATTATTAATATGATAATTTCATTTTAATTATTTAGAAAAAGGGTCTATAGGGGTAAATGTATGGAATTCATTCATGAAGTATACTAAAACATAATATCTAGCGAGTTAATATCAAAGACAGTAAACATAACAGTCCTCGTTTTTTTGACTATTTATGAGATGTAACAATTAAATCATGGTATCAATGTAATATTAATGTAAGTTTATATAGGGTAACTTTAGTTGGTATCAATGGAACAGTTTAGTTTTTTTTATAGATGAGTTTATTTTCTTTCAGAAATTATTTTAGAGTACTTTAATGAAAACCTTATGAATAATTATATAGTCTTAAACTCAATATAAAATGATATCTTGAAAAATTGGATTTTTTTGGGATTATATGGTTTTATAGATATACATCCCTTTATAGATAATAAAAGTGGGTAATGTATTTGGATCATATTTACTCATTGTAAAACACTAAAGCTTGGCTTGTTGGGTATTAACTCAATCGTTACTGGGGTGTATAACAAAGAGGACTAACATCAAACCTAGTTATAAACTTTCGATGTATATTATTTGGTTAATAATGATCCCATTATAAAACCTTAACATTTATTTATTATGTTATGTAATTAGGATACGATCTAGGGGAGAATCCAATCAAAAGTAACCTAGATCTATCCAAAAGTGATTTATGTTGAACTAAAAGATAATACGATGGTTTCAAAGAGTAAAAAATTTAGTGGTTGATGTTTTTTGTAATTCCATTATGATGAATATGTTGATCACTCTAGATTATCATTTTTTGTTTTCCCAATGGATAGATAAATGACAAACCAAGATACTAATAGACGTGATGGAAAATATATTAATGAGAAATCAAGTGGGAATGAATCTAGCTGTGAAATCCTAGTGGTCATGATCACCGACCTATCTTATGTTATGAATAAAAAATTGAATCTCTATAAATATTCAAACACAATGAAAAAGGGATGAACGGATTATAATAGAATATTCAGTTTCAATGATGTTGAATAAATAGTATTCACCAAACTATATGATAATTTTTTTTGGAAGAAGCACCCTATGAAATCTTTTAGCAGAAACAATTTATTCATTGCAGAAGGATAGACTACCGAGCTCAAGATTATCATGATATGATGATGAAATTTTCCAATAAAACTTGGGTAATGAATTCCAATTGCCTAAAATATCTACTGTTTATAAATTTTAAAAAAATGATGCCCTAACCTAATAGATATTGAGGATAAAATACATCAACAACCACCTAAACCAAACCAAAAAGGGAAATTCTATTTCATACCTATAGTTCATGGGGTGTGATGAAAAATAATTGAAAAAGGTACACCCACCAACTTGTCTAGATTTTTGGATATCAAATTTGAATTTTGTTACAGCCACCATAGTAGGAATGTGATGATTTCTAAGAGAATAATATCAATACCTTAAAATTTTGATATTATCTATTATTATTATTATATCATTGTATGATTTATATAGGCATATAATTTATTTTAATCTTGTTAATTATTGATTCAGGGAAATTCAATTCGATTTTGGGCATTGAATAACTCATTTTTACATTTCTTCACAAAAATTTCGGAAAAAATGAAATAGAAATTCAATTTCCACATATTCTTATATTCATATACCATTACAATGATTAATATGATCCCTCATGAAAGAAAAATTAAATTATATGAGTTATGATACTTAATCATGAAAGATTTTTATCTGAAATTGTTTGAAATAAACTCAATATTTAGATATGCCCCTGAGGAAGGAATGGATGAGTTTCCTAATTTCACCTCAAATGGTAAGGTTAATACCAAATTTTAAATTAATAATAGTGCAATATAAATATTATGGATACCCATAGATATTATTGTTAGTGGTTAATAATTAAAATTTTGAGGATGTAGTTTATATAACAGGTGAGAATGTAATAATAGATACTTTAGATCCAATAAAATACTTAATATGTTCTATAACTTGTGTAACATACTATACAAAATTTAAAAATCAAAAATAATGATAAATTTATTACTAATCCATAATATAGGAAAATTTATAAAAACCATTAATATTAAAATGGTAAATAATTAATATTAGTTATATTGAAAATGATTAATTTCAACAAAATCTATTATCATTGTATAATGAATATTATTATAGAAGATACATTAGAAAAATAATTTAAACTTAATAAAATAAAATTTATTTTATAATTATTCACATATAAATTTAAATTGTTTGATTTTTTAATTTTTTTCTAAAGAAGATAATATTAAGTCAAAAAATAAGGTTTTTTGTAAAAATAATAATTTAACTTATTTTATCATTATATAATATTTCTAAAAAATTTCAATATCATTTAAGTAATAAAATATTTATTTAATTAATAAAATTATTTATTTTAAAATAATCATTGAAATTTAAATTCTATCTTCAATATTTTTCAAATATATATTAATATATTACATAAAAAACTAATTTCTCTCTCTTACCAGAATTATCTTTTTAGATATAGAAATTTATTATTTAATTTACAGTATGTCCTAATGAATTTTATATTATTAATAATATATCAAATTATTTCATTAAAAAGAGTCTCAATGTAAATTATATCTTATATATAATTTTAATGCTTGAAACATCATTTTTCTATAATTTTTTTCATACTATTAAGTGATTTTATTTTTAAACTACCTTTCCAATTATTTTGAAAATTTATGAGTTAAAATTATTTTCAATATTATATCAAAAGTTTCAAATTTCATAAAATGTTCCAATCATAGTTGGTCAAATTAATATTAATTAGTTTCTTTAAAATTAATTTCTAAAGTAAACGTTAACTTGTGGAACTTGATAAAAGTATAAAAAAATAAAATTCCTTAAATCACTCTTACTATAACACCATTATATTTTACAATAATATCATTATATTTTATAATTTATATGACATGTTACATCGATATTAAACCACCATGAAATATTACCATTCAAATGTAACCATTAAAATCTAGTAATAGAATTAGAATATTTGAATATGAATAAAAACATTATGAAATATATATACATATATAAATATCCAACTCAAAAATGATGTATTGATAAAATTTTATGAAATAGACAATCATTTTTTATTAAAGTCATATTATGAGGTTATAATAAATTTCCTTCAAAAAATAATTTTTGTTGCTCTTTGTGAGAAAATGTTATATTTTATTTTTCCACTTTTATAATATTTATTTTAATAAATAAAAATCCTTTATTATGTCTTCATTTAAAAAATATATTAGTGTTATTTTTTTGAATTTTCATAAAATAATGATTTTTAGATGAATAATTAAATACACATATGTTTATGGAAAATTGTATTTTTATATCAAGTGTTTATAAATTTATATTTTATTAACAGTTATTTAAATAAATCATTAGTTCTTTTAATTTTTGATTAATCAAATTATGTTTATTATAATAAATTTTATTTTTTGAATATGGTATACAAACATTTTTGTACTTATAATTTATTTTTCAGGAAAACTATTTTTCATTTTGATTTATATTCTTATATTAATTTAATCACTATCATTTATTATAATTCGATTTGATAATATTTCTTCCATATTTGGAATCAGGTTGTTCAAATTTTGTAAATAAGTCCATTTTATTTTTAGGCAATCTGATTTGTGATTGTTGTAAAATTTATTAACTTGGTAAAGGGTAAAATGTGTAAACCTAGGTTTAAACCTTATGGCCAGGTCATACATTTTATCTTAAATGTTATATTATTAATTTAATTCAAATATTATCACCATAAGTAAAAATTTAATTATTTAAGGGACAGTTTTACATGGAAATTACCAATATGAAATTAAAAGATAATAAGTGTAAAAAGTATTACTCTCTTACTTTTAAATACTTATTATGTATTCAAATAGGGAAAAATAAGAGTCCTAAATGAATAATAATGGTTAATTTGAGAATAATGGATTTTTTAATGATCTGAATGTAATTTTGATTTGTAGTTATTATATAATTACCTTCAACTTTTAGCCAATGTGGATATAGTATTTCATAAATTAATAGAAAAATAAAATCAATGATTTCATAAATATTAAAATTAAAATAATTTGAGTGAGTTATTTTTTTCATTAAATTTAATATATTAATATACATATTTGATATTTTTTAGTTTTTAAATTTGGATTCATTTTTTTCATGGTGTATTTATTTTCACATTAAATGAATTGTGTTAGAAGTTATATTAATTATAATTTATGAAAGGAATATTTTCATTAAATTATTTGAAAATCTTCAGAAAACCTAAACGAGGACAAGGTGAATAATACATGGTCCAAAATTTTATGATTCATCCATTTATGATCAAATTTTTATATTATATATAAAATTATGACCCTTTACAAGTGAAAAAATATTAACGTGGTGAAGGGTTAAATATGTTAACTTAGGGGTTAAACAAAAAGATAAGGTTTTAAACACTGTATTAAGCAATCCAAATATTTTTGTTTTATTATATTTCAATAAAAATATACCTTATATTAAAATATATACCCATTTATAAGAATAATTCTATATAATTACTTTTTATATTTTAATGATTAATTAAATTCCAAGAGTGTCTCTTCACTCACTAATAAAAAGAAACCATCGTTTTTATTATTTACACCTCTTTGAGACTTCAATTTCGACCTGAACCTAAAAAATTATATTCTAAACATCATTATACTCATTCTAGATGTCATTTACATCACACAATAACTACACAACATCCTTAATAGGATATCCAATGTAATTCGTTCAAAAAACATTAATTACCTTATCTGAAAACATTCTTTTTTTACTTATTTTTTTACCGCCACTAAATATATGGTATTTTAAAAAATAACCAACACCATCATAATCAATAAACCTAAATTTTATTATTGTTATTAAACGACCACTATCAACCAATATTCTCAATAAATTGAATGTTAAAGTTTTGCCCCTACGTATGTACCACTTATCATCATCGTGTAGAGATACAATTATTTTTTCACCACCTTATTTTATAAATGGGTATTATGAAGGGTTTAATGTCAATAAATTATATTTGTGACCATATTATTAATTATTAAGTATAATATAATATCTATCCTCTTACATTATAATCT
Organism: Viscum album; assembly: GCA_963277665.1. Classification (NCBI taxonomy): domain Eukaryota; kingdom Viridiplantae; phylum Streptophyta; class Magnoliopsida; order Santalales; family Viscaceae; genus Viscum; species Viscum album. The sequence goes on along the minus strand of OY728120.1, from coordinate 279,304,937 downwards.
ATTTCAAAATGATAATGTTGCTCTTATGTACGTGTGGACTTCCATCTCTACAAAGTGATGTGATTATATTTCAATTTACACATAATGAGAATGGTAGTAAGAACATATCATAAAAATATATATTATATATATTATTTCTTAATTATTCTATATATTTGAATAACTATTAAACATTATTTTACTCAATCCTTCAAAAGTTGAAAACAATGTTTATGCGAACGTATGACGTACTTTCACCAAGAATGGTGTAATCCATTTTTTATATCTATATATTAGGGATGAAAATGAATCTATATATAATGAATATATATGACATTTATATCATTATTAATATTATGTATATTATGGAACCATGATAAATGTAAAAGGAAAATATTATCAAACCAAAATTCTTATTAAATCACAAAACATATTACCCCAAAAAAATGATGACTTTAATAAGTAATTATTGATAAAAGCGGTATGAAATTTTATAATTAGATAATATATGATATTATAAGTATTTATATGATTACTATATATAATTACAATAAATTTAAATTTATCATATAGGAGTATGTAGATCATTAAGAGTATGTAGAACTTTGGGTATGAGTTTATAATCTCAAATTATCTTTTTGGGACACATGTTATGTTAGGTAAATATCTTATTTTTGAGGTGTATATAAATCCAAATTAACATTTTATATAATTATTATACATTTGTTAATGATTATTAGAAATTTAGTTGAATTTATTCTTTCATGGTTCTTACGATTCATTGTTCCCAAAGTGGTATGGAATTTTTGTCTCAGCTTTATTTCATTGAGACACATTCTATTATCTCCAGTAGTATAATTTTTAGGATTTATAAACTAAAAATGAAATTATATTATAATGAATTTCTTCGAAAATAATTGGGTTAAATAAATCCATATTTTTTCTCTCTTTTATGAGGATTATATTCAAAAGATACCAAATTGTTAATATATTTATAATATAATCTCATTTTTAATCAGGATTGTTTATTTTCAAGCTTCTGATAATGAAATTTCATGACCTATATCTCAATAATTCCATTCTTTTTTTTCTCCTATGGTTTTTTCTATAGATCACATAGTATTCGTTAATTTTATTCACTTTGATAACTCATGGGATCAAATGAATTTTTTTAATGAAATCCATATTTATTTATCTCATTGGTTAAGAGTCTATTTCATCATTATTCGTGATTTCTAATATTATTTAATAATATATCTAAAAATATATAATGATTGTTTAAATTCATGTATACCCAGTTTTTAGTTTTTACAAAATGGTTTAAATGGAATATTCACATCATTATATTAATATTTCATTTTAAATTTTCACCAAAAAACATGGAAAAAAATATTTGTATTTAGATACATGACATGAAGGGAACTTACCAAAATCATTATCTTGTATTACTTGTATTATTACATTACAATTTTCAATTTTCATTTTAAATGAAATTTTTTTACTTATTTTTTTGTGAAGTTTTTATAATTTGAATAAGTTATATTTATGTAAGAAGTTTATTTTCCTTATGAAATGTTTCAAGTGATATTTTAAAGGAATTTTCCGTCTAAGAATAAGTAATTTGATTTCAGATAATATTTAATTTTCATATGATCCATTTATACAAATTGTATTCATTATTTATACATTTTATACATACAATGATAAGTTTTATTGAACCTCATTCCATTTCCATGAGTTATATTATAATGGATTGATGATTTTTTTATTCTCATTTATTTTTCATGGGTTATGCTATGTTAAATTGGTTATGACACATGGTTATTTTTCATCAGTCTTGTCATAATGTAATGTTTTTAAAACTATTTATACTCCATGAGTTATGTTGTGATGAATGTTTTATAATATTGGGGAACAGAAATATATGACTTTAATTCTGTTACAGGTGGGCCTGATATTTTATATCCCTCCAATGGATTGGATAATATGGATGTATCATGAGATAAATATGATTATAATTGGGAGTGAAACCAATTTATCTATATGATATACATGGGAGAGATACATGATTACTATGATAGAATGGGGAGTGAACTCAATCTATAATGACAGTCTCTATAGTACATCGTGAATAATGCGGAGATGAATATTTTTTCTTATATGTATTCAATACATCTAGGAATAAGTATAATATTTTTCTCTAATGAATCCTGATATTTTATTCCTTTATTATTAATTTCATATGAATGGACTTGATTTATTCTATAACTCTAGATTATGATATATGATATAATCTGTTTGGTTCTCCAATGTTAAGCTCATGTTATAATACCCGATTCTCGGGTTAGTTTTAATTAATATTGGATTTCTCCATTGTTTACTCTTATTGGATATCCTAGCTCACCCTTCCTTATATTTCCATTCTTCCGGTTGTCAATAAATATTCAAAATATGATATGTCTATGAAGATTCATAGTAAAGGAGAACATAGTGAGAGAAGATGCATAACTCTAAGGAAAAGTTATTAATGTTTATAAGTGTCAAAACATACAAAAAATATATTATTTTGGTCTAGATACATATGTTATGAAATTAATATACATATAATACGATATAATATCTATGTATGAAAAGTGTGGTTTTATATAGTTCATATCAGATTATGGATTATTTAATCTTTTGAAACTAGGATGAGAAAACATTAGTGAGTACCCTAGGGAATGTTATAAGTATATGATTACATCCAAATTTTTTGTTAAGGAACAGATTATGTGGTTTTCATAGAAATTCATTCGTGTGTGGATACTATATGTGGATTTGGATTTGACAAAAATATATTTACGGTTCTTATCCCTGAAAAAATTTTGGTTGAGTATACTGAGGCCATTGTTTTAGTTCCACAAGTAGAAAAATTTCCTATATCCATGATCCAAAACCTTGATTATATGGGTCAAAAGAATGGATATAAGATATATCCACAGTTCTAATGGTCTCTGTCACAGATTTGAATGGATAGAGCCAAATGTTATATCAATAGTTCTCGTGGGATTTAGCCATGATTGCCACCATGCTAGAAACACTTATTTCAATAATGTTTTAAGCTATGGTAATATCCCTCCCAGTTATCCATTGTGGAAATGGGGCTACATCCATGGTGGGAAAACATGGTTATACACCTTTAAACCATAGCAATAGTTGTAGAAGAAATTGATCATAACAGATTTCGATCTCCATGCATATGCTATGCATAACCAGGAATATTACCAATTTCCCACATCCAACTTATGATATATATATATATATATTGTTATTTTTATCTTTTAAAACTATGATGATATGAATTATACTCATGGAAATAGGTTTACAAGAAAAATCCTGCAAGAATGTTTTTTCCCACCATTTATGCGGGAAACCTATAGCCACATTGTTACAAAGCCTCATCTATTGGTGAATAATATATAAATGGTTATATAACAAAGACATATATAGAATTAAAAAAACCTACACCCATGGTCCTATGAATAATGTGGAAATATCCTTTGAAAAAAACCCATATTCAAGGTTCAACGAAGACCATGGATATGGACTCAAAAAAACCTATATTCATTGTTCCATGAATACCTATGCCTATAGGTTAATTTCATAGACACCTATCTATAAAATACTTGGATATATCTCGGACATCAAGACCTATATCCACTATTTTGGAAAACTATGGCTATTGTTATATGGCTAAATCAATGTTTTATAGTACTATGTATAGTGAGTGTTCCCTTACTGAACAACTGGTTGGACATTCATATGGGATGTTCTTATGTTAATTATAATTTTCTTGTGAATCATTATAAAGGATTTTAATAAATGATAAAAAATTATGGACAAGGTTATAAATAACATTTCATAATTGAAAAGAAGGGTTCAGGGTATATTAACCCTATGAATGATTTTTCTTTATTATATGATTATAACTATGAAAAGTATTTCTCAAATTTATTTTTTTACATAAATTCATTGGATGTAACAAAAATTAATTCTGATAATTTTAAATGTGGTAAAAAAACAAATTTCTATCCTTATAATAAATATTATGATATAGTATTTGGAATCTGAAACCTTCTGATTACACACAATTAGTTATCTTGATATGTAGCTAACAATCTCAAATTGGGTTAGTTTCTCGGCACCCCCAGATATGAGAAAATTAGTTTCATGATGACCATGTATGGAATAAAATTTATTTTCCAAAATTTCATGTATTATGGAAGGAGATCATAGGTAAATATCATAATGTAATGAGAATATATTTTTGGTTTATGAAAGAAGGACTTAATGAAAGTAATTATCAATGAAAAATGAAAATTTGTGTTAACACAACAGTTGAGAATAATGGTTTACTTAAGGTATCTCCAATTATTTAATGGCTTAAATGTGTAAAACTTTTCCATTATACAAATCATCTAAAGTTATATTTTGTAAAAAATTTCATGTAACGTATTGTGAGTAATGGTTTTACTATTGATGACATAGAGAGTATTATTGTCATATGAAATGAATGAGGCATAATATTATAGGATTATCAATACTAATTAATGGGTTAGGATAGTAGTGTAATAATTTAAGTGATTAATTATTGCAAATTGGCTATTATTCTGTTGAATTTACTTTATCAATGGTTTTTTGGCTATAAGAAACATGAATTGTACAAGGATTATTGTGTAGTAGTTTTTTTAATGATTTTTGAGAATATGATTAGTAGGAATGATTACCTATAAAAATAATTTAATATTAGTCTGATATTTTATGGAAAATTAATTATTATGGGAAATATGACCATTAATACATTGATAATAATGAAATAATAATGTTTAGTTGGGATGCAAACATATTTAATAATGTATTTGGGATTGAATTGTTGACCATGGAACTAATTTCCTAATTAATGAAAAAATTATTTAAGTTAACATTGATGCATGTTAAATATTTTTTTGATTAAAGGTATATATTTTATAATCCGTGATTTCCTATATTGGATGGGGATATAATTAATTTTTAGAAGACTGAATATTCTCTTTGCAGTTTTAAGGTAATTCGATATATTTCTATATTTCTGGAAAATATATGATCAAGGTAGAAATTTATAGAAACATTAGGTTATTTGGGTGATTAATATTGTGATGATTTTAGAAAGTGGAAAGCTGTATTTCTAAATTATTTGATTTTTAATTTTTTTAATATATTTATGAGGTGTATTAAGGTTATATACTAGTATAGTTATTTAAATTAAACTAAATGTATTATTGTTTGAGTTTGAATTTTGATTTCTTTTGTCAAATAACATATGGTAATCATTTTTATTTAGGTAAATATTTGGAAGTAGGGGGAATGAAATTTCATTCTTTTATGGCTCTTATGATACATTAAAAGTAAATTTCAGTGCTTTATTCATGAAAAATTCATCATTAATTTTAATCCCATGGAGTAATAAAGGATATAGAAATTCATCGAAGAGCTAAAAAACTATGAAATTGAGATTATGATATGGAAAAGATCAAATAATTATATTTTCTCATGTTTAATATAATTATAGTTGAATTATATTTTAATTTTAGGAAAATGATCTTGAGATAAGTTTTTTACTTTTAACTTTATTTTCCATTAATCAACTCTCTTTTCACCTACCACAAATTTTGGGGTTTTTGGTTGTCAACATTATCTTCACCATGTTCTCTACCACTATATATTAAGAATTTGGAGTTAGTTTTCTCCTCAATTTTTATATATTAACTTCCTAAGAATGATCTCCAATTTGGAAACTTAGATATGTGTTATTCCTGATGACCATATAATTTATATTACCCTCTTTCAAGAATAATTTTTTAGTGTTCCTTTTTATGATGTATGCATTCAACAAAAACTATACATATTTTAAACCCTTGATTTATGAGAACTAGTTAAATATTTCATGATGACATTTATTAATGGTGTGGGGAAGATTTTAACACACCAATATTTTAAAATAATAACATTTTGTTATATTGACTATTCAATACACAACACCGGGCTTAAACCACCAGAAATATTATTATTTAGTTATAATTGTTAAAAATTATACATTGAATTGGATGATTTGAATACAAATAACAACAATATGAGATATATATATATATGTCATACTCAATTATGACTAATTGATTATGTATTGGGAAATAAACATTTAATGTATAGTAATGTCATATTGTGTTCAAAATATATGATTCCATGAAAAATTATTTTTATTTATATTTTAAAAAAAAGATTATATATATATATATATAAATGTTAAAATATAGTCGAAAAAATAAACATCATTATTGAAATCATCATTTAAAAATTTTCAGATTGTGAATTTTTGATAATTTTCATGAAATATTGATTTTTTATTCAGTAGTGAATAATGTAAATTTTATTGAATACCATATTTTTATTTCAAATAATTATAATGTTCTAATTTTTATTTTTCATAGGGAGTAACATAAAAGGGTTGGGTGAATCAAGTTCATAATAAAAAATTTTAAACAAAATCCCCCATGTCAAATAAAATGCACATTTCATCAAATAAATATAATTATATAAGTTTTTTTCTTTCATATTTTTAAAATAAGTGGGATAATGGATTGATTGAAATATATGGTGAATGAATTATCTTTCTTAATATAAGTTACTTGATCATATACTTCATATTAACATAGGTTCTTAATCACTATAAAATTAAAGCTTTGTTTTAGATTAATTTATCAAATTCTTTTTATATTTGAATAACAGAAAAAAAGAAACACACCACAAAAAAATAAGTGGGTTGGTCTTCAATCAGAACCTTAAGCCCATTGACATAGAAATCACATTCTATTAAGTAGATTATTATAACAAATCGAATCCACAACCTTAATCGGGGTTTTAATAAAAAAAAAGTACATTGGTTTTCTAGGATCAAATCCTGTTACAGAGTTATAAATGGGAATTAAAACAATGCATGTAACACATGAACTTTTCCATAGGTATTCATGAAAATAAAGGTGAAAGGGGTTTGAGTGAATTTCAAGTATTATCCAGTTTATTCCTATGATATAATGTTTACAAAAAATAGATTACAACATCACACTATTGAAAATTAAAGCATAAAATTGAAATGAAAAGAGACATATGAGTATAAATTATTCTACAACATTATTTATATTTTAAAAGTCCTTGAGTTCTTCATTTGAATGTTCTTGGACATGTTTTTTATTATATCAAGAAAAATAGAGTTCTATAGGAGGTGTTCTCAATAAAAAAATCTATTATTTTATTTGTTTCATTAAAATGTATTAGTCATGCATCATCAGGTTCTTTTTGATCAAATAGATCCCCTTAAGGAGTTCTCAATATAAAAAATCCATTAGATATTAGTAATCCTTTAATAAATTTTTTGATTATTAAATTAATGCATCAAAAACTATCCATTTGATATTTGAACTACTCTACTACATAGTTAGACATGTTTGGCTATCATTACGTCATGTATAGTCAGTTGTGCTCATAGAAACATGTCACAGGCAGTTCATGTGGTAGGATTATTAATTCATATGGAATGGTAAATATCAAATGTAGTCAACTTGTTATTTATGTAAAAACTAAATTTGAAAAATAATATTAGTATATCACTTTATGAAAATTTTCATACCTTTTTATGGGAATGTAAATCTTTCTTTTCGTAAGTTTATTCCTTCTTCTGTTAATGTGGTTCCTTCTTACAGTTAGGTGATTCTTTCGTGTTGTAAATATTTTCCATCCTGTGTTTAGGTTACTACTTAGATATATTTTATTCATATGAATTAGGTTAGGTAGTTCATGCATATATATAAAATTGAATCATAGTTTTTGGTAAGGTGATATAATAACTTATCCTTTACACGGTAAGGTCAAGGTAAGATCCACAATTACTCAATTTTTCAATTTTTTCCATAAAATGATTTTCTTATAGAAAACATAAAAATAGTAAATAATAATATGAACATGACTTATGATCCTTAAATAAAATACAAATATCATTATTAATGAGGTAAACATTATTTGGGATCATTATAAAAAATTAAAAGATCTTTAATAAAACGATGAACATGATTTTGGATCCGAAAAATAAGGAGGTCATGGTCTAAGCTGACAATATCTTCACTTTTGAAGATCACAAATCATTATATACTAATTCAAATTAATTGTATTAATAAATGAAATATTTGAAAAATATTGAAATAACTATAATTACAATTATTTATGTAATTATGCAAAGGGTTTCCACATTTAATCAAAGTTCAAATCACTTATTGTGGTCACAATATTAATTCAATGAATTGAAATTTATCTATTCTTAGAATTCCACCCATATGATTATCAAGAAGATATACTATAGAATAAATAAAAGAAAAAATGAGATAATATTAATAGTATAACAACATAGATATTGCAACACAAGAATATAATCACCATATAAAATATACCTATCACAAATCCAAATCAAATCCGAAAGAGGTGGATGTATTATATATGTAGGAGGAATGTGATATTTTACATTTGATGTTGAAGAATGATCAGAGGTAGGGTCAGGTAAGAAATAGAGGTAAGGTTAGAAATAGAGGCATTTTATGCAATAACTACACACCTAGAGATTGTTCTAAGCTGCTAAAAAACAAATGAATTTGTGAGACCAAAATAATATATAGAAGGAGGAAGTGGTAGATTGAGACATATGAATATAAGACGGAGGTAAGAATATATTATGAGAGGAATACATGTATGGTTCCATGAACCAGGTAAGCTCACAAACATATATAGAACCATGATCCTAGTAATGAAGACAATCTTCTTGACTTTACATGAAGGATTCTAAAATAGTTTCCATTACATCAAAATTATCAAGCAATGAATTAAAATTTTGAGTCAAGGGAGGAATTTTTAAATCAAATTTTATAGTTCTTAACATGCATTCAAAATATTAATTTATAATGATCCCATTACGGTAACAAACAATATCAATTTTTATTTCATACCTATAATGAATAACATATTTATAATCCTCCCAAACAAATGAAAGTGTCTTAATAGTAAGATTATATAACCCATCATACAAAATTTTATGAATTTTGATAAAATATACATACATGGACGATAGCTTACCCTAAATGTATTTCATGATATTTTCTTCATCAATTGTGGAGGAGAAGACATTATTGATGGTTTGAGACACTACATTCATGAATCTGTTGTCAATCTGAGTCATTATGTTTGAAATATCTACTTGTACAGAGCCCATATGATCTCTTGTATCTTTAATATCATTCTAAAACATTTCAATTCTGAAATTAAATCTAGGCTTCAGCTGATTGATAACCATATATATAACTTTAGAGAGATCCTACTTCCTAAAATTGTTTAGAAAGTTATTAAAATCATTAAAACCTTTTTTCAGAATCAACAACACATATTTATTGAATATATCAAGGTCATCCCCACTAAAATACTAAGGGTATGGAACAATTAGTCCAATAGTAGAAGGAGATTAGTCACAAGCCAAATATCTACCATCTCCTTTAGGTAAACACTTACTTTGACAAGTTTGCGTAGAATGGTCTTTAATAATTAAAGAGACATTAGAAACATCCTCAAGGGAAACAAACTGAGAAGTATAATTTCTTTAATCAACAAAAAATTCATCCAATAATGGTCCCTTAAACATTTTTTAGTAGAAGGACTTGTAGGTACACCATGTTTAGCGGGTCTATCTCTATGATATAAATCATCAATTCTAGGATAAGTTAGTCACAGAAAAATATATTGGGGACTAATCACCCTTAGAAGGTGAATCAGTAATAGATTTTCTAGGGTTACTTATAATAATAAGTTATCCTTATATGTTAACATCATTAGTATTAGATCCAAATGATTTATTCTGCATTGGTTCATCATTTGAAGCTCCCTCATTAAGATCAAAATCGATTATTTATTCTTGTTTCTCTTCTTATTTTACTTATTCTTATTATTCTAAAACTTCTTATTCATTACATTGTTCATTAACCTGATATTTTTGTAGAGGAAAAACATCCTCATAATTTTAGAAAATTTCATTAGGTTTAGGACCTGGATGTATAAGATCCCTTGGGATCAATAGATATTTCACTCATTTAAATTTTGAATATAATTTATCACGATCTGCTACCTATTCTTTTTTCTATGGGTTCTATAATACATTAATCTACTTACAAAGATTTTTTTTTTCAAGATTTACACAATCATACACAGTTACATTGTCCTCTATATGAGAAGTTAATCATTTTAATTCTAGGATAATAAAAATTAATCTAGGATATGGTAAAGAGCTAAACCTTGGAGTTAACATACATAGGATAACAATATGAATCATATATATATATATTAATTTGTACACATTTCATTATAAAAAACAATACAAATAATTATTGACGCCTTAAAATACTATGGTCTCATTTTCCCAGATGGATAATATTCTTAATAAACTTAACCAGAGGTCTGCATTCACAACATTACTCGATAGGAGAGGGTCTTTTGGGAGTTATATACCTTGTGATTTCATATATATAACTCTCAAAATCTATATTAGGATGATTTATAAGATTCCAACTCTGATAATCATCATACTCTCCCTTTTTTAGTATGTTATTTTTTTCCAAAGCATCGATGAGAATTTAAAAAAACACCATTAATCATTATTTTTTTACTTTTTTTTCAATTTTTCTATATGAAATAACTCATGATTCACATTAAATTATTCTAATAGTTTTAAAAATAATGTTCAAATATTCTTCTTAAACCTTTCATCCCAACCTTGTTTCCAAATTTCATTCTTGACTAGATATTTTCTTGACATCAACCATTCGTCCTTCGTTTTATTCTCTGTCATTTAAATAGGTGATTGGACTAGAGAAGTATCTTTATATAGAATTTACATCCACAATATTCTAATTTGACAGGAGAGAACTATAGTAATTAAAATAAGAGGTTGAACATATACAATTTAGATGAGACAATGAGATGTTCAAGATAGTAAACGAGAGATCAGATTGGAAATTCCCATAGTATAGAAGATATCTAAAGGAAAATATAGTTGTTGATTCAGATTCAATTTCAATTTCATCTAATCTAAATCATTTCGGGATAAAAAATAATTAAGAAGGTTGAAATAAATCCATCCAAAATGTTTTCCTAAAAGATTGAACGTGGAAATAGATATTGTGTGTCTAATTACTCTAAATCAGAAAATATAATATGCATGGTAAGTATGCTAACTATATTGCACGATATATTTTCCAACCATCAAAACAATTTACATTCACCCTACTAACCCTATGAAATAAAATTCATAGAATTTTCAATCAAAATTTAAAACATATGTTTAAAGATTTTATTGTTAAAATTAATATACAATAATATAATAAATTTATCATGCCTAGTTCATTTATAATATAAGTGAGCTTATAAACTTTCAAAGGCTAGGTAAAAATATCATCAAACTGATGTTTTGTACCTATGTATTCAAGATTTATATCACCCTTATGATAATGATCACTATGAAAGTGAAGTATGATATCAAAATTATTTTTTCTAGAATTATATTTAGTATTATTAGAAATATTTACCATGCTATTGTTATCAAATTTAATTTTGAAATTTCTAAATTGATATCCATAGTCCAACAATGTGGGTTCCATTCCCAAAATATGTGCACAAAAACCAAATTTTTTCACATTATAAAATTTATTTTTCAATAAAACATAAAACCACATAATTCTACATCTAAATAAATAACAAAATCAAAAAACAAATATTCTAGAGTAGAAAAAACAACGTTGGTTTTTTTTAATATATTTAAAAAATATTTTCACATCCAATTGATGTTATAGTTATGGATTTTTAGGAAAATGAGCACACATACATTGAATAAAAACATTATCTTTTCAAATATTTGTGAAGTATAATTAACATCCAATAAACCCAATATAAGTTATTTTATGAAATGATTTAAAAGTTTCCTCAAATCCAACTTATAGTTAGTAATTGTGGAAGTATAACTACCATTAGTTTTTTCAAACTAATAGATTTTTTAATGTATTTATTTTAACTTTTAGATTTATTATAATTCCATATTGATTTTGAAAAATATGAAAATTATGAATGAATTTAGGTTCACCCTTCAAACTCATTACAAATCTACATTAAATAATTTTAGAAAATTCAGTACATAATTAATTTTTAGAATATCCAAAAATAATATCTACAACATATATTTGATCTATTAAAACAACTTTTGATAACCTTTTTATAAATATAATATGATCATCTATAACTTTTGTAAAACCATTAAAAATCATTTGCGTGTTGAGCCTATCATTCTACACACTAGTAGAATGTTCTAAACAATATTATTTTTTAGTTCATTTAAAAACATTATTTGTAAAATGAGGATTCTGAAATATATGTATATTTCATAAAAAAAATACTTAATAATATTACAATTTATGAATTCACTTTTGACATCCACTTGATATACATTGAAAACCAAATGTGATGTATAGGAAATAAATATTATAGTGGATTTACATAAATCCACAAGTTCAATGGTTTCCTTATAGTCAACACCCTCTTCCTGACCATATCATTGTGCTACAACTATTGGTTTATTTATGAATATTGTTCCCAACGAATGGAACGTGTTTTTAAACACCCACTTATTGGTAATATTCATAGTGTATTTTGGTATATCGAAAACATAAAAAACTATATTCATTTAATGTTGATTAATTTATTATTACATTTCCATTATGAATAATTCATCATTAATTTCATCATTGATGATATTAGGTCCATGATGTGACATGAATTATTAATGTTCATCTTGATTACTTGGATCAGGCCTATTTTTATTTCATTTAATTATTTCTCCAACTACACAATCAAAAGGATGGTATCTATTTTTTGTATAAACTCTAGGAAAGGAAGGGATAAAAATTTCACTATCATATATATGTTCAATTTCAGATATAGGTTTTTCCTTAGGACTATATGATTTTTCTACTCGATTCATTGAATTGTTAGATGGTTGGGAATTGATATTCAGAATTTTCATATCATCAGAAATATTATATAGAGGGGTATTACAGTCATATAGAAATATTTTATCAAATTTAAAATAAATATATTTTTCAATAATCCAAGATGTTTTATTTAAAACCAAACTATATACATGACATTGAACACCCAATAAATATTCCATCATAACTCCTAGAATAAAAAGGTACAATATTATCCATTGTAATAATAAAAAAACATTGAAAACAAAAACTATAAAGTAAATAACATGTGGTATTGTACCATTAAATAATTCATAAGTTGTTTTAATCAATATAGGTATAATAAAATCCATATTAATTATATTAAAAGATGTATTCATTGCATCATTCGAAAAATAATTCATTATATCAACTCACTGAGAAGGAACCATGAAATTTTTTGGGGTTTTTTTTTCTCTATTCCAATACACTATTCTATTTTGGAGTAATATGTGTATAAAATTAATGATTTTATCAATTTTGAGAAAAATAATTTTATGTTTTGTTTATCAAAATCACAACCATGATCACTTATTAAATTCATAATTATATATCCATTATTAATTTTTCTATATCTATCATACATGGTAAATTATGAACAAGAATCAGATTTTTTAGATATAAAAAATACCGAAGTGTTTTTAGAAAAACAATCTTCAAGAACATAAACATAGTACATTCTATTTATTCTAGATACTATATAAATTCAAATAAATTCAATGTGATCCATCTCTAGAGGAGGAATAGTTGAAATTTTATTCTTTTATTTTAAAATTATTTTGTCATGTTCCTCGTTTTGACATGGGTTACAAAAGTTTTCATTTGAGAACTATGTTTTATGTAGATCCTTGATTAACCATTTCCTAGTTATATTTATAAGTGAAAGTATATTTAAAAGGACTAGTATCATTTTCCAAGTCTATGATTATGTGTGATAGAGATGTTGACAAGAAATATTTTAATACAATAAGGAATCAAAATTAAAAGCATATAGATTATAATTTCTTCACGTTGTGAAAACAAAATATTTTTTTTAATAAAAAACATTACATGATTTATTTTAAAACATATAATAAAACCCATATTCACATATATGTGATATTTTTTAAAAATTATAATTTAACAAATTTTAAAAAAAATATTTTGAAATTAAAATATAATTATAAATACCATTTTTTCTAAGACCAATAGTTTTCCATTTTGAATTTTAACAAATACTTTCATGTACACTATATAGATTGATCAAATTATTCAAAGATGAATAGTCCCTAGTCATGTATTTGGAATGACCACATTTCGGATAACATATGTTCTTATTTTATTATTTCATGATGATTTCATGCAGAAAAAAATTTACACTAAAAAAGTCCTTGTTACCTAATTCTCGATGGCTCTAGAAATGTTAGTAACGAAAGCCTTAAGAATAAATAATTCATTAAAAAGTTTACTATAATAATATTGTATACTTTTGTAGATTAAAAACTTGTTAGGTATAAATAAGAAAAAATTAGTTGCAGAAGAATTGTAGATAGGGAAACAATCTTTTAGAATTATCCTTCTCTGTACAGGTTGGTACCGTATCTGAGTAGTTTATTTACAATCAATTTTTTCTTGAATTTGAGTCATGTTATTTCACCCATTTGTAAAAATTTCTATATATTTATTTCCATTATCATTATACAATTTTAAATCATTGTATTATTTTTTGAGTTTACACTTTTTATCATTCTTAAAAGTTAGGTCGATATTAAAACTAGCATTCAAGGCATGCTACTTAGTTAAAATCATATAGTTGTCCTTAAGTTCAATAAACGTATCGTCCAAAATATTATAATAATAAAAAATGTTTTCATTTGGAAATTTTTAATAGCATTCATTATCTCCAAATTGATTGGACGTTTTAACAATAGATACAATAAGAACATTAAAAACCTCATATGTGTTAGTCTTAAAACACATGTTGGCTCGATCGTGCTTATCCAATTGGTTTGAGTCTGAATGGATCAAACTAACATCATAGGAAATCCAAATAAAATTCATTACTTTCTTATACCTAAAATCCTTATCATAATATTTTTTCTATTATTGATAAAATGATGATACTAGAATGGAAATAATATTCTTTGAGTGTAAGAAATAAGGTCTTGTCAAAGATAACCATCCAAAGTTAAAATTCATTTAAAAATTAATAAATGTAAAAGATTTTTCAAAATATTTTATTAATATTTTATCAATTTTTAGTATCCAATATGAAATATTATTTTAAAAATAATCATTTTTTTTCAAATAATTTTCACATATATTTTTTCAAACGTTATGTGAATTTTATGGATCCTTTATATCGATCATGTTTTATAATAATTTTGAAAAGTCATATATTTCAGTTAAAAATTGTTTTTTGAATGTAAATTGTAATTGAAGTTATTTTAAATGTTTATTTATGGAAAAAAATTTAATTTCCATTTACCATATATGTTTTATATTTTATGAAGTGATAGTTTGATCTTTTTCCCTAGGTTATTTTGATGTTAATATGAGAGTTTCAATATTCTATGATTTATTTATTTCATGTTACATGATTATTATCGGTGATTATGACTTTTCATTTCAATCCATTAAATTCATGATGTTATTTTATACAATTTGTTTGTTTTATAAAACCCTTTTAAATTAAATGGTTTCTTTACAAAAAGTGAAAGATTTCTATTTGGATTTTTTAGGAAACCCATTATTCTTTCCATGGGATCATTTAGATATATTTATGATCAATTGTTTTATTGAATAAATATTTATAGATGATGATGGTTGGGCTACAATATTACTCTCCAATTTATTAGTTTATATTTTTGTCTATTGAGATCATAAGGGTATATAGGAGGATTTTTCCAAAGAGGAAAGATACACTCAATGATTTATCTCAAGCCAATGAGATACTAGGGAGGATTTATCCCATGCCAATGAGGTAAATGAGAGGACTTATACCAAGCCAAAGGGTACAAGAGGGAATTTATCCCAATTTAATGAGTTACATAACATGATTTATCAAAAGTCGAAGGTTTCACTAGAGAATTTATCCCTAAGAAAAAGGGGTATATGGGAGGTTTTATTCTAAGCCCATGGGTACCCAAGAGGATTATCTAAAGACTATAAAGGTAAATGGGTTTTTTATTATAATTTTCATATGATTATGGTTGAGCCAATTTTCCCTTTTTTCATAAAAAAATGTTAAATTTTCAAGATGCATTATATTTCAATTTAATGACATGTTTTCAAAATTATTGGATATTTTTAAAGTATTCTACATTTTTTATCCTACACACATGTTATATGATTATTGAGATGGTTTAGATCCTCATAATATAATATTTCCATCATGAATGATTATTTTTTTATCTTATATATGTAAAACATATTTTAGGATCATTATATTAGGTATTTTGAAATTTTAATTATGAAAATTATGTATTCCTTTTTTTCTTTTTCTTTTTTAGGATCTATTACTCTGTGATAATTTTTTCTCTTAATGAATTTTGAGATTACCATTTTCTTTTCATTCCAATCCCCAGGTTATAAATATGATTATTTCATGTTATATATGTAGAAAGGTTTTGTAGGACCACAATTTTATTGTTTTTGTAAAATAATATATCTTTATATCTAATCTTCAAGACACTAAACCAATCCATCCTCTTATTTTTAAATATTTGTGAAACATAAAAATTTAATCATGGAATCAATTTTTTTTATATTTATGATTATTTTTCCTCTCATCAGTTGGTATAAAAATAGTTTTTTTATCATTTTTGTTACATTATGATATTTTTTAGTGTCCTTTCATGAAATCCCTAATAAAAAAAATATTTAATGATTATAAATATAAAGAAGATTTCATGAAGTAATATTGATATATTTAGTACATGGTTTTCTCCTAAAATGCATCCCTCTGTAGATACTAAATGTTAACTAAAGAGGTCTTCTACATGTATATCATAGTAATAAACCTAATATTAGTGCTCTATGCATTAACTCAATTGTGACCCTGTGTAGGACAAACATGCCTAACATTGTAATTAGTTTGACACTCCTCGACAATATAGTTGGATAATCACATTCTAATTATAGTTAATTAAAATGTATTTTTTATGATAAGTAAATAGTATATTAAATATCATATATTGAAATTAAAAGAATCGTAGAATGAATTATGATTCATTTTGGACGAACTAAAAGATAATGTGATAGTTTCAATATGTAAAAAATAATGTGGCTGAATTATTAATAATTACAGTATAATTTAAATATTTAAAACACGTCATTAAATATTTTTGTTTTATAAGTCAATTTATAAAATAGAAAAAAGTTAATAATAGACTAGATAGACAATATGGTAATGAGAAAACAAGTGGGATGGAAGAAATTTTAGAAAACCATGTGCTTATTCTCAGCCACCATTATGAAGTTATGAAAAATAAATTTAGTGATTCAAAACATTAAAACCGATAAATAAAATAATGATGGATTATAATATATTACTAGCTATCTAAGAGGATGATGAAATAATATTAAACATAAAATGTGCAAAAAAATGTTGAAGAAGAACCCAATGGAATGTGTTAGTGGAATGATAAAGTGTTTATATAGTGGAATGATCGGCCATCAAGCTTATTATTTTCAATGTGAGAGGAATATGTTGATTAATAAAAAAGGGGTAAATAATTTCTAATGCCTAAAATGAATTGTATTTGGAAATTATCAAAAATAATTCCCTAACATAATATCCAAAGTAGATAACAGGCGTCACCAACCTCCTAAATTAATGAAATAGGGAAATCTTGTTGGGACCAAAATTGTTTAAGTTGTTCATGAAAAATAACAGAAAATGGAACACCCACCCCCACTATATATTATTGGATATAAAATTTGAATTTAGTTATAGCCACCCAAGTTGAACTAGTATTTTTTTTCTAAGTAAATCAAATAAATTCTTGAATAATTTGATATTATTTATTGTTATTATTATATTTCTGTATGTTGTTTATTGTTATGTACATCATTTTAAAGAAATTAATTATTCATTTATTGGAATTTATTGTGATTTTAGGAATTGAATAACTCTTTTTATCGGGATTCCACGTAAATGGAGAGAATAAGAAACTGAAAAAACATATTTCAAATCAAATTATCGCCATATATCATTAAATTGATGATTATGAGACTTCTAGAAATTTTAATTCAATTATTGGAGTTATGATACCTAATCATGAAGGATGTTTTTTCAAATGGATAAAAATAGAACTCACTATTAGGATATGACTCTTAGGAAGGAATAGATGAGATTCGCAATATCAACCATATTAGTGTGGTTGATTCCACATTAGAAATTAAGTCTGAGGTCATATCAATGTTTTGCATACCCTTAACTATCTTTTTAGTGGGTAATAATTAAAATTGCATGGATTCCATTTATTTAAGTGGGATAATGTAATAACCTGATATTTTTTCTCCTTTAAAATACATACTATGTAATAATACATGTGTCAGATGCTACACACAACATAAAAAGCCACCAAATAATAGTAGACAATTATCAATAAACATTTTATAATTATTAATATGGTAGAATATTAAATATTATGATATAAAATAATTAATATCAGTTAATATAGAAAATGGATAAATTTAATTAATTATATATTCATTTTATTTTTTATTTTATTATAAAAGTTATATTTTAAAGATTTATAATTTTAATTTATTAAAATATAATTTATTTTTGAATTTGTCACATCAAAATTTACTTAGTATGAATTTTGGAGTTTTTTATGGGGTTAATATTTAGTCCAAATATATGGGTTTTAGAAACATTATACCTTTAATGATTTTATCATTACGTAAAATTGTCATAAAAATGAATAAAAAGTTTTCTTATAAAAAATTTATGTAATTAATAAAATTATTCATTTTAAAAAATTCCTTGATCTTAAAATTCTACATGTCATATTTTTAATAACTAAATAAAAATGTTTCCTTAATATTAATCTATTTTCCGTATATTCCCTAAATTAAGAGTTAAGATGGTGGAATTTATTTTCCTTCATTCAATGAAAACCATATAAATTCTAATTTATTATAGATAAATAATTTATGTCATTAAAATTATTATCCAAGATTATTATAACTTATATAACAATTTAACACTTAAAACATCATTTTTCTGAAAAAAAAAATTTACACACTTAAATATTTTATTTTAAAATTATATTTTCAAGACTTTAGAAAATTTATGAGGTAATATTATTTTCAATTTTTAAATCAAAGGGATCAAATTAGGAAAATGTTACATGCTTAATTATTTTCATTAATGTTAATTACTATGGCTAAAAATTATTTACTAAGGTAAATGTTAATTTGTGTTAAGAATTATAAGAACGAAATAAAAAGACATAAATCACACATACTATAACACCCATGATTTCAAATGAAAAACATTATGTTCGATGTCATATATGAAACACAACAATGATCTTAAACCACCAAGAAATTTTATTATTTAATTACAACCGTAAAGATATAGTCCCTGAATTAGCAGGTATGAATAAGAATAAACAAATTATAAAATATTTGTGTATATATATTTATGAATATCCTTCTCAATACTTATTTATTGGTTAGTTCTTAGTGAATATACATTCAGTATTTCATAAAGTCATATTATCCTCTAAAATTAAGTCTCAATCCAAAATTATTTTTATTTGTCTTTGTGAGAAAATATTGTATTTAATTTTTCCACTTTTAAAACATTTGTTTTAAAAATAAACATCATTTTTGGATTCATAATTTAAACATTATCTTTGAATATTCTTATTATAGGATTCTAAAAATACTGATTTATAGTTGAATCGTGAAAAGTATATATTTTTATTTAAAATTTTATTTCTGTTTCAAGCATTAATATGACGCTTTTTTTTAAAATGAATTAAACGTAAAAACAGTTCTATTAAATTATTATTAACTAATTTAATATTATTGTAATAAATGTTATAGTTTAATTTTTATTGAATTTTGTTTTATATAAAAATTAATTTTTTAGGAAAAATATATAACACTGTGTTTCGGGTATTTATCATAAATTAATTTATAATATTTATAGAAACTGAATTTTATAAAATCATTCCATATTTAGAATTATGTCGTTAAAATTTGATAAATATGTCCATTTTTTAGGGACTTTGATTAGTGATCGGGGTAAAATTTATCAACTACGTATTGTGTACATTCGGTTATCTTAGGTAAAATGTCATTAACCAATCTAGGATGCCATCTTACCAGACACCAAACCCGATCCATGGCATGGCCTAATTGGTGTTCCTGATCCCCATGGGTTGAAAAATAGTTTCAGGAATCAACTGAAATATAAGTGGAAATGATTTCCTAACAAAGAATAACCTGAATTGAAAAAGAATACAATACAAGTAGAATATCCCACAAAAAAATAAATATCAAATAAAAATATGAAACTATTTTAGTTACAAGATATTGGACAACAAGAATAACCAAATAAAGACTAAATTGATACCAATAAGTTCACAATGTGACCTAAACATCTCCACCATCTACCATCCCAACTACTCAAAAAGTTAAATCACAAACCAAGAACCCGAAGAAGAATATTAACCTTTAAAATATATCAGGTCTATTGACACCTAGTGGTACAAGTAGAGAGTGGGCTAAAAATAGAAGTAGGCAACCACCAAAGAATCTATGCTTTTCCATTCCCAAAAATATTCCACTAACACTACTTTTATATTTTTTAAATAAAATTTTTACATTTTATTAAAAAACATAGATTTCACCATTTTAAAATCCCTAACTTTCCCATTTTCAAAATCATTTACATATTTAAAAAAAACCCTAAACCAAATACCTAAGAAAAATAATACTGGTATTATTATGAAAATAAAAAAACTTTAGAAGATATAAACCTCATAAAACATAAAGTAAACAATAATATACATATAATTACTATGGGAAATTCTTAAGCATCCCTAGATGGATCCCAAGACATGCATAGTTCAGAACCACCTACAGATGCATGGTGAATCTTCCTAGTCTATAACCAATATGCCAACCTCAACTGACCAATCCAGTGGCACAACACACCTAGCCTCTCAACAAATCTAGGGGTACCAACCCGTCTAATCAGGGTTGTCAATAAATGTCACATGATCCTATAAATGATTCCCATTAACCCATGGTAATAATATATTTTGTATGTAGGAGGACCTCACATGCGTTACTCAACATAGCTGTTGTCACCACACTTTTTTACACCCTACATGGACACTGCCAATATGATAACCAATAAAGGGAAATTACTCCTACAGAGGTTCCAACTATATATATATAAAGATAAATATAAAAAATATCATACATGGTGCCAACTCAACCATAACAACATATGAACTTTCCACCCATTCTTTAAAACATAGAAATTACCAAATGGGCCTTTAGTATTACATAATCAAATGCATTTACTAAAAAAATTACAAAACTCTTTCCCAAACAACGTTAAAAATTACTTTTTTAATATAGATTAAAAATTGGACCCTGGATTAAAAATCCAATACATTTCCATAAAACCCTTTCTAAACATTTGGAAAATACAAAAACTTATAAAACATGCAAAACATCCCCTCAAGACCATTTTTTCAAATACAAAATCCAACTTCCAACCAGGGAATACCTTTTGTGATATCATTTTTAACCACATTAACAATTCACTCAATGTAACTAACAAAATTTTGAATCAAAAATCCATTTAAGGAACCAATGTTCTATTTGAAAACTAATGAACCATTAAATAAACTAATATTTAAGGAAAATAATGTATGATGTTCCATCTTCTCTTGATTACACATTTATGTGTGCACTATGTGCACTCCTTTATGGGACAACATCCAGTGGCACATCCCAAGGGTCCACAAAAACGCAAAACCATTTCTTTGACTCAACCAGTTCATTCTAAAATAAATACCATAATCACAAAAAATACATAAAATACCATGAGATGCCTCCTATAACATTTCTGCACAATTATAAATCCATAAAATTACCATTTCTCCCAACCAATTTTGAAATCAATGGTTTTACCAATTTATGAAACACTCCTAGTGCACAAGTATTTGGAAAAATTGTATAATCACATAAAAATAACTTTTTTAATAAAAAATAATTCCAAAAACATATTAAACAAACAAACAAAATGATGCATAATAAAGGGAATCTTGATTGAAAATTAATTGAAATAACCAATGTATCAACCGAATTTATTGAAAATGGAAAAAAATAATTCTCTTACATTAGTGATGTACGATTGTCATGAAACCATTAGAGAGAAGAGATCTAGTCCCTATATACCCTTCACACACCCAATAACTAAATAAAACACAACCCAAACAGAAACCCTAGGCATTAGGGTTGTTCTAAGGGTGACGGCCCGAAAAAAAAAGAAAATAATGAATAGGGGAAGAGAGAAGGTATTGAAAATAGGACTGAAACCCCAATAATGTTCCTCTGAATCAAAGGAGGAGAATCATTTAGGGAGGAGGAGCCAACAGAAAAGGGATTTGAGACCCCTTGGTGTGCTAAATATGACCAATGAGGTTGGGGATCAGGTTCGAGTAATATAGGGGGAGAGAGAAAAGTGGGTTTCTCGCTTGTGATGACATAGAATGACCACATGGTTTTCCTAACCATAAACCCACTGTGAAGTAGCCGCTACCTATGTAGGGATGGAAAAAATGGTGTGTGAGATCATATAGAAACTATACGTTCACTTATTTACACTTACTAGAAAAGAGATAAGGTTACCTTGGCCAACCTGAAGGTTTTCTACTAATCATCCAGTGGCTATTCATATGGTCAAAATCCACTGAAACATTCAAAATTTAAAAATTTATACAGAGTCTCATCATGAACCTCATCAATAATGATACAAGACCATGAAAAGTAAAAAATTAACGAGGGATATATGGTCGGGGTGTGGTAATTCTCCCCACCATAGAGATTTTCTACCCCCAGAAGGACATGTAGTTGAAAATTTTAATAAAAGTAGAGATCATGCCTGATCAAAACTAAACAATACCGGGAAAATTGAGTGAATACTCACTCTAAAAGTCATGCCAAAATAATAATAAAAACCACAACTCAATGATGTGTGGAGAACCCAAGAGGGTTCTCCCCACTATAAGAACTCAACTATCATAAAAACATCAAAACCCTAAAACACCACTAACCCTTAAATAATAAAAATTAATATCAAGAAATATTGTTAATTGGGACACCAAGAAATAACTAAATCTTCCATTGCAATCAAAAAATTCCCTTATCACAGCTGGGGACTACAGAAATCCTAAAAAGAACACATAATACTTCCTCATCATGACAAAAAGAACCCAGCCACTAGAGATCAAAATTCCCCACACATGATGAACCCCAAACACTAGGTAAAACTCATTAAAGGGACTAAAAAACAAAATAAACCATCCATTAATTCTACAAAACATAAACATCTTCAATCGAGCACAACTAAAAAAACCAACCTACACAATGGTCAAATCAAACGTAAGGAAAAATAAATGATTCTGGAATCCATGTTTAGATAAATACAATTACTCAGATTATGATAAGAAAACACCATTACACATTTAAAATGAAATGATGAATGTAAAATAAAAACAAAATGGAATTAGAAAATCTTCAACCATCTCCATTCCCACACTGGTCACAAAAACATGGGAAAGGTTCCCCACACACCAGAGATTCCTAAATGGGCACGAGATTTACTCTGCGGCCCAAGGCTAGATCCTAAATGACTGAAGCATCTTGTAACTCATAGTTATATATTGGCATCCTCTGATCACAACATCTCCTTCAGGTGACACTTCCCAAAAAACTTCTCTAGATGACCTAGACAGCCACAAAAATTTCATTTTTTGGATGATTGCAACATGATGAATTTAAATAACCAAATTGGAACACATGTGTCACATATGAGAACGATCCAATTAATTGGGTGTTGGAGTCAATGAAGGATACTTTTCAGAGACTAGTTCCTCTAGAACACCCGTCTAACCAAATGGGGAATTTTCACAAGCACTGAGAGACACCAGATTTCCAACTTACACTATGGAACCCAACTCAGCTTCAAATTCTTCCTCCACCGGCTTCTCAAAACAAGGGTCCTTATAAGATAACACCCTCTCTATGATATTTATATGAATACCACCAAAGAAAATTGATGTCTTAAATGGATCATATGATTCCACCTTCAGTGAAAAGGAAACCATATCATTGAAGTTATCAACATAGGCATTCACAGTCTACTAACCTTATTGAATACCCATGAGATATTTCATCTTCACTGTCATCATATCTTTAGGTATAAACTTTTAGGGGAAGAAAAACATAGACACTTCCCAAATCATCACAAATTCTAACAATGGATGGGAGAACATATCCCATTCAATTAAATATAGACCATAAAATAACCCAAGAATAGCACAAATTCTAATAGATTCTAGAGATCCCAACAATCTGATAACACACCCAACCTCTTCAAGCCACACAATTTATTCTAACAGATCCATATCACCAATAAGAGTAGGAAATACAATAATAGAATAAAAAACTCAGCCTAACCCCATAGAAATTTTGGAATCATTTTTGAGTAGATTTTTCTGATCATGAAAAAATGAAAAAACAAACATTAAACTGATTCACAATCGAAAAGAAAACCTAAAGCCCAAGCAGCAAGCTCACAAACCAAACTCATGAAAACACATTAAGATATTTTTTTTCAATAATCCATTTCAATTTTAAATTTTAAAACCATATTCCTTAAAGTAAACCTTCTAATAAAAAAACTTACTCTTTAAACCAAATTCAATTTCCAAAATAATTTCCTCTTTCAAGATCACTACATAGAAACAAGTCCAATCCATTGATTTCAATCGACAATCCATGGAATCTTAATAAACATCACCTAGGTTCCCATCCAATTCAACATACATCATTAATGAAAAAGGTCCTCATGCTCTTTCCATACATAACCACAAACATGTGACATTCCATAATGAGTAATAAGGGTCACAGTTTTCTCTTACATATCAGATCCAAACAGATAAAATATCCAAACCAAACCCATTCCCCTCTTAAAACCCATTTTACCAATTTCAAAACAATTTGGAATAATTAAATTTCTATTTGAAAATAAATATAAATTTAAAATCCAACTCAAGTTCCCTGAAACCAAAGAGAAACTCAACATTCACCAAAATACCGGAATGAGGAACTATTAGTTATGTTGAACATGAAAACATGGTAATGGACCATGCCCCAATAAGGTAATAACAACTAGGATGTTCTTGAACTTTGTACTTAGAATCCACATGGGTCAACAATTTTCTTGGGATCATGATATTGGGATCCTGATATAACACCAACTCACATCCATTTTCATACCTCAATCCAAAACAAAAATAAAAGGATCAAATCCCAAAATACCCCTAGAAATATGATGTTTATAATGAGAAAGTGTTTGATATTCTCTCTCTATACTACATCTCGAGTCCTGAAAATCCTAATATCCAACTAGATGACAACCCAAATAATAATTTTCCTACTCTGATACCATTTATCCATGATAAATATTGGGATTCCATCCGACTCAACATATGAACTAATCCAGGGCATGGCCCGAAGGGAATTCCAAATCCCCACTGATTGGAAACTAGTGGAGGGAAACAAATAAAATCCATGTGGAAATTATTTCTATCCCATCAAAAACAACGATAGAAAAAACAAAATATACATGTGTATGAAAAAAACCACAAATGAATCTCAAATAAAAATATCAAACTGATTCAGTTACAAGATATTGGGCAAGAAGAATAAAAACCAAAGGCCAAACTACTACCATGCAATCTCAAGGTGACCTCAAGGTCACAACTATCCACCAACCAACCAACTCCAAAAAAAAGAACACGAACCATGAACCTGAATAATAATATGAACCAAAAAAACAATTCTGGTCTACTGACAACATGTTTACAAGTTGTGTGTCAGCTAAACATCTCAGTAGACAACCACCAATGAATCCTTGTGTTTACTTTCTCAAAAAAAATCCACTAGAACAAGTCTAAAATACAAGTATAAAAGTAGGGTTTACAAATTTTATTAAAGAAACATATATTTCCCCATTTTAAAATCCAACACACACCATGTCCCATTTTCAAAACAGTTAACCCTTTTAAAACCAAATACCAAACCAAATACCTTATCAAAACAATAATGGGTTCTGTTGAAAATTAAAAAAAATTATATAAGCTAAAAACCAATATGAACCAAATTAAAACACAAAAATATATATTATAACTATGGGTATTTCCTAAAAATCAGTAGATAGATCCATGCACATATTTAGTTTGATCCACCTATAGGTCTAAGGTAATGTTTCCTAGTTTATAACCAACTAGACGCCCTCAACTGACTAATATAGTGGCATAGCCCACCTTGCCTCTCAGCAATCCAGGGTTTACCATCCTGTCTAATTTGGGATGGCATTGAATTTCACTCGATACTCTAAAAGACACCCAATAACCCATGGTAATAATATATTATGTATGTTGGAGGCCCTCACATCAATGACTAATCTTATCTTCCGTCACTGCACTTGTCTACCCCAAACATGGACACCAAATATATGATAACCCATAAAATGAAATCCCTCATATGGAGATTACCACTATATATATATATATACACTACATCATACATGGTTCCAACTGGGTCATCACAACATATAAACTTTCTACCCTTTCATTAAAACATGGAAATTTCAGAACTGGCCTTCAGCATTACAAAATACAATACATATACTAAGAAAATTTCCAAAACTATTTAAAAAAATTTCAAACACCACTTTTATAATTGGAATATCAAATGGGAATTTAAATTCAAAAACCAAAACATTTCCATAAAACCCTCTCTTATCATTTGGAAAATACACAATCTTATAAAATGTACCAAACGGACCCCAAAGTCCATTGTGTACCCAAACATAATCCAAGTACGAACCAGGAATAACATTCTAGATTTAATTTTGAACCACTTTTATAATTCACTCAAGGGAACAAACAACATTTAGAAACCAAAATAAATTTGATGAACCGATGTTCGATTTGAAAACCAATGACCCATTAAATAAATTCATATTGAATAAAGACACCATTTGATGTACCCGATTCCCATGAATTCACAGTCATGTGTGCACTCTGTGTACTCATAGATGTTCTAACATCTAATGGAACTTCCTAAGAATCCACAAAAAATGAAACCATTTCCATGACTCAAACCAAACGTTCCAAAACAATCCTAGGAATCTCACACAATACCAAGAGTATAAAAAATACATTTAGAAAACCATGATACCCCACCTAAAATATTGTATCACAACCATAAATCTAGAAAAGTGACCATTTCACAAAACCAATGAAAAATCCACACTTTTATGATTTTATCAAACACACCTTGTGCGCAGGGCTTATGAAAAATTATAGAATCACATAAAAAGGTATTTTTAATAAATTCTTACACCATAAAAACACTGAAATCATCTAACCAAATGAACAATAAGAATTAGAATCATGAATATATATTATTTAAAATAATACAAGTATCAATGGAATGCATCAGAATGGAAAAAATAATGAATTCTCTGACTTCGGTGGTGTGAAAATTCAATGAATCCTTTAGAGAGATTAAATCTAAGCCCCATAGAACATTTTCACACCCAAGAACCAATAATGAAAAACTCACACTCAAACCCTATCCATGTGGGTTTGGTCAAGGGAGAGGACCCCATATAAAATTTTTTAATGCTTATGGGAAAAGATAAGGGAGAGAAAATAGGAATTAAACCCTAAAAATTTACCTTAGAATCAATGAAGAAGCATCATAGGGGGAGGAGGATACAAGGGAAAGGGGTTTCGGGACCCATTGTCATGACAAAACAAACCAAGGATGGGGGGATCACGTTATATTAAAATAGGGGGTGAGAGAAAGAAAATGTATGATCTTAGTGAAATGGAACAAACATATAGTTTGGATGCATAATTTATGAAACTATGTGCTAACCATGTTGTAGGCACTGCCTAAGAAGGGACTGACCACATGACTTGGCCACACAGTTTATGAGACCACATGAAAACCATGTGGTCGCTTCTATTTTCTTCATGGATTGGCCACATGGTTACCTGGGCTGAGCTAGATGGTTTCAACTAACCATGTGGTGATCTTGTGTAGGCTGAAAAAGCCACCAGAATATTCAGAAATCAAAATTTTCAACCCAGTCTCAACTTGAACCACCTCAAGAATGATCCAAGACATATAAAGGAAAAAATAAAGAGGTATTTGAAGTTGATATGGGACAATAAAACCTAGCTTTCAGGTCATAATTTTTATCTTAATTATTTATTTGTGGACTTAATTTGACCCTTATCAACTTATTCAATAAATTTAATTGTTTAAGGGACACTTGTCCACGAAAATGACCAATATAATATTTAATTATTATATTATTAAAAAATGTTCTCCTTACTTTTAAATATATCTTATCTCTTCACATAGGAAAAACTAAAATTCATAAATGAATATTAATTTTTATTTTGATAATATTGAAATTACTTTCTTAATGTTAATTTATTTTTCTTAGGGTCATTATTTTCAAATTAAATGAACAGGCTCAAAATGGGTTTAAATATATATTATGAAATTAATATTTTCATTAAAAAAATTAAATGAGGACTAGGTGGATAGTATATGGTCTAAAATCTCATCATATATATATTTATAATCCAATTTTAACAGCATAATTAAAATTATAACCCTTTAAGAATTCTAAATATGTTGTGGTGGTGATGGTTTTAATTGGTTAACGTAAAGGTTAAAAAAATGAATGGGTTTAAATTATATATAACACTCACCAAATATTAATGGTTAATAGTTTTTAAATAAATTCATAACTTATATTCAAATCTCTATCATTTTGGAAGCTTAATTTAATTGAATTAAAATTTTATATTTTAATCATTTAACAAAGTCCAACACTGCCCCCTTACTTATAAAAAGAAACCCCTCCATTCTCTTATTTACACCACTACAACCCTTCTATTTAGACCAAAACAAAAAACATTAACTTCACATCATCATTATCCAAATTATAGAGGTTATTTCATCCCCAAAATTATAACCCTATTATCCTTAATAGGATATCTAAAGGAGTTCTTTCAAAGAATATGTAATAACCATAGTCCATCACATTTTTTTTACTTATTATTTTACTTCTTATATATATGTGGTATTTATCATAAATTAATAACTTTATCATACACAATATACATTAATGATATTATTATTATAGAAGAACTATTATCTCCCCTCTTTCCCAACAAATGGAAAATGAATGTAACACTCATGTATATGTAAGGATTACACTCTCTATGTAACGATACAATTCAATTGTCATCGCCATATTTTATATATTGTTATTATGTTGGTTTTAATGTTTATATAAGATATTTATGTCCAATATATTCATATTTGGTGATAATATCCCTTCTACCTTCTCACCTTCCTATCCATGGGAAAATGATAATGTCTCCCTCCTGTAGGTGTGTAATACCACCTCCACATAGATATGTGATTAGTTTATCAATTATTATTAATATGGATGACAATAAGGATGTATGTGATAAATATACACGATTTATATGAAATAATAATTATTCTGTAAATGTTAATAATTATTTACATTTATTTCATTCCATCTATAGAAAAGTTAAAATAGTGCTCATGCATATATATGACCTACCATCTCTATGAAAGGTGTAATTAATTTTTCTATCTCTAACATAAATGTATTAAACTAAATCTATATATAAATAATATATATGAAATTTACATATATATTAATATTATGTATATGGTAGAACCACAATCAAATTAAAAGGATTAGAACTATCCAACCAAAATTCTTTTCAAATCACAAATAAACGAGCCCCTGAAAATGATGATTTTTTAAAGGATGTATTAATATATGGGTACTAAAAATTTTTAAGGGGATAATATATTAAATTTTTTCTATGTATAGTATTATTTTATAAAATTATAACAGAATTTAATTTATTATATAGGAGGATAGAGAACATTCAATGTAAGTGGGACTTTTGGTTAGGGACTATCATCCTAGATAATCTTCTTTGTGATATATGTTATTTTTTGCGCCTATATTCTTTTATGAAGTATATATAAAACATCATTGACATGTTATATAATAATTGTCTAAATGTTTATGATATTTAATTTTTTTATTTGATGTTATAAATGCATGGTTATTATTATTTAAAAGTTACCAAAGTGGTAAGGAATATTCATCCTACATTTATTTTCAATAGAAACATGTAATATTCACCAGTTGTATCATTTATGTGATGTATATACTTCCCATGAATGTTTATTATGATTATTATATGTAAAATAATGGGGGGGTAAACAGATCTAAATTTTTTTATCTCTTTTATGAGGATTTTATTCAAATTTTTTCAATGTGGTAAGATATGTATATTAATGTCTTATTTTTTATCTGGATAGTTTATGATCATGTTTACAATGATAATATTTTATGACATATATCTCAATAATCCCAGGAATATTATTATCTTATATTGTTTTTGGATAGATCAAAAGTTTTCCATTCATTTTACTCTATTTTAGAACAAAACGGATCAGAAAAATATTATTATTGAAACCAATCCTTAATTAGATCATCAGTTAAGAGTAAATTTTATATATATCTATGTTTTCTAAAATTATTTATGATTTGTTTACAAAAATCCCATGATTTTTTATGTTATTTATAGTCAGTTTTTTCTTCATCCAAATATTTTTTCATGGAATATTCATATCATTTTCTTAACGTGGTACTTTTTACTTTTTATCAAAAATGTCAACGGAATCATTATTTTTACATGAATTTCATGAATAAAATTTACTGCCATCATGACCAATAAATAATTTGAAGATTACTATACCCATGTATAAGGTTATTTTTAAGGGAATATTTTTTTCTTAATATTTGGGAAAATTTTTATATTTAAAATTATTGGTTTCAATGTTAAAAGTGAATTTTCATTAATAACTTTTCCAAGTGATGTTTTAAAATATTTATACATATAACATTGCATCCATTGTTTTTAACTAATCTTTACCTAGGATATGAACAAATGATACCATCTTTATTAATTCTATTAATGGTTTATGGCAATGATGATATGTTTTTTTATGAAATTAAATTTGTTTCTGTGAGTAATTTTATAATGGTTTTGTGAAATGTTTATGAATCTCATTTATTTTCTAGAAGAAACCTATTTATTTTCCAAAAATATTTCTGTGATGAATTATTTATGATACCCATTTCCTTTATATGGGGTTTTATATGATCAATATTTTACGATATTGTGGAACACATCTATATGAATTTTATTATTTGGAGTGTGGGCTGGAAATTTTACATCCCTCCAATTCCATGGGATAAGATTGATATCTAATGAGATAAATAATATAATCATGAAAAAGTTCAAAATTCTGTCTTTATTTAGATTAAAGAAAATTCAATAATTATTTTGAGAAATATGAAAAACAAGAAGGAATTCAAGTTCCCCCATCAAACTCATTTCAAATTCCATTTTATTAATTATTTAAAATTTAATTGGAAAATTAATTTTTGATGATAAATAATTTCCTTAAAATAAATTTAAACTACAATAAATTAATTTCATTATTATATTTATATATATAGTAGGATAATATTTTCCATTAGTAAAACATTTTGAAATTAGAAAAGAGTTGTTCCAATCATACCAAGCTCCTGGATCATGACGTAACCCATATAAATATTTTGTATATTTAAAAACATGATTTGGAAGATGAGTACTTGTACATTTGTGGAGTTGACCAAAAAAAGATCTTCAATAATAAATCCATTTAATAATATAATTCTGAAATCAATTTGATATATTTTAAAAACCAAATGTGTTGTATAGGATTGTTGTATTCTGTTGGAATCAACTATAGAAACATTTTTAAAGGACCCCTCTAGTAAATAACATCTTCTTGATTATATAATTGTGGGACTGATCTATATTTATTTATTACTATAGTTCCTAAATCAGAAACATTGTTTCTAAACACCCACTTATTTCTAATAGACAATGCTTATTTAAGGTCGTCTACTAATTCCCAAAATCATTTACATTAATAATTATCTTTTTCTTCGTGCATTTCTAATGCCCTAGATTTATCATAAATTTTATCAATGATGTTTTTTAGATCATTTTGTGAAAGGAATGTTTGATGTTCAACCAAATTACATAGAAAAGATCTAGTTTTATTTAATCTTTTTAGGTATCCAAATATAGAATATATAGGATGATATAGTTTAGTTGTAATAGTTCTTGGAATATAATCGATAGAAATATCATTTTCATCTATATCTTCAGGTTCGTGTTTTGGTTTTTCCTCATAATTAGAGGATTTTTTAACTTGTTTCATATAATTTTCTGAATGGTTTTAATCCATATTAATATTATGGATATCATCCTTATGATTTTATAAAGTGTTATAATGATCATCCAGATCTATGTCATCAAATTTGACATTAAATTTTTTTCCCACATTCATTGTTATTTTATTTCACACCCTATATCATTTAATAGATATTAAATAAAAATTAAATATTTCTCCATCACCCATAAATGAATAATTTTCAACATTATCCTTAGTATTTAGAATAATTATATTATAAAAAAATTAATTCAATTAAACTTTGGTTTTCTACCATTCTATAATTCATAAAGTGTTTTGTTCAAGAGATGTATTGTTAAAACTCTATTATATTTATAACATGTTATATTAATAGTGTCTTCTATAAAATGGTAATTCGTACACATTATGTATCTTATGGGTAATTTCTTGAATGGTTCTATTTCTCCTTTCCACTACACCATTCTGTTGTGTATTCATAGGAGTATAAATGTTATTATTGATGCTATTTTGGGAGAACAAAATATTCAAAGTCTTAATTTTTAGACTCCCATCCATGACAACATGTTATAGTCTTAATTATATGTCCAAATTTATATTTTTTTGATCTAGAATACATGGAAAAATGGAAATAAGATTCACTTTTTTGAGATAAAAAGAATAGTCATGTATATCTAGAAATTTAATCTTCAAGAACATAAACATAGTTCTTCTTATTATGATATAAACTCTAAAAGGTCTAAAAATATCCTATGAGCCAAATATAGAGGTTTATAAGTTCAAACTTTATTTTTTATTCGAAATAGATCTTGTGATGTTTAAAATATTGACATGGGTTAGAAAGTTTGACATTTGAGAACTGTAGTTTTGAAAGATCCCTAACAAACCATTTTCCTAGTTATATTTAGATATGAATGAATATTTAAATGGCCTAGTATCATATTCCAAAATAATGATCTTTATTAAATAAAGTTAAAAACATATTTGGAGAAATTAATGAATCTAAATTAACATTGTATACATCATCATTTACTGAAGAAGTAAAAATTAAATCATTTTTATAAAAAAAACATTACATGCATTATTTTCAAACATCAAATGAATCGAATCATCATAAAAAAAGTGTGAAAAATAGAATAATATACGTTAATATAGAAATAAAATAAATATTATTAATTTAAAATAGTATTAAAATTTTTTATTTTTCAATGAAAAACAATTTATCCAATGGAATTATCACCAGAAGTGACATATACCCCATCCACCATGACTAGATTCTTGAAACATGAATACTCCTCATATAGTGTCTATAATATCCACTATCGAGATACCATAATATATTATTGGTTATTTTCAAGTTGGTTTCTTACAAATCAAATTTTACTTCTATAATGGCTTTGGTGGCTAAATCTTCATGAGTCCAGAAATGTTAGTAATAAATGAATAAGAATAAATTATTTCTTAACATGTTTAATATAATTATATTTTAGATTATTGTAAATGAAATATCAATGAGTTTTATAAGAGAAAAAAGTGAGTTTTATAGGAATTAGAGTTACAAAAAATTATTTGAAATGAGCCTTCTTTGTCCTGGTTGATACCCTATATCATTAGTGTATTTAAAAGAAGTGATTTTCAATTAAATGAGAGATTGTATTTCTACCAATTTTAAATATTTTTAATTTTTTTTTCATAATAAAATTTTAACTCACTATTTTCATTCAACACTTAAGTATTTTTATCCTTCTTAATAGGGAGATCGACTATAAAACTACCTATCAAAGTGTTCTTCTTAATTAAAATTTTATATTTATCCTTAAGTTTATTAAATAAATATTCAAACATATTGTATTCATAAAAAATTATTCATTTTAATATTTTTCATCTCCATAATGATTATAAATATTAATAGGATATGCCTAAATAGCATTGGATATATTATATGTTTTTTTTGATAAAAATACATGTTTTCTCTATCATGCCTATCCTCTTATGTTGAGTCTAAATCACTAAAAATATCTTCTTGAAAAATATTTGTTTCAATAGTTTATTTATTAAAAATCTTTTCCTTATCAAAAAATTAGTACAAGTATTTGAAAAATGAAGATATTGTTAATGAAATAATCATATATGAGTGTGCAAAAAATGGATATGTCAAAACTGAATATCACAAGCTATGATTATTTTTAAATTAAATAGTTCTAAAATTATTTTTTCTTCATTTTAATAAAATCATTATATCCAATTCAGGTATACCTTATTTAATTTTATTTTCAATGTATACAATTTTTCAAAATATTTTCACAAATCTTTGTATAACCATCATGTAATTTCAAGACCCTTTATTTGGAACATGATTTATTATGTTTTTAGATATCATCTATTACCATTCATAATTTTTTTTTGAAAGTTAATTTTACATTAAAATTTAAAAGGTTTTTTTAAAACATTTTTCTTATTATATTAAAACTCAAATATTATCATTTATTATCTGATGTTCTGATCAACCTCTCTATGTAATTATAATTGGTTCTCTTTTGTAAAAAGAGAAATTTGAAATTATTTTATTCACCTAGTTCATGTTATGTGATTATTTTTATAGAATATGTTTTTTTCATATTATTTAGTTCATTATTATATTTTATACCAATTGGATTTTTTATAAAACCATTTTTATTTCTATGGGTTCTTTATGAAAAAATGAATTATTTCTATTTGGATTTTTAAGAAACCCATTCATTTTTCCATGGGTAAAATAAGAATTTTTTTATTATTTTTTTATGGATTAGGTTTTTATAAAAGATGATGTGTGGGGTTCTTTAATACCCTCCAATTCATTGTATTAAAATTAGGTCTAATGAGATAAAAAAATATACATAGGGAATTTTCCAAATTCGAAAGGCATATAAGAGGATTCATCCCTTGCCAATAAGATTAGTGGGATTTTTTATTCCAATATAATGATGTACATTAGATGATTAACACAAATACCAAATGTTTAGAGGAGTATTTTTCCTGAGAAAATGACATACGTGATAAGATTTTTCTTAAGACAAAGGGTACATGGGGGGATTAATCCCCCAATATAATGAGATTCATGAGAGGTTTTATCTATGGACCATGCGTACAATAGAGGATTATCTATTACCCAAGAAGTTACACAAATTTTATTTGTTACTAATTTACTATTATTATATTTGTAGAATATGTACATTTTTTCATAAAATTATGTTAAATTATCAATATTCATTTTCATTTCTATGATATAACATGTTTTTTATTATTAATTTTTTAATTAATTCCACCCTTTTTATCTTTCCCATATGTCATAGGATTATAAAGATCTTTTAGATCCATGTCATATCTTTTATCCATAATTAATGATGTTTATACCATTCAATATTACTATAAATATTTCTATGATTATCATATATTGTGTTTTGATGTTTTTATGACATTTATGTTTTCATCATGTTGTTCTCCATGTTTATAATATATTAATCTATGATTATAGTTTCACTTACTATGCGTTTGAGCTAACCCTTTTCTTATGATTCCAATACATAGGTTATGAAGATTCTTCTTTCAGGTTTTATATTTATAAAAGGTTATATAGGAGTACAATTACGGTGATATTTTCAGAACAGTATAACAATAATATATTTACGTACCTATTCTCCAAGAAACTAAACCTATCGTTCCTTGAGTTTTGTAAATATTTATGATATATAAAAATTAAATCATGGTATCAATGTAATATTTGTGAATGTTTGGAATAGGTAACTTTAATTTGTATCAATGAAATTTTTTAGTTGTTTTTGGATATTATTTTACATACTCATGGAGGTTATTTTATAGTATTTGGTTGAAATCCATAAGAAATAATCTATGGAATGAGTCTCAATATACGACGATGTCTTTAAATGTTAACAATGTATTGATGTGTAGTTTTCTCTTTAAATACATTATTGTATGTAAACTAAAAGTTGATAAAGAATATGGAATATATATACCTCATGGTAATTACCCTAATTATGGTGTGGTGGATATTAACTCAATCATCGCCTGGTGCATGAAAAAGAGGCCTAATCTTATTCCTGATATGATACTCGTCGTGGATATACTTTGATTAGTCAAATTATAATTATTGGATATTAAGATGGATTTATCATGTTATGTAATTAGGATATGATGTATGAGAGAACTCAATTTAAAGAAACAGATATTTAACCAAGAGTTATATTGTCTAAACAAAAAGATAATGTTATGGTTTCCAAAAGTAACAAATTTAGTGGTTGATTATTTAATAATTCCCTTATGATATAAATGTTAATAACTCATGATTAACTATTCTGGTTTTAGAAGTGGATAGAGAAAGTTGAATACAAGTTTATAATGTATGTTATTGAAAATTTAGTAATGATAAAACAAGTGGTATAGAAGCTTGCTTTTAATCGTTTTTGTTATGTTCACCCACCTATCTAATGTTATATATAATATATTGAGTATTTCCAAAAATTAAAATTTAAGAAATATTCGAATGATTGTGTATAATAGAAGATTATGTTTCTAAGATGATAAACCAACAATATTCAGGTTTCTACATTCCAAAGAATCACCCAAGGGAATGTGTTAGAGGAACATAGTAGTGTTTTCAGATTGAAAGGATTTGCAATTGAGATCCTGATTTTTCATCAAGGATGATGAATATTATCAATGAAATAGGGATGAAGAATTTATAATTCCTAAAATTTATGGTGTTTGTAAATTATATAAAATGATTATGTAACCAAAAATATAACAATGATAATAAAAATTATAAATATCTTAAACCATGGAAATAAGGGAAACCCTAGGCCATCACTAATATTAAATGTGTGACAAGAAAAATAATGTAAAAGGGTATATTCACCCCCTATATTATATTTTTGTGTTTCCAATTAGAATTTACTCACAGCCACCCTACTACGCATAAGAAGTTTTCAAAGAGAAAAAAACCAATGCATAAATGGTTTCATATTATCATATACTATTATTGTATCTTGGTATGATGCTTATGGGTATATAATTCATTTTAATATTTATAATTATTTATTTGGGAGACTTTAATTTCATTTTCGGTATTGAATAACTCTCTTTATAAGAATTCCACATCTATTAATGGAATAAGTGACTCAAAATTCATATTTTACATCAACTTATAGTCATCTATCATTAAAATGATGGTGATGAGACATCATTGAAGACTAATTCTACTATAGGAGTAATGATAAATAATTATTAATGAGGTTTAGATCAAATGGTTAGAAATAAACTCAATATTTGGATATTCCATTTAGGATGGAATATATGATTTTTTAAATATCACATGAATTAATAATGTTGATACCACATTGAAAATTTAATTAATTGAAATATAAATGATATGGATACAATTAGCTATCATTTTTAGTGTGTAATAAATAAAATTGGGTGGTTGAAATTTAATAAAGGGGGGATATTGTGAAAACCTAATATTTTAGTCCATTATAATAC
Source organism: Viscum album (assembly GCA_963277665.1). Taxonomy (NCBI): domain Eukaryota; kingdom Viridiplantae; phylum Streptophyta; class Magnoliopsida; order Santalales; family Viscaceae; genus Viscum; species Viscum album. The sequence goes on along the minus strand of OY728120.1, from coordinate 279,266,610 downwards.
ATCAAGTTTTCTATATCGTGTGTCACACCCTACACAAAACATAATAAACTATATAATAATAATATAAAATAGTTAATATATCTATAATGATGGCTAATATGGTATAACATTAAATATTAAAACGCTAAATAATCAATATGACTAACTATTAAAAAGTGTTAATTTTAAGAAAATTCATTTTCTTTTTATTATGAATTTTATTTTAAAATATAAATTCCAAAGCATTAATCTATAAATTTTAAAAACTAAATGTTATTTTTCAAGTCCTAAAATCATAATTTACTTCGTGTAATATTTTTTTTATGAAGATGTTGATTTTGATTACAAATATATGGTTGTTGTGAACACTATACTTTTAAGGGTTTTATCATTATGTAAGGTTATCCTAAGAAATTAAAAAATAAATTTCTGTAATAAAATATTTATTTATGGAATAAAAATAATTATTTTAAAAAAATCATACAACATAAATTTCTATGTGAAAATTTATTTAAAAAAATAATACTTTAATGAGAAAAAATATTTATCCCTTTTACCCTAATTTAGTGTTTAGATTGTGAAATTTAGTATTTCCTTTCCTTGAAATCCACCTAAACTTTTTTATAAAAAACCAAATTATGTCAGCAAAATCAATATCATAGACAATTATATCTTATATAAAAATTTAATGTTTAAAGCCATTTTCAAAATACTATTATTTACAAAATTAAGTGTTTTTATTTTAAAATTATTTTTCAATGACTTTATTACTTTTATTCATCATAATAATTTTATAATTCCAAATTAGAATGTTAGAATTAGGTAATAGGATCTAATTTTAATTGTTTTCACTAATGTTAATTAATATGGTTGAAAGTTATTAGCCAATATAAAAGTTAATTTCATTAAAGAGTTAAAAGTAAATATTAAAAATCTTTAAATCACTCTTACAATAGAACACCAATAATTAACAATAGGAACAATTTTCTCAATAACATATATGACATGGAACACCAAGCATAAACAACCTTGAAATGTTATTATTAAATTGTAATAATTAAAACCGAGTTATTGAATTGGGAGGGATGAGTAAGAATAAAAAAAATTATACAACACACATATTTATATATCATACTGAATAAATATCTATTGATTAATTCTTAGGAAATAAATATTCAATGTTTTTAAAATGCCAATTTCTTCTTGAAAAATAATTGTCCTTAAAAATGATTTGTATTTCTCTCTCTGAGAAAATATTAATTTTTTCACTTTTATTACAAATATTTTAAAAGTAAAGATCTATTTTTAAGACATAATTAAAATATATTATATTTCATTAAAATCATTTTTCTAAAAATATTTATTTTTATATGCATAGTGGGAATTAAATATTTTTATTGAAAATTATATTTATGTTTCAACCATTTTAGTGATACCTTTTTATAAATAAATTTAAACTAGATATAGTTATATTATATTATAATTAATAGAATTATTTATATTTAAATAAATTTTTTTGTGGAATTTGGTATAAAAACATTTTCATACTTAAAAATATTTCTTCATAAAATATATTTTTCATTATGTATTCTGTTTTTATCAAAAATTATTTTCTTCTATTTATAGGAATCGAATTCAATAAAAAAATAAAAAAAATTTATTACGAGTTTTAATTTTTTTAAATATTTCCCTTTTATTTTATAGTGTTATGAAAAGAGATCGTTGTAAAATTTATGAAATCAGTAAAAGGAAATTTGGGTTAACCGAGGATAAAAAATGGTGTGAATGTAAAAATTTTACATCATAAATAATATTTAATGGATTTATTTTGGCCATTATCACCTTAGGATCTAAATTTTATTTTTATGGGACATTTGTCCACGAATGTTACCAATACAATATTCAAAGAAAAGAAATTAATATTTTTACTATCTTAATTTTAAATTTCTCTTATGTGTTCACATATGTAAAAAAGTATGTCATGAATTAAAATTAATTGTTATTTTTAGATTAATGAATTTTTTTTCATAATGTTACATTATTTATTATTTTTATTAATTATATAATTACTTTAACTATTTATACAACACAAGTATAGTATTTCATCAACTAATAGAAAAATAAAATAAAATTTTTTAAATTCATAAAATTAATATAACATGAGTATATGATAATGGATCAAGAATTTTATATATGAATATGAATATGAATATTTTTAAAGGATTATATTTTAGTTCCATATATTTTTTGGTGTCTTTATTATCAATTTAATTGAATAGTGTCAAAGACATTAAGGATATTTTATGAAAATAATATTTTTTGTGAAATTATTTTAGAATCAAGAAAAAACGTAAAATATTGAAAGGTGTATAATATATGGTCCAAAATATTATCAGTTTTCAATTTATGATCCAATTTTCATCTTACACTCTAAATTATAACCAATTAATTATGAAAAATGTGTTACCGTAGTTGAGGTTAAAATATGATAACTAAGGTGTTAGACAAGAAGATAAGGTTTTAAACACTATATAAAACAATCCAAATATTATTGGTTGATTCAATTTAAATATCTATCAACATTATTTACAAAAATCTATACATTTAGAATAATATTTCTATATAAGTAATTTTTATATTTTAATCTTTTAAACATTCTAATAGTTCCCATCCCCTCGCATATAAAAAGGCCCCTCATTTATCATTATTATTCAACTTTGAGACTTATATTTTGAAGGAAACCAAAATATTTAGTATGAAAAACCTTATACGCATAATATATGTTTTTTTAATTCATAAATAACAACCCTAAGATGCTTCCTAGGATATCTAAAAGAGTTCTTTCAAAAAACCATTATCCACCCTCTTTCATTAATTATACTAAATATGTATAGATTTTATTATTATTATTATAGAACCATTATCCACCCTCTTTCACATCAAATGGGAAGTGAAAGTATTGCTTGTGCATACATACAACTTAACATCTCCAGGTAGTGATATAATTCATTTTTCATCACCATATCTTATGGATGAAAAATATGATGGGTTTAATGTCTATATATAATATTTATTAACTAATTATTAATTTTTAACTACAATATCTAAAAATAATCATAGCTTCAAATCCTTTGGAAAACGATAATTTCACTATTGTGTATGTGTGGAGTACTGCCACCACAAATAGATGTGATTTTTTTTAATTTATGATTAACATTGATTGTAATGAGAATGGATTAGATTAATATATATTATTTATATTATATAATAATTATTCTTTAAATATGAAAAATTATTTACCATTACTTCATTCCATCTGTCAAAAATTGAATACAACAATCACGCATATGTATAACCTACCATCTCCGTGATAGATGTGATTCATATTAATATAACAGTCCTTTATGGATGATTATAAATGTATATATATAATATTATATATATATATATATAATTATTAATATTATTTATATGATGGATCCTTGGGAAATGTAAAAGGACAATAACTATCAAAACAAAATTCTGATTAAAGGACAAAATAGTTAACCCCCCAAAACGATGATTTTAATAATAAAGTATTGATAAATGGGTGATTAAATGTCCGAAAGTGGTCATATTTGATATTATAGGTATGTATTTTACTATTTTATTGAATTATAATAAATAAAAATGTAACATATAGAAGGATAGACAACATTTTATTTATCTGGAACTTGTGATAAGCGTTTATCATCTCATATTGTCTTATTTGGGACATATATTATGTTAGTAACCAATATTCATTAATGAGGTCCATATAAAACTAGTTTTACATGTTATTTAATTATTATATATGTTTTCATGATATTTAAAATTTTATTTGATGTTTTTATTTCAGGGTTATTGGGATTTAAAAGTTACCAAAGTGGTAAGGAATTTTCATGTCACTTTCATATCGGTGCGATAGTTTCCATATTCACTCGTTGAATAATTTATGTGATGTATATACTAACTAGGAATGAATTTTTTGATGATTATCATGAATATAATTGGGATTAACTTACCAATATACTTTTCTCTCTTTCAATGGGATTTTATTTTAATGTTACGAAACTAGTATGAAATTTATTTTATAATATCACTATTTTTCGGGATTGTTTATAATCATGTTTCAAATAATAAAATTTTATGACCTATATCACTAGAATAAAATGAATTTTATTATACAATTTTTTATCTATATATAACAAATTTTCCATTCATTTTACTATCTTTTATAACTCAAGGGATTGAAATAAAATTTTGAATGAAAAATACCATTACTTCTCTCATTGGGTGAGAATCTATTTTTTCCATATCCATGTTTCCAAAAATGATTTATTTTTCTAAATAAATAACTAATGAATTTTTAAATTAATGTCTATAAATTTTTTATTTTTTTCAATATTCTTTTGAAGGAAATATTTTATTATTTTCTAAACCTGGTACTACTGTCTTTTTAAAAAAATTTAAATAAATATTTATTTTTAAATGAATGGCATGAATATTATATTCTTCCATCATTAATACTCACTAATTTGAAGATTACATTACATTTTTAAATGTATATTTTTAAATAAAATTGTATCCTAAATGTCCATGACACTTTTTTATTTTAAATGTGTAATTTTGTTGTAAAAAGGGTATTTTCCTTAAGAAATGTTCCAAGTGATCTTTTACAGGATTTTTATGTCTTAGATGACATCCTTTGATGTTACTTAATCTTTTCATGGGATATTTTCCAATGATATTATCATTTTTAACTCAATATATTATTAATTACTGTGATGATCTATTTTTTTATGAAACTTGTTACTTTTCCATGAGTTATTCTATAATGAATTGAATAAATGTTTTGGAATCTAATTTCTTCCCCAAGGGTGATTCCATGATAAATTTTTAGGAAACCTATTTCATTTCCATAGTTCATTCAATGATGTAATGTTTATAAAACCAATTTCTTATTCATTGGGTATGATATAATGAATGTTTTATAAACTTGTAAAAAGCAACTATATAACTTTCACTACACATAAGGTGGACCTGAAATTATGTGTCCTTCCAATGAATTGGTTAAAGATAGATATCTCATAAGATATATAGGATATGAATAGGAATATAACCTAGTTTATGAAGGGACACTTTCTCCTATGATATATATAAGAGTGAACCTTGAATACTATGATGGAATGGGGATTTAACCCAATCCACTATAATAGTCTTTGTTTAAAGCCTTGAATTCAAAGGAAATTATTTTTTTATGCTTCTATGTATTCCATAAATATCGGATTTATGTCAATGTTATGCTCTTATGAATTGAATTATTTGATTCTATTATGATTCATGTCATTTTGTCTACAAATATTTATTCCACAACACAACATTATTATATGTCATATTTAGGGTATGGTTCTCAATTTTTAATATCATGTTTTCATTCCCTTATTCACATGTTACAATTAAGGTATTTTTGATATATTATTTATTTTACCATACATTTAATCTAATAAATAACATCATATTAGCCGTTTTCAGGTACTCTTTGACACTCCTTTTTTGTCAGTCGTTGTTTGGAGTTTTTCAGATATTTGTTCTGGTAGAAATTTGAAATTTTGGGATGTTTCTAGGCTATGCCTAGTTGGTGCACTGTTTTCCAAATCTATGTGACCACCTAGTGAAAACCCAAAAACCTAGACAATGGGGGTTTTCATTGATGGAATATGGTACAAAAAGTTGTGTGACAACCTAGTAGAAACTATTCACCACAATAGAAGAGTGCACGATTTGTTTAACCATGCGGCTCTACCAAGCTAACTGTGCGTGATTGAATTTTTTATTCCAAAATATAATTCAAAAACTCATAAAGCCATTTTTTTCCTCCCAAGAAACCCTAAAATTTAATATAATAAATTACTATGGCTTTTAGGCTCTCAAGAACCATTTTTGGATCCTCCAACCACATTTTTTTTATAAATGAATGTGTTTGTGGAAGATATGATCCTTCTCAAGTAAGTGGATCTCCTCCCATTAATTGAACCACCTCTCTCTCTTTCTTCCATCCATATATATTGGCATATCAATATGTATTTGATAAATATATACAATTTTTATATTGAACATGGATCATGGTTATTTTTCTTAATCTAAATTTTCATCCTTTGTTATTGAGAAATCCCCCTATAGTCCTTGAGTTTTGAAACCAGTAAGTGGTTCTATTTTAAATTATGATATATTATTAAAAACATTTTTTCATGGTATGATTTAAATTTTTTTAAATTTATTTATTAAAATCAAATATGATTTCAGTTGGAATTTAAATTTATTTATTATGGATTTTTGTTGAAAAATATACTAATTATAATGTTATTGGAATTTAAGGAATATTTTGAAATTTGATGGAATTTATGAATATATCTGAGAATTGTATTTAGTATAAATAAAATAAATTGAATTTATAAAAACCAATTATTGGTTTTATTTTAGAAATTCCTAAACTCTAGAGAAAAAAAACCCATGCATTATTTATTAAACGGATTTGGGATATTGTAAATGAAAATCGGGCAATTTGAATTTTGAATGATGATTCATTTATAATGGAATGATTTTCTCTTTTTATATTTATTGATTGAGCCCATACAAAACTAGTATGTTAGTGGGGTTTTTCAGAAAATCACACTATTATGGTAATTCCCCAACATGTAATTGAAGATGAAAACTCAATAAAAATATAGTTATGAAGTTCTTATCCCTGATGGGATGTTGATGAGTCCAATTTAACCTGAGCACGGGGGATGTTTGTACACATTTTTCCATTATCAATTATATAATAGTTTAGTGATCCCATAACTAGAATCTATCATACCGCAAGGTAGATGGTCATTCTTCTTATTGAGAATATTTTGATTTTACATTCGATTTATTGTGAAATTTATTTACCCATACCTATTGCACCATATTAACTGTTTTTTTATTACGCGTTTATCAATACATGATTGAAATGTTTTACATATTTTGAAAGGAATCATTATTTGTTTTAAATATTAAAATAAATTATTATTATGTCCCTCATTTTATTATTAATTAATTGCATTAGTTTTGTTTATATTATGGGATATTTTTATGTTACACATGCTGATACCCTACCAGGATTTTAGCTCGCACCGTACCATTTCCTTTGAGTGTTTTTATATTTTCTTCTAATTTGTACAAGTAGTGGGAAAAACCTCTCTGAAATGTTTTATGTTCTGAATCCTTGGACCTTATATTTATGTGTCCTTTTGGATTTTGATTTAATCTTGTGAGAATTTAATAACATTAAGGTTGTATTGTTTTGGGTTTTTGATATAACTAATTGTTTTTTGGTACTATCTCCATCTAGAGTTTTAAGCAAACTAGTATGTATCTTTAGCTTGTGTTGTTTATTTGGAAATATATATTCCCACTTTTAGTTTTTATAATTTCAAGTTCTACTCTCCAACCCATGGGGATCAGTAACAACCTTTAGACCATGTCAGTTCTAGATCATATATTATGGTAACAGGATACCAGATCTATTTTTTGAAAAATGGTATAAATGTTGAAGTTTAATCATATTTTCATGATGTCATTATGTCATTTGGGGTATCATTTCATGAGATGACCTGTAATTACATGTGTGTTCATGACCAGATCTCATTTTAATTATCATTATGTAAACATGGGTGGTTTGGGAAAGGTGTTTTTAAGAATAATTCTTGTCTTCTCCCAGATTTTAATTTAGATAGATTGAAATCAAAATAATTTTTAATTTTCTTATAGGATTAAATTCCATGTTTCTCTTGATTGATTATTTATCATGGTAACATTATGATGTCTTTAATTATGCTTTGTAGAATCATGCCTCATAGAATAAGTTTGAATAGGATCCAGGAGGAAGCTATTAATGAACCATAGTGTCAGAATTCCAATATTGACCACAGTCTCATTGAGATTATCATTTCTTTAGTCCAATCTCTGGGACATGCTCCTCCACCCAATCCTTTTCATTCTCTAGTTGTGGATCCTCAGGTAGGTGATTATTGGAATCATCCTCATGATTTCAATTTCTAGAAACAAACTTCTTTCTAAAATTTTAATAGTCCTCATGAAGCAATGGTTTGGTTGAGGAAGATTTTCCTTTTATTTTATTTTTTAGAAACACCTCATTTGATCAAGGTGAAATGTTCCACCTCTAAGATTTAGGGTCCTAGTAGAAGTTCATGGGATTATATGTTTACTACAATGAATCACAAGGGTTTATAGTGGAAGGACTTGAATGTTTTCTTCACTAACGAGTTCTATCTAGAGACTATAGTTATTGATAAGATTATGAGGTTTTTCAAAATATAATAGGCTGACAGAACCATGAATGAGTTTGTAAACTATCTTTTTGATCCTTTTCAATATTAACTTGATATTGTATTGAATGAAATGATGGATAATAGAAGGTTGAAGATCATAATTTGATATAAAATTATTTTTCCATATTTATTACTAAAGCATGCCTCTTATGATTACATATTGGATAAGGATTTGATGGTTGTTGAAGGAATATATTATAAGTCAGGATTGAAGGGAGTCTGACTTTATATGAGTAGAAATTATGTGACTCCCCGTAATGGGGAGAAGAAAACATGATGAGTCTCCTAGTGGATCTTAAAAGAAACATTCTCTTAAACCTTCTATAGTGCATGTCAATGGACCTTTAAATTCATTCTAGTGTTTAAATCAAAGGCATTCATAATTGTGTCTCAAAAATTCACCTAAGATATGTTGTTCTTTTATTCGATTAGGACACTTGAAAAATAAATATTTTATATAATTTCAACCCTAAATAGTTCCATGGACTCATAAACCCCAAGATTTATAATAGTGAAATTAGATGCTTCAATATATACACGGTTCCATTAATGATAACGTAAAACAGATCATCTTCTCACAGTGGAAGAATTACTAGAGGAAGAAACTAATGTTCAACTTATTCTGAGAGGTAACATCACTATTGATTCATCATTAGTGGATAATTTATTTGATAGTGGTGCATCTCATTTTTTTATATTGAATCATATCATGAACTCTATAAATCATCCTATGTACCATTTATCTTATGTGATTGATTTTATAACAACCCTTGGAAGACAGGAAGAATAGGCTCTATGTGGTCATAGTTATGTTTTACTTTTTTAGAAACTAATCTTATTTCAGATTTTTTGGTTCCCAACATGTAAACTCTTGAAATTTTTTTCAGGATGGAGTAGTTAACTGCTAATAAAACAAAGATTGATTGTATTCTTTAATGGGTCTCTTTTACTTCACAAGATGGGTTGTCTTGTATATTTCTAGGAGAATGGGACCCTAGGTCGAGTAGATCCATTCCTTTTTTTAAGAGTTGAGGAATGTAATATTAGTTTTTTGTCAATCGGGTTGGAATATTTGGGTGGTGATGTCCCATTGATTTTCATTAAGGTTCACAATGTGTTCACTTCTGAATTCATTGGTTTTCCACTAGTGGGGGTGGTAGAGTTTCCAATTGATTTATTTCATGGTACAAAACTACTGTCTATTCCGTCTTACCACATAGAACCTACTAAAATGAATGTTTTAATGAAATATTTGGATGATCATTTTGAGAAATTCTATAGAGGCTCCAGAATGCCACATTGGGAAGTGCCTATTCAATTTTATAAGAAATATAACAGAATAGTAATCATATGTGTCAATAATCAGAAAATAAAATGAGTTATGGTAATGAAAAGGTATTTCTTCCCATGTATTGTGGAACTATTTAACCAGTTGAAAGGGGAGAATTGGTTTTTGAATATTGATCTTCATTCTCGTTACCACCAATTTACGTAAGTTCAATAATTGTTCATGAATCACTAAATTTATTCTATTCTATCTAAATATGATTTCTAGATTCAAGAAGTGATGTTATTAGGATAGATGGACTCATTGTATGATATTTCTATTGATCCAGAAAAGGTGAAATATTTTATGAAAAGGTAGAAACCATAAATCATTTTTTACATTTTGAGATTCATGGGTTTTTCGAAGTCTTATTACTTTTTCATCAAGTATTTCATGATGTTTTAATCTCAATGATACACTCTCACTCATAAGAGGGTTATGTTTTCTTATGAAGAAAAATTTTATAGTTATTTGGTTGATCTAGAACGAATTTTTTCTTCTATACTAGTGTGGCCTCCCCCAGAGATCAGGTTTGGCCATATTTTCTTCTGTGATCATCAAGTTTGGGTTTGGGTTGTGTTGTTATGTGGTGTCATCATGTTTTTCCTATTGATCTCAGTAGTTTCGGCCACATGAAAATAAATACCAGAACCATGACGTTGAACTCACATTTCTGAGGCATGTTCCTAAGAGTTTGTGGCACTACACTTTCAAATAATGTTTTAGAATTTATTATGGACATAATATATTGAGTTATATATTATGTACAAATTATTTTAATCTCCACCAGAGGAATTTTGTGGAGTACCTACAATACATTGACTTAGAGATATCCAATACCTCATGTAAATGGAGTTTCATTGATTATTCTTTGAGTTGGAAACATCCAAACATAGATGTAAAATATTGATTAGAAGAGTGGTACGTGGTGGATCTTATTGTGAAATATCATATATTAGTTCAGGATATAGGGATCATGGTTATCACATATAGTGTTCAATTGAATAAAACTTTCCTTGAGATGACTCTTTAGGAACAATGACTTGATGATGAATTCCATATAATTTAAGACACTCTTTAAAATGGGGAGACCATTGTTGTTTGTTCGTTCTCTTTGGATGATATTATATGTTTTTAGAATATTTTTGATTCACTATTAACTATGTTAAATGTATTGATGGTGTATTTTCCATAATTCCAAATGGGATGTGAACTTAAGAACAACATTGATGTTCTTTGATATACATCGATGATTCTAGTGGTTATTTATGATATGAGACATCACTAACTATCTTTCTCACTATTATACATTCCAAAAGGTTAAGTATGAGCATTATAAAACATGAGGTTTTATTTACCCTCCTCAATTGATGAATTTTATGTGTGATGAGATCTATATGGAATTTTAGGTAGAGTATTTTTATACCCCAAGAAGAAGAATGTGATATGGGTTATGATCGATAATCTCACCAAATTGTCTCAATTTATACCCATCCATGATAAAACCAAAGTTGAGGATCTATGGAATCAATAATTGAAAACGTTTATTCATTCATATGGAATTTAACCATATATGGTCTCTGATAGGGACCCCTATTTTACTTCTTACTTTTGGAGAGGCCTTCAAGAGGCGAGGGGATATCAGGTTCCTTTGAGTACAATAAACCATCCATAGACATATGGAAATATAGAGAGGACAATACAGATTCACGAGGATGTACTTAATTCATTCATCTGTTATTTTTGAGGATATTAGGATGACCATTTTTGACTATTTGAGTTTCTTATAAAAATAATTTCCTCTCTGAGATTAGAATGTTTCCTTCTGAATCCATGTATCGACGACTGTGTAAATCAATATTGTTAAAATCGATAAAAGTGGGGAATATTTAATTAATTCATTATAGATTTTTGATTGCTCAGGTTTGGTATTAATATCATGAAGATCATCATCATAAACCTTTGGAGTTTTCTGTTGGTGATCGGGTTTTCATGAATGTTTTACCTGACATTTTTCATCAATTATTGGGAATAAAGGGAATATTTCTCATCATTATGTGGTGCTTTTGTGGTTTTTGAATAGTTGGGAAATGTGGATTGCCATTTATAAAATCCTCTATAGAGTACACAAATACATAACTTATTCCATTTATAGTAGGAATAAAATTATTTTTCTAATCTATCTCTTATATTGACCTTAAGAGATCTTGATGTTGTGCCTGATTTATCTATAAATGAGCTCTGGTAAGGATAATTTATTCTATGAAAAATGTACTTTGTCGGAGAAAGATACAATTTTTCAGGGTTCTATGAAATTTCAGTTCAAATTCAACTGTGGGTTGGGAGAGGGTTGTTCTAATGAGAGATTAGTGGCCTCATATTTATAATATAGAAACATCATGGTAGGTTTTCTAGGGATAAAACATTTATACGGTAGAGAGGTTATAAAATTATATTCCAACATTTTAGTTACTCCTCAACAATAATTTTTTATCATTATTTTTTTAGGGTTTTTCTTGGGTTTTTTTAGTGAAAATTATAATTTTTTGGAATTTTCAAGGTTGTGCAGAGTTGGCACATGGCTTGCCCAAACCATGTTCCCACATAGTGAGAACCGTGCATCCCTCAATTGTGGGGGTTTTAATTATTGGTGAATGGATTGAAAAACTATACACCACCTATTAGAAACATTTCCCTATAGTATAGGGGTTTACAGTTATGGAACACAATTTTTATAACTGTGTAACACTACCAATCCAACATTGTGTGCATCAATTTTTTAATATGAAAAAAATTTAACAATTAATGAAAATCGATTTTCCCTCCCACTCAACCCTGACTTGGCATATCCTGTATTCCTAGGATTTGGATGCTCTAAAGACACCAATTTTTCTAACTAATCCACAAATTTGAGAAATCAATGCACAAGTAGATAATCTGATCCCTTTATGATAGGTTTATCTCCTTCCATTCGTATTCTCCCTCTCTCTCTATCTTTCTTTCCTCTATTGCATTTGATAGATCATCCCATGATCAATGCATCTTGAATGTATTTATTTGGATGTTGAATCTAAGTTGGAATTCATTATCTTCATTATTGTCATTCAACTATGTAAATCACGTACTTCTAGGAATATTATATTAAAATTAATCAATTCTAAAACATGAATCATGTTTTTACAAAAAATAGCTTCCATGTGATCCATGAGCAATACCTATTCAAAAGTTATATGTCGGAAGAACAAAATGCAGGTCTCTCATGACCACTACCACAATTATTCATGGTAATATAATTAAAAGTGAGTTTTGGAGAATGTGAAGTATTCTCCAATTTAACCAAATGAAACAATGTGTATGAATAAATAGTGCAAAATATCACGCTATTCAAAAGTAAGGCATAAAATTGAAATAGAATGATATATTTGAGTTTATTTATTTTAGTTTCTTAATCCAAGTTGTGCTACTTGTTCATCGTATTTTAGTTCTTCATTGAATAGATATTGATCATGTTTTTCTATATGAATAGAAAATATAGTGTCCTATGAGGTGTTCTCATTGAAAGTAATCTGTTATTATATATGTTTCATTAAAATATCAAAGTAGTAAATTATCATACTGCTGGAACTTGAATAAATCTATTTATGTAGGTTATAATCAAAATGTATATTTTTTAGAATTATTATCCTTTTTCAAATCTTCCGAAACTTCAATTAATTCATCAAAACTAGCCATTGGAGATTCAAAATATTCCAATACTAAGTTAGGAATGGATGGTTTTCTTCACTTAAAGTACATCCAATTGTGATCACCAAATCGTGTCATGGTTACATAATGTGGAAAGTAGATGTAGCAGGTTCATTGCTTCATGTGATCAGAACACTTGAATGAGAATTCATCTTGTTCATCATATAGACACAACATTAAAAACATTATAATTCTGTATAACTTTATTATAATTTACATAGCTAGAAATGGTTTGGTATATTAATCTTGCAGTAAGGTGACTCCTCCTTGAGGTAAGGTGTTTACTTGGATAAATTTAATTAACATATCTCATTGTAGGTAGTTTTGGTATTTATGTAAAGGTGAAACATTGGGTTTGGTAAGGGGATACATTCACCTAACCTTCATTCAATATGTTTTCATGGTAACCTATATGCTTATCCATTTTTACAATTTTACAGAAAATTATTTTTTTACAGAAAACAAAAAATAATAATTAACAATATGATGAAAATGATTTTGGATTAGTAACTAAAATAAAAATTTCATTAACAACAAGATGAACATGACTTGGGGTCATTCTAGAAAATAAAAAGATCATAAATAATAAGAAAAACTTGATTTGGGATCATTAAAATATGGTGGTGCTGTTATAATAGAACAATTTGTATTTTTTAGATGATCAAAAATCATAATATGTTAATTGAAATTAGTATAATGCATGAAAGAAATATTTGAAAAAAAATGAAATAACAAAAATTAAAATTATTTTTAAAATTATGTATAGGGAAAACATATTTAAACAAAGTGCAATGATCTCCCTGTTATAACATTATTGATTTAATGAATTTTAATTTGTTAGTTATTTAAATTATCCACCTTTAAGGTCACTAAAATGAATGAATTCATAATGAATAAAAGAAAACATGATAGAATATTATCAATAAATAAAAAGAGACATTACAAAAAAATAATATAATCCACGTACAAAATTTCTCTATCAAAAAATCTTTTTAGATTATGACTATGGTGGATCTCTAATATATATGAGAAACATGGGATCCTTTCCTTTGGATAGATGTATGTTCATTAAATGAGGCAAGGGTTAAATTATAGTTACATTCTCTAAGAAGCAAACACAATAGGCCAAACAAAGGTACTGAATGTCATGGGAATGAGTTATTCCAAAAGGATTGGTATATGTGGAATTGATAAGATGATACATAGTGACATCTGAGGGTGATAAGATATTAGTCTGATATTTAACCATGTAGGGTTCTATCAACACAGTGAACACACTGATAGTACTAGAAAAATTCTCTAAGGCCTAAATAAAATTTCCTTGATTTTTCATGAATGCTTTCAAAACATGGTTCATTGTTTTAAGATTCTCAACCTGATAATTAAAATATTGTGTCAGTGGAGGAATTTTTAAATCCCAAACGATATTTAATAATAGTCCATTCAAATTTAACTTGGTAAATATCCAATAAAGGTAATAATAAATTTGTCTTTCAATTTTTTATCGATCCTATCTAGACATTTTAGAATTATCAAAAAGCAAAGTGATTGTATGGGAATAATGAGTCTAAAACCTATGGTAGACAGCCTTATGAGTTTTGATAAACTCTTCATACAAGATTTGTAACTCATCCCAATCAAACGATATGATATTTTCTTCATCAACTAGAGGAGCACAGGATGTAGGTGTTGGTTGAGACAATACCTTCATGAATCTCTAGTACGACTGAGTCATCATATTTGAAATATTAGCTTGTAAATCACCTATCTGAGATCTTATATTAATAATATTATTCTGAATCATTTCAATTATAAATTTAAATCTGATGTGGAGATGATTTATAACCATGGAAATTGCTTCATAGAGATCCTATTACGACATAATATTTAAAGAGTTTTGAAAATTATTTAAAAAAATGTTGTAAAATCACCAACATATATTGTTTGAATATAACCAAGTCATAATTGGTGACACATCATATTGATATATTAGAAGGTTAGAAAGTATTAGGATTTTGGTTAGTACCATCTAATTAAGGTAAACTATCCATCATATTTGTTCTCATAATCTGATCTTCAATCCTGGAAAAAAAATTAAAAGCATCATCATGAGAAACAAAATGAGATGTTTTATTTCTTTCATCAACAACTACATTTTCCCTTAATGAACCCTTAAATTTTATTTTAATAGAAAGAGTGGTAGGTCCACCTTTTCCAGTAAGACTGCCTCAATGATCTACATCATCGATGCTCATACAATTTAGTCTTAAACCAAATGATCTAGGGGACATATCCCTGTAAAACAGTTTATCTGGTAGAGGCTTTCCATATGTACTTCTAATAATAAGATATCATTTTTGAGCAATGCTCATTAGCATTAGATCCATGTTTCTTAACAAACATTGGTTTTTTGTCAAAAACTTTATCATTTAAATTCAAAAACATTATTAAATATTTTTTCCTTTCTTATACATATTCACCTTCATGAACGACATATTATTATATACATTATTACTCTTCCTCTTAATTTTCATAATAAGAAAATACCTCGTTAGTATATTCGATAATTTAATAAGGTTCATGGCCTGTATCTAAAACATCCATTAATCTAACATGAAATTTCATTGGGTTTAATTGCTTATATAATTTCTATGGGTCTGCTACCCATTACTATTTCCAAGGGATCTAATTCCGTTTCATTTTCATAATAATTTTTTTTAAGGAATAATGTATCAAATGTAGTAAATATATCCGCTCTTAGGTAAAATATTCCTTTGAATTATAGTTTAGTAGAAATCTATCTAGGGTATGGTAATGAGATAAAAATTTGTGTTTGGTTACATCTCTCAAGAATATTACTAAAAAATATAAAAATAATAATCCATACACCATTATTCATCAGAAACAATAAAATAAATTCCTGGTGCTGTAAAATATTTATGCCTCCATTTATTGGAAAGATAACATGCTGAATAAATATAACCAGATGTCTCTATTCACCATTTCACTCAACAATAGTGGTTATTATTGGAGCTCCATACCCATTGAGTACATAATGATCATTATCAAACTCAAAATTAGGATTATTGATAGTATGAATAGAATGATAATATTCTTACTCACAATTTTATTGTATGCCAAAAAAAATTTTACAAATCATCAACAAGAATTTAAAAAATCAACCATTAAACAATTTTTTTTATTTTTTTTCTTTGTTCTAGGAAACAAATCATGATTCATGTAAAATTATTGGAAAAAGTTTATATAGAATGGTTTATTATTCTCCTTAAACAATTTATCTAAACTACTTTTCTTTGTTTCATTACAAACATTAAATTTTTTGTCTTTAACCATTGGTAATTGACTTCTTTATATGCAAGAAGATAAGGATTTAAAAAATGCTCTTTTGTTTTATAGAAACACTCAATCCAACATTCATCTTCTTCAAATTCTTAAAATGGTGTGAATAAACTAGAAAATAAGGTGTTTACATATTCTTCATTATCACGATTCTTATTTTATATAATAACTTTGAAGCTTTGTAAATGAATGGTAGAACATATAAATTTTTTATGAGATAGTGAGAGGTTCAAAATTGAAAACTAGAAATCCGATTAGAAGATTCTAAAGGATATATGTGATCTAATGAAAAATATAGCTATCGGTTGTGATTCATATTCAATTTTTTAAAAATTAAATCATATATGGATACAAATAAAAATATACTTGAATGAAAATTTTGCCAAAATATTTTCCTAAAATATTCAATGTAAAAATTGATATGATAAATCTGATTGTTGTAAATCAATAAATTTCATATACATAGTAAACATGTTAATCATAGAACATTGTATATCCCCTAACCATAAAACAACTCTCATTCACCCAACTAACTTTTTGAAATCAACTACATATATTTTTAAAAACATTTAAAAACAATTAAAAACATTTTAACATTCAAATTATTAACCAATAATCTAAACATAATTTATAATGACTTGTACATTTTTGATGTAATTCAGTCTCTAAAAAATCAAAATATTTGTAAAAATATTATCATGATGATGTTATGAACATATTAATTAAAGATTTATGTCCCCCTTATGATATTAATTTCATAGAATGTGATGTCTTATATCAATATACTTTGTCCTAGAATGAGATATTTCTTTATCAATATTTACCACACAAGTGTTATCATGGTTTATAAGTACATATAAAAATTGATATCAATAGTCTAGAAATGAATGTTTCATATAAAAAATCTCTCAATTGTAACTACCAGCAAGAATGTACACACCTTCAAAAGTGGATAATGTAATAGAGTTCTACTTCTTTCTAAACCATGGTACTAGATACATTCCAAAAAAAGTGATATGTTATAGAATTGTTTTTTCTATGGGAATTACAACTTATAAATTTTGTATCTGAATAAATTACTAAATTAATTTTTTTCTTATGGATTATAAAAATCCGAATTTGTTTTTAGTTTTTAGATACATAAAAATTCTTTTCATATACAATAGATGTGATTACCTCAAACTTTCTGAAAAATGTGCACAAATTCGCACACTAAACATATTTTATGATCAATATGAATTTATTTATAAGAAACCCCAAATAATAACTCTACAAGTTGTTTCTATCACCTAATTTTCATGTTTAATCAAGATCCAACATTCAGATAGTAATAATGGGGGTATTACTACCTTTAGTGTTATCCATACCAAAACAATTTTGAAGGTATATGATGTAGTTAATTTAATTGAAGATAATTTTATATTTGAATTTGATAATATGAAATCTAAAAAGAATTTATGTTCAAACCTAAAACTAATTTCAAATTTTCTTCAAATAATTTTTGATATTCATTACATAATGAATTTTAAGATGATCTAAAAATAATACCGTCAATATAAATTTGAACTACAAAAACAAATTTTGAAATATTTTTTATAAATAGTATTGGATGAAAATTTTCTTTATTAAAACCTTATTAAATTAGAAAGAAGATGATCATATAGATCTAAGATCAATGATCCCATTTTTAATCATATAACACTATAGTTAATTTAAAAACATGATTTTGAAAATGATGATTTTGAAATATAGGGGTTGTTCAACAAATACATACTCAACAATAAAACAATTTAGGAATGAATTATTGAAATAAATTTTATATAGTTTTATATAATAATTTGAAACATAGGAAAGAATTATTATAATGTCTTCATGCCTAGAAAACAGTGAAATGTTTTCCTCAT
This sequence comes from Viscum album, assembly GCA_963277665.1. NCBI lineage: Eukaryota > Viridiplantae > Streptophyta > Magnoliopsida > Santalales > Viscaceae > Viscum > Viscum album. The sequence goes on along the minus strand of OY728120.1, from coordinate 279,247,900 downwards.
AGTCAATGCCCACTTCGTAAATATATCCTTATGAAATGGGTCTACAATGATTTCTTACTGTACTGCCTAACTCATAATATTTTTTAATAAAAACTCACCTATAGCCTATAGTCAACGTGTCTTTAGGTCTATATACTAGTTCCAAAATTATATTAATTTCATATCAAATATTTTTTTCTTTCATTTCCATTACAAATTTTTTTATCAATTGCTTCATTGAGGTTATTAGGTACAAGATGTGATGTGACAAGAATTATTGATGTTCAACCAAATTTCTTTGAGAATATATTATATTAGTTACTATATTTAAGACTCCAACTACATTATTTATAGGATGGTATCTAAGAGTTATAATAGTTATCAAAAAATAAGGGATAAAATATCATTTTTATCTATAGTTTTAGGTTTTGTTTATTGTTGTTACATGAAATATGATTTTTCCTCATCTTATTTTATATAATTTTCAGAAGGATTAGCATTGATATTAATATTTAAAAGATCAACCTCAACATTATCTAAAGGGGTATTACTCTTGTGGATCTGTTTAATCAAATATTTCTTGAATATATTCCTCCATAATATTTTTTATTTTATTTAACACCCAATATGATTTTATGCATGTTGAATATGAAACACATATACCTTTATCTCTCATGGAAGGAACTTTTTAAAGATTATTCTTATCATTTAGAATAAATAATTTTTAAAAAAACACTAATGAAATTAAACATTGGTTTTTTAAAATTCCATTATTAATAAGGATTTTATTAAATAGATATATTATTAAAACTATATTAATTATATAAGTAGGTGTATTCAAATATTATTCCAAAAGAAACGGGCATGTCATACTCATTGATCATGGAATGAGAAATTTCATGAAGGGTTATATTTCTCTTTTCCATTACACCAATATTCTATTGTTTCCTAAGAGAATAAAAGTTATGATTATAGTTATTTTGTGAAAATAATGATTCAAATTATTTATTTTCAAACACAAAGCATCGATCACTTCTTAAATTCCCAATTCAATGTCCACTAAAATTTTCTATGAAACAAAAATAAATTGTAAAATACGAACAATATTCACTTTTTTAGTTACAAAGGATACCCAGTTATATCTAGAAAATTATCATTCAATAACATAAATATAGTGATACCATTTAAGATAGAAACTCTAAAACTTCTAAACAATTCTATATAAAATGTGTCTAGTGGTCAAGAAGTTGAAAGTTCAATGTTTTATTTGAAATATATTTTATGTTGTTTTCAATTTTGACCAGGGTTAGACACTTTTTCATTTGAGAACTCTCATTTAGATATATCCTTATCTAACCCCTTCCAAGTTATCTTTTCATAGTGAAAGATTATTTCAATTTCCAAGTTTCGTATTCCAAATACAATTCTATTTGTGGAGGACACTTAGATATTAATTTGTTTTGAGATAAAAAATTATTCTAAATTTTCCATATACACATTATCAATTTCTAATGCATTAAAAAATAAATAATTTTTCTAATAAAAAAACATTGTATTCATACTTTTAAAACATAATATGGAATCCGTAATCACATAGTTGTGAGATAATAAGAATATTTTAATTTAATCCAACATCAAATAAACATTTGGAAAAGAAAACATCATTTTAATTACTGATTTATGCAAGGCCAATAATTTTTAATTTGGAATTGTAACCAAAAGTAACATGTCCACCATCCACATTGATTAGATTATTCAAACATGAATAGTCCCCATTCATCTGTTTGCAATAACCACTTTCTAAATAACATATGTTATTTATAGATCTTTTTTATAATGTTTATTGTGAATCAACATTTACAATATAAATGAATTTGGTACACAAATATTCTTAGGTATTGATTTTATAGTTATAAAATACATAGAAACCCATAATTTCATACAAGGTTTCTTATAGGCAGATTATTGATTATAGGGAAAAAAACATTGTTAGTTTGAGAAGATTAAAAAATAATAGTATGAGAAATGGATCTATGAAATTTTTTTAATGGTCCTTATTTTTCGTGGTTGATACTCTATCCTTGAAGTGTATTTAATATAATTTTTTCAAGAATTTTTGTCATGTTATTTCTCCCATTTTTAGATATTACAATATATTTAATGATTTGTATTATAATATATTATATCAATGTTTTATTTCTTCATATTATTATTTTTTCCTTCTTGATAGTGAGATCCCTCATCAAGTAGGCATAGCATGTACTTCTTTAAAATATTATATTTATCCACAAGGTCACTAAAATTATCTTACCAAATATTAACTTATTTGGGAATTTATTTATTTTAAATGTTTTCACCGCTATTTTCATCTACAAAATTATTAGGAATATGAATATGAGATATAAGATAAACATGTGATACCTCATTTGTGTTTTTCAAATAACACATGTTGTCTCTATCATGATTATCCTCCTAGATACTTTTTGAATCACCCAACCTATATTCTATATAACTCAATGTTTCTTTCATTGAAATAATATACCTATTATCCATATCAACATATTTCTTCTTAAATCATAACTTTTGATAGTTATCTTTGAAATATCCTTTTCTCTTACACTCACTGTAGATTATTTCATTTTTAGTATCATACTTTGTACATTCCATTCACTTATTAGCTCTAGATTTATACCTCATATTGTAAAATTTTTCTATTAAAAAATTAAAAAATCCCCAATGTTAACTGAGATTACAAGATAATCAAAATAGTATAATTATATATGTTTTATCATTCAAATTGTTTTTTAGAAACATGGTTATTTCTCAAATAAAATATCTTGTGAGTAAATTACCTTTTGAATCTATGTTACATAATATACTCATATATATAAACATGGTTAAAACTGATAATAAAAGTAGTTTTTTTATGATTTAAATATAAAATGTTATTTTAATATTAAAATAATGGATAAAAATTGAAACAAATAGAGAGAAAAATACTAGGATTGGTGTCAAGATGAGCCTTATTTTTTTCCTTGGAAATTATATACTACCTTGCGTATTATTATAAATATAAGGAAATACACTACCTGAGTTGGATTTTTCCAATAAATAGGACACCAGTTATCCATGATCATAGCCTCTTCTACAATTATAGATGGGCTGAAAAATAATAAAGTCCACCCAAGACTTCTTATAAATTTATTCATGGGAATACTTGTAAAAGGCAGTTTGTGATAATATCAATTATTCACCAATTTAATCACATGCAGCAATATGTATGAATAAATTTAGTATTATATCACAATTTTCAAAAGAAAAGTATAAAATATAAATATAAATAGATATACAAGTAGAATTTGAGATTATTCTTGATCCTAGATAATTTAGTTGTTAAGAGTCCTTATGTCCTTATTTGGAAGTCACTCTCATATATTTTTTAGTATGTCCAGAAAAAAGGGTTTCTTAGAAGGTATTCTCAATGATAATTCTATGTTATTCTATACGTTTCATTAATAAGTCTTAGTATCACATAATTCTTCTATTTATGTTTGAATATATTTATTTAATTATATTTTTATATAAAAATATTGTTTTGTGAATAATCATCCTGCTTTAAATATATTGATGATTTAACTAATGTATCAAATCAAGTCATTAGAGAATTTAACTGCTCTAATATAATATTAGACATGGTAGGATGTGTTCACATGAGGTATAATAATATGTTCTCATAGAAACATTTTATGGTCTGCTTATGTGGCGAGGTGATGTAGTAGGTTCATTACTTCATGCAGTCATCTCACTTATACATGTGGTCAACATGTTCTTCATTTGGTCACTACATTTTAAATATAATATGTGTATATATGTTTATGATAATTTACATACCTTGGAATGGTAAGGTAAAACATGTGTGTGGTAAGGTGATTCCTTCATATTGTAAGGTGATTCCTTCTTGTGGTATGGTGATTCCTTCATGCGGTAAGGTGATTCCTTCTTGAGATAATCTGATTTTTAGGATATATTTTTTTCCATAGGTCTCATGGTAGGCATTTTGTGTATATATGGAATGGGTATATGTAGATTGTGGTAAGGTGATATGGTCAACTAACCTTCATATGTTAATGTGACACGTTAAGCTCTGTATTTATAAATTTTTTCACTTTTTTTCTTAAAACACGTTTCTTACAAAAAATATTTAATAATAAGATGAACAAGAAATGGGGTCATTATAGGAAATATAAATATCATTTGTAAGAACATGAACATGAATTGGTACCCTTAATATAAGGATATTCTATTACAGTGCAAAAATAATAAAAAAATAATTGATACAAAAGTTCAATTATATTATTTTTCATCTGATTAGGTAAATTAGAACAGATTTTATGCATGAATTTGTTATAAAAACATTTTTAAACATAAAATGGAATTTCTATGAAAATCCTTATTCATTATGTTTTTTATTTTTATCTTCATTTAATTTTTTCAATTTATACGTGTGTAATTTGATAAAATGTATTCAATATTTGGAATCATGATGTCCAAATTTGGTAATTGGACTCTTTTATTTTATGGGCATAATGAATTATAATGTGCTACAATTTATCACCTTGGAAAAGGCAAAATCATGTAAACCATGGTTAAAACTAGGTGTTAAATTCACCATTTTTCATATTAATTAATATTTTATGAAATAAATTCAAACCTTAACACCTTTGGAAAAAATTTAATCATTTAATTGATTCATTTCCTAAAAATAACCTATATAATATATAAATCAAGGAAAATACAAATTGTCACTCTCTTGATTTTAAATATCTGCATATATTCCCATGGGGGAAAGAAATTTATTAGTGAATATTAATTATTAATTTAAAGATAATGATATTATTTTAATGTTGTAAATTTATTTATAATTTCTAGTAAATATATAATTACGTTAAACTCTTACTCAAAGATGACACAATATTTCCTCAATTATTAGAAAAACAATACATGATTTTTAAAATATTAAAAGTAATATAATTGTATTGACTGATAGGGACCAATGAATTTAATATATTAATAGATCATATTGTTTTTGTTTTAAAGGATTATATTCTCATTACATCTTTATATTGGTATCTTTATGGTCAAATTAAATGAATAGTGTCAAAAGATCATTCAAGATATTTTATAGAAATAATATTTTATTAAATAATGTAAAAATACTAAAAAGCAATAAAGATGATATGGTTGATAATATTTGGAATAAAATTTCATGGCTTGGCCCTTTAAGATAAAATTATTACCTTCTAATTAAATTATTACCCATTAGGAATGAAAAATATATTATTGTGGTTAGTGATAAAAAAGGTTAACTAATGGATATAACCAAAGGATAGGGTTTAAAGCACCACATAAAGCTATATAAATATTATTATTAGATGGTATCTAATCCATATCCTACTTTATATTAGAATAACTTTCCATTTTTAATAATTTTTCTACATAATGAATTTTTTATATGTTAATATTTTATAAATTCCAACAGTACACCTCCCCTCACTTAAAAAAAAGGAATGCATCGTTTCACTTAATTAAACTAGCTTTAGACTTTTATCTTAACCAAAAACTAAAACATTATCATTTAAATATCCTTATACACATTCTAGTGGATATTTTACTCCCAAAAATAACAACCCCATGATCAGTAATATGAGTTCTAAAGGTGTTCATTCAAATAAGAGGTAATTGACAATACTGGTCACTTTTTTTAGCTTCTTCTTTTCCTTCAACTAAATTTATATTATTATTCACGACCCATTCTAGTGGGGACCATTCATTGACTCTCCAAGCCCGCCTATAATTGGCCATGGGATTGTGACTAGAACCGAGTATGCATATCACTAACTCGAGAGGAATGTCCCAAGTACCTAAACACACACACACACACACATCTACAATGTCACAAATTTATAAAATATAAAAACAAATAAAAATAAAATTCATGCATACATTTATATACCACAACCAAAGTTTTATAGGAGGTAAAGAAGAGTAAACGGTTCCAAATACAAGATCACCACTAACAGTATGTAAAACATGTCCAACCTAAATGTATAGGTACTAGGTCTGTCATCTGAAAGCTATAGGAACTAACCATGGTCTTTTTCCGTCTCACTAGGCACTATCTAGTTCTTCTCCATCTTGGAATATATCTAATGTTCAATCATATGCACAAGGGATGAAATGTGTGGAAAAATTCCATGCAGGGGTGAGTATAATAATACTTAGTAGGACACCTAGAAACCAAAAAGAATACAACAATAGAAAGTACAGTTATCTCTACATAGATATATTTTTAGAACATATTTCATAAGAATATCTAGATATGCTCAAAAAACTCATACAATCTATTGGTAAATGACAACCATATTATTCCAGTATAGGATTACAGTTCAAATATTCCATGAAGCCCTCATATGAGAGAACACACTCGTGAGTCTGATAGAACATACGATGTTTTTCTAAGAGGTTTAGCTTGTCAGGAATCATCTTTAAAAATAATATGATTATTTTATGAAGATAATACAATATATAGATGAGTATCACTTCCAATTACATGGGTGATACCAAAACACTTGATGTGGATTAACCTACTAAGTAGAGGAATGACGCCCGTGTAGTGTTAGCTATGATGATAACAAGAACTCCACCTAGGGCATGAAGATGAATAGTCAATCACACTCCAGTCCTAACGATGGAATTCCAATGACTCTATCCCGGAATTCTTGCTTAATGTATCTTTTACCTAGGATTTGGAGATGATACTATACCAAATATTAGGAAAATGAAGTGGGGAACAGACCCTAAATAATCATGTCTATGATTTGGATTACAAGAGAATCAAGACTTGTAGAAAAGTGTACATAATATGTAGATGTGTTACACACCGTGTGCTTTAATCTTGATTCATGCCTATGTAAATTGACCATGTCATTAAACATTGTTGGTTTTATAGTACACACCATGATGAAATCTAATGTACTCTACTCATATGCCAGTACATGGCTCATCACATATACTTTTTACAACTTATGTTTATGTGGGGTAGTACACACCATGTAAGAAACCTCTATACTCCATGTAAGATCCTGGTTTTTGGAAGGGTATGTTTTCATTATTTTTTGGTTGAATCCCTTGTTACGGGTTTCAAGGGATGTCTTATGAAAGTATGAGAGGCCTTGGGAGTGTTTCAGGGGATCAGGGCATGGAAGAAAAGAAAGCTGGGAAAGACATGCCAGGGCGCACGGCCTGCGCACAGCCAGGGAAAACTGTGTTGCCTGCCCAGGTAAACCGTGGAACCCCTCTCCTCCGGGCATTAGCATGTTCATAGTTTGTGCATGGTTTGTTAAACCGTGTATGAAAACCATGTGGCCTCTTAAAGTTGGGAAAAATCACAAGTTCGCCACTCCGGAATTTTAAACCCTAACTCGGGATTTTCCACCATTCATCCCCTCTCAACCCTAGTGACGAACTTGGCCGACCCAAGCTTCCCAAGGGTCATTATCCTTCGATTCATGGCCATTTAGAGTGTCGTTGGTTGCCGATCGAAGCTCTGGCTAAGGCTAATCCCATCCATGATTCTCTTTTTGGTATAGGGTTTGTATCTTCTCTCCCTCTTGTTCCGAAGCTCTAAACCCCTATCTTTTGGGTGATTTCTAGGTTGAAGCTCCAAATGATAGTCATATTGAGGTCTAAGGACTCGATTGAGGGTGCGTTCAACCGCGGTTTCAAAGTAGGTGGTCTAAAAGTGATATCCCATAGTTATTTGGGTATTTGTGCATGTTTAGTTGTGTTCTTGCTTTCCCTTGGTCATGTTTTGAATAACCTTGGCATGTTTGGTAATATTGGTGTTTAAAATGGTAAATGGAAACTCTAATGATCCCCATGGGATGATTTGGGAATGACTTGACCTAATTGGGTCCATCCATGGGATGTGCCGGCTTTTCCTGGACATAGAGAATGTGATTGAACAAGTGACCTTGTTTTAATAAAAGGTAGAGACCTTGATGAATATATTTTAATGTTTTGTTGAACTTGGAATAGAAGTTAGGTGATGCACCTAGACTTGGTAATAACCTGAGGGTTATATGGAATGGGTGGAATGGTTGATTCATGAGAATGATGAAAGAGTTAAATGGGTTAATGTGTAAACTGAATAAAGACCATAATGTGATGGATTATGGGTTTGGTGAATAATTATTACTTAGATAAGCATCACACATGGGAATTGGTTGAATGGTTAAATGATGTTAAATGGTAAGGTGTTAATGGGTTAAGGCAAAATGTGAATTCTCGTGTGGTTTGTTGTGAATGGTGTTTTCCTAAGGGTGTTTGTATGGCATGTTGAAGGTTACTTATATATAAGAATGTGCACATAGCTTGGTAGTGTGGGGTATTACTTGAGGATCTACACCCACAGGTCGAGTAAATATTGATGTTCTGAACTCCACCCTAAATGCACGGGTTTGGAATGAGGATTGAGGATCTATTCTCTTAACGGTTGCAGCCACACAGACAGAGGCTTTGAGGTGAGGATATGATTATCATGAGGGGGTTAGTCCTAGTGAGATAGGATAACGATGTCTTTACCCTCATGCTAGTGATTGTTGGCATTAAACCGATGTAACATAATGTATGTGATTAACCCATGGAAATGTGATGAATTGGTAAGTTATGATAATTGATGTGTAATGAATGGTAATGGAAGTGGAAATGGATTTGGCCCTAAACTTGTAAATGAAACTTCTAGTAATTACTTGTAATTATCATTCATATTCCTTTTTCATGCACCAGTTGTTTATAATATATATTTTGTAGACACCGTTGGTGGTGGCCTACTAAGTTGTACTCACACCTTGCTCGGGACGCCGTTGGGTACCAGAGTAGACTTCATGTTTTCAGGTCAGGGGAAGGACAAGGGTCCTAGTCAGATAGTGATTGGACATGGGTAGCACTTCTTGGAGGATCCAGACATGGATTCAGGACCATTTTGGGGATTTTGGCCATTGTCTTTATTTTGGGTTTAGTTCACTCTTGCACTTGTAGTATGACATTTCATGTTTATTGTTGGAAATGGTTTTTATACATGTTACTTTTTTATTGGTTATTGTTTTCACTATTTGGTTTATTTTTATTGTGGCTTACTCTGATAAAAAGGGGGGATAGTCTCCCCACTTGACTCCATAGACCCCCGCTGCTAGTCTGTAGCCTTTGGAATATGGGGAGGCTCGCTTAAGGTCATGTAACCACCCGGCTCGGAGAACCGGTTTAGTGGATTCTAGGTCGGGGATATTACAATGTGGTATCAGAGGAGGTATTTCTTCTCCTTCTATGATTTCATGTTATTTGGGACAGGTTGCCAAGGGTTAAGTTGTGTCGGGCCTTGGTAATGAGCTCGTGATTGGGAGTAATTAACCCATGTACGGGGGGAAACCCAAGTCACCCTGGGTGGGAAATTTTTTTCTTGGTTGTGTGTCGTCACATTTGATGATATTTCATCATTGGGTGATACACATGTGGTTTTATGTGACTATTTTATGATATTTGGATTGTTTCCTTAACGGCATGATGATTTTCATTCATGCATCATTGTAGGCACCTAGGAAGATAGGTGGCATGAATCATGTTAGGCACACACACATGATGGGTGTGTGAGGCAGGAAGGAAGGGTGCATCATTCATTTCATGAAACCAAGAAATAATGAGAAGAATGAAATAAAACAAGTGGGTAAAGGATGTTTAATGAAACATAAGGGTTTGAAACGAAGTGGAAATTGTATTGAAAAACATTGTGTGAGTTTGGTGGTAGTGCATGGTTGTTTACCCCATGTGGACTATGGACCATGGTAGGGACTGTCAAAGAGGTGAATTTGAGGTGATAATGTTGTTAAATTAGAATATTAAAATGGTTTTTTGTAGCTAGTAAAGAGCTTTTTGAGGAAGTCATGAATGTTTTATGGTATGCATGCTAAATCTCGTGTTTGGAAATGTAGAGAGATGCCACCAGGTCGTCGATTTCTAGTTGGGAAATGGGAGGATGTTGCTAAGAACACTCCTCAGGTTGAAGAGCATGAAATTGTGGGGATCAATGATGGTAGAGAATACAAGTTCCAATAGAACATGGCTCTCCTTATGCAGATGATGGATTGGGACCCAGGGCAGGTTGCACGGAGTATGCTTGAGATGACCAGGGAGTTCCAACTCAAGCACCCTCTGACCTTCACCGGAGAGGGTTGGCCAGAGGCAGTGGAGTTCTGGTAAGAGTATGTCCAGACGATATTGGATCATCTCGAGACCCCTGTTGGAACGTGAGTAAATCTGGCCATTTACATGTTGCAGGTCCTGGGAAGTCATTGGTGGGACATTCATGCTAAGACCGAGCAGGCTGAGGGGATGTCATTGAACGTTTTCTAGGAGAGGTTTCTGGAGCATTTTTACTCAGATACATTGATGCAGGGGAGGGATACATGGTTTATTAGCCTCTCTCAGGGAACACTATCGGTGATGGACTATGCTAGTTGCTTCACTGATTTACGACGCTTCGTCCCAGTGTTAACTGGGTATGAGGCAATGATAGAAAGGTATTTATAGAATGGGTTGAGACATGAGATTAGGTCTCAAGTGAATATCTTCCACTTGAAAAAGTTTCCATAGGTGATGGATCATGCACTCATCTCTTAAGGCAACCTAAAGGGTGATTTGGGTGGTGGGATTGTCATGCCAGTTGGGCAGACAAGTGGTGCATCTTCTGAAAGTCAGAAGTGCCGTTTAGAATGATTCCATCAAGATGTTCAGAAGAGGGGGTCACCCTCTCAGAGTGGGAACCATGTGTTTTTTTATCAGTGCATTAGGCCGGGGCATATGCGTGGTCAGTTTCCTCGAACTCCAGTTGAGTTTCATTCGTGCGGAAGAATGGGGCATGTGCATCGGTTACGCAGGAACCCTCGGCAAATGAGTGGGCATAATGATGAAAAAAAGATACCAGATACATGAAGGGGATCAGTTTCCCCGTATCAGGCAGGCAGTTGGATCTCCACGGGCTGTACTAGTAGGGGCGGTGGACGTGGAACTCTAGGGCAAGATCGATCACGCCAGCAAGGCAGTATGGAATAGGGTGTTCAGGCTGGGGCCTAGGGTAGAGGGGCAAGTCACCTTCATGAAGTTCAGTTTCTGCCTAGTGATGGTGAGGCCGGACCATCAAAAGTTCGAGGTACTATCCTTGTGCTTCTACGTTTTCTAGTGCGTTGTTTGACACAGGATCCACACACCCTTTTTTCTGCTCAACTTCTGGTAGTGCTGGGTTTACCTGTGGAGGGGGTGTGTGGAGTTATGTCAATTGACACCCCATTGGGAGTGAGGGTTGAGCATATCCAGAAGTTCAAGGGATGTGCATTGTAAGTTGGTGGGTATCGTTTTTTGTGGGACTAGTTCATTCTCGAGATTTCATGTTTTGACCTAATCTTGGGAATGGATTGGTTGGTGTTTTATTAGGCACATATAGTCTATTTTCATCGCAGAGTATAGTTCAGGTTGCTTGAGGGTGAAATTTATGTCCACTATGGAAAATGAGATATTTGAGCAGGGTGTGCAGCGCCGTTTTGTTAACAGATGAGTGGACTCACGGCTCAAGTGGCATGTTTCATTCTTGATGATGATGAGGGAGGGGAACAATCTAAATTTCCTCATGTGGTGGACCGATTTCAGGACGTTTTTCCTGAGAATTTATTGGGGTTACCCCTATAGATGGATGTTGAGTTCACGATCGAGTTGTTACCAGGAGCGGAGCCAGTTTCAATTCGTCCATACCGAATGGCACCAGAAGAACACCAGGAACTGAAGTTTCATCTTGAGGAGTTGGAGCGTAAAAGGTTTATCCATCCTATTACGTCTCCTTGGGGATCATTATTTCTTTTTTCAAATAAGGCCGATGGGTCGTTGAGGCTATTCGTTGACTTTCGGAAGTTGAATTAGATGACGGTGAAAAATCAGTACCCTCTTCCTAGAATTTATGACCTATTTGATTAGTTGAGGGGTGCATCGGTGATTTCTAATATTGATCTAAGGTCCGATTTTCACCAGTTGAGGGTGAGGTATTCTAACATACCGCTGATAGCTTTCTAGATTCGATACAGGTTGTTTGAGTTTGTGGTAATGCATTTCAGATTGACTACTGTACCAATGGGGTTTATGGATTTGATGAACTGAATCTATCATCCCTATCTAGATCGGTTTTTGGTTGTCTTTGTTGACGATATCTTAGTGTACTCAAAAAGTCATGAAGATCATTCCCTACATCTTGATATTATCTTGGGTATACTAAGAGAGCATCAGCTATACACCAAGCTATCAAAGTGTCAATTCTGGATAGGTGAGGTTCATTTTCTGGGTCGCATCATCTCGGAGGCAGGTGTGACATGGGTTCCAAAGAAAGTGCAGGCAGTTGTATCCTGGGAGCAGCCCAAGAGTGTTTCTGATGTTCGGAGTTTTTTGGGTTTTTCTGGGTATTACTGAAGTTTCATTCAGGATTTCTCTCTCTTGGAAGCACCTCTATTGGGCATGACCAATAGAGGAATCAGGTTCAAGTGGTCCTAGTCTTGTGAGAATGCCTTCTAGGAGTTTAAGAAGGGGTTGACGACCGCACCTATCTTGATCTTAGCTGATCTGGGTAATAAGTACATCGTGTTTTGTGATGCGTCCAGAATTGGACATGGGGGTGTGTTGATGCAAGATGAGCGGGTTGTGGCTTATGGGTCAAGGCAGTTGGGACACTATGAGCGGAATTATCCCACTCATGATATTGACTTGGTTGTAGTAGTGTACCCCTTGAAGTGCTGGAGGAACTATCAGTTGGGAGAAAAATTTACAGTGTTTACCATCCATAAGGGCCTAAAGTACATCTTCTCATAGTGGGATCTGATTCTTCCGCAGCGAAGATGGGTTGAATATCTCCAGTATTTTGACTTTGAGTTGGTGTAAACACCAGGAAAGGGAAACACTGTTTCTGATTCTCTGAGCAGGAAGGTTCAGAATCAGGTGGTTTAGGAGTCCAGCACCGGTGGAAGGTGATGGATTTGTTTGCAGAGATGCACCTGGAGGTGCAGGAGGAGAGTGGTCAGGTCACTCTTTCTTCCTTAATGATGTAGTCGACACTTTTGAGTCGAGTTAAGGAAGATCATCTTAATGATCCTGAGTGTTTGATCATGAAGGAAAATCATAAATTTGGGGAGCTACCTTCTGGTTGAGCCGTCGACGCGGAAGGTGTTGTTCGGGTTCGAGATCGTGTAGTTGTGCCAAAGTGTGTGCGAGAAGAGTTGATGTGTGATTTCCATGCATCAAAGTAGGAAGTGCATCCGGGTTTGACCAAGATGAACCGTCATCTCCGAAGGCTGTTTTCGTGGCCTGGAATGAAGAAGGAAGTGGTGGGATTTGTGGCACGGTGTCTTACCTATCAGCAGGTGAAGGTTGAGCATCAACGCCGAGGTGGTTTCTTGCATCCATTTCACATTCCGGAATGGAAGTGGGATGATGTAAAAATTGATTTTGTTGTGGGTCTTCCGAGGAAGCCACGAAAGAATGTTGCAATATGGGTGGTTGTGGATCAGTTAACGAAAGTGACTCATTTCTTACAGATTCAAGAGACCATTACAGTCGACCAGTTGGGTGAGCTATATGTTCGGGAGATTGTGTGGTTTCATGGTGTTCCATGAACAATAGTTTCGGACCGATATCCACATTTCACATTGTGTTTCTGGAAAGGTTTGTAGAAGTTTCTTGGTACACAGGTTTTTTTGAGTACATCTTTCCACCCACAGATGGATGGCAAGTCAGAGCATACGATCCATGTGTTGGAAGACATGTTAAGAGCTTCTGTCTTGGAAATTATTGGTTCTTGGTAGATGCACCTATCGTTAGTAAAATTTTCCTAAAAAACATTTTTCAAGCTACGATTCTGATGGCACCATTTCAGGTACTGTATGGGAGGCCAGGTAGATCTCCATTGTGTTGGCTAGATGCTGATGAATCTGACTTGTTGGGGCCAAGTCTCGTGTAGGAGACTTCAGAGAGAGTTAAGTTGATCAGGAAGTGGATGGCTACGACTCAGAGTAGACATAAGTCATATGAATATCGGAGGCGTAGACCTCTTGAGTTTGCGGTGGGTGATAAAGTGTTCCTTCGGGTGTCTCCAATGTTTGGTCACCATTGAATTCGAAATTATGGTAAGTTGGCGCCCAGGTATGTGGGACTTTTTGTTATTGTGGAGAGGATTGGACCACTGGAATACCGATTGGATCTTCCACATCGTTATGGTGGAATGCATGATGTGTTTCATGTGTCATAGCTTTGACGGTATCACCCTGACCCATCTTACGTGGTTGATGTTGAGGATTTGGAGCTTGAGGCTGATGTGTCCATTGAGGATCATCTGGTTCATGTGGTGGATCATTGTGAAAAGATCTTGTGGGGAAAGGTTGTGCCATTAGTTCGAGTACTATGGTAGCATGAGAATTCTCAGGATGAAACATGGGAGAGGGAATTGGATATGTGGGCTCAGTGGCCCGAACTCTTCTCTTTAGTGGAGCAATGAGGCTTGGGAACTCCGCTCAAGGACGAGCTGTTATAATGTGGGGTAGGTTGTAAGATCCCTCTTTTTGGAAGGGTATGTTTGATTATGTTTCGGTTGAATCCCTTGTTCCAGGTTTCAAGGGATGTCTTCTGAAAGTATGAGAGGCCTTGGGAGTGTTTCATGGGCTCGGGGCACAGATGAAAGGAAAGCTGGGCAAGACATACCAGGGTGCACGGCTTGCACATAGCTAGGGAAAATCGTATGGCCTACCCAGGTAAACCATCAAACCCTTCTCCTCCGGGTAGTAGCACACGCACAATTTTTCAAACTGTGCGGCTAAACTGTGCGGCCACTTAAATTAGGGACAAATTACAAGTTTTCCACTCCGAACTTTTAAACCCCAACTCTAGATTTTCCTCCATTCATCCCCTCTCAACCCTAGTGACTAACTTGACCGACCCAAGAATCCAAAGGGTGGTTCTCCTTCTATTGATGGAAATTTATAGTGTTTTTGGTTGCGGATCGAAGCTCCGGGTAAGGCTAATCCATTCCATGATTCTTATTTTGGTATAGGGTTTGTATCTTCTCTACTTTTTGTTCTGAAGCTCTAAAACCCTATGTTTTGGGTGAGTTCTAGGATTAAGTTCCAAATGATAGTCATATTGAGGTCTAAGGACTCGATTGAGGGTGTGTTCAACTGCTGTTTCGATGTAGGTGGCCTAAAAGTTATATCCCATAGTTATTTGGGTATTTGTGCATGTTTAGTTGTGTTCATGATTTCCCTTGGTTATGTTTTGAATAACCATGGAATTTTTGGTAATATTGGCTTTTAAAATGGTAAATGGAAACTCTCACGATCCCCATGGGATGCATTGGGAAGGACATGACCTAATTCGGGCCATCCCTGGGATGTGCTGGTTTTTCCCGGACATAGAGAATGTGATTGAAAAAGTAACCTTGTTTTAATAATAGGTAGAGACCTTGATGAATATATTTTAATATTTGGTTGAACTTGGAATAGAAGTTAGGTGATGCACCTAGACTTGGTAATAACCTGAGGGTTATATGGAATGGGTTGAATGGTTGATTCATGGGAATGATGAATGGGTTAAATGGGTTAATGTGTAAACTGAATAAAGACCATAATGTGATGGATTTTGTATTTAGTGTTTAATGCTTAGTGAGATAATCATAACACATGGGAATTGGTTGAATTGTTAAATGATGTGAAATGGTAAGGTGTTAATCGGTTAAGGAATAATGTGAATTCTTTTGTGGTTTGTTGTGAATGGTGTTTGCCTAAAGGCAATGGTATGGTGGGTTGATGGTTAGATATATATAATCATGTGCACAAGGCTTGGTAGTGTGGGGTATTACTTGAGGATCTATGCCCACAGGTCGAGTAAAGACTGATGCTCTAAATTCCACCCTAAATGCACGTGTTAGGTATGAGGACTAAGGATCTATTCTCCTAACTATTTCATCCACCCAGACTGAGGATTCGAAGTGAGGGTATGATTATCATGAGGGGGTTAGTCCTAGTAAGATAGGATAATGATGTGTTTACCCTCTTTCATGTGATTGTCAGCCTTAAAACCATGTATCATAATGTATGTGATTAACCCAGGGAAATGTGATGAATTGGTATGTGATGAAAATTGGAGTGTAATGAATGGTAATGGAAGTGGGAATGTATTTTTCCTAGAACTTTTAATGGAACCTCATGTAATTACATGGTAATTATCATTCATATTCTTTTTTCATGCACTAATTATTTATACTTGATATTTTGTAGACACCGTTGGTGGTGGCATGCTGAGTTGTACTCACACCCTGCTTGGGCCGCCAGAGGTTACTCGAGCAGACTTCATGTTTGCATGTTAGGAGAAGGGCAAGGGTCCTTGATAGATAGTGAGTGGACATGGGTAGCACTTGGTGGAGGATCCAGACTTGGAGTTGGGTCCATTTTGGGGATTTTGGTCGTTGTCTTTATTTCGGGTTTTGTTCACTCTTGCACTTGTAGTATGACATGGTGTGTTTATTATTGTAAATGGTGCTTATACATGTTCCTTGTTTATTGGTTATTGTTTCCGCTATTTGGTTTATTTCTGTTGTGGCTTACTCTGATAAAAAGGGGGTATAGTCTCCTCAATTGGCTCAATAGACCCCCTCTGCTAGTCGGAAGCCTTTGGCATATGGGGAGGTGTGCTTAAGTCCATGCAACCACCTGGCTCGGAGCACTGGTTTAGTGGCATCCGGGTCGGGGACGTTACACTCCACCTCATGTATGCATACTCTATAAAGCCCACACCCAGTCTCCAGTGATAGGTCACACACTATGTATTCCAAGACACATGTCACTATATACATATCTACTTCCCAAAACCACAGCCACCACTCAAGAATCCCCAAATGGAATATAGATCCAATTTACACACCGTGTTATGTAATATTTCCTTGAATATCATACTCTTCCTCCATGGGTCTGATCAATGACATGGCCTTCGACACAACCATCACCATACCGAAAAACCATATATCTAACCTCATTGACTCATGAAAACACTAAATCAATATGATTATATCCTTCAATCCTCTACGAAAATGATATTATCATTGTTATTCACTGCCTAATGAAGAACATGAAATCGGGTATCAAACGTCATCTGATTTTTCACTACATCTATCATGACCCCACAATCTTGTCGTGTTTATCCTAGATCTACGATTTCAGATAATTATTTCATTAAACTAGTGTACATTGATTTATTTTTCAGTAGAACATTGAACCATGGGACCACAAATAAAAACAAAGATGAATGGTGAATCATGGGAGAAAAGAATAGAGTTATTCAAGAGGAATATACCTCAACCAATGATCTAGTCAGTCTATGTTCATTTTCATTATAATGAGAATCTAAGAATAAACAAGTATTCATAAAAAATATATCATGATCACGGATAATTCAAACCCATCTTGCAAGGTGATCAAACCATGGATAAATATGTTCATTGATTGGTCCATGTTCATTGTAAAAATATCGAATGAGGAATAAAAATATCAAAAAACATTCCCAACCATGATTCATATTATTTAGTGATGAAGAACGATGAGACTTCATTTCCATTAGCATGATTTTTCAAATACAAGGTTCATTGATCATCTATCCATGATCCATCATCATTCACCTCATATAGAATCATTTAAGCCCTCTCCAATGGCCTTCATCCATTTCTAGTGCTATGCGACTGGCCCTGTAAATTATAAATTATCATCCATTTATATTTGTGTCAATCACTGCATCAACAATTATAAACAAAATAATTTTATTATTCTATTTGATACATTTTTGTCCTATTATGACGTTTTCGAAAACTCCATTCACCAAAAAATGTTATGTTATTCTAAGTGTAATCCTTGCATTTTGAACTCTACGGTAAGCTCTAACTTCTGATCTATGAACCTATTTAAAAGTTATTCCACTTTTTTAGGTAAATTGCATTGGAATTCTATTTAATATATTAAATGTATATTAAATTTTTATTATGGAACATTGGGAATCAAAATTTAATGTTGTCTCAGCGATTGCTCTTGAAAATAATCCATATAATTTAAAAAAAATTAGAAGATAGGATACATTTCATTCTCCCCACCTTGGGGATTTATTTCCCCAAAAATCCATCAAAAGGGATATTCAAAATATTGTGGGTACTGAGTATGACCCTAAGCCCCCCGCTCCCATATGATCTCCTAAAGATTCTCATGCTTCCATCAGACATAAAAAATGTAATAAATCACCCATGAAGGATCCACTCATTCCAATCCTCATTCTCTACCATTTAATCTGAAAATTTCCCTCCATCCTAGATGTTCAGCTCAGCCCAACTGATATCATGATATGAGCCATTCATGTACTTCCTCAGTTGTGACACATAAAAGAGGTTGTGTACCCGGTCTATCTTCCAAGGTAGAGCTATGTGGTATGATACCTCGCCAAATTTAAGCAGTATTGGGAATGGGTTGATGAACCTGGAAGACAACTTTCTACCCCCTCCAAATATCAATAATCCACATCATGGTGAACCCTGTATGAACACATGGTCTCTTTCGGTGACCTCCAAAGGCCTCTATCACCAATCATCATAAGACTTCTAACAGCTCTATGCAGTCTTCATTTTCCCCTAGATGATCAGTAACTTCTCTGTTGAATCTTGCTCCAACTTCATCCCCATAATTTCTAACTCTCCTAGTCTAGTCCAAAAAAATGGTGATCTATAGGTCCACCCATATAAAGCGTCGAATGGCTCCATACTGATGGTGTATAGGTAGATGTTGTGGAATGAAAACTCCCCAAGTAATAGTTGATCATCCCATCTTTTTCCAATGTCCAATATTCACGATCGAAACATTTCCTACAAAAACTTAATTGTTCACTCTATTTGGACATTTTTTTTGGGGGGTGAAATGCTTTTCTCAAGCGTAACTAGGTGCCAAAAACCTCCTGTCACTCCTTCGAAAACTTCTATATAAAGTGATAATCATGATAAAAAATAATAGTTTATGGGACTCCAATAAGTTTTACTATATCATTCATGTATCAGTGTCCCATGATCTTTACGGAAATCTTCCCTCATATAGTTAGGATGTAGGATGACTCGGTGATCCAGTCTACGACTGCATAGATGGAATCATGTCCCTTGGATGTACATGGTAATCCTTCCACTATGTCCAGAAATATCCCATACCATATCCATTATGTCACCTCAAGAGGTTGACGCAAAACTGCTAAAACATGGTTCTCATCCTTAACATGATGGAAACTAAGGAATCGAGAGACAAACAACATAATTCCCTTATTCATCACTGGATTCCAAAACTAATGTTAATGGTCCTGGTACATATATTTCATCCTGAATGTTCCACCGAAGGAAAATTATGAAACTCTCTCATAACATCATCCCACCATGTCGACGACACCATCGTGCATCATCAAAAAATAACTATAAGCTCTCCACCGTTAGAAAATCGATCAAGAGAATATCTACTAGATATCTAAGAATTTAGGGTTCATAGTCGACATCAAAAAGTTGTGCCTTCCTAAATCAATGTACGAGTAGGGGTTTAACAACTATTTAATGGAGATAAGTTTTCCCATCTCCATCTATAAAGGATAATGACAATGAGTCCAACTACTTTGATGCCTCGTTCAATAATTGCGAATAATATCTCCTACAAAGAGAATCTTATACCATGTTCCCCTTCCCAAGAGAGTAGTAAATTTTATAATCATATTACTACAGTAACAAAATCCATCACATTTTTTGTCAGGATGAGATACTTCCTAGAAAATATTTTCTTGAGACTCTTGTAATCAGTGTGGAAAATAAATTGCTCACCCATCAGGTTGTGTCACCACATCTTAATGTGAATACTACTACTACTAACTCAACACCATTGGTCATCTATTTGTACTCATTTGTTATCAACATGCATGAAATATAGGAAATCATTGTTCTCATATGCATCAAAACACTACGAAGAGTAGTTCCTGGTTCATTTTAGAACATTACCTACTTGACACCCTCCTCTGACAATAACAATATGGGATAGTTCATCATACAATTCTCAACAACTGAAAATACTTATATCACTCCTCTATCCACAAGATGTGATTTCCATTTTATGTCAATTTTTTCATGGATTCTATTATCCTAGATTAACCATGAATGAATATTCATTAATATCCTATCATCAGAAGGAAGCTCTGGACCTCAATCAAGATCTTGTGTGGCTCCCTAGCTAACATCGTCTTGCCTTGGCGAGGTCCAGTGCCACTCCATCTGCTAAGATAATAAATACTAGAAAGTGGACCAACTATCTCTAGACCTATAACTTCATGGTATCCCAACAAATTTGGTTCTCTAGGAGTAAATCTAAAAACATCCTTAAGTGTAGTCTTTGGTCATCCATAGATTACAAGTATAAATTGGTATCATCAATGAATACTACCATGAAATTGTCTATGTAATGCTGATGGATTTGGTTTATGAGTCCCATAAGCAGAGTGGGGGCATTATTCTTTCCAAAGTTCATCAACATGTACTCAACTAGAGAATAGCGACAACTGAATTTTATCTTGGATATATCATCATAATGTACTTGTAGCTGGTGATTGCATGATTTGAGATCATCCTTCGAGATGAAGTGCACCGCTACAAACCGATGAAATAGTTCATTGATCCTATGTAGTGGATACTTGTTCTTAATGGTCACCTGATTCACATGCTGGTAGTCCAACCAAATCATCAATATCTCATCTTCCTTTTGGCATACGAAACAAGGGCTACCAAGGGTGAAATACTATGTCTAAGAAAGACCTTCCTCTAAAAGTCCTTCAACTACAACCATTTCTCATGAATCATTCTATGAGCTATCTAATATGTTGGTGAAGATATAGGATTTTTCTTAGGCTGTATATCAATATAGAAGTCTATCTCGTAGTGGGGAGTATAACATGGAACATCTTCAAAGAAGTCTTCCTCGTACTCCACCACCACCACTGTAAACTAGAAACTCAGAACATTCATTGCACTGAGGGTCACACTAGACCACTAATATGTAATAAGGTATACCCTCCTTGTAACGACCCGAGAAAATCATGTTTTGATTTTTGACAAGTTTGCCTTTCAATGTCACTCTTTAAGTGAACAAACAATCAACTTATAAGGTAAAAATAATAATAAAATAGAAAAATACATCAAATGAATGAAAACTCCCTTTATTCGAATCAGTAACACCTCGGCTACAACCTCCACTGACAGAACAAGAAGATAAATTAACCAAAAATCCCAACTAAGAACCCGATTACAATAATGGGGAGGCTGCTTAAAACCACCAAGAGGCCAAGAATGCGGTAGGGGTTTCGGGCATCCATCAGAATGAATATGAGTATGGTCGAATCCACTGTAACCGTGCTGAGAACCAAGGGAATAACTCGAACCATATTTTCATTTCTCCTTCAGTCACCTAGAGTGAGGGACACCCCGAGACCATACCCTTTATAAGCACACCAATCTGACCGTTGAACCCAAACTGCTATAAATATGACAGTTAGATTCCCCTATCTTCTATGTTTTGTTTTTGACCGTTGGAAATAAGATGGCTTACCCCTGGAAGGTTCGAAATGCTAATTTGATTTAATGTTTAAAAGTGACATCAACGATAATTTAATCAATTTATTTCATGTTTTCCCAAAAATGTGGATTATGTTTTATGAAAATTAATGTTATTATTCACTACACTTATTTTTCATAATTTGAGAAATTAAAATTTTATGTTGTAAATATATTAATGCTAATGGGTTTTTATTTTGTCTAAATATGTATCAACTCTTGAGTTATATATATATATATTGCATCAAATTAAATGATGTTTTTTATCTAAATTAAACATAAGGGCTAATGTTAATGCAAACGTTTATAACTTGGATAAGAAGTTTTGGAAACTACATCAAACTACAGTTGCTTTTACTTATGTGTTTCGTGGTGATTATATTTATATCAACACACTTTTATGTGTGATTAAATGTAGTTACATTTAATAATAATCTTTAATTATGAAAATTAAGATAATTAGCTAATAAAGGAAATTAAAATATATAAATATATATATGTGATATGACTTGATTAACCAATGTTTTTTTTACTATTGATTTTAATAATGAAATGTTAGGTAATTAATAATTATAGTTTAATAATAATAACGATAATATAATAAGGATAATAAAAATTATTGATGTTTTATGAATAATATATATATATATATATATATCTATATAGTAATATGTTTTAATTAAATCATTATATAATTTTTTATTGACCAAAGACATTTATTAAAATAATAAAAGTTGGTTTAATAATTGGATTCTTTAATAATAAAAATCAATGATTTAATAAATTAATAAGGATATTAATAAAACAATTTTTTTTAAAACCTGCTGGAAACCACGTTTTATAAAAGCCGGGTCACTCTGGAGCCATCCGATCTAGCCTCCTCTGATCACAGCCGTCCATCCCTTTTAATGCCGCATCATTTCTGGCCGCCCGATCCTCTCTGGTATAATCTCGGTCATCCACTGTTTTTCGCATCTCTCTCCCCGCGACTCTTCTTCCTCGCGTCCTCTTCTTCTTCTTCATTGCATCGCTGAACCAGTAGATAGGTCCTCGTTTTCTCCACCTGGGCCAGTTGCGCGCACATCTCGCCTCCCACATTCCACAAAGCCGGCACCGCCTATTAAATTCCCGGCCACGGATACCCCTCTCCATGTCTCCACGAAGGTTTCTTCGTTTTTTTAAGACCTCGGTTTGCACTGAGGAGAGGAATCTTGCCTCGGGTTCCTTGGATCTTCGACCACCATTCCGACGCTTCTTCATCCATCTCCTCCTCTTCGAACTAGTAAGGGTCGAGTTCTGTTTTTTTTATGTTTTTTTTATGCTTCGGTTTATATATATATACATGTTATAAATATATGTATATCTTATGTGTTTATAATATCGGTTCCTCTTACCTTGTCTACTCCTCCTCTCCGAACAAGGTAAGAGGCAGGTTTTATTTTGGGTTGGTTTTGTCAAGCTTCAGTTTACATAAATGTGTATATAAATATGTTAAAAATATTTCTAGTGCGTGTGAACCACGTGAAAACCCAAACCATGAGATCTCCCTCTCGGCTTGAAGAACTGATTAGGAGTAAGGGGGAAAGTCCTCTTCATCGTTCCCTACCCTTTTTTTATAAGTTTTACAAAGTTATATACACTTGTTATATAATTGTGTATAATAATGTATAGGACCATACGAACCTGTTTTACCTATTCCTAGGTCCGAACCAGGGAAGGGGAGGTCTTCTTGTTTTAATTTGTCACTGACTTCAGTGAATATTCAAGATTATATATGTATATATACTTCGTGCGTACGTGTATATATATATTTGTATTCATACATATATATATAAGATGATACATGTATACAAACATTTTTAATTCACATGTTTATAACCATAAATCTATTTTCGCCTATGAAAAATGTAGTGGTCGAATGATTGCGTGAACATGTAAATCACGCAATTATATGAAGCATAAAGATGTATATGTACATGTAATCATGTGGATGTACATGAACATCAATGTTCATAAGGGATGAATTTGGCTCTTGGGTTTTGTACTATATAACATGATAATTTATTTACTCAAAAACATGTTATCTCAAGAAATGTATCAAAACAACCAATTATATACATTTTTTATATGTATAATGAGGTTTAAAGGTTAGTTTGTTATCAAAATAGTTCTTTTATTGGAAATTTTTTTACTTAACATCGTTCTTGATAAATCAGGATGTTGGTTTTTGAGAAAATTGAAAGAAATCCTTAAACTTTTATTTACATTCATGTATTTTTACACATCGACCATATTGCGTGCAAGATTGATTTTATGCCAATAAGGGTCTTATGAAAGTTAAGTTCATTTATTTTATATATAAAGGAACCCCACTCGTTTTGAAAAACATTAATTTTGTTTAATGTGTAACTTGGGAAATGTTTTTTTAGTATGGTTTATTGTGGTAAACCCATGCATATGTACAGGTATATATATATCTTTATGTTGCCTTCATTTACAAATTTTTTGTTATGTTGTTTGAAAACATTATAGAGAAAAGGGGCCATGTTGTTTAAAGTGCTAATAAAAGAGTTTTTATTCAATTATGTACATGGTTTTCCCGGGACAGGTTTAAGTAAACACCCACAATATCCATTTTTCAGCATTTGTAAGTTATGAATGTTCTTAATTAATTTCGGCTTTTTAATGTTATAGAATGTTAAGTGTTTGTGTTTAATTCCTTAAACCCATATTTTAAGATAATTTTTTTTGGGTGTACAGATTTTAGCATGCATGTCTCAGTTTATTTATGATTGATCTGCCTTCAAGTTATGATTATGAATGTGAAAAGGGGTTTGATTAAGAATGTATACAACCCTATGAATGAATGACCATGTCAAGATGTGTGAGGGATGTTTTGAACATAAATGATTATGGATGGGTGCGCCCGGAATTATACAGCGCTCTGATGCATTGGGTAAAGTAAGAGTCTCATGAGACGTCATGTGAGAAGGTCTTGTAGAATAGCCTTGGCTTGTGCATTCATGTGAGATAGTCTTGATGAATATCCTTGGCTTGTGCTTTCATGTGAGATGGTCTTGGCGAATAGCCTTGGCTTGTGCTACCATGGGAAACGGGATAGGCGTTTGGCCTTGACCCGTACTAATTTATGTTTTAAGATCAAGACACAATATCCTGACACGTATAAGCATTATACATTCCCTCTGCATGTGATGATAATTGGTTAACTAGGGGTTAGTTAAACTAACAGGACATCCCCTAGTTAAAAACTCCCATGACTATGAAAATGTAATTTATGTGTCAAGAACTATTTTTCATTTGGTAAACTGTTAAAAGAACTGTACATTCTCATGAACCATGTTATGAACTTTTTCCCCTGTTTAGTCACAGAATTATTTTTAGAATTTAAGTAACCATGTTTTATTATTATGCATTGTTTATTCTTCTTATGTTGCGCTCTCTGATTATGTTTATTTTATAGCTTATTTCAAGTATTTACTTCTCTGTGCAAGTGGTTTTCAAATGTTGGATTTCATGAAATGAAAATGTTTCATTTTTAGCAAAGTGTATTATTCTCTTCAAAAGGACAACTTTGAGAAATAGTTTTCTTGAAACTTTTTTTTAACCCCTTACTGGGCATATTTTCTCACCCTACGTTTTTGATGAAAATTTTTCAGGCATGGCTGGTACTAATGAAGTTTATCAGAAGCAGCTAGTTTCCCAGAATCCTGAGCCTCGCGATCTTCTGTAGTAATGGGACATGATATATTATTTGTAAATGTTGTAATGAAATTTTAGTATATCATGTCTCATGAGGCACCCGAGGATCAGGGTCTCTACAGTTGGTATCAGAGGATGGGTTCAAAAAACTCTGGAAAACCAGGTGGTATAAATGTATTGCTATGACTAACTAAGTAAAAATGTTATAACTTACAGATGGATGATGAAAATGTACCTACTGACCTACTGTCACTACCCACTGAGGCTCTAGAGAACATTGTATCTCTAGATAGCCGTGAGAACTTTCTAAACTGTGCCCGAATTCGCATGACGTGTAAGCACCTGTATGACGTGTCAAACTCACCTAGGGTGCTTAGTCTTCACCGGGGATTAGGGATGGATTATCTCCTAATGATGATGACCTAATTTCCTTCTTTTGCACGTCGGGGAAAGTATCACGAGGTACTCTTCCGAGTGTTCACAACTGACGAGGAATTTGGCACGATGCTTGATAACCCTTTTCAAGAAGCTGCTGCTTCCGGAGACCTCCGAGTGGCTTACCTATGCCATATTTTTCACTACGGCTTCTAGGGTCAGTTAATGGACTTTGGAGTGTTGAAAAACGAGTCCACCCGATTGTCTCTTAGGCAAGAGGTTTATACCGATGTTTCCCAACTCCATACCCCTCACGCTAAACTCAGGAGGCGTCATAAATGTTCCCACGAGTTTAGTCCTATCTTTTCATCCTGTGTGTGGTTTGAAGAGTTTGGAAGTTTTTCCTCTCTTTGTGGTATACGTCTAGTAAACTCAGGCATTGTCATGTAAACTTTTTCATAAATGGATGTTTCATGTTTCCTTTCATGTCTCTACCTTAACAATGTCGTTAAGAGTTTCCTTTTGATGTTTTTCAGATGGCTAGTCAAACGAACTTATCATCACTACCCGATGAGTTAGTAGAAGTCACCTTGATTAGGGCTTGCACGGTGGATTATCCATCTTTTCTCCACCTTCGAGGGTCTTCTCAGCGTCTGCTTGATCTAGAAAATGGTCCAGAGATTCTTCGTTTATGTCAAGAGGATGATAGTGTTTTTCACCTCGTCGCCACTGCTCAACTCCCCTGCTATAGGCAAAGGGGAAGGTACCATGAGGGCATGTTCCAATGTTTTACTCTGGCACAAAACTTTTCTGCCAGAGCATGTTTCCTCTTAGCTGCTCAGGATGGCCAGCTTAGTGTAGCATATATTTTCTAGGTCTTGAATTTCAGTCTCCTCAGCTGCATCATTCCTCTAGACTATCTCGACCATGATGTGGCACGAAGAGTTATCAGGGAGTTCATCTACTGGATGTTTCCGAGATTTTCACCGCGCGAGCCTCCCTTTGGAAGCCCGTGTGCAGTACGCATGAACTGGAGTTCAAGGAGTACTGTTCGAATTGCATCTAGGCTAGGGAAAGGAAGAGCTATATGCCAACTTTGGAATCCCATTAACCAAGCCAGATCCACTGTTTCATTAGTGTTGTACATGTGGGGTTTCAGTTTTTTTTCTTTTTATGATAGAATTGCGAGGGAGCAATTCTTTGAAGGGGGAAGTGATGTAACGACCCGAGAAAATCATGTTTTTATTTTTGACAAGTTTTCCATTCAATTCCACACTTTAAGTGAACAAACAATCAACTTATAAGGTAAAAATAATAATAAAATAGAAAAATGCATCAAATGAATGAAAAATCCTTTTATTCAAATAAGTAACACCTCGGCTACAACCTCCACTGACCGAAAAAGAAGATAAATTAACCAAAAATCTCAACTATGAACCCAATTAGAATAATGGGGAGACTGCTTAAAACCACCAATAGCCCAAGAATGCAGTAGGGGTTTTGGGTGTCCATCAGAATGAACATGAGGATGGCCGAAGCCACTGAAACCGTGTCGAGCACCATGGGAATCACTCAAAACATCATTTCATTTCTCCTTCAGTCACCTGGAGTGAGGGACACCCCAAGACCATACCCTTTATAAGCACACAAATCTGACCGTTGAACCCAAATGGCTATAAATATGACCGTTGGACTCTCCTATCTTCTATGTTTTGTTTTTGACCGTTGGAAATAAGATGGATTACCCCTGGAAGGTTCAAAATGCTAATTTGATTTAATGTTTAAAAGTTACATCAATGATAATTTAATAAATTTATTTCATGTTTTCCCAAAAATTCGGATTATGTTTTATGAAAATTAATGTTATTATTCACTACACTTTTTTTTCTTAATTTGAGAAATTAAAATTTTATGTCGAAAATATATTAATTCTAATGGGTTTTTATTTTGTCTAAAAATGTATTAAACCTTGAGTTATATATATATATATATTGCGTAAAATTAAATGATTTCTTTTTCTATAAATTAAACATAAGGGCTAATGTTAATGAAAATGTTTATAACTTGGATAAGCAGTTTTGGAAACTACGTCAAACTAAGGTTTCTTTTACTTATGTGTTCCGTGGTGATGATATTAATATCAACAAACTTTTATGTTTGATTAAATGTAGTTATGTTTAATAATAATCTTTAATTAAGAAAATTAAGATAATTAGCTAATAATGGAAATTAAAATATATATATATATGTGATATGTCTTGATTAACCAATGTTTTTTTACTATTAATTTTCATAATAAAATATTAGGTAATTATTAATTATGGTTTAATAATAATAATGATAATATAATAAGGGTAATAAAAATTATTGATGTTTTAAGAATAATATATATATATTTATATCTATATAGTAATATGTTTTAATTAAATCATTATATAATTATTTATTGACCAAAGTATTTTATTAAAATAATAAAAGTTGGTTTAATAATTGAATTATTTAATAATAATAATCAATGATTTAATAAATTAATAAGGATATTAATAAATAAAAATTTAAAACCATCTAAAAACCGCGTTTTATAAAAGCTGCGTCACTTTGGAGCCGTCTGATCCAGCCTCCTCCGATCGCAGCCGTCCATCCCTTTTAATGCCGCATCGTTTCTGGCCGCCCGATCCTCTCCGTTTAATCCCGGTCATCCATTGTTTTTCGCATCACTCTCCCCACGGCTCTTCTTCCCTGCGTTTTCTTCTTCTTCTTCATTGCGTCGTTGAACCAGTAGATAGGTCCTCTTTTTCTCCGCCTAGGCCAGCTGCGCGCACATCTCGCCTCCCTCATTCCACAAAGTCGGCGCCGCCTATTAAATGCCCGGCCTCAGATACCCCACTCCACGTCTCCACGAAGGATTCTTCGTTTTTTTAAGACCTCGGTTTTCACTGAGGAGAGGAAGCTTGCCTCGGGTTCCTTGGATCTTTGACCACCAGTCCGACGCTTCTTCATCCATCTCCTCCTCTTCGAACCAGTAAGGGTCAAGTCCAGTTTTTTTTTAAGTTTTTTTTATGCTTCGGTTTATATTTATATATATATATATATATACGTGTTATAAATATATGGATATCTTCTGTGTTTATACTTTCGGTTCCTCTTGCCTTGTCTACTCCTCCTCTCCGAGCAAGGTAAGAGGAAGGTTTGATTTTGGGTTTGTTTTGTCAAGCTCCGGTTTACATAAATGTGTATATATACATGTTATATATATTTTTGGTGCGTGTGAACCGGGTGCAAACCAAGACCATGAGATCTCCCTCTCGGCTTGAAGAACCAATTAGGAGTAAGGTGGAAAGTCCACTTCATCGTTCCCAACCCTTTTTTTATAAATTTTACATAGTTATATACATTTGTTATATAATTGTGTATAATAATGTACAGGACCATACGAACCTGTTTTACCTATTCCTAGGACCGAACTAGGGAAGGGGAGGTCTTCTTGTTTTAATTTGACACCTACTTCAGCGAATATACACGAATATATATGTATATATACTTCGTGTGTACGTGTATATATATATATATATTTGTATTCATACATATATATATAAGATGATACACGTTTATGAACATCTTTAATTCACATGTTTATAACCTTAAATCTCTTTTCGCCTATGAAAAATGGAGTGGTCGAATGACTGCGTGAACATGTAAATCACGCAATTATATGAAGCATAATGATGTATATGTACATGTAATCATATGGATGTACATGAACATCAATGTTCATAAGGGATGAATTTGGCTCTTGTGTTTTGTACTATATAGCATGATAATTTATTTACTCAAAAACATGTTATCTCAAGAAATGTATCCAAAAACAAAAAAACAAAAAAAAACAATTATATAAAAAATTTTATATGTATAATGAGGTTTAAAGGATAGTTTGTTATAAAAATAGTTCTTTTATTTGATTTTTTTTTACTTATCATCATTCTTGATAAATCAGGATATTGGTATTTGAGAAAATGGAAAGAAATCCTTAAACTTTTATTTACATTCATGTATTTGTACACATCAACCATGTTGCGTGCAAGATTGATTTTATGCCAATAAGGGTCTTATGAAAGTGAAGTTCATTTATTTTATATATAATGGAACCCCACTCGGTTTGCCAAAAATTAATTTTGTTTAAGGTGTAACATGGGAAATGTTTTTTTAGTATGGTTTATTGTGGTAAACCCATGAATATATATAGGTATATATATATATTTATGTTGCCTTCATTTACAAATTTTTCTTTATGTTGTTTGAAATCTTTATAGAGAAAAGGGGTCATGTTGTTTAAAGATATAATAAAAGATTTTTTATGCAATTATGTACATGGTTTTCCCGAGACAGATTTAAGTAAACACCCACAATATCCATTTGTCAGCATGTGTAAGTTATGAATGTTAATATTTAATTTGGGATTTTTAATGTTATAGAATGTTAAGTGTTTGTGTTTAATTCCTTAAACCCATATTTTAAGATAATTTTTTTTCGGTGTACAGATTTTAGCATGCATGTCTCAGTTTATTTCTGATTGATCTGCCTTCAAGTTATGATTATGAATGTGAAAAGGGGGTTGATTAAGAATGTATAAAACCCTATGAATTAATGACCATGTCAAGATGTGTAAGGGATGTTTTGAACTTAAATGTTTATGGAAGGGTGCGCCCATAATTATATAGCGCTCCAATGAATTGGGTAAAGTAAGAGTCTCATGAGACGTCATGTGTGACGGTCTTGGCGAATAGCCTTGTCTTGTGCTTTCATGTGCGATGGTCTTGGCGAATAGCCTTGGCTTGTGATTTCATGTGCGACGGTCTTGGAGAATAGCCTTGGCTTGTGCTACCATGGGAAACAGGATTGGCGTTTGGCCTTTACCCGTATTAAGTTATTTTTTAAGATCAAGACACAAGATCCTGACACATATAAGCATTATACATTCCCTCTGCATGTGATGATAATTGGTTAACCAGGGGTTAGTTCAACTAACAGGACTACCCCTAGTTAAAAACTCCCATGACTATGAAAATGTAATTTATGTTTCAAGAACTGTTTTTCATTTGGTAAACTGTTAAAAGAACTGTACATTCTCATGAACCATGTTATGAACATTTTTTCCTGTTTAGACACAGAATTCTTTTTAGAATTTAAGTAACCTTGTTTGATTATTATGCATTTTTTATTCTTCATATATTGCACTCTCTGATTATATTTACTTTATAGCTTATTTCAAGTACGTACTTCTCTGTGCAAGTGGTTTTCAAAATGTTGGATTTCATGAAAAGAAAATGTTTCATTTTTAGAAAAGTGTTTTATTCTCTTCAAAAGGGCTACTTTGAGAAAGAGGTTTCTTGAAACGTTTTTTTAACCCCTTACTGGCCATATTTTCTCACCCTACGTTTTTATTTATAATTTTTCAGGCATGGCTAGTACTAATGATGTTTATCAGAAGCAGCTGGTTTCCCAGAATCCTGAGCCTCGTGATCTTTTGTAGTAATGGGACATGATATATTATTTGTAAATGTTGTAATGAAATGTTAGTATATCATGTCTCATGAGGCACCCCGGGATCAGGGTCTCTACACTCCTAGACACGAGTCCATCCTATGATTCCTAGGTTTCCTTTTAACTGGAAAAAACTGGTTTCTTTCCCTGGAAAAACCCTGAACCCTTCACCTTAAATATTCAATATGGGATTGAATTATTGATAACTTGTCCATTACAAAAATTATTCTACAAGGCCTCGACGCTTCTATAAGATATCCCAATTGAAGCACTAATATCAATGTGTGTGTTCACACTATCAGTGTAAGTGTGAGATTGATGAGTATTCTATGGTAGGAGTCTTTAAGCATAAGGTCCATGTCAATGATTCAAAAAAAATCTGTAAGTCTCTTACAAGATTTTTGGTGTGAAAGGAATTTGATCCACTTGTGTCTACCAGTACTCTAGAAATAGTTGATAAGTCATAGATCAAACCTCAAATAATATTTAGAGCCTTTAGGTCATAATCATCATATGCATACAGTTTCCCCTCCCATATCCTTCATCTCCATAAGCCTAAAATGGACCACCTAGTAGTGGTGGTGGTAGGAACTCAAATGATCACCAACACCTCCTGATCTCCTAGATCCACTACCACGACCACCATCCTATAACCCTTCTAGGTTTGATCGTTGTCTCTAACTTGGTGGTCCATCTATGGTTTCTCTGTTAGCTATACGTCATGTTAGATAATCACAGGTTAGATGTCCACCATCATCACATGAGAAGAACCATCTATCTCCATGATTACTGGACCCACTGTCTAATCCCTAAGATACAGATCCTATTTCCTATGATCTCCTCCTAAAATGATTCATATGACTTGATCCCTGGGAGACACATCGGCTCCCTACTATCAAGGTCTATGCTCCTGTATTCCCACTATTGATGGATTCAAGCTGTAACTGATCATCTAAGAAACTCATGACCCCCAATTCTCTATTTACTATCCCAACATATGTAGTAATTCATATGGTAATAACTCTATCTTGAATTTCTCTACAAAAACCTCACTCAGAGGTCCAATACAAAAAATAGATATTGAACCATATTCATCAATTTCCTATAGTGGTTTGTACAGCTCTATAAAGACTCCACCACTATCATGTTGTCCTGCAAGAGCCGGAGAAGCTCATAGATACATAAATCTCTCATTGTAGCCTCTAGGGACTCTTATCTGAAATGGTTATTGAGCATTGTTTGTGAAGTGTGTGCATCCTCATAATACTGGGTAACAAAACATCACCATCACCTTGATAATCCATGATTAAAGACTTCTACTAGTACCACCATCTGATCTACCTATGTCCGGACTAGATGGAAAAAATGGGTGACTAACTGAATATAGACCTCAACCTCTTATGCGTCGGGCATTCCATGGAACCTAAGGGTATCTATTTTTGTTATTCATGTAGCACAATCATCATATGCACCTCATCCCTTAGTACTATGGGTACCATGTTCTATTCTATAGGTGGTAATGCCAGTATACCACATGGAGGTAACATCTCAGGATTGTTCCCTGAATTAATGACTCGTCACTGTGGTTATCATCCTACTAATCATCATGTTGATTCGTAGATGGTATATGTCACGAGGCATCCTAAAAATAATGAAGATGTACCACGAACAGTGATTATATCTCTAGAGTAGGCTCAAGAAGGTCATGGAAGCACAATACATTCCAATATGATGTATGTACCATTGTTTTCACGGAAACCAGTGTTCTCATGTACCGACTAAAAAGTTAGGTGATTAGAGTCATATTTTATGTATATTTTGTCTTCCACCCTAACACTACATTCTTGGGCCTGAAATCCAAAAATGAAACACTTAACACCATTTCCCAAAACCAATCTTATCGACTCTCAATCCTAATGTTAATCCAACCTCATCTAAAACCACTCTGTCACAAACCATCCTGATGGGGCCTTGTTTTGATTCCCCATGCCCCCCTCTAATACGTAAGGGGATGGTGACTAGCACTGAATAGGAATATCACAAATATGGGAGGCATTACATAAGTACCTTTACACAAACAATCATCTCCAAACCCCCAAAATTATAAAATATAAAAAATACAAAAAACTAAGGCATGGATACATCTATATCCCACAACCATAGTATGATAGGAAGTGAAGGAATGTAAATTGGTCCAAATAAATACAAAAAATAGTTTCTTCAACACAGGACCATCCTAAATGTAGTGGTACTAGGGTTGTTACCTAAAAGGAGCAGGAACACACTGTAGTTTGTCAGATCTCACTAAGCCTAATCTGATCCTAGTCCTCCTTGGACTGTATAAAAATCTTGATCATCTGCAGAAGACACGACTTGTGTAGGGAAAGCATGTATAGTGGTGAGTATGATAATACTCAGTAGGACACCCAAAAACAAGAAAGCATAAAAAAGGAAATAATAGTGAGCTCCATATGGGTATATGGCTGCAACAATTACGATAACAAAATCTTGATATACACAAAAATACACATAGTCTAGAGGTAATCCCCGACCATTATATACCAACTTAGGTTTTCATTAAAATGATTCTTTGATACACTCATCTAGGAGAACATACTAATTAGTCTAATATAACTGATGAAATTTCTATGAGGTGTACTCCTCATCAGATCTCATTAAGAGAAATAATACACTGATACATAGAAGAGAATATTATATATTGATGAGGATCACAGCTAAGGCCATTGTATGATACCAACAATCTCAATCCAGATTAATCCACAATGTAATGGATCAACTCCCATGTAGTGTTGGTCACACTAATACCAAGTACTCCACCAAGGGCATGAAGATGAATAGAGGATCTCATCACAGGACTCTTAGAGAGATTCCAACAACAATGTCGAAAAATTATTGCTGAAGGAATTATTATCCTCGGAGTAAGAGATGATATTACACAAAACAACCAGGAAAGGATAATGTGATCAAACCCTAACAAATATTTCCAAATATATAGGTGAAAATAGAACCATGAGATGTAGAAAAGCGTACACGGTTTGTAGATGGGTTACACACCATGTCCCTTGACACCAGTTCCATCCCGTATCAACATAAAATGTCATAAGACTATGAATTTGTAGTAGTGCATGTCATTTAGGAATCCCATGTTCTCTACTTGTGTACCATTTCATAGTTTATCCCCTGTACGTGGTCCATAACTTGTTTATGTGGTGGACTACTCACTGTATAGGCAACCCATATACCCCCCCCCCATGTCTATGTACTCTATGATGTACATGTGGAATATTTGTGAAGTGGTCACACTCTGTGTTGGAAAATACACACATCACATTATTATTACCTCATACCTGAAACCATATCCACTACTCAGGGGGCCCCACATGGCCTGTGGATCCATTTTACATGCCATTTCCATGGGATTATCCATAATCCTAGATTCTTCCTCCTCTCATCTGAATGATTCCCCAATATACAATATGGACATCTCTTTATCATAAAAAGGTAGATAGAGCCTTTTCTATTTATACCAACACCGAATAAAGAAGTCTTGCCTTCGATCCGCTCAGGAAATGAGATTTTCGTCATTCTTATCTACACACCAAAGAACGTGAAATCAGGTATTGTTAGGTCTATAAGTTAAAATACCCAATGAGTGGAGTGAATTGGTGTATAAAAGATTAAACTAAATACCCCTATCCATCATGTTTCATTGTTAAAAAAACTCTCTTCCATCTCTTTCTCGTAGCAATGTATGAATGTAAATTAAAGCAAGCAAGATACACATCAATTTCTACTTGGTTCACCCTCACAGGGATACGTCTATGGATCATACAATGAAAGTATTCCCATGTACCAAATACACTAAAAGATAATTATTATTTACACAGTTTGGAGTAGACTCTCTATCCCTCTAGGTTTACAACCAATCACAATTTGGAGGCTCACAACTCTCTCAACTGAATTGTTCTCACTACTTCTTCAGAATATACACTCACAGTTTGTAGACCATCTGGTACATTTTTTATCTATAATGAATGCATCTTCCACTGAATGTATAATCTCTATTTATTTCCCACTTTTATCCATTGACTAATAAAACTTCACCATAATAATATTGGGCAACCTCAAATATTTCATGAAACACTTACTACATATTACACACAACCATAATGCCTTGTGCGCACGATTCCACCTTTGTCATGAAACACCCCTTGTTCGTAACTACAATATTATACATATCTCAAATATTATGTGAAACATTATTAATTTTAACACAACTCAAAATGTTTCACACAACAAACATTGCTTAAAATTACTATATAAATCGATGATCGGATTCACAATAAGTGTTGAGATACCTAGAATAAGGGGGGTCACCTGTTATTTAGAGGCATCATCGACCCATGTGTGGAAGAATAAAACTGCTATGAAAGATCTCTTATTTGCATGAAAAAACCAATCTAACATTGCATTCAGGGAACAATTTTCTTTCATTAAACCTTATCTTTTACACACTTTTCAAACTCTTTCATGCACTTCATGACTTTTCCATATTTTAATGTTTTGATCTTAAATTGTTCCTTTTGCGCATGTTTCCAAACCACCATACATATTGCGCATTACATTCTTATCCAAAAACACATTTCTCCAGATATTCCATTCCTTTTTCATGGTTCATTCTCAACATGGATTTTTAACCACATCTATGGAACACGACAATTCACCATGAAAACATTATTTGTCAACAAACACAACCAACCCAAAAATGTCACTATGTTAATTTGAGGGATTATTTCTCAAAAGGTATTGACCATCATACAATTCATATCCACATCCATTGTCTCAAAAGCATTGTGTCCTTCCAATCAAATATCAAAAATTTCAGATTGTTTATCCATGAAATGAGTGTGCTGCGATTGATTGTTCTGTTAAACCATGAACCGTGGTCAATCATAGAATACCCGTGATGAATGATGAATGCAAGGAGAATATCATTGAATTAATCAAGAGGAATGAACCACAACATATGTCCGTGTTGATCAAGGTTAAATTCTGTTTTAATGATAATTGAATAACCAGAAATTAATCAAAAAAAAATTCTGAAGAACCTTTATAATTTTAACCCATCCTTCAAAATAATCGAACCGAGAATTAATCAGTTCATTGATTGGCCTAAGATAGTCAAAAAAATAATGAACAAGGAATAAAAAATTCGAAACAAATTACATACATTGATTAAGTTTAATCATTTATGATTAATGATGTGTTGTTTTCATCAGTAGAATGATCCATAAAATTCATGGTGTGTTGATCGTCGATCCATGATCTCTCATCATTCAGTCGAGAGAGAATCCTATATTCTCTGTCCAATGGCTCTCCAACGTTTCTAGGTTTATGAATATAACATTTTAAATTATCCATAATTTTTTATTTAATGATATGTCAATTTATGCATCAACAATTCAAAGTAAAATAATTTTAAATAATTATTTTATTTGTTTCCACCCCCACCAAAAATTTTCCACAAATGACCCGTGCAAACTAATTTTGTATCGTCTAAAGGGTAATCCATATGTTTTGAACTCAATGGAATCCTTAAATTTCTTTTTTGGGAACCTGTTTAAATGTTATCTTTCTTATTTAGGAAAACTATGTTAGGTTTTCATTTATTTTAGATCACACATTTATTCTGGGAACACCAGAACAAGGAATCACATCTCTTTTCAGTTCCTGATTGTAATGCCCCAGCCCCAGTAATGGGAGTTAGTGCGTTATTTTAATACTGATTATAAGGAATCATGTTCCGAAAGGCCAATCAGTTTAGTAGTCTTGCAAAATAGATTACATAAAAGAACATTACATTACACATTATAAAATAAAACAAAACCTAAATGATCCTCGTAGAATTCCATTAATCCCTTAGCATAACCCTTCTTATTAATCATAAAATACTTATTCACATCCTTGGAAAAATAAAACATAGAATGGGGTGAGCTCATATACTCAGTAAGGATAACAATATATCGGAAACTTTCAAAAATAATCATAAACATTTAAGGCAATGTATTAGACAAAAAATCCTTTTAAAAAATAAACTTCTACATAATATGTCCAATTTATAACAAAAATTTTCATTTACATATTCAGATGGTTATTCTACTCATCAAATAATCACACGTAATATCAATAGCCAATTTCTTAATGATGGAATGAATAATTCCTAACTTCATTTCCACGTAGTCAAGGACTTGTTCCAAGACTACAAATAAGATTTTTTCAAGGCCTTCTGCCAAGACACTATTTTGTCTTATGACACCTACCGATGCATCGATGAACTATAGCGAGTTCCACCCATCACTTACTAAGTCCAATGCATTTCTCATCTGGAAAGGTTTCAACATAACAAAATAATTTGTATTAAATCTAGCATATGAAATGTCAATACATCATCCACAAAACATGAATGGTATAAAAATAACACATCCTGAGTCAAACTTATCACAAAAAATTCAATATAATATGTAATATTTGTATCATAATAAATCAATTTCAAACAAATTTAAAAACCATCAAATGATGTTGACATAGATGAAAATGATTTGTAAAACTCTATGAGAGAAATATCCATTTTTCATGAAAACATTTAAAAGTAACACAATTTAGAAAGGATCATATATAAAGAAATTTGTTAATCAATTTTTACCATTCCACTTTGAAACTTTTTAAAGTAATTAAAAATTTAAAAACATTCATTCCAATAAACCTAAATCCTTAAAAAAACATTTTGAAACCATGGACATTAATGAGAATGATTTAAAAGAGTAAATATTAAAAACATTTAAAATGATGTTTCAGTAAAAAAATCCTTTTAAATTAATCCCATTTGAAAAATCATTCATGAAACATTGACATGGATAATAAATATTTCCCAGTAGATACTTATGTAAAAACAACCTCGGATAATAAAGAGACTGTAAAATTAACCCTTACCTTGTACTTCCTTTAGTCGAGGGTATGTTTTGCATCCTATATAAATACCGTAATATGTTACTAAATTATACCAGAACCATATTAATATTTATGATATCATACAAGATTCATTTATGACTTTATACTACCCATTTAATAATAATTTTCTTTGTTAAATTAACATCTCAGGTAATAATCGCTTTTTTCATCATACATGTTTTAACATGTTACTCATAATCATATAAAACATGATTTAAATACTTCCAGAATATAAAACATGATTTATATATCATATATATTTAGAATATAAATATATATAATAGACATATATATGAAATGGAAAGCACTGTATATGGAGATGTAGGTCGAACATATGCATAAATGTTCTTTCCATTTTCATATTGTATTGAACAGAACTAAGTGAATAGGATATATGTAAGTGTATATATATATATATATCTCCAATAGAATTTTTATGTCATATATTACACACTTATTAATTATATATAAATATTTTTATAATCATCGTTGAATGGTGAACGTGAAAATGAATCTCATCACGTCGTTGAGACGGTAATCCGTATGTACGCATGAGCGACAATATCATTATATTGATGGAAAAATCATATGTAATTGGATATTATATCTTATATACCGAATCATTAACATGTTATATTTATTATTTACAATGGTTTTTCTCGTTATAATACCCATACAGATAATGAAATGTTTGAATAACAAACTACACCACAACGTGGAGTCGGTAATACGTACGTACGCACGTATGGTGACTTTGTCATTTATAGGATGGATTGAATAATGTATATGGGTGTACCATTTTTATATTAACATCATAGTATATATAATATAATGGAGTTATTATTTTATAATGGAAACAACAAAGAAAGGGAAAGTGGAAGAAGAATGGAACTTGAAAATTTTGATAAATATTTACCTCTTCTTCGGTTTCTTATTTTTTATTTGATAATAAAGGCCCCATAGGTTGGTTTTAGGACCAAAGGAAGGCCTCTAGGTTGAATGTAGGAAGGTCTAAAGGATATATATGTAGGTTTTTTCTGCGACAAATGGATTTGAAGGTTTTTATTTGAGAAAAGGGGAAGTTCCCTTTAATAAGGGAGGTGAGGGTCACTTTAGGAAAAGCATGAAATAATATTGGTAATAAAATCTTTTTCGGTTTTTAATGGATAAAAAATGAATTATTAAATTTATAAAGATTGGATAGGTTGATACCCTCTCAAACAATAGGTTTTATACAGATTTAGGCCATCATAATAACCCTATATTTTAGATTTAACTCTTAGTTAAATAGTTTGAAATTTACCATGTCTCTTTGTATTTTTATATTATATGGTTAACAAACATACAATAAACATCTAATTGAACCAAAATAGGTTCTTTAATGTCATGTATAATATTATTAAGGATCTTTTGCTGAACTTTAGGTTTTTAGGAATATTATATGAACCAATAATATAGTAATGGTTTTAAAAAGTCAATTATATCAATTTTGACATTATTTAATAAATGATTTTTTTGTTAAAGTCCTAAAAACATTATAAAATATAAATAAATTTTTATTTTAAATACTAAAATGTTATATTATCCTAGAAAAATATTTTAATTCATCAAAAGTTTCAAATTATATTTATTTGGATATTTATAATATCAATTATTTTAATTTTTCATTATAAAGGCAGTTACTGCGTCATCATTGTGTCATAAATAAATTAAATTATTTAATGATGAAAATTTAAAAATAGAATATAATTATGTAGGATATCATTTTATCTTTCTAATTAATATTGATTGTCTAATTTAAATTATGTATGACCCTATATTATAAATGGTTTACTAATTAAACATTGAATTTAACTCTTTTAACTCTTCTTTAAATAAAATAATAATAAATGTCCTAATCTAATCCAAGAGAATCAAATAGGATCATATTTTATTAATAAGTTTGTTTTTGGTCAAATTATACTTATCCAATAGAATTAGGACATGTGTTATGGTAATTATGATATCATTTTGACCCTTCATTACCCTATTTACTTTTTACCATGGTAAATAAAAGTCAAAAGTTATTATTGACCAAAATATATCTTCATCTTATTGAACCAAATTTTACCTAGTGATACTAACCATGTATCTCAGATTTTTGAAATTCAACTCATTGAAGCGGTAAAATTATGTTTCATACAAATTTTCAAATGCTCCAAGAAGGTGGATAAAAGACGGTAAAATGTTCGATAAAATTATATATATATATACACTTATTATAATATGAATCCAATGATTTACATTGAATATATATAGGTATTATATATCTATTTTGAAATAATAAAAATGAAAATAAAATAAGTAAATATTTAAATAAAAAGTCGGTTTTATATAATAACGCAGTGTTTTTCACTATTCATCAAAAAGTGTATTTTTCAGAAAAAATACCATAATTTTACCCTAAGCTAATTTTTATATTCATAATTCAATAATGATTCCTATTTTATGAAATTAAAAACATAGATGATGCAATTAATAATTTAAAACTAATCCCCCTTGTCAAAACAAAAAAGCGGGTTTTTAAATTGTAAAACTTATTAAAAGATTGACATGTGTTTATGTCAATTTTAAAAGTGAAATTACTTATAATGACCTAAATTGTATTAAATATTAAAAATATAATCTAATTATACTTATAAACCAATCAAATGCATAACTTTACACTATGCATTATTTCAATGAAAAAAGTTGTTTTCAATTAAAATTTCATATTTTTCACTATTCATCAAAATATGAAAGTTATTAGAAAAGTACCAAAAATTTCTCCAAACTAGATTTTTATTTCTTGATTCTAAAAAAGAATTTAATTATATTATATTGTGTATATAAAAGTGTAAAATATTTTTTTAAAAAAAAGTCTCCATTAAATAAGAGGTATAATTTTATTTTTTAAAAACATACTTCTTTTATCTGGAAAATAAAATTTGTATTTATATAATGTCTAAGAGATATAAAATCTGAATT
Source organism: Viscum album (assembly GCA_963277665.1). NCBI lineage: Eukaryota > Viridiplantae > Streptophyta > Magnoliopsida > Santalales > Viscaceae > Viscum > Viscum album. Next base: position 279,206,460 of record OY728120.1, on the reverse strand, counting down.
CTAAAATTATATGGATTATATAAAATTCAAAATTAAGTTAATAATATTCATAACGGCTTTTTTACAGCTAGTTTGTTAAGTCGTGGTGCGCTCGATCTCGGTGTTGTGTGTAGTGCATGCTATTTAATTACATTAATGAGATAAAGTACTACGAAATCTTGGGGTGTCACATTCTCCCCTCCTTAAATAAATTGAGTCCTCGAAATTTGAAATTGTTCTTTGAAAATAAAAGGATAAAAATAAAAAAATACCTTTTTGGAAAACCAACATAAAAAATTGGGTAAATAAAAGTTAGTCTTTATAAGAGGGAAAGGGAATGAAAAAGTTACCCCCGAATTATGATCTTGATAGGAAAAAATTGGGAGAAATTAGAGAGACAATATTAGAGGGAAAACATAAATATTTATAGGAAGTGATTGAGATCATCAGTCAGAAACAGGTGTAAAATTCAGGGTCTCAAAGCCATCAATCTAAGATGATGTAAAATATCATTGGTTCAACAAAACATATGTTATTAGGATAACCCATTTTTGGTATTAATATCCCTTCCCTAAAGATTAATAATTTATTTATTCATATAATAAGAGAATATATATATATATATACATGACAAGTAGAGTTTCATCCTTCAACTAATTTCAACCACAAACTCATCTTTCACACCAAAAGATAATAGAATTCGAAAATATTCTATTTATTCAAATCATATAGGGTTCCAAAAATAATGAATTTTAATTCATTTTTCCAAATATTAAAAAACTACATAATACAAACCAGGATATCATGTAAGCCAGTGGTAGGTGATCCACCCTTGTCGCTGTTCGTTTACGGGTTCAAGTCTCATGACTATTCTAGACGTGACAGGTTGTCGCCCGACGTCTGGGATATCCATTTTATGAAAATCCATAAATAATCTCAACAAATGATTTATCTTTAACAATAATATCCAAGGTCCATCTTAATCTATTCCATGTTTTAGACTTATCCGAAATACTTTTTTCCAAACTCACAGTCCAAAATGTATAAAGTAAACACAATAAAGATCCTTTTACATGTAATAAAATTTGAATACCTTCATCATTTATTCTTTTAAAACACGGTAACACCCTGAATTATTATATAACCATATTGGTTACATACATGCTCCCTTATTCTTTGAAGAATACTGGATATACTCTTTTTATCCAAAAATGTTTTAAACTCCATCAATGATGGAATATAACAATCATTAATCATTTTAAAGGTAGTCAAGAATATCCAATATAATTTATCCAAATCAATCATATATTATTCCAAAATCACTATCTGGGTATTAGAACCGTATTATGGTTTATATTTCTCTCAACCATATATTTTTCAAAAAATTTAACATGTTCTTGTGTCACTTTTCTTGGTTCTACACAATCTCATGTCCATAATGAAATAGTACTACAGTACAATCGTTATATACATTATAATTCTTATAACATGTACATCATTAATACAATACTCAAAAGACACAATACTTTAATGACAAAATAAGAACACTTAATCATTCCTCTTCATCTTCAGTTGTGTCTTAACTAGTTTATTAGGAAATAGAATCATTAGGGCTATACTCTGATGATTTGGAAATTGATTAGTGTAGTGTCACAAATCCTTAAAGATGAATTATTTTATATTTAAAACCTTTTTCTTACACTTGAAATCACATAATTGGTGTCCTTTTTCCCCACAATTATAACAAACTCTCATTTCCTTCAAGAATTTTCCAAGGTGATTATTTCCATGGTTATCACATATAGAAAAATATTTCTTTACCTTTTTCCATTTATCCATCTTTTTCTCTACCATCCTTTTCTTCTATGGCTTCCCTTCAAAGCCATAGGACTCAGACAATTAATTACTTATCTTATTAACACATGATACTATTTCATCATATGATGATAATACGTGGGATACTATTTCCATTCTAAATTTTTTCCCAGTACAATGAAAGATATTGTAACACCCGAGACTTTTATGTGAAATATTTTGTTTTTATGTTATATAAATCATCAAAGGAATCTTTTACTACACACAAAACTATCTTGGCTTTCTTTACACGCAACCGCGGCCATCCTCTATAGCTTGCGTCGTACGCAATACCGAGTTTCACTAAACAACATTATGCTATTAAAATATTATTAAAACTAGCCGTTATGAATTGTAATAACCACTTTTTTAAATTTTATATTTTTTATTTTTCAAAATGGACATCATTTTTGGATTCGGAATATCGAAATTATCCTAGGGTGAAATTTTGGTATTTTTCTGAAAACTTTCAATTTTTGATGAATACTGAAACCACTAAGTGGTAGTTAAAAAAACTGAATTTTTCATAAAACTAAATATTACCGCTTCTATGAGTGGAATTTCAAAAATAAAAGAGACACGGTTAATATCAAGGACTAAAATGTGGTTCAATGAGATGAAAATAATTTTTGGTGAATAGTAACTTTTTACTTTTATTTACCACGGTTAAAAGTAAATAGGGTAATTAAGGGTAAAAATGATATTATTATTACCCTAACACATGTCCTAATTCTATTGGACAAGTTTAATTCGACCACAAACAACCTTAGGAATAAAATATGACCATTTAGGCCCACTTGGATTAGATTAGGACATTTATTATTAATTTATTTAAAGAATGGTTAAATAGTTAAAATCAAAGTTTAAAAAGTAAATCATTTTTAATATGGGGATATACATAAGATAAATTCGACTATAAATATTAATTATAAAGATAAAAATATTTAATACATAATGGTATTTTATTTGTAATTTTTAGACCTTAAATAATTTAATTTATTTATGACACAACGATGATGGAGTAATTATCTTATTAATGAAATATTGACATAATTGATGATATAAATACCCAAATAAATTTAATTCGGGACTTTTTATGAATTAACATAATTTTAATGGTTAATATGACATGTTATTATTGATTTAATTAACTTGGTTCGAACTAATAATTCTGTTATGATTTTCACAAAAATCAATTACTAAATAGTGTCAAAATTGACATAAAATAGTTTTTAAAACAAATATTATATTATTAATTTTTATTTTATTCCTAAAAATCTAAGGTTCAGACAAATTACTTATATAAAGTTATATATATTAATAATAAAAAACTTGGGGTTCGTTTGGCTTGACATAGTAAGTTTATTAACCTTATAGTATAAGAAAACAAGAAGACACGGTAAAAGTTAAATTATCTAACTTAAAGTTAAATCTAAATGATAAGGTTTAAATTAATACCTAAACTTGTCTAAATTCTATTGGATGAGAGTATTTCGACCCCTACCCACCTTATCTTCTAAATATATCAATTTGTAGCCATTAAATACCGAATTTGACTTTATAATAAAATAATATTTTTAGTTATCCCAAAGTTGCCCCTCTCCTCCCTTATAAAAGGGCACCTCCTCCCCCTCTTCCTCACACCACATTGAGCCTTAAATCTCGGCCAACCCCTGACAATTTCTTCTATTCACTTCCCTAGAAACATCCTAGAGGTTCTGTTCTTCTTCAATGACCTATTTTAGTGCCCTAAAAGGAGGTCTGAAAGAAGCACTTCAAAGAAGAGGTAATGTCTGTTACAGATTCTTTCATCTTTATTTATTCTTCCACTTCTTCTTCTTTAGTTGTTTCATTATGAAGTAATAACATAAGTATCACTCACATAATTATATGTTATTATATGTATGAAACATTCCTATTTCACCATCTATCCATCCTATGCAAAAAGAAATCACCGCGCGTGCGTGCGTACAGAATACTGTCTCCACGCCGTGGTGTAATCTATTTTCCACCACCACCTTAATTGGATGGGTATAATGGTGTAAATAATGACTATATATGACTATTATAAAGTGATATGGATTCTGAAATAGTATACATACACTCCAATACAATTCCATGATCATAGGAACAATATCATCACTCGTGTGTACGTATGGAATACCGTCTCCACGATGTGATGCGACTTGTTCTACATGATCTTCATTTCATAATGATTATATAAATGAATTGAATGAATTAAAATGATATATATTACACTAATACCATTCTTGAAATTAGGTATCTATAACCTAAAGAGAAGAATAAGAATTTATTCGACAAAACACACATAAGAACAAAAAGTTATAAACACCCGAATAACAAGTGACAATGAATTATTACTACTAAGAAGCTAATAATATGACCATATATGATATCATAACAATAATTATGATTCTTTAATAAGTAAATAACATTATTTAAATCATTATACAGGAGGTTTGGACACTTTCGAAGCAAATCAGACTTAAGGTAAGGGAAATATCACAATCTCATTTTTATCCGAGATTGTTTATACATTGGTATTTACTGGGGTATATTTTATCATCCACATCCATGTTTCTTCAATATGTAATATTATTTTAATCCACCTATAGTTTTTTAAATCCAATTTTACCCTTCGGTGAGATTTTAGTAAAATATATGAAAGGAATCTTTTGTCGTTTTTCATACGAGGTACTTTTTGACTTTCCGACAAAAGTACGAGAAGAATGTTTTTTTTAACTTATACGGCATGAATGGATTTTTAAAACATTATTTCCAAGAAGCTTCCCTTACAAGTTTTCAAGTTTATTTTTAATCAACTTCTTTTAGTTTAGAATTGAATGACATGTTAGGAAAGGAAATGTGTTTTTGAAGTAGAAAGGATATTTTCCTCAAGAATAGAGTTCAAGTGTTTTATCAAAATTATTTTCCATCTAAGATAATATAGGGTTCTGTTTATATCCCAATTATTACATTGATTTGATTATGTTGTGATGGAATTATTTTTATGAATTCCTTTATCTTATACGAATTGTTTTATGATGTCATGTTGTTTAAGAATCCCATTTTTATTACATGGGTTTTGCAATGATGTATGATTTATGATTTTGTGGCACACATAAGAATGGTATCATTATGAGATGGGTGGGACCTATATCTCCCTCCAATGCATTGGGTAATTATTTTATATCTCATGAGATAGACATGGCTGGAACGGTAGGTTATACTGGTTCAGTGAAACAGGACTGAAATGATGAGTGAACTCGGTTTAGAAATGGACTTTGTCCACTAAGATATTATTGGAAATGAGTCTTCACTAATAAGAAATGATTCTATATGATTATGTGTGTATGCCACAAAGTTTCATGTTTTATGTTATGATTATTGGGATTCCATTTCACTACTATGATTTATCCCATGTTATGAAATTATGCTCTCTTTTGTAGGTTAAGATTTCCAAAAGTTATGTTCTTATGAATATGATGTGATTGATATTTTTTTTGTTTACCCTTACTTAGCATTTGAGCTCACCCTTTTGTATGTTTTCTTTCCCCAGGCCAGGAAGAATGTTATTAAGTAAGATATGCCAAAAGGGACTATAGATATGATGAAATAAATGGGAGACAGTGTAGACGCTTTATGAACCAGTTGTTTATGTTTCCCAGTTTCTAAGACACTATACCTATACGGTCCTTTCGTGGTTTTGTAATATGATGTAATAAGTACACTTAAATTTTGAAGTATTAACAATGTATGTAAAGTATGGTACGTTATAGTTGGTATCAGAGGAAAGGTATAGTCAGCCATTGGAAACTAGGATGTGAAAGCCTTAGTAAGAACCCTAAGGATAATTCTAAGCATAGAACACAATCATAGTGTTTTAGAAATTGCCATGAATAAACTAGGATAAGATCTTAAGTGTGAAATTTTATTCTTGATTATGTGGTTTTCCTATTATAATTAGTGTTGCTCAAACTATTCTTCTTGGTTTTAGTCAATGGATTGAACCCGAAGGAACCGTGTTAATACGGAATGTGACGGGCAATGCAATGATTTTCCCCCTGAGAAACCAAACGTTATGGGAGTTGGAATGAAAAATCTTGTAGCCATGCTCAGACAACTTTCTCAAGCTATGAATCATGAAGGACTTCCAAACGATCAAAGGAAGGAGCAACATTATGTTGAATCCTTCATGAGACAGCGTCCTCCTTCATTCAACAGGTCTACTAATCCATTAGTTGCTGAACAATGGATTAGTACTACTGAAAAGATATTTTCAGTTCTTCAATGTTCTGAGCATGATAAAGTTATCTTAGCATTGTATCGTTAGGACGGTGATGCTGATCAATGGTGGAATCTTATTAAGAATACGAGGCAAAGGGATGAAATGGATTCCATGGAATGGGATGAGTTCAAGAACTTATTTTTCAATAAGTACTTACCTTGTATTCTCCAAACAAAGATGGATAAAGAGTATCTTTAATTGAAGCAAAAGGATGATGAATCTGTTGGTACCTATGAAGCAAATTTTAAAACACTTGCAAGGTACGCTTCTGGTATTATTATCAACCCTGAGAGTAAGATCGATCGATTCTTTAGTGGCTTAAAACCAAGTCTTTGAAGGGCATTAGCCATAAGGGACTTCAATAGCTACAAGGAAATCATTCGATGTGCTCTCAAAGTTGAGATGGATATTGGAGTAACCCATCAGTCATATGGGTTTGATAAAAAGAGGAAAATGGAATTCAAAGGAAAATCTAGAGAGTACACTGAAAAGAAGATGAGCTTTCCCTTATTCTCAAAGTGTGGAAAGAAACATGGAGGGAGTTGTCTTAAAGGGACAAGTAAATGTTTCAAATGTGGAAAGGAAGGTCATTGGGAATTTGAATGTCGCGATGATGGGACGAAGATATCTAATGATGCAAACAAAGGAAGGGATACAAAGAATGAACCTACTACACTTCAATGTTTCAAGTGCAAGGAGATGGGGCATTATGCCAATAAATTCCCTAATCCAAGGGTTGATGATGATGGTCGACGTCAACAAACTCTTAAGGCTAAAGACAAAGGAATGTCACATGCAATTTCTATCAGTGATGTGGAGTACGATAACGATGTGGTGAAAGGTACACTTACCATCCACTCTAAAGTAGCAAATGTTTTATTTGATTCTGGATCCACCCAATATTTTATTTCTGAAGAATTTTATAAGGGTATCACCGTATTACCTCAACAATTAGATGTTGAGTTAGCTGTGACAACACCTAATGGCACAACAGTCGCATAAAAAGTTTATAATTCTTCTCTGATCGACGTTTGTGGGAAAGTGCTTCCTGCAAATCTTGTGATCCTTCCTATAGTGGATTTTTATGTGATTCTTAGCATGGATTGGCTTTCTTTATATAGAGCTCATATCAATTTCCAATGAAGGGAAGTCACAGTTCATATTCCAGATCAATCTATGATTGTCTATCAATGCAAGGATGAACATAACCTTCCAGTGGAAATTCCTTCTACCTTATGGGTATTGATTCCACTAAATGAAGGTTATTTATCTCAAATGTTTAGTTAGAAACTCTCGATTAAGAATATACCCATTGTACGGGAGTTTGATGATGTATTTCCGAAGGAATTACCGGGTCTTCAACCAAATCGTGAAGTTGAGTTTTCAATAGAACTCGTACCGGGTGCTTTGCCTATTTCAAGGACACCTTATAGAATGGCCCCAAATGAGTTGCATGAATTGAAGAAGCAACTCCAAGAGAATCTTGATAAGGGATTCTTACGCCCTAGTGCGTCACCTTGGGGAGCACCAGTTCTATTTGTTAAGAAGAAAGATGGTTCGATGAGACTCTGCATTGATTATCGAGAACTTAACAAGATCACTATCAAGAACATATATCCTCTCCCACGCATTGATGACTTATTTGACCAACTACGCGGAGCTATATAATTTTCCAAGATTGATCTTCATTCAGGGTGTCATCAATTAAGGGTCAAAAGGGAGGATATACCAAAGACGGCTTTCCCTACAAGGTATGGACACTATGAATTTATAGTGATGCCATTTGGTCTTACTAATTCCCCTACTATCATCATAGATATGATGAATATAGTCTTTAGAGACTGACTTGATCAATTTGTGGTAGTATTTATAGACAATATTCTTGTTTATTCAAAGATCAAGGAAGAACATGAAGATCACTTGAGAATTATATTGAAGACCCTGAGAAAGGAGAAGCTTTATGCCAAATTTACCACGTGTGAATTTTGGCTTCAAAAAGTTTCATTTTTGGGTCACATAATCTCAAAAGAGGGGATATCTATGGATCCAGAAAAAATAGAGGTTATCGAATGATGGTCGAGACCAACAACAGTAACTGAGATCCGAAGTTTTCTTGGTTTGGCTGGATATTATCGACGTTTTGTGAAATATTTTTCATGATTATCTAATCCACTCACCAAGTTGACTCGGAAAGGAGTTAAGTTTGTCTGGACGGAGGAATTTGAAGAGAATTTCAAGGAGTTGAAAAGAAGGATATCTAGTGCACCTGTGCTCACACTGCCTTGTAGTGGAGAAAGGTTTGTGATCTATAGTGATGCATCCAAGAAGGGATTGGGGTGTGTTCTTATTCAAAATGATATGGTGATAGATTATGACTCACGACAGTTGAAAATCCATGATCAAAATTACCCAACACATGATTTGGAGTTAGCTGCGGTAATCTTTGCATTAAAGATTTGGAGGCATTATCTTTATGGTCAAAGGTGTGATATTTTTACTGATCATAAAAGTTTAAAGTATATTTTCACAAAAAAGGAGCTGAATATGCGTCAAAGAAGATGGTTGGAGCTGATTAAGGATTATGACTACTCAATCCATTATCACCCTGGGAAAGCAAAAAAGGTGGCAGATGCATTAAGTCGACAAGACCATGCCAGTTTATCCATGATGAGGATCACAAAAGATCCAATATTTATGGATTTACAACGGATGGATCTTGGAATTATAATTAAAGGGGAAAAATATTATCTTTCTCAAATGAATGTTCAACCATCTATACATGTGAAGATTAAAGAGGCACAGAAAGAAGATGTCGAGTTACAAAATAAGGTGAGAAATATTACTGAATTCAACCTTGATTGTGATGGGATAATAAAGTTCCAGAATCGGGTTTGTGTTCCTCCCATCCCCGAATTAATGAAGCAGCTGGTGGATGAGGCTCATAGTTCTTCATTATCTATTCATCTTGTATGCACGAAGATGTATAGGGACCTGAAAGAGTACTTCTGGTGGGATGGCATGAAAAGAGATGTTGCTGAATATGTCTCTCGATGCATGGTTTGTCAGCAAGTTCATGCTGAGAGACAGAAGTCTAAGGGGATGTTACAACCATTACCCATACCCGAATGGGAATGGGAAAACATCACTATGGACTTTGACACAGTACATCCTAAAACATCCAGAGGCAATAATGCTATCTGGGACATAGTTGATCGTCTTACCATGTCTGCACACTTCATTGCAATTAGAGAGGATTTCTCTCTGGATCAGCTTTCCGGGATATATGTAAAGGAAGTGGTAATATTGAATGGAGTACCACTTTCTATTTTATATGATTGGGATCCGAGATTTACCTCAATGTTCTGGCGAAGTCTTCAGCATACTCTGGATACAGAGTTGAGTTTCAGCACTGCTTATCATCCTCAGACATACGGTCTGTCTGAGAGAACAATTCAAACCCTAGAAGATATGTTGAGAGCTTCCTCTATGGATTTCAAAGGTGGTTGGGATCAACACCTACCTTTGGTGGAACTTTCTTATAATAATAGCTTTCACTCCAGTATTCAGATGGCTCCTTATGAAGCTCTCTATGGAAAGAAATGCAGGACTCCAACTTGCTCGGATGAAGTTGGGGAAAGAAAGCTATTAGGACCTGATCTCGCTGATGAAATGGCAGAAAAGGTCAGATCTATTCAACAACACATAAGAGCAGCTCAGAGTCGACAGAAAATTTATGCCGAAAACCGAAGAAAAGACCTAGAGTTTGAATTGGGTGATAAAGTGTTCTTACGAATATCTCCCTGGAAGAGAGTCATGAGATTTGGAAAGAAGGGGAAGTTGAGCCCTAGATATATCGGTCCTTTCGAAATACTGGATCGTGTTGGGAAGGTAGCTTACCGATTGGTGCTTCCACCGAATCTCTCTCAAGTTCACGATGTTTTCCATGTATCTCTCCTGAGAAAGTACATACCTGGTCCTTCACATTTACTTAGCTCAGAAGTTGTACCGCTGGAGCAAGATCTTTCTTATGAAAAACAACTGATAGAGATTCTGGATCGTAGCGAAAAAGTCCTACGAAGAAAGACCACTTGATTGGTGAAAGTTTTATGGAGGAACCACCAATTAGAAGAAGCTAAATGAGAGCTTGAGGATATGATGAGGGAGAGTTATCCTCATATGTTTGTTACAAAGTGATGAATTTCGAGGGAGAAATTCATTTTAAGGGGGGTAGAATGTAACACCCGAGACTTTTATGTGAAGTATTTTGTTTTTATGTTATATAAATCATCAAAGGAATCTTTTACTACACACAACACAATCTTGGCTTGCTTTACACGCAACCGCGGCCTTCCTCGATAGCTTGCATCGTACGCAATACCGAGTTTCACTAAACAACAATATGCTATTAAAATATTATTAAAACTAGCCGTTATGAATAGTAATAACCACTTTTTGAAATTTTATAATTTTTATTTTTCAAAATGAACTTTATTTTTGGATTTGGAATATCGAAATTAGCCTAGGGTGAAATTTTGGTTATTTTCTAAAAACATTCAATTTTTGATGAATAGTGAAACCACTAAGTGGTAGTTAAAAAACTGATTTTTTCATAAAACATAATTTTACCACTTCTGTGAGTGGAATTTCGAAAATCCAAGAGACACGGTTAATATCAAGGACTAAAATTTGATTCAATGAGATGAAAATAATTTTTGGCGAATAGTAACTTTTTACTTTTATTTACCACGATTAAAAGTAAATAGGGTAATTAAGGGTAAAAATGATATTATTATTACCCTAACACAAGTCCTAATTCTATTGGACAAGTTTAATTCGACCAAAAACAACCTTAGGAATAAAATATGATCATTTAGGCCCACTTGGACTAGATTAGGACATTTATTATTAATTTATTTAATGAAGGGTTAAATAGTTAAAATCAAATTTTAATAATTAAATCATTTTTAGTATGGGGTTATACATAAGATAAATTAGACTATATATATTCATTAGAAAGATAAAATTATTTCCTACATAATGGAATTTTATTTGTAATTTTTAGACATTAAATAAAGTAATTTATATATGACCCAACGATGATGCAGTAATTATCTTATTAATGAAATATTGACATAATTGATGTAATAAATACCCAAATAAATGTAATTAGAGAGTTTTTATGAATTAAAATAATTTTTTAGGTTAATATGACATGTTAGTATTGATTTAATTAACTTTTTTCGAACTAATCATCCTGTTATGATTTTTACATAAATCAATTACTAAATAGTGTCAAAATTGACATAAAATAGTTTTTAAAACTAATATTATATTATTAATTGTTATTTTATTCCTAAAAATCTATGGTTAGTTCACATGACTTAGATAAGGTTATATATATTAATAATAAACATCTTGGGGTTCGTTTGGCTTGATATAGTAAGTTTATTAACCTTATTGTATAAGAAAACAAGAAGACACGGTAAAAGTTAAATTATCCAACTTAAAGTTAAATCTAAATGATAAGGTTTAAATTGATACCTAAAATTGTCTAAATTCTATTGTATGAGAGGATTTAGACCCCTACCCACCTTATATTCGAAATATATCAATTCGGAGCTATTAAAAACAGAATTTGACTTTATAATAAAATAATATTTTTTGTTATTCCAAAGGTGCCCCTCTCCTCCCTTATAAAAGGGCACCTCATCCCCCTCTTCCTGACACCACATTGAGCCTTCAAGCTCGGCCAACCCCTGCCAATTTGTTCTCTCCACTTCCCTAGAAACATCCTAGAGGTTCTGGTATTCTTCATAGACCTATTTTAGTGCCCTAAAAGGAGGTCTCAAAGAAGCACTTCAAAGAAGAGGTAATGTCTGTTACCAATTCTTTCATCTTTATTTCTTCTTCCACTTCTTCTTCTTTAGTTGTTTCATTATGAATTAATTACATCAGTATCACTCACATACTAATATGTTATTATAAGTATGAAACAACCCTATTTCACCATCTATCCATCCTACGTAAAAAGAAATCACCGCGCGTGCGTACGTACGGAATACCGTCTCCACGCCATGGTGTAATCTATTTTCCACCACCACCTTAATTGGATGGGTATAATGGTGAAAATAATGACTATATATGGCTATTATAAAGTGATATTGATTATGAAATAGTATACATACACTTCAATACAATTCCATGATCATAGGAACGATATCATCACTCGTGCGTACGTACGGAATACCGTCTCCACGATGTGATGTGACTCGTTCTACATGATCTTCATTTCATAATGATAATATAAATGAATTTAATGAATTAATATGATATATATTATACTAATACCATTATGGAAATGAGGTATCTGTAACCTAAAGATAAGAATAAGAATTTATTCGACAAAACAAGCAAGAGAACAAAAAGTTATAAACACCCGAATAACAAGTGGTAATGAAATATTACTACTAAGAAGCTAAGAATATGACCATATATGATATCATAACAATAATTATGATTCTGAAATAAGTCAATAACATTATTTAAATAATTATACAGGAGGATCAGACACTTTTGAAGCAAATAGAACTTAAGGTAAGGGAAATATCACAATCTCATTTTTATCCGAGATTGTTTATACTTTGGTATTTACTGGGGGTGTATTTTATCATCCACATCCATGTTTCTTCAATATGTAATATTATTTCCATCCACCTACAATTGTTTAAAACCAATTTTACCCGTCGGTGATATTTTAGTAAAAGATATGAAAGGAATCTTTGGTCGTTTTTCGTACGAGGTACTTTTTGACTTTCCGACAAAAGTACGAGAAGAATGTTTTTTTAACTTATACGGCATGAATGGATTTTTAAAACATTATTTCCAAGAAGCTTACCTTAAAAGTTTTCAAGTTTATTTTTAATCAACTTCTTTTAGTTTAGAATTTAATGACATGTTAAGAAAGGAAAAGTGTTTTTGAAGTAGAAAGGATATTTTCCTCAAGAATAGAGTTCAAGTGTTTTATCAAAATTATTTTCCATCTAAGATAATATAGGTTTCTATTTATATCCCTATTATTACATTGATTTGATTATGTTGTGATGGAATTGTTTTTATGAATTCCTTTACCATATATAAATTGTTTTATGATGTCATGTTGTTTAAGAATCCCATTTTTATTACATGGGTTATGCAATTATGTATGATTTATGATTTTGTGGCATACATAAGAATGGTATCATTATGAGATGGGTGGGGCCTATACCTACCTCCAATGCATTGGGTAAAGATTTTATATCTCATGAGATAGACATGGCTGGAACGGTAGGTTATACCGGTTTAGTGAAACAGGACTGAAACGAGGAGTGAACTCGGTTCAGAAATGGACTTTGTCCACTAAGATAGTCTTGGAAATGAGTCTTGAATAATAATAAATGATTCTCTATGATTATGTGTGTATGACACAAAGTTTCATGTTTTAAGTTATGATTATTTGGATTCCATTTCACTACTGTGATTTATCCCATGTTATGAAATTATGCTCTCTTTTGCAGGTTAAGATTTCCAAAAGTTATGTTCTTATAAATATGATTTGATTGATATTTCTTTTGTTTACCCTTACTGAGCATTTAAGATCTCCCTTTGGTATTTTTTCTTTCCCCGAGTCAGGAAGAAGGTTATTATGTATGATATGCCAAAAGGAACTATAGATATGATGAAATAAATGGGAGACATTGTAGACGCTTTATGAACCAGTTGTTTATGTTTACCAGTTTCTAAAGACACTATAACGATACGGTCCTTTTGTGGTTTTGTTATATGATGTAATAAGTACACATCAATTTTGAATTATTAACAATGTATGTAAAGTACGGGTCGTTATAGATATGATCCTTATTACTCTTTGGATCCTGCATATTGTGGGAGGTCACATTCCATCTATTGGGCACCATTTCTAAAAAATGGCATACACTATATTAGTTTATGAAATTCAATACATAATTCCAAACATGTAAAAACATTTAACATAAATTGAACAGTTTATGGATATAATCCATAATCATAAAAATGTTTTCATTGGTGAGTTATATACACATAAATCCTTCATAATGGTCTGTCAAGTAACTGAGAATTATCTTAGGTATATCCCCTATGAGTGGTGTAACCAAGAGTGCAGCAAGGCTCGTTGTCATTAAATAGTTCATGTTTGAGTCTATCTCAAACCTGTGTTTTTAGGTTTTACCCATAGGTACATCTGTTCCAGAGCCACCTCTACCTACTCGTATCCAGACAGGGATGTATTGCTTGGAAAACTCACAAAATCACTACATTACCAAAATTATAGGAAGATCTTCAATACTAATCCTCAATTTCCATCTTAGTGTAATGTTCCGTACTCAGAGTTTATCTAAATCTAGTTTCCATGGATATTTATAAAATTCATCTAATACCAACCATAATTCCCCAACCCCAGTTTTGGGAGTTGGTGTATTATTTTAATACATTTTCATGATTACAAGGAATCAAGTCCCAAATGACTGATCAGTTTACCAGACTCGGAAAATAGATTACATACATAAACATTACATTACACATTATAACATAAAACATAACAAAAATGAACCTTGGATAATTACATTAATCCCTTTTCTTAACCCTTCATATCAATAATAAAATACTTCTTCACATCCTAGGAAAAATAAAACATAGAAAGGGGTGAGCTCAGATGCTACGTAAAGACAATAATATATATGAAACTTTCATAAATTATCATAGAAATTTAAGAAAATTCATTAGACAAAAACAAAATCCTTTTAAACATAATCATCTACATAATATGGAAAATTTAAATCAAATAATGGAATTTACTTATTCACATTGTTGTTCTACTAGTCGAATAATCACATGTAATATCAATAGCCAATTTCATAATGATGGAATGCATAATGACAGATGTCATAACCACATAGTCAAGGCCTTATGCGAATACTAAAAATAATATTCTTTCAAGGCCTTGTGATAAGACACTAGTATGTCTCATTAGACATACCGATGGATCGAGGGGCTATAGAGGGCTCCACCCATCATTTATTAAGTCCAATGCATTCCTCGTACGAAAACGGGTTAAACATGACATAAAAATTCTTATTAAAACTAAAATAAGAAATGTCAATACATTATCCACAAACCATTAATGGTATAAAAATAAAACATACATATTCAAACATATCACAAAACCTTCAATACAATATGGAATATTTTTATCATAATAAATCAATGTCATACAAGTTTAAAATCCATCAAATGTTGTTGATATAGATGAAAGTGATTTGTAAAACTCTTTGAGAGAAATATCACTTTTTATGAAAACATATAAAATTCACATAATTTAGAAATTAAGATGACTAAATACAATTTCTTAATCAAAGTTTCCCATACCTTTCAGAATCTTTTGAAAGAAATTAACCTTTTAAAAGCATTCATGTCCATATAAATAAATCCTTAAACCCATTTTGAGAACCTGGACATTAATGATAATGACTTAGAAGAAAAAATATTCAAAACATATAATATTATGTTTTAGTAAAAATTAATTTAAAATAATTCCATTTGAAAAATATTTCACGAAACATGGACATGGATAATAAATATGTCCCAGTAGATACATACATAAAAACAACCTATGATAATAAAGGGGTTGTGAAATTAACCCATACCTTCTACTTCATTTAGTCGAGGGTACGTTTAATCTCATGTATATAGACCATAGTATGTTATTAAATTATACCAGATCCATATTAATATTTATGATATCATACATGATTCATTTATGACTTTATACTACCCATTTAATAATAATTTCCTTGTTAAATTAACATTTCGGGTAACAATCGCTTTCTTTATCGTACGTGTTTCAACTTGTTGCTATAGATTTTATCACTTTGATCATGATTTTAATACTTCCCGAAAATAAAAAATGATTTATATATAATATATATTTATAATATAAATATTTATAATAGACATATATATGAAATGGAAATCACCGTTTATGGAGACGGTAGGTCGTACGTACACATAAACGTTGTTTCCATTTTCATATAGTATTGAACAGAACATAGTGAATAAGATATATGTACGTACATAAATATATATATATATATATCTAGTAGAATTATTATGTCATATATTACATACTTATTAATGACATATATTTTTTTATAATTATCTTTGAATGGTGAACGTGGAAATGAATCGCATCGCGTTGTGGAGATGGTAATCCGTACGTATGCACGAGCGACAATATCATTAAATTGATGGAAAAATCATATGTAACTGGATGGTATATCATATATATACAGAATCATTAACATGTTATATTTATTATTTAAATTAGTTATACTCATTTTTATACCAATCCAAAAAATGAAATGTCTAAATAATAAACTACACCACAACGTGGAGCCGGTAATCTGTATGTATGCACGTATGGTGAATTTTTCATTTATAGGATGTATAGAATAATGAATATGGTTGTACCATTTTTATAATAACATAATAGTATATTTAATATACTAGAGTTAATATTTTATAATCGAAACAACAAATAAAGAGGAAGTAGAAGAAGAAATGAACTTGAAAGATGTGATAAAATATTTACCTCATTTTTGGGTTCTTCCATTTGATTTGGTCAAAAGGGCTCTATATATTGGCTTTATGAACAAAGGAAGGCCTCTCGGATTAAGGGAGAAAATTTGGGAGGATATTTGGGTAGGTTTTGGCAGAACTAAATGGCATTGATGGTCTGAATTTGTGAGAAGGGGAAGTGCCCTTTAATAAGAGTGATGAGGGTCACTTTAGGAAAAGTTTGAAATATTATTTTATAATAAAATCATTTTTGGTTTCTAAGGGCTCCGAAATGAATTATTTAAATTCTAATGTGGGGATGGGTCAAAAAACACCCAATAAATAGGTTTCAGATAGGTTTAGGTCATAATATTAACCTTATGTTTTAGTTTTAACTCTTAGTTAAATAGTTTGACATTTACCGTGTCAATTTGTATTTTTATATTATATGGTTAATAAATTACTATAAACATCCAATAGAACCTAAATAGGTTCATTAATGACATATATAATATTATTTTGGGCCTTTGGCTGATCCTTATTTTTTTAGGAATATTATATCAACCATTAATATAGTATTTGATTTAAAAACCCAATTATGTCAATTTTGACATTATTTAATAAAAGATTTTTTTTCAAAGTCCAATCAACATTATTACAAAATACTAAATTCATATTTTCAATAATAACATGTCATAGTATCCTAGAATAGTATATTTATTCGTCATAAGTCTCAAATTACATTTATTTGGATATATATTATTTCAATTATTTTAATGTTTCATTATTAAGGTAATTACTGTGTCACCATTGTGTCATAAATAAATTAAATTATTTAATCTCTAAAAATTATAAATAAAATATAATTATGTAGGAAATATTATTAACTTTATAATGAATATTTATAGTTGAATTTATATTATGTAAAACCCTATATTTAAAATGTTTTAGTTATTAAAACTTGAATTTAACTCTTTGACCTCTTCTTTAAATAAAATAATTATAAATGTCCTAATCTAATCCAAGTGGATCAAAGAGGATCATATTTTATTAATAATGGGTTTTTTGGTAGAATTATACATATCCAATATAATTTTTACATGTGTTATAGAAATTATGATATCATTTTTACTCTTAATTACCCAATTTACTATGTACTGTGGTTTATAAAAGTAAAAAGATATTATTCCCCAAAAATTATTTTCATCGTATTGATCCAAATTTTACATAATGATATTAACTATGCCTCTAAGATTTTGGAAATTCAGCTCACAGAAGTAGTAAAATCATGTTTTAAACAAAATTTCCAATGCTCCTAGAAGGTGGATAAAAGACAGTAAAATGTTCGATAAAATTATATATATATACACTTATTATAATATGACTCCAATGAATTAAGTTGAACATATATAGTTATTATGTATCTATTTTGAACTAAAATAAATTAATATAAAATAACTAATTATCTAAATAAAAAGTCAGTTTTATATAATAACGCAATGTTTTTCACAATTCATCAAAAACGGAATGTTTTAAGAAAAATACCAAAACATTACCCTAATATAATTTTGATAATACGATTTAAAAAATGAATCCTATTTTAATAAATTCAAACATTGAACATGAATTTATTAATTTAAAATTATTTACCATTGTCCAAACCAACAAATAGGTTTTTGAAAAGTAAAAAGTATCAAAAAATTGACATGTGTATATGTCAAATTTAAAGATGAAATTACTTATAATGACCTAAATTGTATTAAATGATAAAACTAAAATATAATTATATTTCCAAACCATTCAAATTCATAATTTAACAAATTTAATTATTTTGATTAAAAAAGTTGTTTTCAATAAATATTTAGTATATTTCACTATTCATCAAAATATGAGAGTTATCAGAAAAGTACCAAAATTTTATCCAATCTTTATTTTTATGTCCCAATTTAAAAAACAATTTAATTCCATTAAATTGAGTATATAAAAGTGTCAAATTTTTATTTTAAAATTATTCTCCATTAAATAAGCTGTATAATATCATTTTTTTTGAAAAATACATCTTTTATCTGAAAAATAAAATTTGTCTTTATATTTTGTCTAAGAGATACATAAAATGAATTATAAAATTATATGGAGTATATAAAATTAAAAATACAATTTATAATATTCATAACCACTTTTTTAATGGCTAGTTTGTTATGTCATGGTGCACTCGATCTCGGGGTTGCATGTAGCGCAAGCTATTTAATTTATTTAATGAGATAACATAAAATGAAATCAAGGGGTGTTACAATGATCTTGAAAATAATCCATATAATATAAAAATAATACACATAAATTCCAGTAAATTAAAATATTTATCAAAAAATAATAAATTAAGTATCCTAAATACATTAGTATTTTATTATATTTTTGAAAACTCCACTATCCACCCTCTTTACCATCATATGGGAAGTGAATGTATCACTCGTGCATATGTACGACTAACCACCTCCATTTAGAGATAAAATTAATTTTTAATCATAATTTATTTTGGTAGATATTGTGATGGGTCAATATTTTAATATTGATATTTATAACATAATTTTCCTTATTGAATGATAAACTAAAATCTGTATTATTACATTCAAATTCATTGGAAAATGACAATGCCGCTCATCCGTACATGTGAGATACCACCTCTACGAAGTGATGCGACTTATTTTTCAGTTACTCTTTACATTTATATTAATAATGATGGATTTCATGTATATATATATTATTAATATTTTATAATAAAGAATCTATAAATTTTAATTATTATTTCCATTTCATTTATTTCATCCATCAAAAAATGAAAATAACGTTACCTATGGCCTACTTTCTCAACAAATGGTGTAATTTATTTTTCCATATCGAAATTTTATGGTTCAGTATATATATATATATAATTTATATATATGATATTTGTATCATGATTAAAATTTTTGATATGATGGAACCTTGATAAATGTACAAATAAGATAACAACCAATCCGAAATTCTTATGATATAATGGAACTATTAACACCCAGAAATAATGATTTTAGTAAGGATTGACTAATAAGTGGGCGATGAAATTTTATAATGGGGGCATATATGTTATTATAATTGTTTATATAATTATTTTATATGATTATAATAAATTTAAAAATATTATAGTGTGAAATTTAGATCATTGAAAACAAGTTAAACTCATGGTAAGAATTTATGTTCTCTAATTATCTTCTTGGGGACATATGTTATATTAGGCATCAAAATTATATTAATATATGTATATAAATAACTTTTGAAAAATTATATAATTTTTATCTATATTTTTTGGACATTTGGGTTTTTATTTATGATATTCTTTCATGGGTATTATTATTTAATTGTTATCAAAGCGGAAAAGGATTTTCATCTCACTTTTATTTCTATGAGAAACATGTAATATTCACTAACTTTTTATTTTATGTGATGTATAAACTTCACATGAACATAATTCATGATTATTAAAATAAAAATAATTGGGATACACATATCCATATAACTTATCCCATACATAAGGTTTAAAATCTAGTTTTACCAAAGTGGTAAGGAATTTATGTTTCAATCTCATTATTTATCTGGATTGTTTATAATCTTATTTTTCACTCTCATATTTTGTGACATATACTTTATTAATCCCATGAACATGAGTCCCCTATGGAAAATTAATTTTATCAAAAGAAAATTAATTTCTTTTTTAGCTATTCAACATCTCATGTCATAGAAAGATTATTTTTTATGAAAACAGACACTATTTCTCTATTTGGTTAAAAACATTTATCATCAATATACATGTTTTCTAAACTATTTTCAATAATTTCTTCACTAATATCCAATTTATTTTTAAATTATTGTATTCTAATTTCTTAATTTTTAAAAAAATTTATTATGGAAATTTATTTTCATTTTCCTAATGAGGTCCTTAAATATTTTACCAAAACTTTTAATTGACTCTTTTTTTATCATACACATCATAGATAAAATTTCTAAACATCATTACCACAAAATATTTTAATGATATATTTATAAATTCACAAGTTTATTTTTAATTACAAATGATTCATGCATATTTATGAAATTTTTAAATTTTAAATAATAATTTAGAAAGTAAAAATAATAATTTTAAAAAAGACATTTCCTTATTTATCATTTAATGAATTTTTTTATATGTTATTACTTCATTTGATTTTACATGATATTTGAAATATATATTATTCAATGATATTATCCTTATTCTTAATTGGGATAATTAACGATTGTAATGAAACTTGTTTTGTTAAACTCGTTCATTTTCCATGATTTTAGCAATGATGAATATATGAAATGCTTATGAAATTCATTTCTTTTCAATAGGATATTCAATATTGAATTGATTATAGGACCTATTTTTTCTATGGGTAATTATATAATGAAATATTTATGAACCACATTTATTGGTTTATAATATGATGAATATTTTATGATCCTGTTGAACATATCTTTATGATTTTCATTATGTGATGGGTGGTCCTATAATTAAATAGCCCTACAATTCATTTGGTGAAGATGGATATGTCTTGAGATTAATAGTACTATAAAGGGGTTCTATCATAGTTTTTAATGGACTCTATCAAATATTATTTTATTGGGGGTGAACCAATACTACTTCGAAATAATGGTGATTTAACCAAATCCTCTACGATTGTATATGTTGTTATCATTGAATACTAAGTAAATATTTTTCTAGGTTTATTTTTATACCAAAAATCTTGGTATTATTCCAATGCACCACTCTCATGAACCATGTAAATTGATTCAATTATGATTAATAACAAATTAACTAACAAGATTTATAACGTGACATAATATTATGATAAATTATATATAGGTTATGATTTTCAAATATTAATAACATGGTCATAGATCCCTATTCTCAAGTTATGCTTCAGTGATCCTTGATATCCCCATTGTTTACCCATACTAAAATTAGATCTCACACTTAATTATGTTTCATTTCCCTAGCTTATGATGAAATATTTTAAGTATGATATATCTAAGAAGGGTAATGTTTTTTATGATCTTAATAGGATATTATGTATAACTATTATGAACAACTTGTTTATGTTTCATTATTTCTAAATATACTAAACCAAAATTATTCTATCATGGATAATTATATTTTTAATTTGATATAAATTTATTAAGATATAATATATATGTATGAAATGTATGGTTTGATATACACACCTTGTCTTAAAAATAATTTCTGAGAGTATTTTCAACCATAACATGTCCAAAACCCCCATTTTTACACTTTTGATTCATTTTACCTAGAAGAGTTTCAATGAATTTTTGAAAAATGATTACATTTTCCAAAATTACCCTTTTATACTCTTGTAAAAGGGTACCACTTACACCCTTAAAATAGGCACTCCACCCTTGATTTACTCATTCAAAAATTAAAAATTTCTCTTCCTAGACCCCTCCCTCAAAAATATAATCCCATAGTCACTCATAGTCATGATAATCCATTCATCTTGAACGGATATTTCATGAAAATATCAATTCCCTAACATAAGTATTATTTAGTTCATAAGATTTTCTTCATAATCCTAACATTTAAAATATATTAAAAGCCTGAAAATATAAGGAGCTCATTATCATTATTTTTCTAATTTTTATACAATTAGTAAAATAATATAGTAAATAAATATGATCAAATTATAAAAATAAAATAACATTGTTAGTTCATCGCATGAACTACCACCTCTATGAAGCAACAACATTTTTTCATTACAACTGTTTATGGATGGTATTAATGATGTTAATGGTTAAAAACAAGATATATATCTTGTGATTATTATTTTTAAATTTTTATTTAAAACCCACCTTTGCCATCCCCCCCTTATGTGTTAAAAAAAATGAATGTAAAACATTCACACGTGAGGAATTATGCCCCCATGATGAAACATTTTTTTATTTCTCATATATATTATCATAAATTATCTACAAAACATAAAATATGGGTCACCATGATAAATAAATAAAAATAAAAATATTATAATTATATTAAATGATATTATATCAAAAATAAACACTTTTTTAATCGTACATTCCCACTGAGTTAAATTATGTTCAAGTTCGGGATTATTTAACCACTTAGAATAACAGTGCATTAAAATATCATTATGGATAAATATTAGAACATAAAAACTAACTTATTAAAATATATTAATAAAATAATAATTATTATATATTTCTTGAAATATTATCTTATGTATTTAATATATTATTAATGTAACATTATTTATCACAAATATTACCAAAATATTCCCACAGTGAGTCATTTTTCAAAAAATTGGAAGGAGGAACTACCAAATAAAAAAATATCACATGATAATAATTTTTTCAAATTAAATTAAAATGTAAAATAATATTTTTCCTAATAATTTATCAAATATACTAAAATTTTCTATTTATAATGTTAATATCATGTTTCAAACAAATCATGGACAAGTTAAGGCATTTTATCTCACGTAACCATCATTGATCCATATTTCAAATTTATGAAGAAATTATACTTTATGTGCGGTACATAAAATCTAATTGATATATAATTTCATGAATTATATTTTATTCATTTTATTTAATGTTTAATTTCATACCCACCCTTTTATTTTGGTTTTAATAGAATTTATTTCCTTGTTTTATGGGATTCATATAAAAATTTCCATCTTTTATACACATTTTGTATTATTCAAAAAACACCATTTAAGTGGTGTACAATGTAACTATTTAAGAAATTATATCATTAATTACCTTTTATTCCTTATAACTATTGTTCATTATTAATCCCCCTATTTGATGAGAATTTTTTTTAATACAACTCATGTTTTAAGAGGTTTTCTTGACTAAAATCACTTCCTTGGGAAATAATCACCATACTTTGACTATTAAATATAATAATTGACCCATTAAAACCTATAATGATATTATGTTCTATTTATAGATTATATTATAGGAAAATACTGTTCAAAAAATGTATTGATCATTTATTCTTTAATGGTTTTGTGAAAATGTATTTTTGATACAAATAATTCTCATTCCTTTTAATGAATTTTTCATCAAAATCAATGTTTCTAATTCAAATAATTTTTCTTATTTCCCTATTGGAAACTAAAATTTTATTTATCTCCATTAATTTTTTCATCTATTTAATCATTTTAAAATAATGGTTTCATCTTCGTTTTTATAAAATGGGTTTTCAATGAGGTAATTTTGAAATATTCAAATTTGTTTTCCAAAATTTCAAAATAAAAAGATTCATCATCCACTCCATTTTTTCTTTTGATAACATTTAAGATGTTCTATATGTTATTTTATTAAGTATTATTTTTAAAAATAATTTTTATTGATGTATTTTAACATATTTTATTGAAAATTATATGTTTTTTATTTTTTCGTTATTCAAGAATATTTTTGAATGTAACTGTTTGACTGTATTTTCATGTCATTTCATTGAAACATTATACCCTTTTCAATTATCCATTATTTTAGATTAGATTAAATTAAATCTTTTTTGAAATTATTTTCACGTATATTTGTTTGAATCATTTATGTATTTTTATGGATATTTGACTTAGAACTCTTTATTTATACGATTTCCAAATTTTTCTCTTTACCTTGACATAATTGTTTTTGAAATTGAATTTAACTACAATGTTTTATTGGATTTTTTTTCTGAAAAAATTTCTATTTTCACTTCAATTGAACCTCCATTTTTTATAATTAATGAATTGATGCTTTTATCATGCTCATTTTGATATTATGATAGGATATATTTTTGAAAATAAGAGTTTTGAAATCATATGATTTATTTCGCTCATGCTAGTTGATTTTTTGGTTGATTATGTTTTTGGTTTCATAATATTTAATTACTAGTATTATTTTATATCATTTGGTTTTTTTATGAATCCCATTTTATTATTGTGGGTTCTTTTTGAAAAGTGAATTATTTATATTTATATGATTATGAAAATAATATTTCCCCCTGGGGTCATTATGATATGCTTATGAATAATTTTTTTGGCACATTAATGTATGGGTTGTGATTGGTGGGGTCCTATATCACACTGAAATGTAATGGTTTATGTTTATATCTCATTATATAAATAGGGTACACATGATGATTTACCCAAGGAAAAATTGTATACATGATGATTTATCCCATGTCAATGACATACACGAGGGGATTTATCCCAAAAAAATGGTAAGTGGTGGGATTTATTCCAAGCTAATGAGGTAGATATGAGGACTCACCCCAATATAAAGGTAACACTGGGTGATTTCCCACGTAGGAAATGGGAAACATGGGAGGTTTTAACCTAAGTCCTAGTGTACACCAGAGGATTATCCGAAGCCTAATAATGTGTGTTGATTTTGTTGTTTATAATTTTTGTATACTTATTGTTGTGCCACATATTCTTTTTATTAACCAAATTAAATTAAATTTTAATTATTCATTACATTTCCAAAAAATTACATGTTTTTATGAGAATTCATATTTTTTAATATATTACACACTTTTATGTCATAATCTCATGTAATTTGATTATTGATATAGGTTTGAGCCATGCCATAAATTTTATGATTCCTTAATGATGTTGTTGTTGTATTTTGTTACTCTAACATGTTGGTTGATTATTAGATATGGTCTTTCAGTATTTTATAATGATATTATTATCTTTCTCATGTTCTCCATCACATTTCAGATCTATAACACTATGGTAAATTTTTACCTAAATGAGTGTTTAAAATCAGCTATTCATCTAATTTCTACTCACTAGGCTATGAAGATGATTATTTCATGCATGATATGTTGAAAAGGGTTTCTAGTAGAATAATTAGGTAAAAAGGATAATATGTTTTTAAAAATTATATGTTTATGTATGAAATCTTGAAGACACCAAACATATCAATACATGATTTGTGTGAAAATTTGTGAGATGTACTAAATAAATCATGGTATCAATGTATTATTTATGAATTTTTATCTTTGGTCATTTAATATTATACAATGAAACCTAGCATACCCATAATGGTGCTTGAGTTGGATTCATTGCACCATAGTGAGTGGGATATACTATAGAATATATGTAAAAAATAGACCCTTAGGCTTCCCCTATAGGTCAGTAGCATCATGGAGATCAGGATACACCGTAGCTGGAGACTGATGGTGATCTATTTCACTACAAAACTAGTAATTTCCCAAAAAGGAACCCTTGTTGAGGGGCTTTTCATCATGTCCCTTATTTCTATGCCAAAAATCCACTACCATCCTATTTTATTAATAGGGATAGACCTGACTTTTTTGGGATGGACCCATCCTTAAATATAGGTTGATCAATCACTCATGGGAGGGACATTTTATAGGATCCCCCACTAATCATACACCTATGATATCCCCTACATGGGGGTTTTATTGGATGTGTTTTTAAAATATTTTATTGTGTGATCTCCATATATTTCTATATTATTGGTTTCACTTTGTATCCCCCTAATTCAGTGTGTTTTGGGATAATACTTCAGTTATGATTTCAGTGTAACATCAACAAATCATCACTATTTGGTGGTTCTTTTTGTTAACAGGGATTGAAGACATCCCAGGATGATGATTTCCTATTTTTTATTTCTGGTTCGCTAGATTTTTTTCATTACCATCATTCAATTGTTTAATGTCAAATCTATTTCCAATGATGGTGATGAGGAAGCACCATTGACTTTCGTGGTGTGTTTAGTCATTGTTTTGGTTCAGAGAGAAGTCATGGTGAGTATTTAGGTGATTATTTATATTTGGTTTATTAAAATATTTCAATATAAAATTATAATAATTAAATAAATAGGATTTTTATCATTATATTGTAGCTTAGGATAAAGTTTGAGCATGGTCGGTCTTTTCTACGGATGAGAGGAGCATAGAAAGGACAATAACTCTTTGAAAGTGGTATGTGATACCTAAACATATCCCTAAGGATTATCATTTTGGACATGTATGTGTGATATTCATTTTGACCACTGACAGGTGAGTCACTAAAAATTTCAAATTATTTTAATGAAATTCTTGGAGTGGAATGAAGTGTCAACAACTATAATGGTCCCTTGAACACTTCTTTGTAGGCTGTATTGTGGGTGGTCGAGTAATTGATCATATATACATGCAATAAGATACATATACCCTTAAATGGTATAATGAAATTAAATTGTAACAATGTTGTGGAACATGGTTTAGAATATTTAAACCACTCAATATATTGTACTTTTTTTATTTTGTAATCTATAGAATAGAGTTAGTTCATATAAAACCTTGGGATATGTCATAGACTTTGGGATACTTTCATAGAGGGTGGGGAAACTATTCCACCCCCATAAGTGTGTGATTTCCCATATGGGTATACAACGGGTGGAATTTTATAGAGGTTTGGAATGAGTCTATTGACCTATGATGACATGGGAATAAAGATATGCATTAGGGAATCCCTCGATTGTGACACTATTATGGTATTTATTATGTGGTTGTCTATGACATCATGTGTTAATGGAAATTTTGAGGGACGTAACACCATTTGAGTGATGCTTATGGGCTTGAATGATGATAATTTGAGAGAGGATACCATGCATGTTGTCCTGAATATGTTGTTTCATTGTGGTCCATAGTGGTTTCCCAAATTTCATATTCACCCAAGTGAAAGGTATTGTAGGGGAGTGGGTATAGTTGATCCATGGGGTTGTATTAAGACCTTTGGATTGATGTCGATAGACTATTCTGGATGTTATAATGAGTCTAGGATAGGTACATGAGTTTCTAGTATAGGGTATGTGTGTCAGTTTTGGGCATATGGCCAACCAATATGTATGGAATATGGAGCTCGTAGGGGGGAGGTAGGCCCCATTTATGTCATATACATATTTTTAGGGGATAATATTCCCTTTGGTATATTTTAAATGTATATTGATGATATGTGTGGTTAAGGGGAGGAAGACGCTCATAGTTTCATATGGTATATGTGTTATTCAGTGATGGGGAGGGATATAACCCACTATGATATGATGGCCTAGTAAAGGTTCCAGGTAGGGGAACTTATCCCCTGGGAGGATCATATAAGAGGATCTATAATGGGATTTTTCCCAATGGATATATTATTTATGAGGTTCTCAATATGTTTTCCTCAGTGGGGTATGAAATATGTTGTTATGTGGTGATATTCCCCCTAGGAGATGTTATATAGGTTATTTAGTGATCTATTTCCCTTAGTTATATGATGATTTTACATTGGGGATGTGACCCCTTAGTGGATGGATATGATGGTTCCTAATATGGGTTGTGACCATTTATTGGATGGTTTATTAAGCTCTTGAAGTAATATTTTTCTAGGTGATATTTCAGTTATTCTATAAAGATCATGGATTCCCCAGGTATAATATATATTCTATATTAGGGTATTAGGTAAGATATGGTTCCCCTTAGTTGGATTGATTTTTTCTTAGAGGCATCATATACTTGATAACTTTTGTATGATTAATCTCATGTGTCATTGTAAAACCTGATTATTTAAAGTGGTTATCTTTGTGTGTTCCCACAATTTGTTTTATATTATCAAAAATATAAAATAGTTAATATACAATTTTTATATTTATGTTATAGACACCATTGTTTGTGGACTATTATATTTTAATCGAACCCATCTTAGGCGACTCTAGCACATTACTAAACAATAATAACGATGATCATAGGATTAGGTAAGGAGAAGCCCTGGTATTGGATAATCAATCTGGTGAGATTTTCTAGGGTATGGAGACTGGGATATATGGATATCAAGTATTTTAGTGGGGACTAAATATATTTTGTTTATTTTTTATCTTTTTCTTATCAAATCCGCATGGTGGGAGATCAATAGGCACATATTCATATATAACAAGGTATTCATTTATTTTGTTATGGATATGTTTTATTGTTCATCAAACTCAGATTTATGTTGTGGATGATGTTTTGAAGCTTTAGTTTTTTTATTGATCCACTCTAATATGGGGTTATAGTATCCCCGTGGAATCATTGTATACTGTGTCTATTTTTCAGAAGGCTATTGAATATGGGTTAGTCAACATGAAGTAGTTTTATGTCTCTGATCCATGAAGAGGTGAGTGGCCTTGGGCAATGGAGTGTCTGAAACAATAATTAGATAATTGTTTTTATATTTATTACTATTTGGGTTATGGATGAAATAATTATGATGAGTTGTTGTTTTTGATGGACCTTAAACAGGAGGTTCACAAGCACGTTTTTCTATGGGATGATCGGGTTAACTATGATATGGGTTTGAGGATCGTTAATTTTTATGTAATTGTTGAGGTATTTATTAAATTTTTATGTGTGTGTTTGAGATTATTATTTATGGTCTTTATTTCTTTCCATTGGTGTAAAGAGTCCAATGTTCATTCATTATTCTTGTCCTGTAGGATTCAATTGAGATATGCATTCTTCTGTGTCATTTATATAATCAAAAAGAGAGGGTTCAAAAATTTAATGATTCGATAACAACTTTTATAGATTTTTCCAATGTATCTTATTAAATATTATTATACTCAGTTGAACCATAGTAGTGTTTTTTTGTTGATATGAAATGTGTATACAAGTATGGGATGATCATTTGATGACGATTATATACCCACAATGTGTTTGAGACATATTGCGATAACTAGTGTGTTAGCACAAGTATTGGATAAATTTTTTTTTTGAAAATGTTTTGGTGATTTTGAGGATGGTTTAGTTACTTAAAGTGTTAAATATGAGTTCTATTGTAACACCATTGGATTTGGGAAATTTTATTATTCATTAAACTATATTTCATTAATTCATAAAAAAAATTTCTATGCAATCATATAAATTAAACATGATTATAAAACAAGTTAAATAGAATATTATTCTGAATGAATAACTATTATTCAATAAAATTTGATCATTAAAATAATAGAATATAAAAATAATTATAACTTTCCATGGATATATATATTCAATGGGTGATTACATTTAACAAAAGTACTTAAATTAAAACGGGATAATAAATAGAAAATAATAATATAATTACATCAATTAAATTACATGGATCTTCATTACCCTAGATGATCATCATTAGAATAAAAATTTCAACATATAAATATGATAACATCAAAGTATAAATCATGTTGTTAAATGTGAAATGAAAATTTATGGAATGATAAATGTGAATTACAATATAAGAATCAAAATGAATTTGTAGGAAGGAATGGTTTTATTATATCTATTATAAACTGAAAAATGGTCATTGAAAATATGGTAATTTAAAATATGGCCCTTGAATATACATGTATCTAATAGTTATCCTGAATTTTTGTATTGCATAAATAATAATAAAAAAATAATACATAAATAATATATTTATTTTTGTTATATAATATTTTTACTAAATAATGATATGATATATTTACAAAATGGAATAAAATACTTTAGGATCAATGTATAGAACAAAAAATACATTTTTAAGAAATAAATAAATAATTTTAAGGGTGTTTGAAAATACTATATAAAAGAAACATTTTTCAATGAAATTATTTTTTTATGTGTTTAGTAACATTATCATAATAAAAGTAATCCCTTATAATCATTATTTTAAATTAAATAAATTGATAAGATATTAAAGAAAATAAATTATAATTCACCCAATAGTAATTACAATGAATGTAATAAGAATTAATTAATTTTATGCTTCAAAATATTTTACCATAAGTTTTTTTTAAATAATTTACACTTATATTAAAATTAATTTACAACCTCTAGAAATATAGTCGAGTAAAAAAAAATTTATAATTTTTAAATAATCTTTTGTAATAAATTATTATTCATTTTTTAAAAGAAGCCTACCTTAATAAATATTAGTTACCATGGTAAAATGATTGTTTTTAAAAGAATTTATTTTTTCCTAGTGGTTCAAATATATTTTTTTAATAAAATAAATTCTTCAATTTTAAATTATTAATATTCTATAACATTTCAATTTATAAAAGCACAAATTACATAACTTTTTATTTATTTTTGGATTATATACTTTTTAATTGGGTAGAGAGGGAACCGTTATATGACCTAGAGGACAAGTAGCCACACGACCCAAGTACATGACCTTGATGTTCCCTAGGACTTAAAACCAAAGACCAACCCATGCCTATTGTAATTATACATTAATAAATGGTGTCCCATGATTTCCTGTTTTTATAAATATAATTTCCCAATGCATAGATGAATGGTTCCTAGTACATATAGTATATGTCAAAACCCCTCATTCAAACAAATCGTGTGGCCCAATTAATATTGAAGATAATGCTCTAAAACCCCATCTAGATATTCACCTCTGTAATGATTCAGGAATAACTTATTCCACCAATTTATCATTATATCGTTGCACCCATCCCCTTCAACACATTCACCCTCATAGGAGATAGCTCACTAAAATTCTATTCTACCAACTATCCCTCATCCATTCACTCCCCAACTATCCTTCCACTAAACCATGCCATCAATATCTGAAACTATCTCTTTACACGATTTATTGATCATCATACCACTGAATATCAGTGAAAACCAATAAAATAGAACACCATCACTTACTGGATAAATCTATTCCACCATGATACATGGACACTGAGATAACCCATATCCTCATAAAAAACCCTCCCCAAATATGTGAAAAAATCAATTTCTCCTAATATAAGGGTTCTTTATAGGTTTTCATCATGTTCTTTGATATTGGATCACAGGGCACCTTTACCACTACTTGAGACTGTGACTACACTATTTCATTAATATGCATAATAAAGTATACTAACTCTTATTTATTTGGTAATTTATAAGAAATAATATTATGAACACTTAATATTTAAAAGTCATTTTTCTATTATAATGGTTTTTCTATATATTGTATGTTTAAACATCAATGTTAACATCCCATTTTAAAAAAAATGAATGATATTAAAAGTAAATTAATTTCAAATTCATCAGGTTTAGAGTTAGTAATAGGGGCCATCAAATATTTTTCATTAGAAACATAATTATTAAAAAAAAACTGATTAGGGAAGATGGGTAAAAAGGTTGTAATCTAACAGATCTCAAATTTTATTAAGCAAAATAAAAAAGTATACCTTATAGAATCCATTTTTTAGGTAGTATATTGAATATTACATGGCTCACCAATAATTCCTCACCTTAGTGACCTAATTCTCGTGTTCCTAGATCTTAAACCTTTACATACCATTAGTTTCCAGTGAAATGAATCACAATTTCACCAATAATAGAAGATCAATTAAACCGATGTAAAGACATAATTCTCATACAAAATTCCCATGAACCAATGCCAATTTTACATCCACTCTATCCCATCGATTGGGAAAGGAAAACATTATTACTGTTATGTGTAGACTACGACCACCAGGACAAATATATTTCAATTTTTATCATTAACATATATTGACAGTTCAAATATTTATCTAATGAA
This sequence comes from Viscum album, assembly GCA_963277665.1. NCBI lineage: Eukaryota > Viridiplantae > Streptophyta > Magnoliopsida > Santalales > Viscaceae > Viscum > Viscum album. The sequence goes on along the minus strand of OY728120.1, from coordinate 279,174,087 downwards.
GAAAAAAAATATTTATGAACTCTTTATGACTTTATAATTATAAATTATCTATTATGTTAATATCAAACCCATTGTTAATTTATAATCTTTTTTTCTTTAAATATTATCAAAACAAGATCCTTTCTGATTTCATATTCATGAATCAAATTTAAATCTGCCATTGAATAATATTAGAAAATTATAAATAATTATAGAAAATATGATCAATTAACTTATAAAAATAGGAATAATTAACTTGGTATCAATGAATAGGTATCCACATGGACATTATAAAAAGTTTGTGATGAAATAAAAATCACAAATATATGAAGATGAAAATAAATAACAAACAAATTATTTTATTATAAATTATTATAATTAAGGTGTATAATATATTATTTATTTTAATAATCATTTAAAAACAATAATTGTTATAGTTATTCATATCATAGAGGAGTTTAGAGCGCACCATACCTAGTAAGAATCCAAGGTAAGGTTTTTATCTCAAATTTTCGTCTTTGAGGCATGTTTTGTTTTATAAAAATATTATTTTTTATAAAAAATTTTTACATAAAATTATATATATTTAAATTCAAATACTTTTATTCATGGTATTTAATGTTTTACTTCATATTTTATCTTTAAAATGATTGTGATTGAAGGGTTTCTAAGGTCAGAAGGCTTTCTCATTTACATTTTCTTTCTTTGAGACATATATTATATTCATCACTTGTTTTATTTTGTGTAGTGTATATACAAAACTATTCTTATTTTCATAATATGTCTCATTAAATTTAAAGTATTAAAAAACCATTTCTTGTTCTTTCATTCATGGGATTTATATTTAAAAGAAACTAAATTCTCAATGGTTGTTCAAAACTCAACTTCCATTATTTCTTTTATGTTCTTTTTCTCTTACCTCATTTTTCAATTATTGATTTATATAATCATATGAGTGTGTAAAATTTTATTTCCAGATTAATTTTTTTTATTTATAATTTTTTATCATAAAAATCATTCTAGTAGATTGTTATAACAAGTAACATGATATTTTCAAGGGTTTTTCTACATCAACTTATTATTCATTGATTCATAGTTTTTACACCTTGAAATTTATCTTACAAGTTACAAATATTCATATATTTTATCAGTATATATGTTACCTTCTATTTACCTCTATGTAATATATTTTTTATCATCACAATATTGTTTCTTTATATATTTTATCTGTAATGGTTTTTTTGATGTTGTTAAGAATAATTATCATCCTCTCCCCAATAATATTTTTCTCTTCCATTTAATTAATCATTATTTCCACACCTGTTTTACTTTCTTATTTTGAAACGAAATTATGTATCATCTAATGTGATATTTATTTTTATATAATACCATTTCATTATGAATTTTTATTATACTTTTTTTGATTTGGATTCTATAAATGTATTTTAAATTATTAATAAAAAATCTATTCTCATAGTTGAATCTTTTTTCCATCCACTGAACATTTCACAAGTATAATCATAACTTAATTTTAAAGGATCCATTAATTGGAATTTATTTAGAGAAAATAATTAAAAAATTATTCATTTAGACTTCCTAAAATGATCTTTTGAAAATGACTTGTAACATCATCTCTTTTTGACAATATTAATATATATTTTTATAAAAACTCTTTTTTACATTTCAATTACATATTATATATACATATAAAAGATCTATATCCTTTATATTAATGATTTACTAATCCTAAATTAAATAAAATAATGAAATGGCCTTTTTGGTTATTGATTTTTGTTATAAATTAATCTAATTATAAATATTATTTTATGATAAAACATTTGGAAATGTTATGTAACCCATTTCACACTTTAGGTTCTTCAGTATATGATATTTGAATAATTTCTTAGAGAAACATATATATGGATGTGATTGGTGGGTTCCTATATACCACTCTAATACATTGGTTACATTATTTTGTTTGAATAGATAATGTGAAATGATAATTTTTAGGTTTTCTCTCATCTTAATAAGAAGACAATACTAGGGTGTATAACATTATAAATGGTTGGAATGATGGGATTTTCTCAAAATATGATGATTTCTTGTTCTTATGTTGGTGTTACGATTCCTTTTTATACCCCATTTCCATGAAATGATGCATTTTTATGACTATAATTTGTGTAGTGTCTTTATATTGTTATCTCATGTTTCCATAATCCTCTTCTATATATATGTTTTATAATTTAAAATACATGTTATTATGTCCTGAAAATTGGGAAACTATTACTTATCCATGTTCTTTTAATAAAATATTTAATTTTTTCTCTTGTTTCTCATATGATTGTGTTCCCACACTTTATGAATAATTTATGATTTTTTCCTTTAGTGAACAATTGAGCACACCCCTTTTTATGATTCCCATTTACCAAAGAAATTATATATAGGATTACATTTTTATGTAAGTATTCTACAGATATGTGGTGATATATGTTGATGTAATTATATGAAATAATATTTTTATATAGATAATATCCATACGAAATAAACCTTCAATGTAACACCCCAATTTTGAGGTATTTATCTACATTATTTCCTATTTTATTTTATGAAATGATTTTTTTATGTCTTGGTAAGATTATAGGTCATTTTTGTCTGTTTTATAAAGGTTTTGGAGGGTTCAGGCATTGTTATTATTTAAAATAAATCATGAAAGTTCCCCCAAGAAACTGTGATGGATGGAGAGGGATGATTATGGGTGGCATGTGGTTGGGGAGTGGTTTTCCAATTATAGTATCCTAAACATGCTACTCTAGGCAGATCTATATTAATGTATTTCTAAATTATTTGTCCTAACCAAGAAATTAATATTCTTTTGTAAGGATTTTTTAACTAAGAACATACAAAAAACAATAATATATATTATTTACCCTAAGTCTCATGAACCTCACTAAATATTTTGTTTATTTTCAATGATATTTGGCCACTAGACATTGGTTTCAAAGATTCATTGAGTGTTAGACCATGGTTATCAATGGTAAGGACACTTTTCATCCAATATGTACTACATCAACCCATTTTATCTTTAATAATACCACATAATGGGGTTTCCATTGTGATATCTGTGTGAAATAAAAAGTTTAATGACATATTCTTATGATTCATTAGTGGGATGGAATAATAAAATTACGGCATTGTATCGAAGATAGTTTTTTTAACTAAACATATTATAAGTATGTATTATTTCTATCATTCATATTTTATTATATTTTTTATATTAAGGGATTTATTTCTATAAATATATTATGATTTAGAATGATTTTACTCTATTGAAACTCAATTATATTTTTATTACTAGGTGGTTCTTGAAATTAGGGTTGTCAGTGTCACATAAAATGTGTCTAACGAGTTGAATAAATGGGTTTCTCAAATAATGATGAGTATAAATATGTTATTTTAGAAGAAATGGGTTTCATTTTTCCATATCTATTTTTGATAGATCAGGTCTGGAAGTACCACCGTCAAATAGGGAAATGTGGGATGGATCATGAATGAATGTTCCACTATCAAATTGGGTCACCATGAAATATCTTGATTAAAGGATGAATCACCACACTTGTGTATATTGTGGTCAAATTAATTCATATACATTTGTCTGTGTGTTTGTTTTAGACCTTGAGTGTGTTATGAAAAACAGAAATTAATGGATTTCTTCTTATTTAAAAGAAAACTTATCATTAGTTATACCAATTTTGTAAAATCTATTCATCTACAATATTTAATTTTTCGGAAATTACTATATCTTTTATTAATTATAATTATTAATTTTATAATCCTTTGATCTAACCTATTTCTATTCTCAGTGGAGCATGAAAAAATTATATTGGGTTTTTTTATTGGTAAGATTTATCAACCCCTTTATATTAACATTGGAGTGTATATAGAGGGTGTCATTCATTATAATGTAAAGGGGGAGGTTTCATACTTTTTTAGATGGGATTCTAGAGTTGTTCATTTATATGGTGGACACAGTTATTCCAAGCGCTTCTCAACTTGAACTATAGTAGTTCTACTTGTTTATAGAGCCATTTAAAACTTTTTATTCATAGTTTTCTAATTTACAAGTTTTTAGTGGAACTCTAATGTTGATCAAAAATACATTTATAATTTTGCGTTTTCTTCATGCATAATTTTTATGAACATCCATGGAATTATTTATTTTGGTTTTATCTTATGAAGGTTTTATATGTGTATAAAAATGTTAAATCATACCCTGTTATAATGTTTTTTTAACCATTAACATTTATTTTAAACTATTTTTGTATTGTGTATATAACACTAGGTTAGAAGATCATGTTACCTGGACCAAGATAATGGTTTGGGGAAGGATGTTACAGATAGTATTAGATTGGTTTTTTAGATAATTATTACGGTATCAAGTAGATAGGATGTGATGAAATGTGAAATTTATACCATTAAAATATGTAGCTTGACTTTTTATACTAAAATTCATGTTACTAGGGTAGTTCAGCTATAATAAGTGTTTTTAAAAACCTATATGTTCATATCCAACTCATCATCATGGGTTTATTAACTGATTTCAAGGTATAATATATAAGTCACTTGACTTCCCACTGTTATTTCAATATCCCAACGATTACTTGTTTTTGTTACTATGGGGTGGAAATTTTTTGGCTGATATGTATATTATAGCCATAAATATATGACTAGTATAAGTGATTATTTGTTAAATATTGGAATGGATTCTATAATGAAAATTCCACTAGTAAGGAGAACGAGGAACTCGTGAAATATATAATCTGAGAATTAGGTTACACCAAAACCATATGTGATCAGGAATTTTGTTCAGAGTATTGTGAAAGCCATTTAATCTCTTGATGAGGGGCCTAAGAAAGGTAAATATCATTAAGGGAATAAATTAGTAAAATTTCTAATGAATAAACTATTAATGTATTTTTAGTAATTATGGGCGACATCAAAAATATTAATGGATGATTAGGATGACCAAAATCATTGATTCCATGAGGGCTCAGCCTGAATTTAACGTTAATATAGAAAAGTATATTCTGGATGACTTGGAGTGGTCATGGTGTTAATTAGTTCATCAAGATAATATAGATTGATATCTCTCATGGAAATATTTTTTGGAACTATTGAATAAAAGTTATTTCCATAAACATTCCAAATAAATAATAAACCATCCTCCTTCAACTGGAAGAAGAAACTATTTGGCCGACTAAAAATGATTCTAAATTTTCTCACTTTATCTGCTTTGTTGTGGAGGAAGATAAGAGTGAGAGGAAAAAATATTATATAATTGAGGAAAGACTATAACATGAGGTTCACTCAAAGGTGGTAATATTATTTATTGCTGACTATATAGAAATTGTGAATATGTAACTAGTTTAAGAGAGAAAGAGAGACTGAGAGAGTTCTCATAAAAAATATCAGTGGAGGGGATACCTCTGTCAATGTGGGTACAAGTGGCAACTTCATCATGTGGAATAAACATATTAGGGAGGCATAGACCCATGTAAATAAGGAATCATTGAATAAATCAACTAGACCTTCCTCCAATCTACTACTTAACTGTAATGAACGAGGAAATTTCCAATGTAGATCACTTATAAAGAATAGAATCTATATACCACACCATTGAGGAATTTCCACCACTATAGCAAGAGAGGGAATATCATGAATACATTTCTTATTTTTTTGAAATCATTAGGTGTAGATAGCTCAAATTACCCACAATAATTGTATTCTAAAATGAAACAATCCAATTAAAATATTTCTCAGCCATAAAACTATGTATACCAAGATTCCTATAGGAACACATTGGTTTTCCATTTGACAAATTTGTGTGGAATAAATAATTATCCTAATTGATAGCTATATATAGAAGAGTAGGATATCATGATAGATGTATTGAGTCCCTCTATAGTTAGTGGAACCATCCTTTAGAACTCGACACATATGTAAGTATTTCTTGATAATTTTCAATGTCATTATTTTATAGATACTCATGTGATTAATTAATTGGGATTATATATGGAAGTAATTCCTCACCCCATCAGTATCAAGTCACCCATAGGGAAATTTAATTTTAGAATATTCAAGTTCCTAGTACGTTTTTTACCATTAATTTGGTGAAGTTTCATTAGGAGTTCACAGTCCTAGAGATACATATTTCAAATCTAGTCTTCAAAATGGATATGTTGGTGGAATTTAAAATCTCATATCGGCTACTATGATTGGAATGGGATATTCACAAACCAATATTTAAATATTAATATATTTAAGAGTTATTGGGATAAAAATATAGGTAAATCTATTCCATTAGTGTTATTGGAAGAAACAATCTTTGGTCGGTTAGATGAAATGATCCTAGTCACTACTGATGAAACAAGAAATATGAGTCTTTATTCTAGAGTTTATCGATACATGGAGTTCAATCCAAGTGATTTATATATGTTTCCACCCAATATAAAAAATGAAATTTTTATCAGTCTAATCCTATGATGAATCCTTATTCCATTCTTACTGTATAGTATATCTCTAACTTGCTTGCAGGAATTGAATTTTTAGCTATAGGAATAGTTGTTTAATGCCTCCATAGAACATTGAACATCACTTTCAGTAGTAATAGTTTAATTCACATGTAAGGCGGACAATTCTCACTAATTGGGTGTCAACAATCATAAATTGAATCATGTTATAATCAAAATTCGTACTCTCTTCCATGAACTGATACTCTATTTGATCAATTGTTGGGGGATAAGTTGTTATACAAGATTAATATATGATCATGAAATAATCATATAAGATTCAAGAAAAGAGATATTCTGAAGATAGAAATATGGAGTTAATTTAGACTTTAGGAATATGTAATCATTCCCATTATTCTAATTAATTCACTATAAATATTTATAGCCTTGACGAATCATATCATACACTGCTACCCATATTTTCTCTTTGTGGTATTTTAATGATATTTTGGTTAACTCTTAATGTTTTATTGACCAACAAATGATCATCGAAGTTATACTATGAAAATTGTGTGATCACCAGTTATACTCTATGTTTTATAAGTTTGAATTCAATATACAAGAATTTCATTTCTTTAGGAATGTCATTTCCATAGAGGAATTGTTGGTTAAACCTTTAACGATTGAAATAGTCATAGCATATAAGTTAATAAATAATTTCTTTTAGATACTATGCATTCTATGAATAAAAATATATTATTTTTTATTTGATTTGAATTTATAATGGATTTCTTCTTATATAACTACTCTGATGAGAAAGAATGATCTAATTATAACAATGATGACTGTCATATATTACTTTTAAAGGTTACATCCAATCACACATTTCACACATCATAATATTATTGAACTATTTCCAGGATTTATGTTAAGTTATAATATGTATAAATTCGGTTTTGGTTGTGCTCTCATGAAGGGAGTTAATGTTATGTCTTATGTTAATGTTTTCTAAAAGATCTGAGTAAAAATGATGGATACGGTATCCCAAAATGGTTGTCTTTGACTTTATGTAAACACATGTGAAAGAGAAATATATGGTAGGTGGGTTGAGTTGGAAGCCATATATCAATTTTTAATGGATTTATAAGACAAATCACACCTGTTGAATATTATTTATGACATTCATCTTGACAGTATTCGAAAAATGATAATGTACTTTCCTTCCCTTTTAATATTGTTCCTACATTTTTTTATTTTTTAAAAGAGAATCAAGAATCCGATCCAAATATTTATACATATAGGTCTAACGTAAAAGGTTGGGAGACTTATGAATGCAAGATAGAGGATGAAAACTCATTGTTACGCGTTCCAAATTATATTATGGTCCCTCAATCATTCTAGTACTATTATTTTTCAATATATCACCATTACAAATGGGGTATTCAACTGAGTATTCATAAAATTTTCGAGGTGATGAATGCTTCTTTATGGTTGTCGGGATTCCTGTTCAATATACCAGATTCTGTTATGAAATGTCTAACTTATCATCAAGTAAATCCAAATAATCAATGACCAGATTGTATGATGAAATCTATGTCTAAACCTATATAGAATAAGGATTATATTTCCATGGAATTTTATAATGGTCAAACAAGGTTAATAAAAAATCATGATACAATTTTCCTTATATTGGATTAGCTGACCTTGTGGACACACATCCTTCCAATAAGATATTCCAACCAAGTAGAGGATTTTGGAAAACTATATATTCAAGAAGTGTTCATGTTTCATTGAATTCTAGTTTCTATCAAATATAATACAGACCACAAATTTTATTCTTTTTTATGTTGATCATTCTTATAGGCTTCTAGAACTAAATTGACCATTATCATGACATATCTTCGTTAGATGGATGGTTAATCAGAATTCAAAATATAGACATTAGAAGATATTTTCAGAGCACTTGTCATAGATATTTTTTGTTCTTGGGAAGGTCCCATATCATTGGTGAGATTATCTTATAGTTACATATAATAGGGTATGATATGTATGTACCCTTTAAAGATATTATTTGGTCATCCTTGTCATTCTGTACTATGTTTTTTAAAAATTGGATGAAATTAAATTCATGGACCTAATATTTTTCAGGATTCTATACTGATATTCCAAATAATTCAGAAGCAGATGGTAATGGCTCAGATCTGATAGAAATAATATGCATATCATCATCCATGACCTTTGTATTTCAGTGTGAGTGAACATGTATTCTTGAAAGTGTCACCATGATAGGTCATTCAACAATTGGAAGATAAACGAATTTCTACCCCATGATATATTGAACCCTTTGAAATTAGTGAATTGAATGGTGATGTTTCACATTATTTAGCCTTATAATAATAATTCAGTGTTTTCTAAAATGACTTCTATATCGTTAAAATGAAGAATTATTATCCAGATTCCAGTCATGTGATCAGTTGGGACCATGTTATAAATAATTCAGATGAGGTGTCTATCTATGTAATAGGTCATATTATAGATAGAAAATATAATATAATATGGGGTAAATTAAACATTTAGTTTGGATAATATAGAATAATGATATTATTCAATACGAAACATTGAAATGAGAGATGTTTATGTGGGTAAATTCGTTGAAACACTTCTATGGAAACAATAATCTCTAGATATATGAGTATAGAAATCCTGATGGTGGAGAAAATATAATACACATGGTATGATTTATTTCACTAATTTATTTCTCATTTTATGTTAGTTGATTATTAGGTTGAGTTTCAAAAAGATTATTGATGATTTGGGCTATTTTGGAAAGGTTTTGGAGAATGAAGTGATTGAGAATTTTTTGGTGAAACCATATGTGTTATCCATGAAACCTAGTTGGACAGAGAGAATATTTTTCATTTGGTGCATCATTGGTTCTTGGTTTTCTAAAATGTGTAGTATACCCACAAAACACTAGGCACATCCACTCAAAGGGTTGGGGTATATTTTTTAAAACAATTCAGCCTAACTATGAAATATATATTTTAATTTATAAAATATATTTTATCCTAAATCTTATTAAAAAACTCTCTTATATTTTCACTACTCATATGTTATCAATCCCAAGTTATCCTATTTTAAATTTTCAAGTAAATTTGAACTCTCGTCTATAATTTTATCGATTCATCTAGTGTTGGAGTTTTCTAATAAAAGGTATTGAATTTTTTCATCCCATATGTTCTATATATACTTATTTTATATCGAAAGGAAGCATTGAGAAGAGGTTCCATGGATAGATCTTTGGAACCAAACAAGCATACAATGATCATTGTGTGACTTATCGTAAGAATGGAAGACCGATCCTTGATATATTAATTCAAAATATTTATGTTTCATTTAATGTATCTGAGATAGGTATATTATCCCTCATTAGAATTTCATTACAATTTGATGGATCTTGGATTTAATTTATGAAACTGGCTCTTCTACATAGTGATTTTAAGCTATTGAAACATTGTTGGATTTTATCTAAATTATTGGTTCTTGATATCTAGTTTGTGGGCATTTCCGAAAATGTGTTTGAAAATTTTATTAATTGGGATTCTAAATGAAAGATGGTTTTTGTCATGTGTTCTTGAAAATTCTAGTTTATGTGTGTTCTATTTAATATTAGATAGATCATGGTAAAAAGTAATATTGTGTGATAGGGAAATAGTTGATGGATCATGGTCAAAAGTACGTAAATTAGAATGTTTCACCAAGTGATGATTTCATGTAAGGATGTATAACCACTCACAAGTATATGGAGGTATATTTCTTATATATACAATTTTTTGTTCATGTGTGTGTTTGTGAAATCATTGTTGGCTTTTCCCATATTGAAATTAATGTATTTCTTCCACTATGTGAGTGGAAAAATACTCCTTGTTGGTACAAACTTTGGAAAATCTCTTCATATTATTTATTTAATGTGGTGTAAATTTCATTATTTTCATTGATATTATTCAGTGTCTATTTTAAAATCCATTGATATAACCTATTTCCAATCTTAGTGGAATTTAGGAAATGTCTCTTGGGTTTTCCCTAATAAGAATGATTTTCTACCCCATTATTGATACAATATTTTTCAAGTGGGGTGAAATGATAATGGAGGGAACCTCGCGTAGGTTTAATAGTTGATGCTCCCCAAGATGAATTAATGAAACATGGCCAAGATGGCCTACACATGTACCCCAATGCATCAAAAGGCTTGAACAACCCCCATGAATGGCACTAGAAGCAGGGACACTCTTGTGTGGGGTACTAGGAATGAGTTATTGTTCCATGGAATTGTTCAGGGTAACTACATAGTGTAGGGTCCCTTATTTTCCTATAAATAGAACTACCATGCATCTCATTTAAACAACCAAAAAACTAGAAGAAATCCCAATGCTCTGGTCGCACATGCCCATTACGCAGGTCCCCCAAAATACCTTAGATCACCCTCTACGTCATTAGAATAGAGGTAATTAGGGGGATAATAGGATAAAATTCCCTTGAGGGTATAAAATCCATCACAACTGTGTGAGGAGAGTATTTACCTCTATTGTAAAACCACTTGTGCAAGTATCCATCCATAATTAGGGACCTACATTAGACCCATCTAGTTAAACATGAGGATACACATGGTTCCTAGGATAAAGCCGCACCCATGTGTCTTTTTCCTAGTTGGTCCATTTCACAAGGTATCTTCAGCTCGCACTGGCCTTACCACCTTCCAAAAACAATTCTAACACCTCTAAGGCCCTATGTGAATAACATTTTCATTCCAATCTAGGACCTATGATAGACCTCCTTGTATTCTTCTTCCATGCCACAAATGGAAGGGCTCCTCTAAATTTCAATCCCTCATTTGAGGGGTCCCATATTGATACCTACACTGATGTTTTCAGACATGAAAACCCATGGTAGGAGGTACATCATCATGTATCCTATTTGGGTATGCATTCCTTAAGTTAGAGGAGTCCATCACTTTTCTTCACTAAAAATAAGGGCCATGGGGGTGAATGTGATTATACATTCCTTCGGTCATGAGGACCCCAACCCTAGGGGTACTATTTGGTATCCCCCAGTATTATAGGTAACAGTAATATATTTTTTCGTCTATATTTTTAGTTAAGACATAGGGCCTCTTGTTCCATGTGGGGAGATAGGGATTGAGATCCTACTATATTCTCCCATAACCAATTTTAGGCAATCCCCCTTGAGTAATCCCATATAATGGTTTGTGGTACCTCTCATACTTTATTACATACTATTTATGCAATCCTGGGGACAGTATCAATAAGGTTAGTTAGACATTAATGTCCTGGATTAAATGATTGGAGGGAACATGCACATCTAATCCATTGATTCATCTTCCATCTCCACTACCATTTATACTAGTGGAAGGGGGTCGTTTGGTTTTCTATATCTTCCACTTCTTATTTATCACATTCCTGAATGACTCATATGAGATTAATAGCTGAAAATGATCATGAAATCCACATAGTATGATGCATGTTTTAGTAGAGAATCTTTTCTCGGATCTTCCTCTATACTTTCTTCAGAGTTCCATTATAGGTATGGGCCCTTAAGGATAAGTATCTAACCTATGGGAAAAATAATATTTTGTGGTTTCGCAGATCTTCTACTTGTTCTTGTTTCTGAAAAAAATAATTCATGTGAGAAAATATAATATAGGTGATTATGATATCTGTAAGATCCCAAACCAAACAGTGGGCATCCTATTCAGTATAATCCCCTACCATGTCACCATACCACTAACAATGGTCTTTCTATTCAATATAACCCATTATTTGTCTCCTTTTGGGAATCATTCCAAGTGTAGTCCACATTTGAACACATGCATCATCCTTAGGAATAAGTCCCAACCAATCCTCCAATATAACCAATTGAATAATATTGTAGAATAATCCATAACATAATCCCCTCAATGGGACATTATCCATTTTTGAGACAAACCTTTATAGGTCCTCCATATGTATAGTTCCTCAAAACCGAACTACATTGGTTTTGATTCTAGTAAAAATGTGATACGTAGGAATTATCCCTATGCTCCAAGGCCAACACCCAAAACTAGCCCAAATTCTCTATAGGACACAATACCAATCCATTATAGAAGCACATATCCATGCCAAGTTCCCTTAGATACTTCTACATAACTCCAATAGCTAACATTGACTAGTAATATTTCTTCAAAACATCCTTACTATACAATTTTAAACTACATGGTTTGGTCCTTATCACACGACCCTATAATAGTAACGTGCCCCGTTAGGAAGAATTGAACTCTTTGGGATCTGATACCATTTAAAAAGGATACATAAGTATCCCATCTTATTTATCTGATACAAACATAAAAACAACTTCTATCTCTATGGATGAGGATTCACTCTTGGGAACCCCACTGTGTTGCTCAAAAAAGGAATCAAAATAAGATGAAGGGAGAATATCTAATAACTATATAAGATTGTAAGATTGAAAGAGAACCTTGGATGCATATAGATATCTCTACTTATGAAGAACATTGGATACATACAGGTGATTCTAAATTCAATAAATGCTAAAAATTGATTGTTAATTCAAGGATTACCCTCATTAATCATGAGAATTAATGAAGGATTCATGAACATATCTTAAATCTATAAGAGAGACCTCGAGTAGGAAATAATTCTTCTAGAAATGTGAGATAAGTCTGACCACGCATCCTCTTGACCAATGTGAGTTATTAAGTATCATTGTAAAAACATCCTAATGGTCTAATTACTTTAGAAAGTTGTTCCATGAGTTACCATGGATATGGGAACCATTTGATTTTACATTCTCTGCGAACAAAACCCATTGAGATCGTTCAACAGTTGTAATTCCAATGTGAATGATTACACAAAACTCAACCCCCTAGAATCAATCATCAATAATAAACCAAATTATTCATTTGGGAAAAAAATTGGTAGCCCCGACTTGAATCCTTAACCAAGACGATGGTGTCACCCACTTGTTAATCCCCTTTCACTCTCAAAATTATAGAGGGTCAAAATAGACAATAAATCGTGCATGTTTTATTTTAATGAGATGATTATTTTATGGGGACTTGTTGTTTTTTTTAGTTACCTATATCATAGGAACATCAAATGGGATTTCCCCGAAATCCATACGGTTCATACAGACTCTTAAAATTTCATTCCCTAGAAATCATTCATGTTGGGTCTTCCTCCAGGAGGAGGATGCCATCACCTACCCAGCATCCATAATGTTGGGTCTCAAATGCAATATGAAAGGAATTTCCTCATAATGGTATCATACCAACACTAGATTCATCTTTATTGGCCATCAAACTCACAAATTCCCACCAACAATCCAATCAATAATGAATGGTGGTCCGTAGGCAGACATAACTTATCACCATCTTCATCCATTTCGTGAGCTTACCCGTATAACAAAACAACCAGTCGCCCACATATCTTAGGGGGGTTGATATATATGCCATAAATGGACTCATGCAGAAGACATTGGGGTCCTTCCAATGGTATCCTTCTAAAATTCATCACTTCAATCATCTCACATTAGTGAACCCTCATATGATGAGAGTGACTCTTTAGTAGTCCGAAACAAGTCATCTAGACTTGGGCATGCAAGACAGCCTGCCAAGGGAGGAAACCTCTCAATAAGGAGTAGGTTCACATATAATCCCATCAAGAGAAGCATAAAAATTATATATGGTGGAAAACTATGAGAATAAACATAAAACCATCCACCCTTATCTAAATGTCCAGTAGACACATTAGGTTGCTTCTTAGGAAGTCTGCCACTGAAATTCAACCAAGGGAGGTGAATGAGAACATACAATAACCCAAATCAATTAACCCAACATGTAATTTCATATTGAATTTTTCAAATAAGTCCTACATTTGAAACTAATATCAAACAGAGATCCAGAGAATTCACCTTGCCACACCTATCAATATTTCTAGTAGCCATGTCTGTCATCACGAAGAGAAGTCTATCAGAATGTCCTGGTAAAGAAAAAGGGGAATAACCAACTCTTTTACCCATGTCTGAGTATATTTAGTATATATAGGAATAAAATGGGGGGCATGAGCATGAGAATAACCCTACTCAAGACATAGAATAGGCATATATCTCCATTCAAGTCACTGAAGTCACCAAGAATATCCTAAAAATTATGAAAGGGATAACACAAATCCTGAAACATATATAATAAACCTACCATGACATCATATAAGTTATAAAAATTGTGATAGAGGGATGTAAACATATCCCCATCCCCATAACTGGGGTGGCTCATTAGTATGTCACCCCGAAGTGGACACATACCATTGCTACCATCGTAGTGTTTCATGGGGAAATCTCCCCCGTGATATACAGACAACCAGATCTGAAATATACACCCATTCCAATATTAGGTAATTGAACAATTAAAATGGGCACTCCAAGGTAGGACCAAACCAATTCCATATACACAGAAGCCTATCAGAAAATTATAGCTATAAGATATGTTCTATTCATGTAATTTTCCATGCCAAAAACCCACATTCCTCAAAAGTAGTCATAGTTTCTAGAAAGACGACATCAAAAAAGAAGAATCATGACATAAAACTAGAAAATAAAGAGATGATCTATAGTAAAACTCCACTTAATTGTTGATTTCTTCAATGCCTCATAGGATTTACAATGGAACTCAAGATACTACTCTCTTGTTACAAAATTAAGGAAGTAGTAGCTGCAATTTTGAAAGCCCTCCATGGAAAATTCCCTAATAATTCTTTATTAATGTTCATAATTTAACCAATATCAAGATCCAATCTCCAAATTAGAGTCATGGAAGCCCTATACAATTTCATAAGATCAAAGAGAAAGGGGTATTCCCCTTATTGTAATCCACCATGGTAGTCCTCCCCCTGATGGCATTTTTCATGACTATTCTTTCCATAGAAGTGTTTCAAACATCCAGATGGTCACCCCCTTAGCCATGTAGAGATGATAATGTCCTCCTATCATGAGGAAAATTTGATAACATGTCCAATATTATTTGATGACTTATCATTGATAAGAGAAAATATTTTTGAGTTAGAGTATAACCCAAGGAGATGATCACACTATAAACCACCCTTGGATCACTTATCTTCTAAAGTAACTGAGTAAGTCCCCTCCAATATCCCAAATAATGATAAAACATTAGGAAATCAGACACATTGGAGGCTCCCGATTGAGGAGCCTCTAGTAAAATATGAATATGGCATGGTGACCATGAGGAAACAACCAGATAAAGATGGTATTGATGGAATGATTTCTCCATTATCCATCCCTGAATGTAGAATTCCATAGTAATTGTCGTAATATTTTGTGCATGACATCTACCTCAATATATGGTGCACTCAACATCACGTAAGATAAAAGTTATTACCCTATAATGAGTATCAAATTCACATAAAGGTATTGGAAGGCATATAATTCCAAAATGACATGGTGTCTCTCATGAAATCATGACATCCAACATTCATGAAACTATATAGATCTCTTAAACATTCATGGCTCAGCATGATAAAAATAATGAGACTGCTGATCATAGATTCCGGATATGGTTTTCATATCAGAGGATGGGGTTAAAATGGATAAATACATTTAATTTTGCTTCCTAATTAGAAAAGATAGCCAAAGGTGGTATCTTGAAATTTCATAACTCCAAGATGGCTTAAAAAATATACTTTTTTTCTGACTTACAGTATGATCAAGAAAATAAGCCATGACCAACTATCAATATATTTAGACCAAAAGAGAGAAGGATATTGAAATGATTTTGTGTCTGGTATCTAAAAATATCATTAAATCCTCCTACATAATGTATTTTAGTCATTAGATAGTGAAAATGTTGGAAATATTGCAATGTTCATTGGAAGAGGTTCATTCATGTGTATACTATGTTATAGGCCCATTCCATGTTTCAAAAAAAACATTGTAATATTATTATGGCCTCTATGATTGTAGTAGCTACCATAATCAAGGAGAAACCCTAGATTATTGGTATGGGGTTGTTTCTAACATAACCATTGATGTTAAAAAACATCCCTGAAGAGTTGTGAATGATGAAATATAATATCTCCAACCCCTACAAGTGGGGGACTTTTCAACTCAGCAACCTCCTCCTCAGTGAAAGTTAGTTTTCTCCTGATTATAGGGAATTTCGCATAATGTATCCTCTAAATTAATCTCATACATTGTTTCGATATCATCATTGAAAACATGGACGACTGAACTATCTATAGATTCCCTTCAGATTAACATCAGCCAAATGGTTCCTAGAGAATGGGAAAATAGAGAAAAAGGCATCATATAGGGCATAAGAGAAGGTAGTCTCTCAAAGACACTGATAAATTGGAAGAAAAAGTATTATGAGTCATTTAATATCATTAAAAATTCCCCTAAAACCCCTATATAACATATTTTTAATTTGGAGGAGCTATAGAAGGATGTTTTGGTTCAGAATATGGTACAATGACACAATTGAAGGAGGTGTATGTACTCAAAACTAGATAATTTCATTGAATATGGGAATCCCCTCAATCACCCTACCACTACCTCCTCAGAGATAACCCAACAATGAAAATAGAAAGGGTAAAGTTTCAACACACCCATCAATAAAAAGTTGGACCCCTCATACTAGAAAATAAATTTTCCCCAAAAGAGGAAGAGATGAAACAATTAAGGCTACACAATGTATAACTACTCCAAGATAGATTTCCTGATTGATATTCTTTTCAACTAGATCTATAACCTACACTCCCAACTAGTGTACCTCAACAAATAGGGTTCGATGGGTATTCCTATGTAGATACAAAACATCAGATCAACATGGAGTACGAAAACACAACAAAATTGTCTCGCATAGTATCATATCATGAGTTACATCCATTGGGTATTCATCCAGAATAGTTCCATGTGTATCATCACAGAACTTCCCCTTATAGGATACCAATGGAAGATACCAGTGGTACTTCCCTAGATGAAACTATCGGTTTCTTCCCCTTCTCAAGCACCTACTAGGAAAGAAACTTATCGTGTTAAAAAGAATACTACAGAGTTGATAAAATATATATCTTAATAAATAGTGGAATGGTGTATGATGGTGCCTCTTGAAAAGAAGCTTTACCCAGAATGGTTTGATCCAAATCCTATAATCTTCAAGAATCCTTCATTTCTAATTCTCAGTGGCTCTAGGGACCAGTAGTGGAACATGACACATTTTTTGTCCCACTAAGACACCATAACGGGGATACCCGAATAAGGCGAAGCAGTAAAAATCATGTGGTTCATGTAATAACTACATGGATCAGACTTTATATGGTACACCAGATTTCCAATTCGATCAACTATCATGTTGGAAGATCTTTGTATCATGTTTCAATTCCAATTAGTCTCATCATTAAAAAAACATTCATCAACCTATCAAATAGAAAATATTTTGAGAATGAAAGTGTCTTTGATTTCAATGATCTATGGATAGGATTGAAATAATCCTAAAACCTATAACATCCACAAGAATAATTGTTTCACATATTTACAGAGAAGATTCACAACAAGTTATGCAGGCTACTCATCCATATGAAATACATTGGAGGATTTGGGAACATTACTTTGATTTCCAAAATAGTATAAGACTCTTTCAAATAGATGAAGGTTATGTCCTGAGTAATTTATTCATCTAATCGAATGAGAACGGGGAAAGAAGAGGCTACCACTTTAACACTTAACGAGGCCCCTATACGAGCTTCGACTCCAAATCCAGCATCATATCAAGTAGTTCTGCCTCTTGAGAATAAAAAAATCCCACCTCAACAGAATGATCAAAGAGAGTAGAGGATAAAACTATTTGAGTAGACAAAGAACATGGTTTATTATTTCTGAAATGGCCATGCCGCTGGATACATTATATCATCATTGGAGAAAAATGTGATCATGTTTTAAAACACCCAGAATCCCATCCACAATCGGTATTATGATATCCCAATAAATTCCCCCTTCCTTCAAGAATTGCACCATGACAACCAGTAGTGATTCATTTTCAAAGACCTCATACAAAAGGTGGTGGACTCTTGGAAAGTGATGTTGAGAATCCTACTTTCTCATGTGGCCCGTATTTCTTCAATATATATTTAGTATGAGAATTAATGTAACAAAGTTAATAGTAAGGGTATGAAGAATTTATGTGACAGTATGGTTAAAAAATTATCATCTAGACTCATGTTATCCTCTTAGCACAGTAACAAAAATCGTCTATTCTCCTCGAACAGTCATGGTAAAATATACCTAACTCCATCAGTAGCACAGTCATCTAAATTCGAGCATCCCAAAAAACATTTCCATAATATAATGATGAAAACAATGGAATATGTGCATGTGATAAGACCAATGTAGGATTCGACTTTAGTGAACATCATTCCTAAAATCCCATAAGGATGAGCATCGCCCCAACAAAATGGTAAAATTTGAGTTGACCCCTAAAATGGGATATTCATTAAATCAGGAATTAATCTTCGGTTCTATTAATGTTATCCACATATTGAATACATTATCTGATTATTATTGTGATTATGAAACCAAATAACCAATCCTCTATTGGGGAATATTTGGAAGATTCCATTAGAATCTAGGATATAGGGAATTTTGTTATCATGACATGAGTCACTACACTAACCATGACACCACTCAAATCATCTTTGTAGAATTCATTCATGGGAAATCTCCCCCAACAATCTTAGAAGAAGAAATCAATTTACCCAACATAGGCAAGGTCTTCCTTGATATGACAATACCCAGAGACCAGCTAAATGATTTTCCCCCACCTAATCCACCTCTGTGTGATGTTTAACCTTGCCTTTATAATCCATCAAGAGTATAAGCAACTTAAGCTCATGTTCCAAGGGACTATCCACACACATCATGTAACTAAATTCCTATATCACATAAAAAAGATTAATCATGTTGGGAAGAATAGATATAAAGAACATATGTTTGATATTTTAAAACCATTAGCCTTGGTTTTGGACAATTTGTCAATACAATATGAATTCTGTTTGTTAAAAGGCCTCTGAGAACCACTCATATAAGCTTTGTCAAGACCCCAAGAATTTGATTTAATGGTTTTTATTATCAAATTATATTGTTCATCGAATGATCCTATGGAATTCCAAATGGTTATCTCTTTCATAGACCAGGATGAGGATTACATTATATGGGGAAATTCTAGACCCTTGAATATATCAAGTAAGATAAATTACTTTGATATCTGGTGCGACTTAATAGAAAATAGCTCAGGATTCAACATCATTTTGATAAAAAAAACTTTTTCCACTAGGTTATAATAAATATCACTTGTTTTCCTCTACTTTAATGTTATATAGTTATGAAATGATTGAGTAAAATCATCAAGGTGAAATCAAACTCTAGACTCAATTCTAGGATCTTATGTATGAATTAGAATTCATGGTTTTTTGATAAGATAATTCCTTCAAAATTATTTTTGGATGACCTTGGATACATTAGCATGCATCTATCCCTTGGTTATACCACTAGTTAATTAAATATATTATCAATTGAAAAAGCAAGACATTCAACTATGTAAAGTCACATTTAAATACTACGAATCATCGTAAACTGATGTAGGATTATACTAGAGAGAAGTGAAATATTCCATGTCTAACAATTTCACTCAAATCAATGCCCCAATGATTTGAAGATAATTTTGTAAAATCGCTTCCAGAATATAATTGTAGATTACATGCTTCACATCAATCAAATTGAAAAGGAAGGACAAAATTTGAGATGACGTCTGGTGAATTCGGTGATGCTGGTCGAGATAACTAAACATAGAAGCAATGGATAATTTTTCAACTCCCAGATAAGTAATGAAATCCCTATTGAAAATGTCTTCATTCCATACCCATAGATTTAACAAATACATCTTCCATCAGTTGGGGCGGAATAAATTATCATGACAATGAAATAAAATGAAGATTCTTGTTTTCCATCCCTTGTCTCGCCATCATATCTCCAGAAGTCCACATGCCATCAAGTAATCTAGAAGTGGTTTCTTCTTATTCTGAATGTAAAATTATTGAATTATCCTAAAAATTGAAGATATTTCCTTCATTATCTACTTTCCCCAAGAGAAAGGAATATATATAAGGGGAAAAGAATAAGGAATAGGAGGAGGAGGAATACAATAGGATATCCCTATAGCGATTGAGGAATCCATACTCACCACTGTTGAAGATATTAGGGAAGTAATGGTTGGCACAAAAGAAGATCCAATTTGTACTTTGATCAGTGTTCCCATGACCCATGAAGAACAAGATGTATATAAATATTTATTGAAGAAAAATGAAATTACTTTTCCTAGAATTAAATAGAGATTCTAGACCTTGATATCAAGGTTTCCAACCTAAAATAAGGAGTGATAGAAGACAAACATGGATAAAAATTGGAATCCAAAAGGACACACCTCATTCACGACCCCAAAATTGAGGTTGAAGTGGAAGAACTCTTCAGGGATGAATTCATCAATGAACTTCCATACCAAAAAATGGATTTCTAATATAATCCTAGAAAACTAAACAATGGAAAAATCATGGTCTCCATTGACTTTATTTATCACATCTAGAATTATTAGAAAATAACATCTCAATTTCAGTTAAAGAACTACAAATTGATGTTATGGATGGTTATCAAGCCCGGTCCTTTATGGATGGTTATTCAGGGTAAACCTAAATTCAGGCGGAACCATAAGATAAATAATTCACCAAATTTCGGGGCCCTGGGTAGTGTTCTGCTTTTTTTTAATTCTGTTTGTCTTAAAGAACACAAGTTCCACATACCAATGTCCCCTGAACCACATCTTCAAACTCATAATTGGGAATTTTATCATATTCCATGTTTAAATTTTTTTAGTGAAGTCTTTATTTTTTTTTTCCACCCAGATCATCTTGAGACCATCTTCCACAGTATACAATATAATAAATGGAAGATGAACCACTTAAAAGTTTCATTGGGGGTAACCTCATGAAAATTTCTTGACTTCATCATATTCTAGCACATCCGAGAAGTTGACCCTTAAAAGACAAAGGTCTTCCTTATCACATCACCTCCTCTACATCATAATGAATATAGAGGACATCAATTAAACTTATATTTCATCAAAAACATTATAGAAAACCTCTCAGGGAATTTTTTTCCTTCTTTAAATCAATGAATAAAGGGGTCACGTATCAGTGGACTAGTGACTGTCTGGAAGCATTCAACATTCTCAAGAAATATCTCCTAATAACAACAGTATTATGACCACCCGTTGAGGGACTTCAACTCCTTTTATATGTGAAATACCTAAAGTGATCCTTAGGCACAATAATTATGTAAAAGTATGTTGTTGGGAATGAAACAAACATCCACTATCTCATTAAAAACATTCTTGATGATGAGACTCATTATTCAGATAGCGAGAACTGATGCCTTGAATTTAAATTTCTGTTCCAAAAAGTGAGAAACTGCTTGAATCACCATCAGGTCCATTTGGTATCTCACAATAACACACTGAAATATATCCTCATCTATCCTACATTGACTGGATCTTTGGTATGGTGGGAAATTATCCAATAGTAGTATGATATAAAATTTGTGCCTCAAAAAGCGGAAAATGGTTAGGCGTTGGATGATTTTCTTTAGAACACACATCTCCAGAAATGTCATCATTAAATATCAAATTACTTTATGTAGAGATATTTTCTATTTAATAAATCATCCAAATATGGGAGGTTATTTTTGAGGGTTCATCTCGGAGCCCAATAGAAAAGATAACGGAAGACCACAAGAATAACAAATTCGGTTTAGGGGTCATGCTCATTTCCCCAGTAAAGGTATTTTTAACTTAATCCTTCCTATTATCAAAAGAATATAAAAATAATGAGGAAGAATATCAAAACCCTATTGTAGGAATGGAACTAGTGATCCAAATATCAGTGGACCAACCTTTGGTGAAAGGAAACTCGGAGTCGGTAATCAAACTGACCAAAGGTGATTATGAAATATTAAATGAATAACAAATCACCATAACTGACTATGTATGAGGGTTAATGGAAGGGATCCCATTAGAACCAACACAGATTCATGTCCCATGACCAAAACATTCTCAGGAAGATTCATTGTAAAATGAATCTATGGATTTATAAAATCCAAACTAGGAGGAAATGGTCATAAACATTGGACTTCATCGAATGGTATCACTTTTGTTCAAATCATAACGAAAGTTGATGATGAAATTAGACCATTCCCCAAATTTTATGGTCCTACCACTAGGTGGATGATAAACATCATCGAATACCTTCATAATGGAGTTCTCATAATTCACATAGCTAAGAAAGAGAAAATCTGATGGTGGGAAACCAACTTCACTCTTTATGATTCACCAAATCACGAGAAAGACCTCTACAATCAAGGATTTAATGGAGTCCTTATCAGATAAATTGATGAATAATAAAAAAAATTTATCATGAAAGATGTACACTCATTTGAATGTGGTTCCCACGAGTTAGGGTATAGGCTTTCTAACCAAATGGTAAGGCTTGGATACTTCAATACTTCATTGAAATAGAATTGTGTCAAATTCACCAATATGTTTCATTCCTACTAAGTGCATGAAATCTTCTTCCAACAACCCCTGAAGTTGAAACATATATCAAAATAATCTTATTAATTTACCATATAGGGATTGGATCTTGTGGGGGAATACCCTCTATCTACGACCAAGTAGTTAAAATACATTCTAACTGCCACTAACTTCCTCTCAAAACAGTTTAAGGAAATACCACTCAATGAATTCGAGGCCAAAAGCATTTTCATATTTTTGAAATCCTACATCATTACCAAATATGGTATCCTTCCTATAATATTGATCTTCAATTACACCAATTTTTGTTTTTATAAGGGGGAAAATCTGTATCAAATGTATAACATCAATTCCAACCACTCATCCATCAATCATGCATTGACTAACAGACATATAGAGTTATTAAAAAAAGACCATGTTGAATATACACAAAATTATATTAGATAAGGGTTAGAAGTATTAGCTAGAAAAAAACATTAATTCCATGTGGGGCTACCAAATCACACCCCATACTGACACACTGATGACACCATACTCACGGGTATACAGGATAGAAGAAGTCCAACCAATTGAAGTCCAATTTCCATCACTCCATATTTCCATCTAGGGATAGATATCTATGGGTGAGAAATCCTAAAAATGTCCAGATGAATTAGAGTGACTTGATAATTAAATATTTCACCCTTAACATCACATGTAGGTTCATCAAAATCAGATATCACAAGATGTTAACAAAAAGTTCCACCTCTATTCATTTCTCCACAGAGAACGGCTACATGTCCATAGGAATCTATTGATACTAAGTGGAATAATAAGTTTGACCAATATTTTCTCTTCCATGGAGAATTGAATTTTTTATAGGGACCTTACTACATACGTAAGGGCTACTCTAACATAGCTTATTCATTATACCAAATGTACGGAAAGGTCATTACAACCCCAACCAATGCAAGGAGCTAGAAAAATATTTCATTTAATCACAGGACATGTGTCTCAGCTACACTATGATAAAATTCATAGTCAGTCATTTTTGCATGACCATAAATGTCATGAAATCCATCTGAGTTACATGATGTTAAAATGGACAACACTTTATTTAGTCCAAGATACGTGACTTTAAACTACCTAGAATATCATCCTAACCACATGACATTAAACTTCATTGTTCATGTTATTGTGGAATGATTTAAAATTACATAAAATTTCAACCAATGAATGAGCGGATCAAAATCATTGGTTTTGGTGACCCACTACACTTTTGTTCAAGAATTTTGTGTTACTTGATTATCATTTCAATGAGATATGTAGTGATGCATAGACCTTATGTCCTTTGACCAGCCATAATTTTATAAAATATAAAATCCCCATTTTATCCTAGAGTCCAAACAAGATTGATGTAAGGAAATATTTTAGAAACATATATGTGGATTTATTCTTGGTCCAAAATGATATTTTTTGATTCCTACTTCCTATCCCTTGGTTTAACCAAATTATTCCATTCCACATCAGGTGACCCACATCATTATCCCAGGACATTAAACTACATGAAAAAATGTCCTAGTTGTATGAAAATAAACTACATGATATTTTTGAGATCATGATGTGGCCATATTCTCATGTAAATTAGATATGTACTAACACCTAAATTTATATGCACTGGTCTTGCTGTAAAACGAATAATCATTCACTCTTCTTATAAACCAATCAGACTTTATTGAGGATCCTTTCAGGAACTATGGGTGGCTTGATTCCTATTATCACATGATACATACTGATGCCCAGATTTCCATTCCTTGTCCTAGCTACAACATTCAACCTCTTTCACATTGGGTCATTTCATTATAACCACAATACATTAAAATTCATGGGATTTTAAAACTACATGTAGCCTTATTCTCATTGTAAAAATATTCATTGAAACACCCAAATTATACGTTCTCGGCTAGAAATCATAGAACGGAAATGGATATATCCTTCACCGGTGATGACTTGGTGTTGTGGAGGAAGGTTTTACCCCTACTTCTTTCTCACGCTGAGCATAGCCCAAACGAGTTTCTGAGTTTTGATAAAGAAAATCTCTGAATGCGTAAGGCATATCAACTCACATATGGGTTATCATGTTTCTAGCTACAAGATCATAAAAGCAAAAAAGCATGTCTTTGACACATGCCTTTCAATTTCATGGATTAATAAATAACTATATGTATCTTGATTCTATTCCATATATGATACGTAGTTATGTTTGGATCATAAATACTTATCCCAATTGCAACATAACACTATAAATTTCCCCACTCTCCCATGTATGAGTCAGATTGACATAAGAGGATTCAATATAGTATCTCACCCAATGCATGAGCCCATATTTAAAAAACACTTTCCCTACACAAGAATACAAAAAATATAGGAAATATTCTATAAAACTACATGTGGATTTATTATTTCTCTAGTAATATACATAGTTATTCCCTGGTGATATACCCTCATCCATCATAAATATTCCTTTTTTCACATCAAGTCACTGTCTTCCATACCACATGATGTTAAACTACATGGATGATTTCCTTTTGTATGAGTTTAAACTACGTGCTTCCCTAAGAACTATGTGTGCTTTCATTCCACCCCAAAGTGATACATAGTGACACTAAGACCTTATTTCCTATTCTAAACCACTAGGTAAAGAAAACAATGTCCCCATTCATATATAAGAAGACATAACACTGTTGGAGCTCTTACTTTGGGTTCCGACATTCAAGTGCCCAGTAAGGAAACATATATTTCCCCTACTATATATGGTTCATATCTATGAAAGGGAATCTAATCTACGTGGTCAATCTAGATAGATGTACTTCCTTAATATTGGTAAAAACCCCATACACTCTAAATAATCATAATCATGGACACTATTGGATCATCATAATCATTCTATGGTCACCGTTAATAGAATGTATGATTCTAGAGGAATCCAATACCTTAATCTATTGTAATACACCATAGTTGGGTTTGCATAAGTCTCCCACCAATAAGTCATGTCATCCATAGGATTCCACAATATAACTTTTAATTATCACACCCTAGATGGATTTTGATAATATAGACCAGAAAATATATTTCTCATCTTGAGATAATTTATCCCATGGGAGAGGCCTCTTCTATCTTCATAAGAATTGACGACATTATATTGGAACCCACTATTCAAATTAGGTCTGTGTTTATCCCCCATATACATTCCATATATCAATTCTCATGGTTTTAGTACCCCCACGATCATGGTTCCGAACTTATTTTATCATGTCTGAAGTATTGAAGAATGACCTTTGTCCAGTAGCCCATATATATTACCAGTAATTTTTATAGTTCATAGTCATGGATATACAAACTAACACCACAACCACCATTATTTATCCTGTTTGGGGTCAGGCCTTCAAAGTAATCCTTTTCCCCGATTAATGGTTAATTTGGACTAAATTTTAACCTTGCATATTCTGGTACTTTTCTTCTACAAACCAAATTCTATGTCTGAGTGAATTTTAATTCCCATAAACATCCCTAGGCCATCAGTAATAGAATTTCAGAATACCTGATAACTCATTTTCCAAACTGTTATGTAACACACCACAGTTGGAATTTCATAATATTCCCATAATGTTTCAGGTCATGACATCCACAGGATGCCACTATTTGACGACACAGTAACTCACTCCAGTTGGATTTCATAAAGTCACCTACAAAGGGTTTTCCAACGATTTGTAGTTTCATATAAAGGAAAGGACTAATTTATAACTCTAATCTATTTCCCCAATTACACTCTTCAGATCTAGATATCCCATTATTACAACGTAAACATTCCCCTCTTCACACATAAATATGATAGCGCATTCCTAGAGGAATTACCATGAATGGTAGAGTCATTACAATTCGTTCAATGATAAATATAATTAATAAAATACATCCATATTTTAATTGTTATAAAAAATTATACTGTATAAAATAACATCCAAGTCACAATATGTTAAACTATACAAAAACATCCATGACGTAAGATGTCAAATTACATGTCCAATATCATGGTCGCATGATATTAAACTGCATGAGGATTTAACTTATTTCTGAAAGGGGACTCCCCTAACACCAGTCATTTAACAAAATTTTCCCTCCATAACAAAATCCAAATTCCTATAGGATCAATCATTCATTCATTTAAAATGCTAATAGAGATACCCCCTTTATTCTCATAATTAATCATTGGTAAAACTATCCATCATGGATTTCATAAATATGAAATTTTACTTCATTTATCAGTAATAGAATATTATAATTCATGAGAGCTCATTTTCATGACTATGATTTATCATTACCTAGTTGTATTTGCATAAGTTTTTCATATAATGGTCATATCAATCCTATTATGTCACTATTTTACTTTTCTATAACATTCCCTAGTAGGCTTGGAATAAAGTTTCACGTAAAATAGGTCTATCAACTAGTGGTAATTCCATCCCCTTGTGAGACATCATAGATTCCCATTAGCAATTAAAATATAGTTCTCAAAAATACTTTTAAAATTTGTTCTCTAATCATTCAACACATACATATTTTGTATAATGTATGAGATTCAAAAATCATAAAGTTGTGGCTCAAAACAACACATCAAGTATTTGAAGAATATCATAACATTCATGGCCTACAAGCATTGTTTAGATCATAATTGTATGACTTATGGTCAAATATGACATCCTTAAACAACAGTCACGTTATTATGGCATGAATAACTTTAAAATTTCCATATGAAAAGACACATTACATCACTATTTCAAAAACATACAAAGGGAAATCTAGGTAATAGTAGATTCATATATTTTTATCCATTCACACTATGAGGTTTTGGAAAAAAATGATCAATGAAATAATAAAATTCATAAATATTTTTAGGACCAAACCCCTAAAGTGAATCCGATGAAAAATCCATGCCTCACCCACAATGTATTCACTATATCAGGCTTAGGAAAATTCTATGGCATTGAATCAAAAATAAAAAAAGTTATTAAGGTTTTATATATAAGATTAGAAATAGTCAGAATATTCTATTTAGGCACCACATATTTGGAAAAATGTTATAGAACTCCCTAAACCTTGTTGTTGTAATTATAACGTGATGAAAATCAATCAAATGGGACAATTTTTAGTGTTTTATTATGATTACTATGTTGGAAAAAATGAAATAACTATTGATTGGAAAAAATTACTATTGATTTATGTTTTAATGAATAGGGATAATTCTTAAAAATAGATCATCCCTAACAAATTTTATATTTTTTACTCAACATAAGATTTGATAAGTTGAACTGTAACTCGGTAATTTTCTATAGCTTTCTAGAGCCCATCTGATTGTGTAGTAGTAGTTTTCTCACATTATTGATCTTATCCTTATCTATAACAATGGAATATATTATATATGCCAATTCACCTGCTAAGGATCAGTGTAGATATACTACCTCTTCGTACACAACATTATGTTATTCATGAAGGTGCACCATTTGGATGGATTTCTCATCAAGGAGATTTTGATAATCCTCCACCATCTTTGTATAAACTATCTAATCTTATATCATAATAGCCCTATGATTTTAAAAATGGACCACAGACTATTATGTAGCCCATTGGGATCATTTCTCCTCTTCCCTTTACTGAGTAATCAACTTCACCATTGGATGGATCTTGTGGTATTCAAATATGTTGTATCCTAACATTCCAAACATGAACAAAAGTTTTTGAAGTCATGAATGTTGTTATTTGAAAGGTGTCTCCAAAAATATCTTCCAAATATCATGCTAGACAATGTGGTTCATTGTTAAATGAGCCTCTCATGTTTCCATGTGTGATTCGATATCCTCTCAGAGGGAGAGAATTATTCAAGGATTAGTGCACTCAATGAGTCACCTTGTTATAATCCCTCCAAAACAACCTTAGGATTAGTTGAAAATTATAGTGAATATGGAATAAAAACTCCCCTATCCTCAAGGACCATTAATTCACCCCTATTTCACTACATTATCCCTCATTTATCACTACATGATCACCAATAGTGGTATTATTGATGTGTTTATCTGCAACTAAATTGGATCCACTGACAATCACCTCTGACCTTCTCATTAAGAATGCCATCATCCAGCCCGGAAAAGTCATGGTTAAACTCATATTCTTCATTGGGATGTCTGAGACCCATGTCATCCCCTTCCAGAGTGATAATGGGACAGATAATGACTTATACAAGGTCTTTCGGTGTAGGAAACATATCAAAAATACATTGAGGAGGGGGAAGATAGAAACATAACCTTAAACCTCATGGTGTTCATATGAAATTACCATGGCCCCATCCCCTCTATTCAGGAATGTGATTAAACACGACTACACATATTTATGCTTCATCTGTCAAGATGATAGACTCATTAGCATCAGTCTATACCACCCTATGGTTTCATCCTCGATCCATAAAGGATCGATTCAAGATTCCTTTATAGAGGAATGTGAGGAAGAATATTTAAAGGAAATCACAATTAAAGGAGTATCTTAAGAAATTCATGAGTTAAAATAATAACACATACAATTTCAACAGTGCATACTCTAGTAAAATTTTATTTCCCTCTTTTTCTTACCCTCTCTGGATGGTGGGTTGTTTGTATCTATAGTCTTGTAAATGGACACTTGAGGTGATGAACCAAGAATTCAATCTTCCATCTCCTCCATTGTGGTTTCTAACATGAGTATTGTTCTAGGGACCCAAGGGACTCTTCCAAAACCCCGATGGGGGTGCATGTGGCCCCATATTTTGACGATTATAGATGCTTTTACTCTATTTATTATTATTCCTCTTATCATTGAATAATTTAAATTGAACGTACAAAAATTAATGATAGCATGTGAAATAGTAGAATTGGGATGGTAGAAGTGAAAAATATTTCAATAGGGTGAATTTATTCATCTCATTCCACTTCTGTGTGACCATATATATCCTCATTAATTCCAAATTCTAGTATATTAAAAACTCAAAATTTGGTTGGGATCTAATCATCTGTTATGTATATCAACATCTCCAACTCTTTCATATGGTGTTCCACCTTTTCTAGATCACTTTTAGAGTGAGTAGTGGAGGGTTCTTAGATACGTCCCATCTCCATGATGCATAATACAGCTTGGAGAAATAACCTTGTCTATCTCATGTCATGAGATATTCACTACCATGTTTGGATCACTAAGGTTTTCACATTATTTTACTTGGAATCCTTTTTTGGAATCTTTTATCTCACAAAAGAACTAGTGATTACAACTTGTGTCTCATCCATGTGATGAAAAATGGACCTCCTTCACTTAGAAGTTGTTTTTTCTCAACCATGTCCCACTCTGTGGTCTTTTATCAAGATCGCCATAATGTCTTCATGGATCCAATATCATCACCTTCAATTTGAACGTTTCTACCACACATGCCACGATCAAAGGTTTTCATGGACACACCTAGTAGTTTAAAAGGACATAACCAAGTGAACACTTTTCAGTAATACCCCTAGTGGGTATGAAGATATCCACAAACTAGAATACATGGCCTCTATTCTAATTGATTCAACTAATGGAGGTAGCCTGATTGAAATTTTTTAAGACTTAGATTCTATAAAGATCCAGAACTATTAGGTTACCATTTCTAGTTTCTCAATCCTGACATGCATTGTTTGAAGGAATATGAACTATTTAAAACATTTTAATTGATGATAAAATTGATATGGAACATAAGCCTCACATATGATCTTATTTTCAATGTGAACATAATGTACATTGTCACTTAATGCCATCAAATATGCACTCATTTCATTATCTTTCATCATTCCATCATTGGTAAATGTCCCTGGAATTCTATTGTTGTATGGTAAGAATTTTAAGTCCCCCAAATCATTAATTATGCTCAAGAATTTGTATTACGTTAGGCTTAGAAGATGGATTCTAGAAAAATCCTAGAAAATTCAAAAAATCGGCTATCTGGGATATTAACAAAACTAAGCACAGAATAAGAACTGATGTGCGTCGTAATCCACCCCCAAAGCACATGAAATTAAAATTAAATTTTATTTGGGGACTTCCCATTAAAATAATAGAGTAAGAACCTATAAATAAAATCTAGGAAAGGGGATTCCAACCTTATATGCTTCCCTTTGGCTAATTTATACACAATAAAAAATCCCTAGACTCACACCACAATTCGATTTGTGGACCAACATAAGGTAGATACTTAACAAAATTGAGAGTAATACGACTAGATGGGTATTTTCTGTAACATCATGATTGAACTCGAACCCTCAATGGGTATATTTTCCTTCTCCATTGTTGGATAGATTGTTCTAGGAAAACCATGATTCTATATAGTGGGTAATATTGTAGGACACATGAACATGGGACCTTATCCTTCTGGCATGAGGAAATCCTTCATCCAACTTCTATTATGGATTTCACCCTTATGGAGAGGATCATTATTCTGCAATTTCTTTTCCAACATAACGAGATTGTGGGCCAACAGATATGTCCTTTTGGCATCATCCAACTTTTTATTCAGTGGGATAAACTCAACCTACATATCCTGTTGAAAAGAGGCTATAATAATTTTATAGACATCCCGTAGGCTAATACCAACTTCACCATGTATCCAATAGAAACTTGTTTTTTGTGGATTCTATCATATTAGTAGGTCAAGGATGATTTATTTGTTTTTAAAAACATAAGTTTTACGTACAAAAATAGCATTGTAAATTCTCATAACTCACAACTCCTTCTATAAAACTACACATGTTTGGTGTGCCCAGTACCCCCATATCCACTCAGGACTGACTGCCCCTCTGCAATGTAAATCTCAATCATCCTTCTAAAAATGAATCAGATTTATCTACGAATCAAATAAATTTGATTAATAAAATTGGGGATTCGATTCTTTGATATGTGGATTCAGATCCATCTTATAGTTTCTATGATGAATGAAACAAATAGTGGTAACTATTTCATACTTAAAATATACACCCTTGCAGGAAACATTGGAAGTATGTTAGTTGGTGTGCTTCCTGAATTTGAACTTTGAGAAGTAACTCTAATCCCTAGTAATTAAGTTGAAAATCAATATTATGTGATTATAAAAGAAAAAATATTCACTTCATGGGTACTCACATTGATATGGTACCAAGTGCTGCACCATATCCTGAAGAATAGGTTCAAAAATGTCATAGTAATTTGACCAAACATATTTGATCATCCTGGAAGCACGTGTAGAATCTTTTTCAACAGAATTCATCAGTTCAGCCATTGAAACCCAATTTGAATACATTGATACTTTTTTCACTAGGTCAAAATCTCTCATTTTATGAATTAAAAAATGGAATATGAGTAAATCTCATACAAGACATTCCATCGAGTTCCTCTACCATCCTTATTAATATAGTTCCTCATGTATTCCCCTTGACAAGATTCCCCACAAAGGATCCTAGATGAGGTGAATCCACACAACTATATCACTCAAGTAGAGTACCATAGGAAATTATTTAGGATAACGTCATGAAATTTCATGTTTTGAATGGTTTGGTAGATGAACTATTTGAGGAGAGAAATGCAAATAATTATGTAATGGAAGAAATAAACAAAGGAGTCAATGGTATTAATAGAAACCACTAGCCTGTGCATGGAGCCTATACACCGGCCATGCATTTTGGGCCAACTCCATGGACCTGCACACTGGATCTAGACACCAATCCTAATCTGACAATTTACACAGTGGACCTACACCACCGAAAAGTGTGGGTACCATAATCAAATTACTATGCCACCTTAACAATATTTTAAATCTTTTACCTCATTACTCAACCATCTTTTTTTATCAAACCTATTCCTAAGGGGGGGTCTTGAAATGTAGTTTTTCCAATTGGGATGAAATTATTATGAATTGAGCCTCAATTAAGGTAGAGAGGGTATTATTTCCACAATGTATTAACTAATTTTCCCAATATAGCCTACGTGTGCACCCCTACAAATTGGAAGGCTCATACAACCCCCCTTCATTGCATTGAAGACATTGACACCCCAACGTAGGGTACCTTCATCAATTACATGTTCCTTGGACATGTGTGTGGTATCTCCATTGACTATGGTCCCCTATTGTCCTATAAATAGGACACAAGGGATCATTATTTTCCCAATTAGAAATTCATAAGAAACCCTAAAGCATTGGTTGTACAACCCCTTTGCCCAGTTCCTCCAAAATCCCTCACGTATCCCTCAACAAGACAAGAAAATAGGTAATTTAAGGAAATAGTGTGATCAAAGTCCCAACATGGTATGAAATTAAAAAAACCTATATAAGGACCCTATTTCTCTATAGAGTAAAACAACTTGAATGAGGACCCTTTACATATCAGGGGCCTACACGAGACCAATCCAGGCACACTTGAAGAGACTCATAGTGCCTAGGATAAATTCTTTAACAATTAATGATGAAAAAGAGGTACATTTACCAAGGCATATCAATATCATTAAAAATCCCCCCCCCCATGCATGAAAAAAATAAATCTCCTCCCATGACCTATGTAATGTACCATTCTCACCAAGATGAAACTTTCATTAGCACCATTCTGTGTCATATTACAATCCACAATTTGAAAAAATCCTCTCTATTTCGATCCCTTATCTAATGGGGACTAGATTAAGTCCTCCACTGATACCTCCAATCTTGAAAACCCATTATTGGTGGTACACCAACATGTCTCCCATGTGTGTATTTATTTCATAGGCCAGAGGTGTCCAGGACATATCCTACATGATGATTAGGGTCCATAAAGTACATGTGAGTATATATCCGGTCAGTCCCAAGGACCCCAACATTGAGAACAGTGTTAGGGATCCCCCAATATTAGAGATATTGGTTAGAGCCTTATGCTTCCTATGTCATCTCTATGACAATAGACCTCTATTTCCGGGTGGGGAGACCTGGTAGGAGATCCTTCACTCTTCCACTAAAACCAATTTTAGTCCATCCACCTAGAGTATGCCCATATCCATCCTTGAGGGACCACTCATGATTCATTACTTATACCTTCTATATTATCATGGGATGTGTACATATGGGTAGTCAAATGTAAAAATCCTGGATACAATGATGGGAGGTAACGAGCACATCAAAGACATTTCTTCTTCTCTTGTTTCCCTGACCTCTTCCACCAAAAAGAGGTAGGTCATGTGGTTTTTCTCATCTTCCACATCCTATTTATCACATACAAGCAATAATCACATGGTCTATGATCCCTACATCTACATATTATAATTCAAGATTCATCAGAGAATCTTTTCTCAGGTATTCCTCTTACCTTCTTTAAGAGTACCTACATAGGCATGGGACATCAAAGCCATGTATCCAACCGTAGGGAAAATCATATTGTGTGGTTTCTTAGATATTTTTCTTCCTCTTTTTTATCATACTCCTCTTTAATCATATGGTATTAGACTTTTTTAGTGATCAGGATATTTTTATTTTCCCCCAACAAAACAATTGGACTAATAGTTATTTTAAGCCCCATCCATGTCATCATACCACCATCAATTGTCCTCCTAAGCAGTAAGAGTCCAAAATTTTCCCCTTTTTCGAAACAGTCCATGTGCAATACCAAGCTATACAAGGGAATCCTCCTTAGCAATAAGTCCAAACTAGACCTAAAAAATCACCAAGAGAATCCACTTCCAGAATAAGCAATAAATTAATCCTCTCAAAGGGCCATACTCCATTTTTAGAGAAACCTTCATAGGGCCTCTATAGGTGAGGTTCCTCCCAACCAAACTATGTGGAAATTAATTATAGTACTAATTGGATATTAGAAATCCACCCTAACGTCCAAACCCAACACCCAAAACTAACCGTAATTCTAAATGGGCTTCATTCCAAGTAGTGTATTATCAAACATGGTTGTCCATATACCTTAAAAGTTACCTAAGCCAGTTCTTTATAACCACAAACCAATCATTGAATAGGAACCATCACCTATAATTCATTTCTACATGACATTAAAATACATGGTTTTTTCCTTATCCTAGGACCTGAAAAGGTATTATGTTTCCTATTAAGTGGAAGAGAATTACACAATTTCTGATTTCTTTCTCAAGGATATGCAAGAAGACCCTCTTATGTGTCTGATACAAAAATAAAAATAACTCTCATATCCCTGAATGATTATTTATTCCATACCACCCAAATATGTAGCGCAAAACCAACATCATAATCAGATGAGAGTGTACCGTTGGTGGATAATTTCATATACATATACATATATTCCTTGATAAAGAATCTAACATAGATATATATGATTCTAAATTTCATAAATACTAATAATTTATTGTTAATTTAGGGGAAACCCATTTCAAAATTGGTAATTTATGAATTTTTTAAAATATATCTTAAATCTATAAAAGTGACCTAGAGTAGACAATAATTCCACTCAAAAAAGTGTGATGTGTCCAACCACCCTCGAAAAATGCGAGATTTTAAGTATTTTTGGAAAAACATCCCATTCAAATCATACATTTGGAATATAGCTCCATGAGTCAACATAGATATGAGAACCATTAGGTTTTTCTAGCCCAATGAAAAAATGTTATTGGATATTGTTCAGATGTAGTAAACCCAAAGTGAATGATTTCACAAAAGTAAACCCCTTGAAATAAATTTTGATCATTAAAAACATTGTCATCAAAAAAACCCATGTATATACACTTTAGTGATTTTGTGTGTGTTTTATTCCTGATATATGAAAAAATATATTTCTTACATCTCTGGATTCTATTATCGGGGTAGCTACCATAATTTTAATAGAAATATCATTGGAGAGGTTCATGACATAGTCTAGAATGGTTACACCTTGGTTTCTGGTTTATTTGTTTCTTTGGATTTGTTTTTTTTTTACATTGTTCCTCTATTACTTTGATATTGGTATTTGATACATTCACTTTTTTTGGTTTTTAATTCATCCATCATTTATTTAGGAATCCTAGGTTTTTTTATTTAATTTTATTATTTTGAAGGATGTGAATGTGAATAAAAAATGTAAATCATTCCCCCTTATGTTATTCTATTAAACCCTGTTGAATTATTTTCTTACCTATGGTATCTAGGGAATTTCACCGATGGTAAGAAGAACATTTGACCTAGACTAATCCAATGGATCTGGTGGGGATGCTACATACAATTTTCTTAAAAAAATTTATTTGAGAGATTTAGTTTTCAAAATATGAAAATGAGGTCTAGTACATTCATTTTTGGGTTTTCCCATTTCACATGGTCACATTGTTGGTATATAAAGTTTTTGTTATTAGTGTTTCACTCATGAATGTGGTTCTAGGGAATTTCATTTGGTATCAGAATAAGGTTTAGTTATTATTTATTATTATGACTAGAGAAAATTATTGACAATCCTAAATATAAGTCTAAATATAGTAACACATTCTAAAATTATTGCAAGTTAAAGAGATTTTAGTTTCTTAAAAATTTAATCTCCACTGAGATACAAACAAGTGCATGCCAGATGGGAATCATATGCACATATGGGTGATAAACCCGGAAAATATTGGTTGTGAATTAATTTGATAATAATTTAGTATAAAATTAATACAAATAATTACCTACATATTCTCTGAGATATTTTGAATAAATTATGTGAAATAATATTATTATGTAGATAATCACTAAATACACAATACCTTTGGTTCTAAAGGTTATCTGATTATTTATGATATGGAAATTTTAAATTTTGAATATTATGTGAAATATATGATGGTTTAGCTTGGTCAATATCACTTGGTATGAAATATGGTATGTAAAGTAATTGTTTTTAACACCAAACAAGGGAGTGTGGGTTTTTTATCTCACATATGATTTTTTACAATATAAACATTGGGTGGAATTCTACATAATAAAATGATATTACTATTGTTTTACTAAATATGAATCATCCTAGGACAACGTAGTTATATACATGTGGGTGTGGACCATTTCTCATATGGTAGTGCAGTAAGGGGGTGTCTAACGAAGTTGATTTCCTGAGAAGTGGATGTTGATCTTGAATTTGTTTATATATATATATATGTTTTGACCCTAGAGTTTGTGTGTTGGCTTGTAGGTTACCTCGACTATGTAGATAGCTTGATTAGGTTAATGAAATGGTAGGTTTAATTACTTGGTATTTCATAATGTAAATCAATTAAAGTGAATTTGGGAATTAAGGTGGGTTTAGAGGGTCGGATCAGATAGATTCATTACCCAACCGATTCTAGGTGGTTCTTTGGGAGAGAGTGAATAGTTACTCTAGATAGATGGATTTATGACGGATAGACAATGGTTAGATGATTTAAATTTTAGAATGGAACTCTATTGGGGGGTTATCATATGATTAACTTTATCATCGGTAATATGACTTGTTAATTTATGGGATTTAAGAGAGTTATCCTTGATTTAATGAGACACGACTTGTGAGAGTGTGAGTTAGGATGTTTGGTTGGTTTGTATGGTAGTGTACACCTCTTAGGATTATATATGATTGAGATTTTTAGTGAATTAGTACCTACTAGAGGGATATTTAGGAGGTTTAGTCTTTCTTGGAAGATGAGATTTTGTTTTTGATAGGATTCTGGAAAGAATATTTATTTTTGAGGGTGATTGTGTGTGATAGTTATGTGTTGTTCTTGTATATTTGTTTATTAATGAAAAAATATAGATGGATTAAGAATAAATGGTTTTGATAAATTTTGGTAGACACTGGTGTCATAGAGTTTTGTTGAGAGTGGTAGTTATTACCTTTGTAATGGTTGGTGAAATCATAAATGGGTCAATGTACTATTGTGTGTTAGTGATTTTAGGTGGAGTATCGTCACTGAATTCATTGGTCATGCATCCAACCATCTGATTACACAAGAGATCAACTCATACTTTTATTTGATATTATCAATACTTTTGTAATGAATCTACGGATTTAGGCATCATGGTTAGGGGATGATATAACGCATTATCTGGAGAGACCATGTTTTCTCTTAGATTTAATCTAGAAGAGTCCTAATACATGTTTTTTTCATGGAATTTATTGTGATGAGTTGGAAATTACGCTGATTTAAATTGTTACAACACGAGTTTTTATGAAACTTTTTTACAACTAAATAAATTAAATTTTCATTTATGTCTTACACAGCTCTAAGTAAACCACTCCTTTCACATAGAACCAAATCACTGTATGTTGCATGGAAAATAAATTTGTTGTATGTTACACATAAAATCAACCTGGAATATGTTACATGCAACACCAACTTGGCGTATATTACATGCAACATCGATGTATCTACAAATCATCATTTTATTGACATGATTATTTAAATTTGATAACAATAACCTATCCATAAAAAATAGTTTTATGAAGAGTAATAAATAATTTTTAAATATTTTCTATAATGTTTTTATATGACTATATCATACTGATAATGAATGATTTAAGTTGTGGTTAAGTCCTTGTAGGATTAAAAATAATATTTTATCCAATAAACTAATTTTATTGTGTTAATGTGAATGAAATAACATTAATTTTAATTCCATATAGTAATTTAATTTGATAAAAAAAATTCATATTTTAATTTATAATTTCAATAACTCCATAGTGTTAATTTTTTGGATTTTTCTGAGAAACGTCTATTTTTAAGGAATAGTTAAAAATGCAAGATTTTAATTCAAAACCAAATTTTCATATAATTTATTTATAATGTGAAACTAGGTTTTAAATTAGTTTTAAAGTATAATTATATAATATTTTTATCATTTTATAAAATTTAGGTCACTGAGATCAATATCTCCTTAACCTTCAGTATAAAAACATTGAAAACATCTGAATGTTTTTTTGTATAAAACTTTGTATTGTCGACCCAACTGCAGGATTAATATTCAAATAATTTATTCCAAATATGTAATAATAGTAAGCAAAAATAGATTCCATATTTTGAATTAGAATAATTTATAATTTTTGATATGGTTAACGAAATTTTAATTATCAAAAATATTAGTGAAATTGATTAATATTAATAACAATGATTAAAATAAAAATTAAGTAAATAAAGTACTAACCATAAAAATTTACAAAAAAAATTCAAAAACACATTTAAATCACCATTTTTATGAACATTGTTTTTTAATTTTCCTTCCAATATTGTTTTTTATTTTTTTGGTATGACTTTTGTTTGGTAAAATTGTGGGTACTACTAACTTTTAAAAAAAAATCCAACTGTGTCATTTCAATTCCCTATAAAAGGACACTACCTCTATATATTTTTCACACCTCACAAAAAATTTACGATTGGATAAGAGCTACCCAATAAACATCCCAACATCCATTTGTTTCTCAATTAATCCTCCCTTTTCATAGAAAATAATCAAAGAATGTTTTTTTCACTATCAAAAAGGAGTTACCTGATTAAGAGGTGACAACTTCTCTCAACCTATGTTCCTTTTTTTCTTTCTACAACCCAAAAAACTATTTATTCCATGATTTTATAAAAACACTAGTATATAAAATATACTACAATATTTTTATTCTAGGTTTTTAACTAGCACTTATTCATACCTCCATATAAGGGGTATGGAACATAATGTTTATGTGTACATATTACTACCACCTCACAAAATGAGGACTGATCATTTTTTCTTACATACTCTCATGGTGGAAATTATAAGGGAAACTATGTATATATATGTTACATAATATATTTATTATTTATTTATGGTTCTTTAATATTTTTAAAAAACATATATTTATAATTTTTATTTGTTTTAAATACAACAATTTTTTTTTAGTTGTTTGGACTACTTCCCCCTCAAAGTGATGTGATAGTTAACAAACTACATAAAATGTATTAAGGATAATTTTAGTGAAATTATATGATATATATAACATTATAATGGTACTTTAAATATTATATATATATATATATATATACATGTATTTCATTTTATTTATTTCATTGAATATGATAATAAAAATGAAAACTGAGTTCATGCCAACGTACGGCTTACCATCTCCATGAATGGTGCACTTCATTTCATACATATATATATAATATATATTATAATAATAAATTTTAATGGGTATATATGATATTTATATCATGTTTTAAATTCATGCATCATGGTATAATTATAAATACAAAATATATAACAAATTAGGACACATGCACAGAACCAAGAAAATAATATCCGATGTGAATCCTTAACATATAATGGTTAATAAGAGGGTAGTATAAGGTCATAATATTACCATATATGTTATTATATATAATAATATGGTAATTTAAAAAATTTCTAAGAAAGTTATATTTATTATACTAGTTTTTTGAATGAGTGCGACGAGAGATAAGACACAAGGTAAGGGAATATCATCTCAAATTTATTTTTGTGAGATACATGCCTTTATCACCACTCAATCCATCTGTGTGGGGTATATAATACCCTTGAATGTATTATATGTCTATAATAATAAAATTTATGGCTATTAACATAACCATTTTATGATCTTTTATTCATCGAGATTATGTTTCAAAAGTTACCAAATCTGTAAAATAGTTTTGTCTCATTTAGCCTTATTTGATACTAATGTTTTGTTATACAACTAAATTATTTTTCAAGGTGTATATAATTCCATTTTAAATATAATATCATAAATATAATTAATTTGTATATATTTATAGCATCAGGTAATTTTCTTTTCTTACATGGAGAGTATGATCCCATGTTACCAAGTGATAAAAGTTCATCGAAACGATCTCAGCGCTTTTAAAGTATTATTAGGATTATGAATCAATTAAAGAAATATCTTGATACCTCTCTCAATTACACTCACCAATTTTATTAACCTATAGTTATTCAATATATCTTTCTGTATTAGAACAATTTTTCACTATTTGTTAATTGAGATAATGTTTTTAAATAAAATAAAACTATATCTCTCTTTGGTTGGAAATTTATTGTATTCAAAAACCAAGTTTTCAAAAAAGTATTCAAAATATATTTGATGCCAATTTTCAAAGGAAAATTTTAAAAAACGTTTTATAGTTTTAAATTCTTCCTTTATAATTTTTATTTTTTATTTTTAAATACATTTTTTTAAAATAATTTCTCTTTCCATAATCATCATTCAATGCAGATTGGATATTTTCCAAAAGAAATGTTTTTAAAATATATTTCAAAAATATTTCCCATATAAGAAGACATCCACTAATATTAATCATGAACATTAGTGGAAATTATTCAATGTTTGTATTAATATTCATTCTCAAAATTAATATTTTTTATGACACGATGTTTATGAAATACATTTATCTTTCATGGGTTATATACTTTTTAAACCCACTCATTTTCACATGTTTTTTAATGATGAAATGATTATGAATCATATATTTTTCCATAGGTTATGATTTGATTACCTGTATATAATACCCATTTCATTTAATGTGTTATGATATTATTATTTAATATCTTTTGTAACATGTATGTATGATGTCATTGTGAAATGGTTGGGGCCTATATCTCCTTCCAATTCATTGTGTAAATATTAGTATCTCAAAAAATATAATATGATGGTATTGTAAATTAACCTTGAAAACTAATATGGAATTGGGAGTGAACCATGTCTTCAAAGATGGTATGATGAGTGAACACATGCTACCTAGATGGTCGTCAGAGAAAACCATGACACCAAGATGGTAGGGGGAGTGAACTAATACTACCAAGATGGTCTTGGATGCAATGCCTTGGCTACTATTGAAATGATATTATATGCTTATGTCTCAAATTTATTTCCATGTTTTATTCCTATGTTATACTTTCATGTATTAAGATCATTATTTTCTTATTATTCATATCTTATTAACTTCCTTGATTTATGCCATCATTCATGTGTGTGATTTTTGATATGAAGGGAATGATATTTTATTTTCATTATTATGTTCTCACACCCTTACACTCATTATTATGCTTACATATCACCCTTGATTACCCATAATGAGGACTTGGGATAACCCATTTTAATGTTTCCTTCCCCATGTAATGAAGATATGTATTATATTTGATGTGTTTAATAAGGGTGATAGTCATTAAGAATAAGGTGGGAGATAATATTTCTCACTTATGTATCAATGTTTATGTTTATATGTTTCCAAAGGAACTAGACTACTACGCTCTTTGTAAATCTATTTCAATAATTTATTCTGTATTATGTAGATTTTATTTAATGTTAATTTATGAAAATATAGGGTCACAATATTTGGTATTAGGGAAATGGTTTAGTTAAAATATGGAAGATAGGGTGAGAAAACCTTATTAATTCCTATAACAACCTTTCTCTTTATTACAAACATAAACATATTTTATTACATAATAACATCACTTTATAGAACATAGAAGATTGAGAGGTCTAGTGTCTTTGGGGATTAGGAACATTACATAACAACTTAAAACAGGAAATACACATCATTATTGAAAACTTGTTTTACATGACCATAACATTCCTTTATACTTAACATTGCATGGGATAACATGAAGACATGCAAAATAAAAGGACTAGCTATAATGTTTATTAAGGGAATAAATAAGGAATAACATGAGGAATACAATTCAAGTTAGGAAATAGTCATATCAATGGAGCATAAGAGAAACATGAACATAAAGGCATGATATAACATGTAAATGTGGCAACAACACATAATATGATATTAGCATGAGCCAAGGCTCATTTCACATGGATTATGAGTAAAACCCCATTTCCCTAGAATTAGAATGATCAAAGCCTCATTTCATTAGATGTATCATGATACTAATCTTTACACAATGCATTGGAGTGCTACCAGGGTGCACCCATCTTAATCATTTCATTTAATTGATAAGTGTGCCATATGGATCATACATCATGGAATCATTGAACATCACAATTTATTCCAAGATAAAAGAATGTGGAATAGATTCATGAAACTCTACAATCAATAAGTAAATGTTCATAATGTCGAATACCCTTGATAGATAAAAGGGCATGGTATTCACTACATAATGGCTTTTTCTTGGAAAATCACGGATTAATTTTGATAACATAACGACGTGACATAAGAGTTCATAAAAAATAGTTGATGAGGTAGAATGGGTTATCTCAAAATATGTACATGAAATGTACAATTTGGGGGTCATATAGATACATGTACGAACATTTTTAATAGAATTAAGATTCATAATATAAAAGAGTGCTTAAAACACTACTGGAAAGTTAAACAATACCAATAGTTAAAAAACATTGGTATTCAAGGGAAAATCGTTGGTATACAATATACCAACGGTTTCCAAACTGTTGGTAAGTGGAGAGTAGGGAAAGATATATACCAATGGTTCCTAAATAACCATTGGTATATGCTTCCAAAATCACAGCTTCCCAACAGTTACCTAGAACCTTTGGGAAAAATCTCTACCAATGGATTAAAACTATTGGTTTACAAAGAATTCAATATTTTACCAACGGTATTAAAAATGGTTGGAATAGATTTTTCCCCAATGGTTGCGAGTAACCATTGGTAAAATATAGATGTCCTCTGATATAGAAATAGTTTTGTAACTGTTGGTAGACCTTTCACATTTCCTTCACCCCTATATACCTATGGTTTAAAAGAGTTGGTATAGTATTAAAATTTCCGTCAGCAGTATACCAATGGTTATAAACCATTGGTATATCCTACACCCAGATTACACAACAGTATTCCAAATCTAACACTGAAAAATTATGTAGAATCCAATAATCCTACAGGGAAGCCAATGCACCTAGGCTAATACAACACACAGAATCCAATATCACCAACCCATAGAATCCAATATGCATAATCCTCAAATATCGGTACACCAAACTCCAATACACGAGCTGCAAATCAGATACACCTAGACACAAAATCCAATACACTTGCACACAAAATCAAATATTGCATACACCAGAATCCAACATTACATACATTTTCCAA
The DNA here is from genome assembly GCA_963277665.1 of Viscum album. Taxonomy (NCBI): domain Eukaryota; kingdom Viridiplantae; phylum Streptophyta; class Magnoliopsida; order Santalales; family Viscaceae; genus Viscum; species Viscum album. The sequence continues at coordinate 279,129,798 of OY728120.1, read as the reverse complement.
TTTACATTACATATTCACCAGAAGAAAAAACTTTTAGAATAGTCCTCCTAGTCCAAGTAGTTACTTTCCAAACCCTATCCTTCCATATTACTAAATATTGAAACTGGGTAATAGATGAATGTTCTCTAATTAGTCTTCCAAAAAAATATCAACTTCCCAGTCTTAGTAATTTTTTCATCTAATAAACTATACCAATAATTGATACCACATTTTAGGTCCATTTGGAGAATATTAATTTATGTAAGTTATATATTCCAATTGAAAAAACTAACGTGATTCAACATTTGAGACTGGGTAGTTGAGGCACTACACCCATCACTCTAATCCACCCCTGCTTCATGTTTGGTCACCTCATTTTTCATCCAAAAGCACTTCCGTTTGATGAAAATGAACAGGAACAAAATAATGCATGATAGTAAAAGAAAAAAAGAATAACACTAAGAAATATTTTTTTTAAATGATAAAAATATTCTCTTAGGGAGGGGGTGTGGGTTGTCTAGGGGGATCTCCTTTTGGGTTGTCCAGGGTGGTGTCTAGGGGATGGGGTGGGGGCGGTCCTGGGGGTAGGGGCGTCCGGGGGGTGTTGTCCATGGGGGTGGGGGGGGGGGGCTTTCAATTGGCTAGGGGTGTCCCGGGGGGCTGTCCAATGGGGCAGAGGGTGTCCAAGGGGGTGGGGGTTTGAGGGGCTAGGGGTGTCCAGGGGGTTGGTGGTCTAAGGGTTTAGGGGGGATATCCAAGGGGTGGGGTGTGTGTCTAGAGGGTGGGGGTTGTCCAGGGGGTGGGGGATGTCCATGGGAGGTGGGGGCTATCCAAGGGGGGTGGGGGCATCCCATGGGAGGTGGCAAGGTTGTCCAGGGGGATGGGGGTGTCCAGGGGTGGGGATATAATGGTTTTAATGGAATGAGTTTCATATATTTTAAGATCATTGTATTTTTAAAATGGTTTTGGAATCATGATTATTTCAATAGTATGTGTTTCTTTAGGAAAAAATGGATGTATTTGGTGTGTATGGTAAGAAGCGGGATTTGGTTATTAGAAAATGGATTACATTTTTTTGTGGGACAAAAATACTCTATAAATATTGAAATGTAACCTTAAAAGGTATTTTGTATAATCTATTGGGGATATTAAATAGAAATATGTCTCTATTATGTGATTTTGAAATGGATTTATGAAGAATTAATTAGGATGTATCTTTATGGGACTTTTGATTTTGTGTCCCTTGTTTTAGAAATAAAATTATTTTATTAATGTTTTTTCGATAATTCTATAGAAATTTTACCACTATAAATGAATAAAAACATTAAATAAGTGGATATCTCAGGTATTCATTCTTGAGATCCAGCTATTGTCTTCCTAGTCTTGGTCTCTACAAAAACACTTGTGGAAGTTTAATAGCCATGTCTTCTCGGATCATTGATTAAGCATGTGTAGTTTCTAAAATAGCATCCACAATTTTTTATTGGTGATCAAGGATCCAAGGAAGCAACGAAGTGGGTAGCTATGATTAATTGGATCTTTTTGAGTTGTTAAAAACCCTATAATCCATGAGGGTGGGGTGTGTCCATGGGGTGGGGGGGGGGATATCCACTGGGTGGTGGGGTTGTCCTGGGAGGGTAAGGGTGTCCAGGAGAGTGGGTGGGGCTATCCACGGGGGTGGGGGAGCTGTCCATGGGGTTGTAGGGTGTCCAGGGGGTGCGTAGGGCTGTCCAGGGGGTACGGGGTGTCCGGGGTGGTGGGTGGGCTATTCATGGGGGTGGTGGGGCTGTCTAGGAGGGTAGGGGTATCTTGGTAAAGTAAGGTTGTCCTTGGGGGTGCGGATGTCCATGGGGAGGGGCAGTCGTCCGTCGGGGTGGTAGGGTTGTCCTGGTGGTAGGGGTGTCCAGGGGAGTAGGTGGGGCTATCCACGGGGGTATGGGGTGTCCATGGGGTTCTTGGGGATATCCAGTGGGTATGGGGTGTCCAAGGGGTGGTTGGGCTGTCCATGGGGGTGGTGGGGCCTTCCAGGGGGTAGGGGTGTCCATGGATTTGGATGGTAGTTCATGGGGGTGTGGGGCTGTCCATGGGGTGGTGGGGCTATCTCGGGGGGTAGGGGGTGTTCAGTGCGGTTGGAGGGCAGTCCGCTAGGGGTGGTAGGGCAGTCAAGGGGGGTAGGGGGTGTCCAGGGGTGGGTGGGCTATCCACGAGGGTGGCAGTCTCTCTAAAGGGGGGGGGTCTATCCAGGGGGTATGGGGTGTCCAAGGGGTGGGTGGTCTGTCCATGAGGCTGGACAGGCTCTCTAGGGTTATGGGGTGCCCAAGGGGGTGGGTACTGCTATCCACGGGGGTGGTCAGGCTATCCATGAGGAGTGGGCGGGTTGTCCACGCATGTGGGGGGTATCAAGGTGGTAAAGGGTTTCTAGTGTGGTAGGTGGGGCTTTATAGGGGTTATGTGGTGTCCAGGGAGTGGGTAGGTTGTCCATGAGGATGGAAGGGCTGTTCAGGGGGTAGGGGGTGTCCAAGGGGTTGGTGGGAACTCTACGGGGGGTGTCGTGAGGGGGTACAGTGTGTCCATGGTGTGGGTGTGATGTCCACGAGGGTGGATAGGGCTGTCCAAGTGGTACATGGTTTCCAAGGGGGTGGGCGGGCTGTTCACGGGGGGTGGGCGGGCTGTTCACTGGGTTGGGCGGGCTGTCCACACGGGTGGGGGCTATCGAGGGGGTACGGGGTGTCCAAGGGGGTGGGCGGGGCTGCCCTGGGGGGTACGGGGTGTCCAGGGGGTTGGAGGGCTCTCAACGGGGGTGGCGGGGTAGTCCAGGGGGTAGGGGTGTCCAGGGTGTGTTCAGTCTCTCCACGGGGATGGGGGGGCTAGCCACTGGGGGAGGGGTTGTCTAGGGGGGTGGGCTGTCCATGGGAGTGGTGGGATGTCGAGGGTGGTAGGGGTGTCATGGGGGTGGGCCAGCTATCCATGGGGGTTCAGGAACCTGTCTAGTGGGTATGGGGTGTCCAAGGGGTGGGGGTAGTCCACGAGGGTGTTTTGGAAATCCAGGGGGTATGGAGTTTCTAGGGGTGGGAGGGCTATCCACATGAGTGGGCGGGATGTCCACGTGGGTGGGTTTTGTCCAGGAAGTGTGGGGTGTCCAAGGGGTGAGCAGGGATGTCTAGCGGTACGGGGTGTCCAGGGGGTGGGAAGACAATCCACGTGGGTTGTAGGGATGTCCATGCGGTAGGGGTGTCAAGAATGGTGTGTGGGAAATTCATGGGGGGCAGGGGGGTTGTTCATGGGGGGAGGGGCTCCAGGGGGTCGGCGGGCTGTCCGTGGTGGTGGCGGGCAGTCATGGGGGGTAGGGGGCGTCCACAAGGTTTTTTCGGGCTGTCAATGGGGGTGGGTGGGCTATCAACTGGGGTGGGGGTGGGGGTGTCCAGGGGGTACAGGGTTTCAAGGGGTGTGGGGTAGTTTATAAGGGTGGTTGTGGTGATCAATGGGGTACATTGTGTCTTAGGGGGTGGGTGGGCTATCCACATGGTGGTCAAGCAATCCACGGTGTTGGGGGTTGTCCAGGAGGTATGGGGTGTCTAGAGGGTGGGCGGGGATGTACATGGGTTATGGGGTGTCCAGGGGTCGGGGCTGTCCACGGGGGTGGCGGGGCTGTCCTTGGAGAAACTAGGGTGTCCTAGGGGAGTGGGCGGGATGTCCATGGGGGTGCGATCTCTCCTAGGGGTACGAGGTGTCCAGGGGGTTGGCGGGTTGTCCACGGGGCGGGGGATGTCCATGGGTGGTTGGGCTATCCATAGGGTGGGTGGGAATGTCTAGTGGGGTACGGGGTGTCCAGGGGGTGGGAGGGTTGTCCACGAGTGTTGGAGGTGTCCACTGGGGTGGGCGGGCTGTCCACGGGTGTGGCGTGGTTTTCCAAGGGTGTCCAGGGTGTCCAGGTGTGGGTGGGACTGTCCAAGGGGTGGGTGGGCTATCCATGGGGGTGGTGGGGTATCCAGGGGGGTCATGGGTGTCTAGGGGTGGCTTTCCTAGGGGTGGGGTTTCTGGGGATGGGACTGTCTGGGGGGGTGGTGGGTGGGTGTCCATGGGGGGTGGGTAGGCTGTCCATGGGGGTGGTGGGGCAATCCCGGGGGCAGGGGTGTTTAGGAAGGGTGGGCGGGCTGTCCATGGGGGTGGGGGGCTGTCCATTGGGGTATGAGGAGTCTAGGGGGTTGTCCGTAGGGTGGGGGCTATCCAGGGTGGTGGGTGGGCTTGTCAATAGGGGGTAGCAGGGCTGTACAGTGGGATACGAGGTGTCCAGGGGGGTGGGTGGACAGACCACGGGGGTCGGGGGTGTCCACGGGTTGGT